>OX639997.1:83174868-84374868 GCA_951828415.1 Anomoia purmunda | reverse complement strand
CATCAATGAATTTGGGGACCTTAAATACTGAAGTTACACCTTGTTGTTTTAAATTTTCAACTTTCCCAGATTCAGTTCTATTAAGGTTACTGTGTAATTCAATTTATTATTATTATGAAATGCGAGACAAGAGTATTTGTTAAGCGGGTTGCTTGAATGTATAGCACTTGCGACGAAGATATTTTGGGTGATGATTTTTTATTATTGGTAAAATAGGGAAGTTATCATTTGTTACGTTAGTCACTTTTTTCTTTTTGATTTCGGCTTTGTTGACAACAGACTAAACTTGTAATCCTACTCCCTGACTATTGGAAAATGATAAAAAGCTCAAGTTTATCAACAAGTAGGCTGAAGTGTGTTAGTGAGCGCAAAGTGTGTAAAGATAGAAAGAAAGGAAATCACCAGGTATACTGAACCAGGTATACCTTTCGCGACAAGATCAGTCGACGACTGACACCGTAATTTATTTGCCTGCAGATACCTATGTATGTATATAGTACATGCGTTTTTGCTTTAAGTAGTTGATAAAGAATAAGGTTTCAATTCAGGGCCTACATGTGCACGTTCCTTCTTAAATAAAAATATATCAAAAAAAAAAAAAATTATATGTATCATTTTGCTGATATTATAATTTCCGTACAATTTTTAGATGAAACTCCTCCATCCCGAATACCACAACGAAAGTCTTCAACTTCTAATATTGCTTTGGCAAGCGGGATCACAACAAGACCATCTCGCTTATCTGTGATTTCAGTTTCACACGATCCTGGTAATTCCACTCGGAAAACAGTTTCTGGTTCTGCCAGTCCGGCGCAAAACAGGTATGTAACATTTATAATATAACATAAGCGTAATGTCCTTTAAAAATAAAATAAAATTGTTATTTCTAACATTTTTCTTACATCGATGAGGGGTTTCGTTCAATTAGTTCATTATTTGATATCGATGGTCTTACCTGAACAAATGTATATTATATTACTTAACGCACAACACACAAAATATTGAAAACTCATATTATCGAATAGGACAATTCACGGTTTGTTATATTCTTAATAAAATAAGTCATACACACACCAGATTATTTATGACACATCTTTAAAAATTAAGCAAAGTTAAGCAAGAGCAGCTCCTTTGATTATGCGTTACACGTAATGTTTATAACAAGTTTAGTTAAAAGATTGTGTTGAATGGTTAAGCGTTTTTAACAACTTTAAGTTTCGTTATGTCCAGGCATGCACTTAATACATTTCGTTAGTAAAAAGAGATGCGTAACATAAAAAAGTATCGTGGCCACCAATGTTGAATCGTTAAGCGTTCTTAACGACTTCCAAGTTTTTTTGTGTGCAAGGATGAACTTAATAAATACGGTTATGAAATTTTTTATTTGTGCTCTTCAAGTATGTAACAATTGACGAAATCGAACAAACAATAAACAAGAAAAATTACATGAAAATAGTGCTGCCAGATTTCCAACATACTCCGGCCGTTGAATGCTTTATCCTTTAACCACACTATCCGAAATCAGCAAGATGCACAACTTTTTCACCGCCCTTTTGAAAGTGCGGGTTTTAATAGCGAATATTGAACTATCCTGCCGTCACCAGGAACCGTTTCCGATACCCTTTCCAACTGTCCTTAATTAGGACCAACGTGCAAACACTCAGATTTAGTGAAGAGGCATGCCACTTGTGCCGTTGCTGAAGAAGGGTCAAATGCTCCGTCTACCACTTCTTCCAAAACTGCTGCTGCATGTAACATTCTCTCCGCCATCGGACCAATGTTTAAAGCAGAAACATCAGGTTTTGCGATAGAATGAACGGGCTGGCGTCAGCACTCCGCGATCATCAGCGTTTTCCGAAATGGGACATAATGAGAGCGATGGGTGCGAAATTACTGAAAATTTAATGTGGGTGCACCAACTACACGTTTTAAGGGAAACTTTATTTGTGTAATCGAGGCCTCCCAAAGACCCCTAAAGCGCAGATACCGCGCAGGAATAAATTTTCAATCAATATCACTGTTCAAGGCCCCCACAAGTCCACGCCTGTAGCTAAAAAGCACCCGTGATGTGCTTCAACAGTTTTGGCTTGACACGAAAACGGCGCGTGTACGCGAATCGGGTTCTCTGTCTCCTATTGTCCAATATGGCAACCTTATGAAGCGAGTAGTGGTTGAGCCCCACATGGAGTATTTGATGATGAAAATGGAAAATGGCTGGATGGAAAATGGCTGCTGAGAACTCAAGTTTTGGTACAGAGAGTGTCCCGAGTGGTGTAACGCATGACCGGAAAATTTCTGCTGATTGCTCCGTCTTTCTCAGCATGCACGTATACGCACGCGCTATATGCCAGCAAACTTGCATCGCAGAATGCATTACTTCTAAGTTAACGCCAGGCATCAAATTATATTTATCATAACTGAAACGATAAACCAGTGTTTACTTCACATATTTCCTTCGAGGTGGAATGTAACGATTTCGGAAACGATTCATCCCAATCTGTTGCATGAAACACAGAGCATTGGTTACGATGAAATCAAGGGGGTCGTATAGTCGGGCAATTGTTGATAAAATAACACGCTTGGTTAGCTTCGATGGTAGGGCAGAAGTAGAAAGAGAAATTATGAAGATGGCAGATTTTGAGCTCCCTTTAGTTTAGCGTTTTCTATGCTCGGGAACAACGTCAGCTAGCCACGACCTTCGTTCGAACATCACTTTCTAAGTTTAAAATACTCCATCACTAATTACTCCATAGTTTGGCTAAGAATTTCGCGTGCTTCGTCAATTGAATTGGCGCCACAAATCATGTCGTCCACATAAAAATATTTTCAGAAGACCCTTGTACCACAGTCTCGCGCTTTCTCCCAATCAGCGAACACCTGATCGTGACAAGCAGTGATATCAAAAGCGACTTAATTGTGCTAAAAACATTCACAAACTTCAACCAATTATACATAAGCAATTAACTTGTACTAAACTCCTTTACCAATAAACAAACCTAAATTAAGTATAGTTAAAAACAATAAAATAAAATCGTGTTACCAGTGGCCACGATGGCAGATCCACCAGACCGCGGAAAACAAGCCGTCCCGTCGCAGCTTTTCTTTAACATTGACAATAGCAAATTTTAAAAAAACGTGGTCGATGGCCCAAAATACCTAGTAATGTCAAGAGTAGAAAGCAATGAGACTCTCAACTGCGTCTCTCCGTTTCTAATTAAAAAAGTAATCGACAACGTCAGTGGAGGTGAAGTCGAGAGCAAGAAGCTCCGCAGTGGCAATATTTTAATCAAAACAAAAAGTGTTTCTCAAGCCATAAAATTGATCAAATTAACTTCTCTTACACCTACGATAAAAATTGAAGTAACCGAGCATTCCTCCCTTAACTTCTCAAAGGGAGTAATCTACTCTAACGATCTAAGAGGTATCCCAGAATGTGAAATACTAGCAGAACTCTTTAACCAAAACGTAAGAGAAGTAAAAAAAAAATCATGAAGAAAAACGACGCCAATATAATAGAAACCGGACTAATCATCTTGACTTTCGCCATACCAACTCTACCGTCCGAAATCAGCATTGGGTATGAAAAGGTGCGTATCAGACCATACATTCCACTCCCCCTCCGATGCCGCAATTGCTTCAGACTCGGCCACTCCACCAATGTGTGCAAAACTGAAAAACAATGCGTGAACTGCGCTAGCAAAGATCATATAACAGAAGGTGAAGTTTGCAAGAGCCCAACACTATGTATTAACTGCAAAGAGAGTGATCTCGACAGTACCAACCACTTTGTATTTTCAAGAGCATGCCCCGTGTTACTAAAGAGAAAAGAAATACAGGCAATAATTACACTGCAGAAAAGAGGCGCAAAAACATCAACTAACATCTACAATGACCGTCATTTAAATTCCCCAACATACTCTTCCATTCTAAAACACAGCGAGAACAGCACCAACAACGCACAGCAGAGCTGCACTATTTCAGCTACAATACTAACAGACATTCCCAGCATTCAACCTACCAACAACATTCGCCCACTACCTACATACAGCGACATCGAAGTCAGCGACGAGGCTGACACTCCATGCAGTACAAGCAACAATAATCTAAGAACCAAAACCAAAATCAATATTTTGCCAACTAACACGTCAAGGAGAATAAGAACACAACTAAATGCACTTAACAGCAAGGAAAACAACAAAAAAGACAACAGACAAACACAACGATTCGAACTCAGATGATGTAGCAATGTTCGATGATTTCTAACTCCTACTCTCTCACTCCACTTACTTGTAACTACAATTGTACATATAGTAATTTAGCAACACCTAGATTAAAAATCTAATCCATAACACGTTTATACTACACACACTTTACAAATAGCAGTAATGAGTTTCCGTATAATGCAATGGAACATGAACGGATATAGGAATAATTATAATGAGCTATTACTTCTTATAAAACGGTTCAACCCTAAAGTTATTTCCATCGAAGAAACCCATCTACACTCCCTCGCAAACATCCCAATCCCAATCAACTACAGCCTACTATCCCTAAATACGTCAAACACTTCATATGGAGGTGTCGGTCTATTAGTACATAACTCTATACAACATAAACAAACTACCCTTAACAATGACTTTGATGCGATAGCTATTGAAGTTACTTCAAGTCTAAAATTCAACATAGCCTCCGTCTACATCCCTCCACGTACGAACTTCAGTCAAGCCAATCTGCAGAATGTCTTCAGAAACCTTAATAACCCTTCCATAATCACAGGCGACTTTAACATCTGGCACCGAACTTGGGGATCCCCAACAAACAACAAAAAGGGCACAGTACTATCAAAATTTATACTCCAGTCTAACTTCATACTCCTAAACAACGGTTCTCCAACACACTTCAACACACACCATTCCCTTTCACACATAGACATAACATTTTGCTCTCCTTGCCTTGCACTCAGGTCAGAATGGAACGTGACCGACGACCTTTCCGGCAGCGACCACTTCTCCATAACCATCGACATCCTTCCAAGAAATGCCCATTCAAAGCCCACATTCCCACCTAGATTTATAACCAAGAACGCAAACTGGGAATTGTTCACACAAAACTGTATAAAACACAACTCCACCCTCCAACCCAGCTTGAACATTAACAAAGAAGCTGCCAACATAAAAAAAATTATTCTCCAATCAGCCAACATAGCAATACCACAATCACCACACAACAGGAAACCCCATTGCGTACCATTGTGGAACCCACATCTAGAGCAACTCAAAAAAGAAAGAAATATTTGCTGGAACTTATTCAAAAGAAGCATGACCATCGCCAGCATGATAAATTATAAGAAGACTAGAGCCAAACTTACGCGTGAAATTAAAATAGCTAAACGGGATTCAATTAACAACTTCACCGCCACCATCAACCCCTCCACTCCAATAGGTAAAATATGGGCTCCTTAGTTTCTACAACCACATCTTTGAAAACTTCATTCCCCAGCAATTTAAGCTTAGCCTCAGGTGCCTATACTCAAGCCAGCTTCTGACAAAACGCTTACAAAATCATATCGACCTATATCCCTCAACCCATGCTTATCTAAGGTCTTAGACAAAATCATAGCCAACCGACTATGGTGGTTTGTCACGACGAACTAACTCCTACATAGTCATCAAATGGGATTCAGGAAAGGCAAATCGACAGCTGATACTCTACTGTATGTATACTACCTGATTGCGAATTGCAAAGAATAAGAAACACGTGACAATAATTTCCTTAGACTTCGAGAAAGCATTTGACAAGGTAGGTCTACACTCGGTCATAGACCAAATCTGCGAATGGAAGATAGGCCCAAAAATAATCAATTACATAAAGTGCTTTATGACAAATAGAAAAATAGTAGTAAGAGTGGCACTATACACATCCAACTCGTTCCCTCTCCATAATGGCATTCCCCAAGGATCACCACTCTCAGTTATCCTCAGTTCCTCAGTTATCCGCTGTACTTTCCGCAACTAAATGCAAATACATACACGTATGCCGCAAACAGAACTGCAAATGCACCGTCGTCGCTAACAACGTACAAATCCCTGAAGTAGAAAACCTAAGGATCCTCGGACTAATTATTAACAAAAGGTATAGATGGAACAGTCACATCGAACATATCAAAGCCTCGATAACAAAACATGTAAACGTTATCAAGTGCTTATCGAGCCCAAAACTCAACTGCTCCACCTACTCCCCGATCCAACTTGTCAAATCCCTTGTCGTCTCCAAGATCAATTACGGACTACCAATCTATGGATTCTGCACCAAACCGCTTCTGAACAAATTAAAAAGTACACTTAACGCAGCTCTCCGACAAGCTCTTGGCGCATTCCGATCTACACCTATACACAATATCTACTTCGAGGCAAAAGTGCTACCTGTTGAATATTCCAGACAACTATTAATAGATAAACTAAGTAAATCCATTCTCCTTAGTCGACATTCGCCCCTATTCGACATAATAAAAAAGCTACAGAAATAAAAAAAACACCAAAACTACCTTCCACATTATTACGAACACTAATAAGTTGCTCACAACTCAACATCCCCAATAACCCAATCCCCTTCACGCAACGACTAACAACTCTTCCACCCTGGTATCTCCAATCAGCATCAATCAACACTTCGCTACATACATACCTAAAATCTAACACATCGCCGGAAAAATTCCGATCCTTATTCCTTCAAATAAGAAACCAGTTCCCTAACCACCATTTCATCTACGCAGACGGTTCAAAGACTCAAGGAATTACCAGTTACAGTGCCACTTATGTAAATGAAACCATTCAACTAGCAATACTCCCCGAATATAGCACAGTATTTTCAGCTGAAATAATTGCCATCCACGAAGCAGCCAAACTCGCAAAAAACAAACGTGGTAATTTTGTCATATGTACCGATTCCCTTGCTTCTCTGCGTGCGGTATCAAATATACACAATGATAATGCCTACGTCATCCAGATTAGAAATATTTTGACCAAACAATTCCCAAAAATTACCCTTATTTGGGTTCCACTCCACGTGAACATAAAAGGCAATGAAACTGCAGACAGAGCCGCCAAATATGCAAGCTTCGCCCCGGTGACATCCACACCCAACTACAATTTTACCGACATAAAATCTTTTTTGAAATCCCATCACACTAATACTAATAAGCAAAATTGAAATCTAACTTCCAGCAGGTATAGACAAATTAACCCCAACCACTCTTCCATCAACGATTTTCTAATAGCTACCCCAGAAACGCTAACAAGACTAGATACCGTTAAATTACTCAGACTACGACTAGGTCACTCTAAAATATCGCACGGTCATCTAATGGGGATCACAATCAACCCCTTATTTAACAAACCAATACAAACAACCTCCTCCTACACTATCTCCGCGATTGCTCGAGATTCAATTCCCTTCGACACCGTATTTTCCTTTACAATGATCCCATATCCCTCCTCTCCAACCCTACTCCGACTGAGATTAATCAAATCATAAAATTCTTAAAATACTCAAAACTCTATTATCTAATTTAGCCCCATTCCATACATACAAAGTTCCTCCATTATCTAAGCAGCTGAAGGCCTTTGCTGCTATTGCTGCTACACTCCTAATTAGGTATTAATTTAGTTGATACACTAATTATTCAAATAAATAAATAAAAAGTAAAAGACCCTTATACCGATTAGAAGATTTACATAACAATCAACAAATGTTTCATTGCGCGAATGGTGAGATGATGATGACTTTGATGTTTTTGCTTAATATATTGTACACAGGAGAAAACTGTCTTGATATGTCATCCTAACACAGTAGTACATTTTACATATGTCGCTAGTAATTTTGAATTTAAATGAACGAAATTGTAAAGTCGTGTCAAAAAGTGTACTTACTTTTTATATTAGGGCGTGCCATTAGAATATCGTTGAGTAAATAACCGCTCGTTTTTGATGCAGAACCATCAAACACTACGCGAAGCTTTGTCGTTGTATTATGAGGCTATGGTGCGGTAAAAAATTTGCAGAAAATTTATTTGGCAATATGCCATCAAGCTACATGTTTTGAAGATCATGATATTCCTTCATGAACGACGAGTATTGGTGTTTTATTTTTAAGTTATGCTGAAGCTTTCAGTGTAAATTTTCAAAACGATCAAGAGATTGGTGATAGGAGTCACCTAACTGCTTAGCTGATGCTTTGAAGGCTAATCGTACGGAGTATTTGTCCAATTTCAGGTGAGAAATACACAGAAATTGAGCTAATTTTACAAATACATAGAGATTGAGCTAATTTTTCTGAATTAAAAAAAAAAATTTCAAAGAATATTTTCGGTTAAATAATATTTCAAATGATAGCGTTCTTGAAGACTCCATTGTATTATCTTTAAATAACTCTTTTTCAATTTCGGAGCTACCAATATTACATGTAAATAAAAAAGTTTTGTTTGCTTTTATCGCAGATAGCACTGCAAGTTTTTTTTTCAATACGATAAGTTATTGGCAAGTTAACAGTTTATGATAGATAAGTGTAAAATTATTTGACTGTGCCATGGAACCATTTTCTAATTTTGCGAGAAATTGATAACTCTTTGCAAAAATTACTAAATGCAAAGTAACGGCAGTGCGTCGCGCAAATTTGAATTACAAAGTATAAATATTTTTTATGGAACAAAAAACTTATCACTTTGCAATAAATGCAAAGATGATAACTGAAAAGTGCAAAATTGATAAGTCTATATGTGGAATAGGGACTTAGTCGATATTTTGTGATTTTTATTTTTCTGAACGAACGGATTAGTTATGTTTAGAATTTTGCAGATAAAATATAATGCATATATGTATTAATTTTTCGTCCTACTTTATTTAAATAAAAAGTACTTTTACAAGAGTTTAAGTTTATTCCATATTTCAATAGAGGTCACCCTCAACTTAGTTACTTAGTTACTTTGTGTAATTTTCGAAGAGTTAAGAGCAGTATCCATGGTATTTAGTGCAGCGTGGCTGTCATTTAGGCTCTGATTTGCGCCACCTTTCGCCAATTAGCAAGTCTCCTATCTTAAAAAACTACCAAACACCACAACAGGGGTGAGAGAGTACACCACGTGTGAGAGTACAACTGATATTTTATGTTAGCTTTTAAAACATCGGCTCCTGTAAATCTATCTTTATCTCTTCTCGTTTATTTTTAATTGTGTTTTTCCCGGTTTGCCACATATTGCAGGTAGCCCCCTATTACCCTGCTTGAAATTAGATTGAAAACGTGAAATTTGTAATACTTTGATTCATAAAGTAATCAGCAATGTAAGTATTTGTACGGGTCGTTCCGATATCGTAAACCTGAGAATGTTTCATAAGGTCGATTTTTCCATTGAAAATCAATTTTTACAAATTTTCCAATTTTTACGATTATTCTTCATTTTGTAACATTGATCCCCTTAAACATTCAGCGAAAATTTTGGCCGTTGCCAACCAAATCCAGAAACTCTTACTTTATTAAGTCCATTTATTAAGTTATTAAGTCCATTTTACAAATACTTATTAAAAGCTGTAAATATTGATTAATTTCATTGACATTATTACGTTTGATTTGGGCACTGAAAATAAAACTTTTGTTTGAGTTACTTAGAAAAACTACTTAGCAAGCTTTTTTTTTTAAAATATTTAATTGGTAGCTAAGGATTTTCTTTAAACAACAAAGTTATCAGTCGTAGATAAATTATAAAATCCATTCTAAAAAATGCGGAGCTTCTTTCATTTAATTATTTATTTAAATATTTTCCTTATATGGTTGCAAGTTTTATTTTAAGTAATCTTTTTATTATAAGACCTTATTGATAACAAACCAAATCGGAAACAGAGAAAGCGAAGATAAATGCTAGTATCAAAGAGTCAGAACAGACGTAATATTCATATCCATAGTAGTGTCTTTTTAACTGATACTTTGCGCATTACACTTAAAGTCAAAGAAATGTTTAATTTCGAAGTGTACAGTTAAAAAGACACCACAACCTAGAACGATACTACACAATAAGGTCATATATTGGATGAAAGTGCGATCGGCGGCAAACAAGCAGAACACCAACTTGACGAAGTTACAAATAAAATATTTCGCAATGAGAGCGTTAAGGCGAAACATGGTCAAAATCAAGGCTGAGGAAAATCATAATCAACCTAAATCGTATTACTCATGTTTTCCACCGTCTACATTTTGTAACATAGCAGCAGGGTTGCATTAAAGAACTTGAGGTTCTAATTTCTGAAATTTTTTTTTTTTTAATTTTTAACACAAGGGAATTGCCTTTTTTGTTTTTATTTCATTCAACAAAGTTTAAATAAAAAGGGGAATCACCAAGTTATGTATTTGACTCCTTTTGTATTTTTGTTTTGTCATATTTTTGGTGCATTTTGGTCATTCGTGTGTGAAATTTGATACGCGTCTACATATTTAGGTAGACTCTATCGGAAAGTGAAAATAACTTATTAAAAATGTCAAATAAACGTAAAAAAACACTTTATTTTTGGAAACCAAAGTAAAGATATTGGAAAAGCTGGATACAAAATCCAAAAAGAATGAGTTCCAATTTTACTTGGCTCAAATGCTGATGGCTCACACAAATACATAAGCTCCCTTAGTTATTGGAAAAGCAAAAAATCCAAGGTGCTTCAAAGGTTTTAATAATCCACTTCATTACGACTTTTCCAAAAATGCTTGGATGACGTCTCGGATCTTTTATGATTGGTTTCACAAGATATTTATTAATGAAGTATGTAAAAAAAAAATTTGCTTTAATTATTCTTTAATTTAAAAAATGTTTCTGTTTAACAGGTCATCCGGTTTTCTGAAAATAATAACTTGCCTCCGAAGGCCCTCTTCCTTATTGATAACTGCTCCGCTCATGCCCCAATCGAAAAACTTCAAAGCAACGATGGAAACATAGTTGCATATTTCTTTCCACAAAATGTAACAGCGGCTGTACAACCAATGGATCAAAATCCCATAAGGTTAACAAAACTTGTTTATACAAGTAAGTTACTTGCTCAAATAATTGCTGAAGGTGGTGAACTGAATAGTGTATCGAAATCCCATTCCAAGTTGTTTAATTGGGACTCTCACCAATACGATAGCGATGATAATGTGCCATTAGCACAATTGCTCAGAAAGAATAATGACTGCAGTGAAGCTCTCCAAACAACAAGAGTGAATTGTTTTCCACTAAGCACATTACCAATCTTTTGGCCCTCCGTAACGATATTGTTATATAAGATTTAATGAAACCAAAAAAAGAAACATATTACTGATTATATGTTAAAAAAAGATTAATTTTGAACTAGGTTCCCATTCCCCAGTATTTTGAATTAATGAAAATTTATGTTATGGACTGAACTGTTATGTTTTTAAATAAATAAATAAAACAAATAAAAAAAAATGTTTTTTATGTAGTTTTTGGAAGTAGCTTAACTCTTACTTTTATTATTTACGCTACTAAAAAAACGTCCAGAAATTAGAACATTTCGGAAATTAGAACTACCCCAAAAACAAAGTGGTTCTAATTTGCGAGCGTCTACTGTATGAATTATAAACTGAATTGTCGCATTTTCTTGATGCTAAGAAAGTCACAAAATGTAGACGTCTAATAGGCCATTCAGTTTGAAAAATCAGTTGAGGTAAAATAAAAACCTACAAACAGTTTTTTTACTTTTGATTTATTATTTTAGCCGACGATTCTTACATTTTTAGAACTATATTGTTTTCTCATAAATAGTGATTTATATAATATTTGTATTATACTTTAAATTTTTTTATTATTAAAATTGTGTAAAATTGAGCAACGGTTTTATTTTCAACGACATGTCTTAATGGTTGTTTTTCGTTTATAATATCAACAATTTACGGTTATTTAATAAATTTTTGGAACTGATTAAATATTTGTTTAATATAGTAGGCTTCCATTAAGTGTTGCACATCCTCTTAGTTTTTCGTTAATTGTGTGTTATATGTATGAATAAGTTTAAAATTTTATTTTGTGTACAATTTTCATCCCCATCTTGATATCAAAATCATACAAATATCATACTTCAAAATCTTTGGAAATATCGAAACGATCGAATATAGTCCTACGATCTGGCATAATAAAATCCGACAATTGTTTATTTAGGAATGTAATTTACAGGTTCGTTTCTTTAACAAATCGTCACACCAAAACAAATGAACACATTAGGTTCTAATTCGACCCAAAAAGTTTTTGCTACCAACTTGTCTTTCAAACAAACATACGACTTTAAAAAGTTGCCTCATGTAAACAGATTACGAATTCTTTTATTAAACTGAAATAATAAATAACTATTTGGCAAACCAATATTTTATTAAAATTATGGAAACATTGTTATCCTGGATAATTTTTTAACACTCGAATAATCGAGTATCGAGTAATTGTTAGGTTTTAAATGCAATTTTGGGCAATATGAAGTGAGACAAGTGAAAAAAATTTAAGCGAACGTTTAAAATGATGATATAAATACTCAGAAAAGTTCCTGAAAATAAAGAATTACACATGATTTATATCAAAGAAAATTAGGAAGAACTCGAGTAACAAAAAATGGCAACCTAATTTATGTAAAAGTTTGTTTCTGTGTCAACGCTCCCACCTAGCCTATACCCTATTTTACTTTACAAGAAATATGCGAAATGTTTACTTCGAATATTCTGTGTGTTCATACTTAGAAAATTTTAGATTTATCTTGCCTTTTTGGACTTACTATTATTATATTTATTTTTCAATCATGTGCGAGAAGGCGTTACTGCTTTAAATTTCACTTCACATATTACAATAATTATGTTTATTGCAATCAATGAATATTTCAAGAAATTTATATAAAACCAAGATATTTATAACTAAATGCCTTGTTTAGTGCATATATTAACACTCATATGCAGATATTTTAGTGAAAATAATTTCAGATTTGATTTAAATCTAATTTATTTATTTATTTATTTATTTATTTATTTATTTTTATACACGTCAAACTAACACACCTGTAACTAACTAAATCCTCATATGAATGGGTCTATGAAAAATAATGATGCAGCAGTGGTGGTATGAGTAGAGCGTCCAGCATCCCGAGATTAAGCGGCAATGGTTATAGGTAACATTGTTTTTTATTGATTTATTTTGACTGATCTGATTTTTAAATTGACATATTAAGCAAAAACAAGAACACTAGAGCAATTTGTGCAGTCTATTTTCGGGAATTTTCAATTGAGAGTTTTAAAGTGAAAAAGAGTTGTCCCGAGTTAATTTTGTTTTAAACGGGAATCCTATTTATTATGACGAGAGTTGATGAAAATATGCTTCTAAGACCCAACGGCCGCCGTAGCCGAGGCGGTGGGCCCGGGATTCAAATCCTGACCAGGGCAAGTAAATTCAAAAATTATGGAAAATGGCCGCCTCTCGGCAGGCAATGGCATACTTCCAAGTATACTTCTGCAATGAAAAAACTTGTTATAAAAATAGTTTTCGGAGTCGTCGTAAAACTGTAGTACCCTCAATTTGTGTTACAACATCGAGACCTCACCACAAATTGTAGGAGAAGTTTGGCCAAACAGCATGGTATATGGTATAAACGACTAATTACTATTATAAATCTAATAGTGGTATTCCAATAATCGTTCACCATCCAATAGTTGTTTGTGTTCGTATTGCTAATATTGCTTCATGGCTTGCATTGCTAGACTGTCAGCGCTCTAAATTTTATATAATATATATTTTTTGGACTTACTTCAGGTGATTGCCTAAGGACGTAGTGGAGTTGTGGAAGCACAAGACTGCACCACAAATGGTTTTCAAAATTCCCCAAATCAAACTCAATTCTTATACGTTATTTTTAGTAAATGAAAATTATAAATTGTAAAGTCACATTTAATCCGAATTCATAAAGGGTGATGTTATAAGTACAACTATAAAGTTCCCATGTATTTGGTTTTTGCTTTTCGTAAGGGTTGCACAAATTTACATACATTTTGTTTTTGCTTTTGCGGCTTTTGAAAACAAATTACATGTAGGTGGTGAATAAAAAAATCAAATCGGCTGCTATAGGAACTGAACTTTATATGAATTCACCTTGGTCACATGTATTTTATGATACAATAAAGAAGATAATTCCTTTGTAATTTTTTCGACGTCATATTAACTACCTGACAGTAAAGCAGATTATGACATTTCGTGTTACCATACGTAGTCAAAAAAATCTTATTTATGTTTGTTTCGTTTGTTTGAAATTAAAAGATAAAAGGAAATAAAAAATGAGTTGCTTATTTTATCAGTGCTTAAATACAAAGCATCTATGTTGTTGTTGTAGCGGCTAGTCGAGCCCCGTAAAGAGCGGATTCACCGATGGTCGTTCTCGTCGAACTCATCTAGGGGGAGGCCCAGGAAACGTGCAGTTTCGACAGGGTTGGACCAGAGGGAGAGGGGGGTTAGATGAGTGGGTTTGAGAGGGCATGTGAATAGGTGGTTGGTGTCGTGTGGAGAATCTCCACATGCCGGACATGTGTTGGGTATGTCGGGGTTGATTCTGGATATGTAGGAGTTGAGCCTGCTATAGTATCCAGATCGTAATTGTGCCAGAGTGACGCGGGACTCACGGGGCAGCAGGGACTCCTCATCTGCTACAGGTGGTGGTTGGGCTCCGATGACTGCATTTGCCTGGCGGGAGTCAATGATGTTAGTGACTGTGTCTCTATGGATGTTGCTTAGGACCCGCCGGTACGCCTCCGGATCCAGCGGTTGCGTGATGAGTGGCTGGATCTCGTCCTTTAGTTCTAGAAGATGTCTTATAATGTGCCTGGGGGGCAGCTCCACTGCAAGCAGGTGCCTATTTGGATGCCCCGAACGGTGACATCCAGCAAGGAACTGCTTGCTGAGCATGAGGTTGTGCTCCTTAACTCGGAGCACATTGACCTTTTGGTGGAGATGCTCCTCAGGCGACATCAGAAGACATCCCTTCACCGTGCGGAGTGCGGCGTTCTGGCAGGTCTGCAGCTTCATCCACTGTGTCCTGCTGGTTCCCGGCGACCAAACTGGCGCAGCATAATTTATTACCGGCCGGCCAATCGCCTTGTATGTTGCCATTCCCACGACAGTCGGTTCTACGTACCGGAATGACCCGGGTTTCACCCGGCCAAGGACTGTTGTTTCGGCGATCTAACCCTGTTTAGATCGGCCTACCCCCATCACAAAGCATCTATGTAAAGGTTCTTTCGATTCCCAGTTATTTCGCATTATCGGGAGAAGAATGCTACTGTCATGAGGTGGTAAGGAGTGGGACTTGCTAAAGTAGCTATGCTCAGCTTAATTTAAGCGCACGATTAAACCGAATTGCAGTGCCAAAATGAGAATAATGGTTTAAGAGGGTTACGTTTTGTATGTAGAAAATCTGCTTGAAATAGTCTAAATTTTACGCCGCTAATTTACTCTCGGAATGGGAGTTATTTATGTTTTTTAGAAGAAGTAATAAAACGATTGCCAAAATTAATTGGGATCTATTTGATGATGAACTTCCTAAACGGGGTTTTATGGAGGATTTTTCCAGATCACGTAATAAGATAAAAATTAGAAATGGCAGACAATTTTTTAAGAAATTCCAGTACAACAGATCGCAGCATAACAGCAACTACTGTTTTATTATTATTATATATATATTTCATTGTAAAAAATGGGTGAATTATAACTAACAAAATTATGAAACTAATCTCACAATATAAAAAAACTCAGAAAAGCAAGCGAGACATTCTCAAATTAGTCGTTTTATGAAAATTATTTTAATTAATTTTTAAAATAAAGGGTTTTCATTGATAAGTTTTCGAATTACATGATAATGTCCAATATACGATTAAAAATTACCCACTCCTAAAAATATTCGATGTGGCAATGCTTATTAAAAATTCGAAATGGGACTACATTTCTTCTTATATCATGATGTAATTATTGCTACGATTGAACGTTCGATTTATAACAACGAATAACACATTGTGACACTCAAAAATACTTGGGAAGTGATGTTATTTTTCTTGTAGGTCTTATCGAGTAGAACGGGAATCCAATTTTGGAATTTGTCAAACAACCCTAAAATCTCGACTTAACCTTAAAAACCGATTTTTCGTGCTTTTGCGCACTTCTTAGCCCATATCTTAGCTGATTAACAACCGATTTTCATTCTAAGAACGGTTTAAGAAAGAAGAAACTCAGACCTTTTGAAAGATATATAGACGCCCTAATAAAGCTGAAGAAATTTACTTGTTTTTGCATAACAAACTTAAATTTTGCTACCCTTTTTCTTCTTTTTTTGATTTGGCGATATTTTCACACACTATTTTATAAAAACACAAAATGAGTTTTGATTAGATTCAAAGAGTACGTTTAATACCGAGTTCAACGATTGTTTCTTTGAAAAAATCGGTCAAAAATTGACTGAGTTATTTTACTTTTTATAAGAACGAAATTTTTGCAAAAATTTACAACGATGTACTAGATCACAGTCATTGCCATCAGTTTTAAAACTTTCTCTAAGTATCTAAGTGCGGTCGATTTTTCTACCCGATGTTATTTGAAAATATTTTTGCACTAAATTCCACTGCTTTAATCGTGAACCGAGGACTTCTGATTCTCGTTTCGATAAATGCAAATCACGCACGAGATCGGCGAAATCAGAATTTTAAACCATGCCTTTCCGTTGATTTTGATTTACAAGGAAAGAATTCTTCCTCTACTAAATATGTTTCACCAGCATCAATGGACTCAATTTTTGTAGGCACTTCGGCATTTGAGTATTTTGGTTTTGTAACCGTAACCACATTCGCATGCTTTACGCTTTTCCGCGATTTAAAATTGTGACCTGAAACGTTTGTTTTGCAAAAATAGCAATCGTCTTGTTTATGATATGCCTGATGATGCCAAGTCATAGGCACAGAAAAGGGCAAAGTAATTGATTGTTGAACTATACATTTTTTTAATGTTGTGCAGCAATATTCACAAATAAATTTTGGCTCGTACCAGCGACTCGCACTATAAAACTTTTCGAAAATCTTGTTATATATTTTTACAACACCAATATTATTTTTAAAATCACGCCGATTTGTATCCGTAGATAAGCCACAAATGTAGCAAAACTTATTACGCTTGTCGCACATTTTAGTTTTATTTTACCACGATTTTTATCCGATTTAACAGCAAACACAACAAAAGATAAACAACACGTTCACCTCAGTATAACGGAAATTTATAAAGACTTCAAAATTGAGTAAAAACTCAAAAATTAAGTGATAATTTCCTTGGGAACAACAAAAGCAAATTTTTGCAAAAATTTCGTTCTCATAAAAAGTAAAATAACTCAGTAACTTTTTGGCCGATTTTTTAAAAGAAACATTCGTTGAACTCGGTATTAAACGTACTCTTTGAATCTAATCAAAACTCATTTTGTGTTTTTATAAAATAGTGTGTGAAAATATCGCTAAAGTCACAAAAAGAAGAAAATGGGTAGCAAAATTTAAGTTTGTTGTGCAACAACAAGTAAACTTCTTCAGCTTTATTAAGACGTCTATATATCTTTCAAAAGGTCTGAGTTTCTTCTTTCTTAAACCGTTGTTAATTAGCTAAGATATGGGCTAAGAAGTGCGCCAAAGCACGAAAAATCGGTTTTTTAAGGTTAAGTCGAGATTTTGGGGGTGTTTGACAAATTCCAAAATTGGATTCTCGTTCTACTCGATAAGACCTACAAGGAAAATAACATCACTTCCCAGGTATTTCGACGTCATTCCTTTTGGAACCACTGTGTAATCAATATGTGCATGTGAACGAAGTTTGAGCTTAATCAAATTTTGCTCAAGAGATAAGTCAGAGGTTTTCAAATTGTGGCGTTGTTTGCTGTCACTATCGGTCTACCTATGTAGCGTCACTATTGAAAACCCCTTTTTATATACAATTGAACAGATTTTCGTTGAGCATCACCACTAATGGAAGAGTCAAACAGAAAAGTTGTTGTTACATTTATTGGGAAAGTCTACGTTGTATTCCTTAATAAACATATAACTATTAAAGTTAGAAAATGCAGGGATTGACATGCCATTCGGCAAAGCAAGGTTTAAATAGTAACTGGTGCAATCATAGGTTCTTGGGTTTTCATATTTGTTTTAAATTATCTTCTGAGCTTCACCAAGAATGTTTTATTTTTTCAATTACGCACTATGTCAGAACATGGTTAAATCACGTTTTTGCGCTGTTCGTACAGTAAAGAGCTTGTTCAATTCTATATCATTCGATTTCTTTTTAAAATGTAAAATGTAATGTAAAAGAGTGTTAAACTTAATATCCTTTTGTTAAGCCTTTTTAAGAAAGGTTGTTTTTATAATCTTCTCAGAAGAAATTTTTCCGTCTCCTTAACTAGTTGGTTCCTAGGTTGGGTTGAAGTGGCTGTCAGAGTGCTTACCGCCAAACCTAGGTAAATGGCTCCGTTGTGATATCACTTGGATTCGCGTGTCCTCCTATTTGATCCATCGCATGAGGATTGCTGTGTCTTCAACCCAGCTAGATCAATTAGATCCTCGAAGAATTCTGATTCCATGAATTTCCTTCCCCTTTTACAATGCAGGACATTCTCAAAATAGCGGTGTATGTACAATATATAAGGAATTAATAATGGTAACAGCGAATAATATAACGCAAGTAATAAATGCGCTTAACCTTTAAAGTGAATAAGGAATTAATAATGGTACACCGAATAAGACGTAAGTAATAAATGAGCAAAAGCATTAAAAACAAACAATTTTCAGAAAATGTGAGCAGCTAAATTGAGAAAAAACTGCTAAACTGCTGGAAAATTGCTAAAATGGTACTGCTCTAGAATTTTTCCATTAGGGTAAAAGGTCTCCTAATGATTGTGAAAAGCCATTTTGGACTGCATATTATAGATCGTTGCAGCTGTATATTTGCGAATACGGCTTCCTCGCGTATGGCGCATCTAGTTTAAGCGTATGAAAATAGTGTGCTCAGAAGCAGATCCCGAGGTTATCTCCAGTTTCAGTACTTTCGGAGCTTGGCAAGCATCCTGGGTCTTTGGGGGATGAATTTAAGAGTACATACCTGAGTCTTGACGCCTTTTGTAGCGCCTAAGGTGCTATTTATAGAACTGCCACTCAAGCTCATCTCCTGAGGCTTGGGCTAGATTGAAAGCTTTTCTAAAGACCTTCCCCGTACTTCCACCACGGCTATTAATTCCTGCTTCTTGGTTTCTTTGTAGGGTTATCATGGTAGATGGCTTAGCAGGGAGCAGCTTACCAAATTATTGATTGTATCCAGTCGGAATTTCTAAGTTTTTTCAGGGAAGCAACTGTCCTAGTCGAAGTCGAATTGGATGCATCGAGGCGGTGGTCTGAGGAGTATTCTTCGGGCACTCGGTTTCGGTTTGGCTTAGACCAAAAAAACCGAACGTTGACCGAACTTTAGTCAATTTTTATTAATTAAAAAATTTTAGTTAAATAAATATTTTAATATATTTCCTAAAGCTCAAGTTTTCTGCTGAAAAAATTGCCTTCAAATATATGTTTGTTCTTCCTTCGAGTGTGTCTAGTTCGCGATTGTTTAGTGCTGCAGGATACGCATAATATTAAATTTCGAGTATTAAAACTTTTTATTTTTATTGTTACAGGCATATGTAAGTACAAAGTGCGTTTATGTAACTGGAATGGATATGAACCGTTTTTAATACGTTACATTAGCTTCACCTGTGTGTATATAGCCTTCTTAGCTTGACTAAACTACAAAGATGCAGATGTGTAATATATGTCAAATAAAAGAAATTGATATGCACATTAGCTCCAATTCCAAGTTACTCTTGTCGTTCCTCAAATATTTGTGTGGGGAGATTTTAAAATAATAATAATAATATAATTTGGCGATAACGTCATATAACTCCGATGGTTGGCCGAACTCCTCGCGTATTAATGTTGCACCATAAATTGAGGGGCCTACAGTTTTACGCCGACTTCGAACGACAGATGATTTTTGTGACGAGCTTCTTTATGACAGAAATATTTATTAAGGAAGTTTGTCGAGGGGCGGTTGCTATTAGAAAAAACTTCTATACATTTTTATGTTACTCGCACAGCCGAGACTCCACCGCTGGACATTCCGAATAAAGCACGCATATAATAAAAATAAAAATCTGAAATTTGTTTAAACAAATTTATTTTGTTAAAATCTGAATTATTTTTAAACACATTTATTTTATTTTAGACCTTGAAAATCTTCGATTGTGCTCCACATATAAGTAGGTAACTAAATGAGTAGGTAGTCAAACAACACTTATTTCGTTCTGAATAGGTCAGTCTGAATTGACAACTTTAAGGATCAGACTGGTCGTGGTGGTGCATTAGTCCTTAAATTGGTTGTGATGGATGTTAATCTGAAGGACACGCATTATCTTGCCCGCATCCTCCAACATTGTGGAGCTAGCCGCATCATCTGACAGCAGCTACTCTTGTTCTGTCCACAGTAAAGATGTCGACGAATCTTATACCCTCACCAGATCGTCCTTCTGATCAACCAGGTACGCTTTTTCGCTCATCTCCCCACTGCTATCCTCTTTTGTCTCCAATTGTGCGATTTTGGCGATATTGACATCGTTACTGTAAACTGTGACTTTAACCATGTCGAAACGAAACTTATTTTACCGTTTGTTTCGTCCAGCTCACAGATTCACTGTGACCTCGAGAGAAGTTCTTTGAAGTTTACATACAGTAGCTTCGCTCCATAATGTAATGATATGAAGTGTGCCAGGTAGTTGGCGTACGCACATTTGAAGTTTCCTTATAATCATTTTGGGTTTTAACGCAGTAGAGGTCTTTTACATGTTAAAGCTTTGCACGAAATTCTAACAATAATAAAACTAAAAATAGACTTTGTGTTACACAACAAAAATTAAAAACCACACGTTCACTTAATAGCGACAGACTGTCGTACTTGAATTGTGTTGGTAGGACATAAAAAAAAGTGGTAAAAAGCAACAGCAGCTTACATGCCGACTGTGGTCCATTGGCTACGTACTTGCCCAGCAAGTCGTAGGTTGTGGGTTCGAGTGCCGGTGGAGTCATGAAAGAAATCTAATGAGAAGATGTGGTGATCTCCGAAATAGATATAATTTCTACCACTCCTGACTGTTCTTGTATTTTTTCCAATATACTTTTCCTTATACTGGCCTTGAGCTCACAAATTAATATTATCGTTTAATAAAAAACAGGCCGAAAAATAATGTACATATGAATATTTTCATAATATATATATCAAGCCTTTGGGAAAACTCTCCTCCTCAATACGCACACACTAAAAATGATTGCTATGTGTGCTTTTGAACACAGAATCCTTGCTTCCCGGCCAAGTCTGCGTACCGAAAACGAATGTCTTTGCTTTCTTGCACACTTTATATTATTACACTATGCTTCGCTCTAAACCTCACCTTAACGCCCTACAGCTTTCTTTGTGGAGGGGCGCTGACAAACTTGATATTCTTCTAGAACCACACCGCATCTCTACAGGGTGGCTTTGGTCTTGGGTCATCGCGCAGGATGTCCTTGATCAAACTCCAGCTGCATAATCCACTTCCGCGACATTTGGAGCATACCATAAATTCATTGCATATTGTGTGTTGGTTGCAAGAGATGCGCAGGAGTGACCGACTTAACCTTGAATTGGTAACGTTATTTGATAGTATGGTAAAAGTCAAGGCGAATCCATACAAGGTGGTGTTATAAATACAACTACAAAATTCATATGTATTTTGTTTTTGTTTCTGCGTAAAAGTTGTCAAAATTTAAATACATTTTGTTTTTGCTTTTACGGCTTTTGAAAGCTCATACGCAAAAGCAAAAACAAAATACATGTAGGTGAAAAAAATCGAATCAGCTGCTCTTATGCCTTCTATAAATTCGCCTTGGGTAAAAGTATTGTTCGTAAATTTTACGTCAATAAAATTTATTTGACTAATAATTTTAAATTTGAAGAAAAATAAGTTTCTTTATACTTCACTTATGACATCTCTTTAGAAATCGACTTCACAGTAATAAGGCGAATTCATATAAGGTGTAGTTACTATAGCAGCCGGATTGATTTTTTTTTATTCAGCTGCATGTAATTTGTTATTATTATTTTTGGCCTTATATTTATGAATCGTCTGCATAATTTATAGAGCTTGAGGCCAGGGCCCTATTCCACAAAACAACTTATCCACTTTGCACGTAGCGAATTTTTCGTCAATTTGCAAAAATTTGTGTTCCTCAGAACTGTAAAATTTGATAAGTGATAAGTTGAAGTTGATAAGTGTAATTTGCAAAGTCTTTGCAGTTTTTGTACTCTTTTTGCAATTTTTGTTCCATGTACGTTCTCTTGTGCAAAGTGCAAAGCTAATATTGAAAAGTGTAATTTGCAAAGACTTTGCAAATAAATGCGCTCTTTCGTTTTTCAAAAACTGTAAATTCTATGTTTGCAAAGCAAACTTTGCTAAGTTTGTCAAACATTTGCAAGGTAAACGATCGCTTTACAAATTCGTATTATTATAACTAGTCAAGCTTTAAAAGAGACCGAATTAATTTTTCGGGACTACAAAATTTTAATTTTAAAGAGTGCTTCCGTTTAAATCAAATCCAAGTTGATTTCCTTTTAAATAAAGTTGCAGACAAAATAGAGCACAATACACAGCGCAGTCATGCTTTGTCGGCTGAAAAT
The DNA here is from genome assembly GCA_951828415.1 of Anomoia purmunda. Taxonomy (NCBI): domain Eukaryota; kingdom Metazoa; phylum Arthropoda; class Insecta; order Diptera; family Tephritidae; genus Anomoia; species Anomoia purmunda. Next base: position 84,352,064 of record OX639997.1, on the reverse strand, counting down.
CAACTGCTACTGTGTTTGCATTGGCTCGGAAATGGTTGCCAGTGCCATGGAGTTGCATAATCATGCATGGTGTTGCAAAATCAACAGTTTGCAGAACCATCCATAGAGTTGTCGACTTTATAATATACGTTTTATTTCAAAACATAGTGCGATGGCCCGATGATGTCAGTGGTATTGCTGAAAAGTTTTTTATGATGGGTGGATTCCCTTGTGTGTGTAGTTGCGTGGATGGCACAATCATTAAAATTGATGCCCCTACATTACACGAGGAAGGATATGTGGGCCGGAATGAATGCCACTCATTGAATGTGATGATGATATGCATTACATTTTACAGTGTAAATGCAAGTTGGCCGGGCGGCGTTAATGACTCAAGGGTGTTACGAAATTCGGCTGTAAGTCAAAGATTTGACAATGGATGATATTATTTCCGGATGCTGTTGTTTTGGGTGATAGTGGTTACGGGCTAAAAAACCGAAATCCCGATAACCCTGCTGAAGAGGCTTTCAATCGTTGCCACAAAAAAACACGGTGCATAATTGAAAATAGTTTTGGCATTCTTAAAGAGATATTCCCGTGTGTAAATTATTTGCGACTGAGGCCTGAGTTTGCAGGAAAGATAGTCATTGTTTGTGCCATCTTACACAATATTGCCACTAGCATCGGAAGGGGTAGTGAAAACATGCAACCCTTTGAAGACACTGACAATGAAATCGAGGAATTAGATGAAAGTGCTGAAGAAGAAAATGATGCCCTTAATAATATAGATCATGCGAGTGGAATGGAAAGGGTTACTTCTCTACTGCAATACTTCTCCTAATGCCAACCATTAAAATGAAATAAAAGTGGTCCTTTGGCTATGATCTTTTTCCACTGCAAAAGCTTTGTTCTTTTTGGGGTTTGAGATTAACAGTAACAAGTATTATGTCACCCAATTTTCAATATAGAAAGTAAAAATATCAAATTCACTTATTTTTTATTTTTAAATAAAAAACATAAAAAAACAAACAAATACTAAACGGGAAAATAAAAATAATAATACATAAAAAACTCAAAACTCCTCAATTAACTACCGCGAACGCGAAATATTTTCGGTTTCTGCGGCTGCAATTACGCGGGTTATGGCAGAGGGTGCAAGTTGGAGCTCCCTCTCCAATTTTAGGCATTGAAGTTTTTTGTAGTAAACCTCAACCTCAAGGAGCTCCAGCCGACATTTTTTCTCTCTATCCAAAGTTTCACTTGGGAACTTGGTAGAGCTCTTCCTTTTCCTTGGGTTTGGAGGGGGATTGGCAGGTGTTTCTTCTGTCATCGATTCTCTGGAATCAAACTCAGCTGACGTTAGATTTTCGGAGTTTCCATAACTTTCTGGCAAATTCAATCCATCTACCCTCAGCTGTGGTATGTCTGATTCCAGAATATCGAGGATGGCCAAGTCAGCTTCATCCATAACGCTGTCCTACCCCCCTCCGGATCCAGTTTTTCAGCCGTTATCCCTTTTACTCTGCAAATAAACAAAATAAAAATAACAACAAATAAAAATATTAGCTTATTTTCAAATATAATAATCAGAACAATATATTTCATGTCAACGAGGTGTATTTCAACTTTATTAAGCCACTGTATGTACAAGGTACATACATACATACGCGAAATGAATATTTGCCTATTCAAATACTTACGGTATATTTTTACAGTACATATAGCAAATAATTATATTGCGCATTTACCCGTTCTTCTAATTTGTAAGAGTTGTGTATTGAGCGCACTGTTAACTCACAACAACAATGTCTATGATAACGATTTGTGTTGTTGTTGTCAACAAGATGCTTGTTAGTTATTAGCATTGCACAATATAAGAATTAATAGAAATTCCAACAGTAACGAATGAGGCAAATATAAATATTTGCTATGTGTAGGCAATAAATTGTTGTACTGACCAATGTCCGGCTCTTCCAGAACCCAAACAAACTGTCCCTCGCATAGGTCCATGTTTTTTGGGCCGACGCCAGTTGCAGGGATTGGGCTTTTTTCAAAACATCCTCCAAGGCAGCCTGTTTATCTAATTTGTTAACCTTCAAAATAAAATATAAACTTAATTATTTTTGTAATTTGCAATAATTTTATAAAAAAAATACTTACTTTATTGTTTTGAAAATTTGCAAATAAAATGTTTTTTTCTTTTATTATATTCAAAACTGCAAGCTTTTTTCCAATTTTTATTTTGCGACTCATTTTAAATCTTTACCTTATTAATGCAAAGTGATTAGTGATTTGACAGAAATGCAAAGTTGATTAAACGCTTTGTGGAACACTTTGCACACTCACTTTGCATGAGAGCCCAAAGACTTTGCAAAGAGTGCAGAAACAATTTTCACTTTGCAATAAAATACAAATCGATAAGTGCAAAGTGAAAAGTTGATAAGTTGTTTTGTGGAATAGGGCCCAGGTTTGTATTAGGGAATAATATGAGAAAGCAACAATTTTTCAAAGTGGTAGAAGTGATAGCTGCTATTTCGGAGATCACCACATCTCCTCATCAGTTTTCTTTTTTTCTAGACTTTACATGGCTTTGAACCATGGTACACGGAGTTGCTAGGCGAGCACGCAACCACTCAGCCTTGCTAACCGTGTGAAAATTGGTTGTTTTCTCATTATCCCTATCTCCAACCATACCGCAATTAAGTGTGAACTCGCCACTATGTGTTTAACAGCGTGGTTGGCATTTTTGTTTTGCAAATCTATAAGCTTTTTGTTCTACATACTTTCAGTTTGCTTTTAGGCGTGATCATGCTTATGGTAATTATTATTATTTTTGGCCTTATATTTATGAATCGGCTGTATAATTTATTGAGCTTGACGCCAGGTTTGTATTAGGGAATAATATGAGAAAACAACAATTTTTCAAAGTGGTAGAAGTGATAGCTGCTATTTCGGAGATCACCACATCTTCTCATCAGACTTCTTTCTTTCTAGACTTTATCTGGCTTTGAACCATGGTACCCGGAGTTGCTAGGCGAGCACGCAACCACTCAGCCACGCTAACCGTGTGGAAAATGTGTTGTTATCTCATATTATTCCCTAATACAAACCTGGCGTCAAGCTCTATAAATTATACAGACATGTATATTGGTTTTGCCTTTGCGAATGCGCTTTCAAAAGCCGTAAACGAAAACAAAGTGTATGTAAATTTTGACAACTCTTACGCAAAAGCAAAAACAAAATACATGGGAATTTTGTTGTTGTACTTATAACACCACCTTATATGAATTCTGACTTAATGTTCACCAAGCGATTACAATCATCTGTTTGATCATCTTCACCTTATATTAATTCGCCTCGTGATATATAGAAGTACAGTTCTATTGGCAGTGTGGCTTACTCTCCTATAATTTTTTGCAGAACAGAAAGCGTTCAAAATTGTTAATTTCATGTAAAATTATAGTAAAAATTCGCACATATAAAATCAAATCTCTGAATTATTCCTCTTGGAAAGAGCAATATAATTGTAGCCCTTACAATTCAATCTCGCTTCGCTTTAATTAGAGTCACTTAAGTGTGGTTATCGTCCGAATAAATTAAAAAACGAGTGCCCATACTTACATATGTATATTTTTACACATTTAAACCCCCAACATTTTTAATTTACAGTTTTTTAATTCTTTTTCCGTATTCTTAACAGCTTGCTGAGTATATTAAATAATACGATTTTCCGCGAAATATGAAAAATATGCATAGGCTTTAAACTCATTATCATGTAACTAATACCTTTATACAATATACATATAAAATGCATTTTTTCCTTCCATGCATTGAAATTCCCCCTTTTCCTACTACTTTTAAGTTCATGAACGGAATGGAACTACCGACAAAATGAGATAAATTTACTGAGCACTCTTTAGTATGATTCCTTTATAAAAATACTACAATTTTGATAAAAACTTCTTGGAAACAAATCAATTTTATAAATTCTTTTATTTTTTATTTTTGCATCATATATGTAATTACTTTTTCTCATTAATTGTTGATTGATTGTTGAAAATTATTTTTACATCGTACGATTCATTATTAGAACGTTTTATAAATTTATAATCTAATAATAATACTGCAAATCGCAAGTGGACAAATAAGAAATTCACCTCAGTAATTCACCTCGTATTCCATGAGAACTTTTTATTCATTATATGAAAAATGTCTCCGGAGAAAAAACAATGTCCTTCCCATTAAAATGGAAAAATCAAAACATGCTTTTCACTTTGGAAAAAATCTATCGCCGCAAATCGTCGTCGGCCGAAACTCGTTGTTCGCATCGTTTGTGGGGGAGAGTGGTCCCATACCGACCGGTCGCACCATACCGACCCCCCATGTGTTTCGATGATAGCGCTGCCAGCCGAATTGTCGGTAACGTCGGTGTAAAGCTGTCAGACACAGACCAGAGAGCTGCTTTGAGTGTGCTCGATCCTGATTGATCACCCTCGCTCAAAATTGATCACAAGCGAATGCCACACTCGGCAGCTATGTGTTCGATCGAGTTGTACACCCGACAGCAGTTTTCAGTATGGTCCAGTCTGTTTAATCACCATCACAAAAAATTGATCACAAGCGAATGCCACACTCGACACCCGCAGCTAACCCATAATTTGTGCAACTAATGAAACGGATACTCGAACGTGCTCGAGTTAAATCTACAGACGGAATGTAGGCGTCGTGATGTCGCATTTTGTGTAAGCAAAACTATTAGAAATGGCAAAGTGTAAGTGCTGTATGCACATACACAATATATAATATTGAAAGGATTTTTTACCATATGTGCACTGCACTGCCGATCACATTACGCAAAGCCATACAAGCAAATTATGTGCACACTCGAGTTGAAACTCGAACACTCGACTATATAAATCTGCAAAGCACCCGAACCTAATCAAATATGTACGAAAAGCACTCGAGTGTTGTGACCAACATGTTCGCCTTGAGCTCAGTTGCTAACGAAAAATACTTGTGCTCGATTAAAGAGATTGATGCAAAACGGATTTTGTAGATGCTCGAGTATACACGAAAATTATGTATCCGTTGCAGCTCTCTGACACAGACATTTTGAACGTAGTACATAGATAGCCATTTTCGCTTGTTAGGACAATCGCTTCGCGCAACTGCTCATAAATTCGAAACACCTCGATCAACATTACTGCTGCATCGCAAAAATAATGAAAATACAACAGCTGAAATAATTGAAATAGCTAATCAACCTAAAAAATTGGATAACTCAGACTCCAGTGATTGATTACAACGCACTTTATTTTATTCACATATTTTTATTTTCCACAAAGAGTCCTCAAAGTGTTTTTAAATAAATGTTAGAATTATAAGGAATCGTATTTTCATTACACCTCAGAATAAGAATTTGAAATTATACATTTGGTGTGCGGTTTTCTGCTAAGTAACAGGAGGTCGGTTTCGGACCATTTTACTTAATTTTGCGTGAATATTTAACACTTGAATGCACCTAAGAACCTCACTAAACAATGAGAAACACAGTTAACTGATCCCTCTAAACAGTAAAATTTAGAAATGCAGAAAACATTGATTTTTGACAAGTTTTATGGTGGTTGCCTTTTAGGCGGTCGGTATGGGACCACTCTGCCCTATGTATGTCAGTGTGTTCTATTTTTGACAACGAGGTTTTGCGACGAAAAATTCGCCGTTCGTCGGTATTGTGTTTCAAGCATTATGTTCAATATTTCCACAGGTTAACTAAATAAAATATGCGTAGATCACGTAGAGAAGAAAGTTAGTTATTGGTAAATAATTATATGATGCAAATTTACGTTAAAATCTCCCTCAGAATCATAGAAATTTTATCTTCGCCATTATATCATAAGGTAAATACCTTGTAAATGCTTTGCATGCTTGAAAGTTTTATTCGGATGATGTAGGTTTGTATATGTATACTTTATTTATAGCCCTTTTGATTACTACAAGCGTTTTATAAACACTGGATATATATTTTATCTATACTATTATTATTTTTGGCCTATACATATGTTTGAAACGACTGTAATTTATTGAGCTCGAGGACAGGTTTTATTGGGGAATAATATGAAAAAAAAACAACAATTTTTCAAAGTGGTACAATGATAGCTGCTATATGATAAGCATCCATTTATCTTTAAAGTAAGTAATTCCATATTAAACCAACTATTTCATAAATTACACATTTAAGGCCATTTCCTATTTCTTTTGCATAACTGTGAATTTTATTTGTATCAAACGGTCATGTCATTTGCTTTCTAAGTTTAAAACCAAAAATATCCTTTTCATATTTAATATTTTTATTTAACTTCTGTTTTTATTGGCTTACATAGTTCTCGTATAATCTGATACTAATTACTTTAACCCATTATCATTTATAATTTTTTACTTCCTGCTTTTTGGAAACATTCACAAAATACCACTGCCACTAGCAACATACTCACCTTATATTTATGTACATATGTATACATACATCCTATTACCATATCTTTGAGGGTATCAACTCTTCTATTATTTAAGTAATTTTCCAGTTCTTTTTGATATAAATTATTACACCACCAGATCTAGCTGTGTTTGATATGCAATTTCTACAACTAATTTTTAATTCGAAACTCATTTTCTCCAACATCTGCAGTGATATGCGTTTCTGATTTCATCATAAAATCTGGTTGGCATTTATCAGCTATAATTTCTACTTCACCAAAGCTATTTAGCAAACCTTGAAAATTACATTTAGTATCTTTGATTGTTAATATTAAATATCTTTTCCTTTTATATCGATTTTAAATGGGAATACGGGGCATTGCGTCTGTGTTAAATTTTAGTTTCTGGATTGTACACCATCAAAAACTAGAACCTTTCGCAGCCTATATTCATCTTATCCAGTACAATTACTTTTGGGAATGTTTCAAGATCCTTTTCAATTACAGCATTGAAAAAATTGTTGCTTACCTTTTTTTACTTCGTACTGCCTAACTAAATTTAGCTGATTGGTTTTTATCTATTACATTTGTCCAATGATTTTTGAGTCTTGGGTATTTTGTTATTTGGGCTTTCTCATTTAAGGTACAGGTTGAAACTTTTAAAACTTCCTCGGTTTTTGTAGGTTTTGTACTCCTAACTGACTATTATTTACAATTTTTTTAAACTCATGATATATTTTTGCACTACCTTGCTTATTATGTTCTAGTCTCACACATACTTTTTCAGTTTGTTCTTTCAAATTTTCAACCACTGTACTATGTTTTATACTAATTTCACATGCTTTCTGAGCTCTATCCATTACTCTTAATTTGTCAAAAAAAGTTTGCTTCAGTTGACTGAAGTACCTGCTTGATTACACTTTCATTCTTAGCCGTAGACAATTCGAATCCTCTTTTATATTCTTTTACGGGCAGTCTTTACTTGCGTTTCGCAGTTTAACAACAAAAGTGCAGTGACGGCTAGACTACCGCAAATCTAGCATGATCCAGCCAATCTTGTCCAAGCAGCGGTATATAAGTACATATATATGTACATATATGGGAGCAATTGCGCAAAATCCGAGATCATTAGTTGTTCAGGGAGAGTGATATGCAGAGTACCTTTTATCCAGATATAGTCATATTTCAGTAAAAACTGTTGGCATATTGTGTTTTTAACCACTGAAATTTTAAGTGCTGGCTGGAATTTTATTCCTTATTTTATTTTACTTTTCCTTTGCTCTCGAAAAACGTGATATTAAATCGCCAAGAAAAGTACCATTAAATTTGCATTAAAAACTAAAAAAATTGAAGATAGAAAAGGTAAAGGATTCAGGATTCAGTGATTGTATTTTCGCACGTAGCGTGTGCGTGCTTTATTCGGTAGGTCCCGGGTTCAAATTCTGGTCTGGGCAAGTAACATCAAAAATTATAGAAAAGTTTTTTCTAATATCGGTCGCCACTCGGCAAACAATGGCAAACCTCCGAGTGTATCTCTACCATGAAAAAAGCTTCCCACAAACATTCGCCTTTCGGAGTCGGCAAATTATAGGAGAAGTTCGGCCAAAATCGCTTGAAGCGATGATAGCGCCAATTATGTAAGTAAGTAAGGTTTAAGGAATTCTAGACCTAAAATATTTGTGCACAACTTCAGAACACGGACTTTATACTAATCACTATCTCTGTGCGGCAAGTATTTTTTCATCAAGTAGGTACTTACAAAAATGGATAAATTTGTATGTTCGTAGAAAAGATGTTTTTTATACGCTTTTTATCATTGCGTATACATCTTTCTCATTCTCTGTTTCTCTGCGTTGTATCTTTCGTCTCAACTATGTTATGAATTTCGCTTAAAAAATTTCACTCTCCATTTGCGATTCGCCGCCTAAGAAGTTTCCCTTCAAACACTTAAGATACTTTTTGTTTGACTTTACATATTTATCTCAATTTATTCCAGTTTATTCATTAAAATATAAAGATTTTTTATTTTAACTTATTAAAACTTATATTATATACATATTTGGTTAATGCTTTATTTCCTGTATATATTCTAGGAACAACGCTAGTGGAAGCGCAACTCCTTCTGGTACGCGTACTCCTCGAAAAGGTTCGACAGATCCAACAGTGAGTTCAACTATGAAATCTCAAATACAGCGAGGAACAACACCAGTGAATAAGCGTGAACCATTTCGTCTTTAAAAATATCTCCAAAGAACGTGAATTTTCTTCTGATTACACTGTTTTGGTTGGCTGTAGCTAATTCGCTACTCTAAAAAGATAACGACTTTTATAACGAGCCTCACCAAATTATTTATAACTTTTTCATAATTTTCAACTTCTGAATTAACGAAAATATAAATTTTAATGATCGTGTGTCGGTGTTTTTTATTACATATGTTTATTATCTGTAATTTATTTAAACACAGTAATATGTCATATGTATAAGTATATGTATATAAACACCAATCTGCTCTTAATTCAACTTTAAGACATATTACTAGTTCCAAATATGTTTAAGTGGATGAACAAGTTTTATATTCAGTTCACTTATGTATGTAAAGAAAAACAACTAATTTCTTTAAAATAAGAATATACTAAGCTCTACCGTATCCTAATGTAATAATATAATTTGATTAAAACACTTTTTTTTTTTCAAATCACTATATCTCTGTGCTATCATATTTATTACACTAAATACAATACTATCAAGTATCAACATTTATATGTGAATATAACAAATATTTTTTGTTTATTGAATCAATGCAAGGCGAGTTCATATAAGGGGATGTTACTAAAACAAAAACAAAATTAATATTTATTTTGTTTTTGGTTAAAGATTGCAAAGTTCAATTGACTATTTCTATCAGAAAGTATGAAAAATCCTACGCAACATTGATTCTAGATCCCAAGGGCAAAACAAATTTTGGCAGTGGTTGTGACATAGACCACTCACTATTTGTTGTTACTTGCTGTAGCAGGTAGACTGGCAAAATGAAGAAAGCTATAAAATTGTTGCTTACGTGACTATTGGCAGTCGTATGCGTGAAATTACATTGGACCTGTTTTTTTGTAACCTAGTTGCAAAGGAACACTAGGTAGGATAACAAAATGCATGTAAACCAACAACATTAACTCGGAAAAATATGCGAGTGGAGCCAACTCGGTAAAATGATATCCGACCTGAGATGTAGTGGTGAGAAGTGAAAAAACTGCGAATTTGCTCTAAGAAAATACATGGGAAATTTAGATTTAAGGTCTAGCTCGTTTTATTTGCATAGTATTTGTAAATACATATATATGTAACTACATATACCTAAAAATTGACGGCACAACTTATTTCCGTTCGAAAATAGCACTAAAAAAAATCGCCACTTTCATGAAAGAGGCTAACAGGGTTGCTTTTGCAACTAAAAGAATTTTATCCAAGTTAGAGCGTTTTTTGCAACTCGGGTGCAAAGAAATGGGCCTATTGTTAATATTGATAGCAGAGCGTTTTCACGAAAACCGTGACATGAATGGGCATTTACAAAATATCATATTTTGGTAAATATTACCCACTTTATTATAGTAAATGCATCATAGCATTAGTTCAAAAAAATAAAATTGATATAAAAAAAGGCATTTCGATGCTGTAAGCAATGAAATATTGATTACGTATAAGTTGTTGAAATGCCGCATGTGTAAGAGAATATTTAGTGATGTGTAAAACACTTAGATGTAACAAATGTGAATAGTCGTATTTTTTTACATAATATAGGAACCCTACAGTATATTAAAAAATGTTTTTCTCCCTCATTAATTGTTGTTGCAAATTCGTAATAATTAATGTTGTCTTTTGTATTTTTTTTGTCCGTCCGTCACGAAAAAACATGCTTGAAATTAATTTGTGCTAATAATATTCATCGTAGACGTTTAGAATTTTGAAAACATCGTTAAAGTATGACTATTATCTCGTAAAAAAATTTGTGTAATTGAAAACACACTGAAACTGTAGATATTTTCATTCAAAAATTGTCCCGTCCGTCACGTTTTAACCTTCACCGCGGCGGCAATTTTACACTTCATAACCCGACTGTATTTACATATGTAAATATACTAAGTATTTGCAGCTTGCGTACGTTAGATATCTAGTTAGCTTCAAATTTATTTCAAAACTTCAAATTTACTGATCAAGTAGGCATTGCAATTATATTTCCCCGAAACAAGCATGCTCAATTTTTCCAGGAAATATGTATGTATTGCGATTTACACTCAGTAGTGAAGTTTTAGTTCTTGTTGAATTTCAAGAGACGCGAGTCGTAAATAATAGAAGTTGCAATACGGTTAGTTTTTTTTATGTGAAAATGGAAAACCAAGTGAAAGATTTCAAAGTTTTGAGCTCCGCAGAGGCCATAACATCTTCTTTTCTAGTTTTTTAGCTACGTTAAATCATAATTATAATTACTATTGTACAAGGTGTACTCGTTGCCATATTCAAAGAAGGTAAATTACATACATAATAATATGTTAAGAAGTCTATAAACTCAGAGAAATTGTGACCGTTTTATGAATTCATTAGACGAAATGTAAATTTTTCATTTTCGATTTTGTAATAGATAAGAAACTTGATTTTTATGCACATTTATGATTCAATCTCGAGCGCATTTTACTGGAAAACAATCTTGCATAAAATAAAAAATATAAATATAAACAAAGAAAATTTGACCCTATATCGGTATGGAAGATTTCGTTTCTTTTCAAAGTTTACTGCCATGCTGACGTGAATGGCTGAATTTTTTTAGACATAAAATAATAGGAGGACAATATATACTTGATATATATCTTTATATACACTATCATTTATAAAATGTTTATTTATAACTTGTTCACTTCATTGAACATTAAAACAATTTTCTTATATTGTGTATTCGGCGTAAATATGCCACAGTAAAATATATCCGTTATTGGGCCATTATTTTCCATTTCAATTGCGTCATTGATCATCAAATTAAAAATATAATTTGCGACAATAACGCGAGTGTAGCTCGAGTGTAAGTTGCGATGGCAACTTTTGCGCAGCAGTTACAAAGGAAATACTAAGGAAATAATAATAATATTTCTTATAATTTAATCATAAAACGATCTTCTCTGTAAGCAAGACGTGTAGAGTGACCAATTTTTATTAAAGGCGCCATTTTTGTAACGTTGCATTTTTTTCAGTCCAGTAGTCATGGCACCAAAGCAGCCTGCTCTTACTGCAGCTGAGAGGAAAAAACGACAGCGAGAAAAATTGATGAAAAACGCAAACTATAAAATTCACAAGCAAAACGAGGCTTTACGAAAAAAACTTTACAGGAGAAATATAGCTCAAGATCCCGAAAAAAGAAGAAATCAACGCGAAAGAGATTCTGATAGGAAAAGAGCTTCAAGAGCAAAATTGAAAAATGAAGAAACTGTTAGACCTCTTCTCTCTATTGGTCAGTATACAACTAAACAGGCTTATGGAAAAGCTTTGTCCAGGGCCCGAAAAGCTCTACCCGAAAGCCCAGGAAAAAAAAGAGCCGTTGTGTGTGGTCTTGCAGAAGAATTAGGCCTTCGATTTGTTCAGCCACTTAAAGCATATCAAGAAAAAATTCGCAAGGGCTCCAACGAAACAACGAAACAAGCTGTACTAAAATTTTATCAATCAGATCAGATTTCTTGGCAATCTCCAAATATGCATGACAGAGTGATCCTAAGAGAAAAAGATGAAAATGGCCGTACAAAGAAAAAATATATTCAAAAACGATATCTATTGATGTCCTTGGCCGAAACACATCAAATGTTTCTGAATGAAAATCCACTTCTTCCCATTGGTCGCACTTTATTTTGGAAGCTTAAACCTATTGAAATGCAAAGCTTTGGGGATATACCACAAAATGTCTGTGTATGCAAATATCACGAAAACGTGCGACTTATTCTTGAAGCTATGCATCCACATACTCACCTTCCCCGAACTTTTAAGGAATTTATCGCACTTGTAACTTGCGACCAAGACAGCAAAGCTTGCATGACTAGGAAGTGTGAGAAATGCTGCCATAAAGTAGATGAACTAGATCCACTACTTGTAATCACCGACGCAACTGTGATTTTAACCAAGTGTGAACAATGGTCTGGACAACCTATTCAGAAAGAGATCATGAAATGGAGTCTTCAAGAATGTTTCTTAAAATTGAAAGAACAGCTGAATGCATTTCTTGTGCACACGTATGTTAAGCGTACACAAGCCAAATATTTTGAAGAAACAACTGCAAATGTTGATGGCAAACATATCGCACTACAAGTAGATTTTGCCGAGAATTACGCCTTCAAACGGCAGAATGAAATTCAAAGTGCACACTGGTGTCACCAGCAGTGTACAATTTTCACAGCCCACACTTGGATTTCCAAAGACATTTCACAGAGTTTCGCACTCGTATCAGATGATTTAAAACATGGGAAAGTCAGCGTTTTCAAATTCATGGATCGTTTATTGGAACTCATCAACGACCAGTACGATGAAGTGATTGAAGTAAAAGTATTTTCTGATGGAGCAGCCAGTCAATTTAAACAAAAATATCTGTTTGCGATCTTAGATGTGTTGGAAAATCGCTCTGGCTTGAAGCTATCGTGGCATTTTTTCGCTTCCGGCCACGGAAAAGGAGTAGTTGATGGTATAGGAGGTACAGTTAAATCGTCAGGTTGGAGGCGCGCGAGAAGTGGCGCTACAGTCAACACGGCAAATGAGTTTGTCGAGCTCGCTCGTAAGACATGTCCGAAAGTGCACATCGAATTTGTATCAAAAGAAGAAACGGATTCTCATGCTGAAGAACTGGAAGAACACTGGCAGCATCTAATACCAGTTCCCCGAACTCATCGAATTCACGCCGTGTACTCCCATGCTCCTTACCTCATCAGTGTTGCTGAAGAATCGAACGAGCCTGAAGATAAACGCTCAATCTTTTGTTTGCAGAAAAATGGTCAATAAACGGATGAATAATAGAATTATATACCCTTATTTCCACAAATTTGATTTCAAAGATTCTATTCATCCTTTGACGTTGAAAAAATTCGAATGTTCTCCAACAAAACAAAAATACTTATAAAATGTAATCAATAAAATTTGCTCAATAATAATGAAATGCTTTATTTAAAAAACAATACCTTCCTTAATTTACTAAATTGACTTAAAAACATTTTTTCGCCGACCACTCTTTTTATCATCTCAAATACTATACATTCTATTACGAAACCAATAAAAAAAATGTTTCGGTAACAATTTTTTGAGCATTGTATTTTTTTAATGTTGTACAAAATAAAAATAAACTTTATTGAAACTAATTTGACCTCAATTTGCAAAGGTACAAATTAAAACAGTGAGTGTATGATATACATATAATGCGTGTCCCGTCCGTCACGTTTTCATGTCCCGTCCGTCACGCGCGAAAAGCAAGACATTTCATTGGACAGACAAAAAACGAAATAGATTAAGGTAAAATGTGAAGCAGTTTCAGATTCCTGACACATTTCTCTAAATAAGTGTCAACTTGATTCTAAAAAATATTTTCTCAATTCGCAGAATTCTGAAGACAAACCGAAAGCATGATAAACGCATGTCACACGTGTCCGTCCGTCACGCTCCGTGTTTGAACGCCCTTATCAACATTAATAATTTATCGAAAATGAACATCTACCAATGCTTTTATTCGGGAATCTTTCATTGGTATTGAGCATTTCTTCCTTTTTCAATGTGTCACAGCGCAATCCATTAAAATGTTCCGATAAAACCGTGCGAATGTCCTGTCCGTCACGCGTGAAAACGCTCAGCATGTTATTCATTTTAAAACAACTGAGAAAGTTGTGCAAATTGCTGTTGAAATAAAAGTTGTTTTGCTACTGAAATGTTGACAGACAACGAAGTTGTTGCTGACGATGAAATTGAATTACAATACAACTTTTTTTCAAATTGTTTTAATGTTGTTACTGATTTTGAAAGTTAAGTAGTATATGTAGGTCAAATCGAAGTTTTGCTGTTGAACGTTGTTGATGTTAGTATTGGTATTTGGAAATTCAAAATAGTGGATGGATGTTGGCATTCAGTTTTGGTTTTTATTAGCGTTTTTGAAGCGTTATCTGCTTTGGCCGTAAGTTTATGGGGAATGTCTTCTGCTGGTTCAACAACAACAATATCATGGGATGGGGAAAATAGTAGGGCATGAGGAATTTGAGATTTTATTTATCGCCAAATTCGTTGAATGAATCCCTGCAGTCCGTCGTGGAATGTTGAATATGCTCCGGTCGTTGCCGCTATTTCTATCGAAGTTTCCTTGGCTTCGTCTCCATGGAAATATAGCTGTTGTTTCGAGCTTAAAATTCTTAAATTATTTCTTTCCCTCCTGGCAGGACGCCAAAAATATCGAGGATAGATATTTATGTTTAGGTTACATTACATTAGACAGGAAAACCTCGTTCCGATTTAACTTTAGAAATACGGGCGTGCGCCTTTTGTCATATGAGGGCCACGTTAGCTTAGTAGTTTCACAATAGGTATGGTAGCTGGGTTAATTGATTGTCTCATACATATATATTATTCTAGAAGTCTTTCAAGAGCTTTCAGCAGAAAAGAAGAGATACATAGATCTGGAATCGCCGTTTAAATAGGCAAGGGCAATACCTTGACTTCTGACCAGAGCAAAGGAATGCAGCCAAGTCTTAAGCAGCTAATAAAGATGATGTTTAGTCACGTTTTCGTGCGTTCCATGATGAGTTGTAGCAGCTGTGAGAGATATATTCCATCTGGCTGTGGTGACTTGTAGTTCTTGATTGGATACAGACCATTTTTGGACAGTGCTGCTTTCACACCGTCCACAAAAATTTATACTAGAAACTGTTAGAGAAGTAGCAAATATGAAAAAAGGTTCAATTGTATTGAAAAAATGGTAATATGAAAGTGCATGTCATTAAAGCTTACTTCATGTGTACTTTATAAATGTTGTTAAAATTAGATTTGAACGACATTTTGTCAATTCTACAAATCTTTTCCAAGCTACCACAAAGTACAATATTGTGTTTATAAATCTTCTCAAAACTACATCAAAATCCAGCAGTGCAGTTATATTTAAATTTAAATTTTAATTTTGTTGTAATATAAGTGCTAAATTAGCATACTTTTCCCCCAATAGTGCTACTCTACCTCTTTGGCCATATCATGTCTCGGTGAAACCCAAAATATACCAAGAAATTACGCGAATCATGATCTGAGTAGTAAATATATTAATCTTTGGCCCGCTGGCATACCAATGTAGGTGTAGGCTAAATTATTGTACAACAATGTATCTAATTTAAATAGTCTTTCTCGCAGCTTCTTGGCTATAGCGCATAATTTGCGAAACGTTGTATTGATTGCAAACCGAGGCACTAAATTACTATCCAAAATCTATAAAGTGGTTGAAAATAAAAGAGGTTTTGGAGTTAGGTAAGTTAGGAGTGTGCTCTAAGCTGTGAGCGTGAGCTTCAAATACAAAATTTTATTCTGCATTAATAGGCAGTAATGTATTCGAGCAATTGTATCCGGAGACAACCCTACGAGCCACGAGCCGCTAAAACACTGGTTAACGTGGGTTTCATTATCTCCGCAACTGGCTAAAAGTAGATAATTTCGTGAAGTTGCTGTACAGATTTTATCCACTTTCCCCTTGTACGTGCCGTCAGGCATCACTGTCGCAAGCATTAAGCTCCACCATAAGGAGAAAACTATAGCAGATTTCCTCTGATTTCCCTCGCAAGATTGCACAGGTTTTTAAAATATATGAAGAATTTTAAAGCAAAACATTGCGTTTTAAATGCTTTATTTTCCAATAATTTACAAATTTTAAACATTTGTACCAAAACTACCTGTAATTTAAATTACAAAAAGTATTTATACGGATAGAGTGAATAATGCTTTATATTTAAAATTACATTATTAATAAAAATGTATATTACATATATAAAGACGTATATACATAGGTATATATATATATTATATACTTAAACTGCTGATGTTGCACACTGTCAATGCCTCCAAATGTGTCTTGTGCACTATAAATCTGCAATCAAAATGAGGTAGTGAATATTAGCATATTTTGACAAGTTACAGCATTTAGAAGAAAAACCATATGGAACTTAACGTTTTCATAATCAAAATAAAGATAAACGAATAACCTATCTTTTGATATATTGTAGCAATTAAGAACTTTTTAAAGCCGTTTACAAAAAGTCACTTTTTCAAAAACTTTTCAAATTTCTACTTTTTGCCTAATATGTAATATTTTGGATAACTTAAAAATTTATAAGAAAAAGTCGATCGATTTTTGCGTTTTTATAATCGAAAGAATGACTATCGAATTACCTTTCTTTTCGTATATATTAAAAGCTTTTTAAACTCGTTTGAAAAAATAAATTTTCTGAAAGCTTTACAAAATTTCACACCTTTTTCCCTACTTACATTTTGATAGTTTGAAAAGTTTCCGTCGGCCTGAACTGTTTTTTTTATTGAATTAACGATCTGTAAATAAAAAATAAAGAATTTATTTAAAAAAAATACTTCTAATACATAATAATAAATACTATTAGATGCATTAATATAATAATATATATGTATCCACAATACAATGTTGAATATGCATGTTGACGTAATATTTTAACCTCCAAATTATAAATGTATAGTACAACACAACATTTCAGAGCATAAATTGGCCAAATATATTTCCACCAGACCCTCGGCACAGTAACAAAGGACACTTTTGGCGAATTTCTACTCTGGTTTAATTCACTGTACTAAGGGGGTGGTAAACAACTATGAGTCGATGTTTTGGAGTGTCGCGTCTGTGCAAGTCGACCACCCAAATCAAAGACACCTGAAACAACAAACATGTTGTTTTTTTGAATCAATGTTTATAATTGAAATTTTCCAGAAGGATGAATAATTCAGTTCAAAAATTAGAAAACAATGTTTATTATACATAGGTATAAAATAATATCATTTTCAAAAAGCGTGGGGTACTTTGTACAATATTGGTTTACTAAATCTACTGTTAAAGAAACAATTAGAGGTTTTGCTACGCTTTTTTAAATATTATCAATTTAAACTATTATTTATTAACAATTAATTTCGAACGTCCCACGCTTTTTAAAAACGGTATAGATTTTTTCTGTTAATTATTTTACACTTAAATTAAATATGGAAAGCGGTGGAAACGGCGAAAGCCCTGCTGCCTAACTTCCGGGTCACTGCGGCTTTGAAAACCGGGTGCCTCTGTCTATACGATAGAGATCGGCGGAGGAACAAACTCCATCCTCGAAGAGAATCCAGCCGCACTCCTGGGTGGGCAGGCCTAGCTTTGCCGAGGTTGAGAAGGACAGGCTCCTTATTGGGGTCCTGGACCGAGGCAACGAGCTCGGGTCCATGCAAAAGGACCTGTGGAGGTGGGTGAAGGCAGCTCTGGCGAACGTATTTTTTGGCGTTCTGCTGGAGAATCTTGGAACCACCCCCTTCTTCCCCCCAGCCTGTAAGGACGCTGGTTGGTACCAGGGCCACATTAAGGTGGTCGCCTGTGAGGACTATATACAAGGCCGCCGTTGCAAAGGTGAGCCCTGTCTACCCAGGGGCTAAGTTGGAGGTGGTGGACTGGAAGGATAGTCCAGTCAGACCACGGGTGAGGGCATGGGTTCCGGTGACACCATCGGCACCTGAAATTATCTTAAAATTCTTCAGGTAATGAACCCTGCCGTCCCGACAAGTGATTGGAGGGTCGTCCGGGTCGAGGACGCGGAAAGCCCTTCTAGACAGCAATGGACGTGGACATTGAGGCACCCGAACCGGAGCCGGAACCGGAACTCTCCGACGCTGAAGGCAGCGTCTCCTCCCAGACAAACCTTGCACCAACAATGCATAGTATGTTTGCGAAGGAGGAGCTGCTTCTCAGTGACGGGGAGTGTGAAGCTGACGTCACCGTCGTAGCTGGAGGGGAGGAAGCGGCTTTTTCGTATGAGAGTGCTGCAAATAAACCTCTATCGCTCTAAAGCAACCATAGCTGCTCTCCTAGGTCGCCTGAGCAAAGGCGACGTTACGGTGGTACTCAGTCTGGAACCTTGGGTTTGCAACTCAAGGGTATGTGGGTTGAGTTCCACCGGCTTTAAGCCTTTCGTGGAGCGCGGTAAAGGTAAAATTAGAGCCTGTATTCTGGCTAAAGTTTTGTTTTACCTAATTACAGTGATGGGGACGTCACGGCAATTATCGCGGAGATAGGGGGTATGTCAGTCGTGCTGCCATCGGCTTACGTACCGCGCTAAGCCGAGTACCCTCCTCCCTCTATGGTGGGGAACTTGGTGTCCAGTTATAAGAGCGGACACATTTTGGTCGGCAGCGACGCGAATGCTCACCATCAACTGGGGGACCACGGATATCAATGATCGAGGTGAGTTACTTTTTAACTGCCTTCTAACAACTAACCTACTTATATGCAACAAAGGTAGGGATCCCACCTTCATTACTAGCAATCGTAAAGAACTTTTAGATATAACTCTATGTAGTGTTAGTCTATCTGAATTGATCGACAGTTGGCGGGTTCTAGATGAACACTCCTTCTCTGATCATCGTTATATTGAAAGCGAACCTATTATTGAACCTAGTTGTATCGGGAATCTAGAGAACATGGTGAACAATTTTAAGTTGACCTGCTCAAATGCCCTAGATCAGGCTTGCCCTGAACCTAAACAATGGGGCAAACGTAACCCCCTTTGGTGGTCACGTGAGTTGGACTCACTACGTAAAACTTGTAGGAAAAAATTCAACAAAGCCAAGAGACTTAGTCTTGAGCTACTATTGCAAGAGTACAAAAAGTCTCTTCGGACCTATAAAACAGCTTTAAGGGAGGCAAAGAGATCTTCGTGGAGAAACTTCTGCGGTTGCATCGAGGGCTCTTCCGAGACAGCCAGGCTAAGGAAGGTTCTCTCAGGATCCTCTAACCCGATAGGCTTTTTGCAAAAGCAAGACCTCAACGGGAAAGGAAACCCTTGAACTGCTACTAGATTCCCATTTGCCTGGGAACACAACTGCGGAGGAAAGAATTCCTCCGTTTATTTCTTCCAACCCTGTCAACATAAAGGTTTCGGAAGAAGAGATTAAATGGGCTATCCAATGATGTAAACCATACAAATCTGCTGGGCCGGATAGGATAATACCTGCGCAGCTAATCAAGACACTGATGGTGTCTGCAAAATGGCTCTCTACTATTTTCAGGGCCTGTTTCAAACTGAATCACATACCGTTGGCATGGAGAAATGTCACGGTTGTCTTTATTTCTAAAGCCGGTAAGGCCTCACACACAAATCGAAAGGATCTTAGGCCTATCAGTCTATCATCTTTTGCGTTTAGGGCACTTGAAAGGATTGTTAGTAGCTACCTGTCCGATACCATCGACAGTCGACTACTGTCTAATGACCAACATGCCTACTGCAAAGGCAAATCTACTGAGACTGCACTCCATAGCTTGGTCGGCTATATTGATAAGTCTCTCAGCGTCAAGGAGCTCTGTCTGGTAGCCTTCCTGGACATTGGAGGCGCCTTTAATAACGTGCTTCCAGAAGCTATAACTGGTGCCGTTAGGGATCTAGGGGTTGAACGCTCACTGGTTGAGTTTATCGGCCAGCTACTCTGTTGCAGAGTAGTAAGGGCTAAACTGGTTGCGAGCGAATCGTCGCGGTACGTGTCGAGGGGGACGCCACAAGGGGGTTTCCTATCCCCACTTCTGTGGAACCTCACCGTAAATACGCTACTGCGAGATAGTTGTCGCGTACGCTGATGACGTCGCGATCGCACTCAGGGGAAAGTTTCCGCAACGTGCGCTTCGGGAGGTATCCAAGTGGTCCACCCACAGCGGGCTCAGGGTCAGTTTAAGTAAAGTGGAACTTGTACTCTTCACGAGAAGGTATAAAGTGCCTTCGGTGACTCCACAGGTACTAAATGGTAACCGGTTAAGTCTTTCTACAAGTGCCAAATTTCTAGGCGTAATTTTAGATAAGAAGTTGAACTGGAAAGATAATCTAGTTCAACGTCATGAGAAGGCCTCCGTAGCCTTCTACACATGTAAGCCATAGGCAGGAAATGGGGTCTTACTCCCCGGATCTGTCGGTGGGTTTTCACAGCGGTCGTCAGACCAATTCTCCTATATGGGGTGATCGTATGGTGGCCTGCATTAGATAAAGAGGTTAACCTCGGACTACTCACCAAGGTGCAAAGATCTAGTATGATCTGTATAAGTGAGGCGGTCAGAACCACGCCAAATGAGGCCTTGAACGCCATTTTAGACCTCCTTCCTTTAAATTTGGTTGGACAACAGATAGCAGCGATGACTGTTTTGCGACTAAGAGAGACATCCCAGTGGCATCCTGAAAGCCAAGGGCACTCTTGTATCTTGAACAAGTTCTGCTCTATTCCGAGTAGCACGGACCGGTGTGCTTGAAATCGGTTTCTGAAAGGAGGAGGAAACGATCTTGCATTTACTGTGTAAGTGTCTTGCACTGTGTAAAAGCAGAATGCGATACCTGGGATCACTGTTTTTGGATGACCTTTGTGAGGTGTTGAGGTTCATCAGTGAGACAAAATGGTTTAGTGAGGTGTAATTTCTTCTTCTTGGATGGTACAACATTTTTCTTTGTGTTAACACAATGGGCCTCCTAATACTGGCCTAAGTGAGCCGCTGTAGGCGGCTGCCACTCCAACCTAACCTAACCTAACCTATATTAAACATTGTTTTCTGCTTTTTAGTTCTCTCTACCAATAAAGCGTGTTTTTTTATTTTTTAAACTATTAATTGTTTTTTTTTTACTTTTTCAGTATCTTTATTTACTATTAAAACGTGTATTGCAGTTTTCGTATTTAGTGATCTTTTCACCTTCCCGTTTAGGAAATGCTTTTAATATTTGCATGTTCCGTGCTGCGGGAGCAGTGGCACAAAGCAGAAAAGAATAGCATGACTTAGTTGGTTTAACCTGACATAATACAAGATTGCGCCTTCCGCGTCCTCTTTTTGTCGATTTGGCGGCATCCACCAATACACTGACGAAATAAAAGCAACTTGCTTTTATTTTACACAAACAATGTTAACAAAACTTTCGAAGATTCTGCCGTTTGCTCGCTTTTTCTGCGTTTCTTCCTCTTCTATTTGAGAAGTTTTTCTTCGCTATATCATTCTCTAGCTAATATTACGTCGTTATTAGTTGCTCTCAGTGCGGAAAACGTAATCTTGATTTCTATCGTTTCCCTGCAGGAAGTGAAGATAGCTTAAACCTAACTTTAATATGTTTGCGGAAATACTAATGTTGACTATTAATTGTATATTTCCTTTGAGAAAAACTAATTATTTTTATAAGGCGATGACCGAAAAAGGTCAGCCCTGGTTACCTCTGAATTAGTTGACAGCTAACTACTATCTAACTATTATTTTACTAAAAGTAAACTAGATATTTATTAACTTTTTTTATGTATTAGAAGTTGATCAAAAATTATCGAAATAAAGCTAGTTACCTGTTACCACATCTACCTACTTATGTATTGCCTGTTTTAGAGTAAATTAAAGATCGAAACAATGCATTTAATATAATCAAGTTAAGTGACGGTATTTTTTTATTCAAATATTTCATAAAAAATCATTTCCCCTAAATTGATATAGTTATTATTATTAATTAATTAAAATTTTCCGTAGAAATAACGCACGACTCGGCATACTTAAATGTTTTCTTTTTGTGATTTGATGAACGAGCGTCAAACTTTTGGCAGCTGACTTTTTGGATTCTTCTGCATGACATGCCAACTAACTAAAAATGTGCTTCTGGATGTTTGATAAAAATGGGGGTTTATTCTTAATCACAACATAATAGTTAGTAAAAAATCATCTTGTTTTAGTAATTGGCAAGGCGCCATTTTTTACTGCAGGGCCTTGCTTATGTACATACATATGCTTATTTGTTGTGTCAATATCTGAGCGTAAAGGGATGGTTTGTCTTTCGTTAATACATGTTAAGATACGCCAACTCCGTTGCTGTTTTAGTTTAGAATAGCTTATTTTGCCAGTCAGACACATACACGTGATACTTATATTAGTGTGTTACAAACGGCAGTATCTGGTTGTGCGGGTTTGGGACCAGTAACTAGAGCCAATGTAAAATTTCTATAAGCTCCGATCTTTTTTGATGACAACCACATTTAACGTGTTAAGGACTACGATTTAAGGGCATGCACCTGGAATGTCGGAACCCTTAATGGGGAAGGTGTCGCTGCTTGGCTGGTAGATGTCCTCGTAAGAGTAAGTGCTGACATCACCGCCATCCAAGAAACGAAATGGATGCGCAAGGTATATTGAGCCTTGCGACAGCTTCTACATCGAGATTCTTTAGCATCACGCTAATTTCTGCCTACGTCTAGAAACCATTCACGAGCGCTGCCCCGTCACGATATGAAAATCGTGCTTGGCGACTTCAATGTCCGGAAATGATTTTTGGTCACACTCTCGGAAAATTCAGTCTCCATGAAAAAACCTCCGCTAACGGACTGGGACTGATCAACTTTGCCGAGGCTCGAAATATGGTAGCCTCTAGCACCATAAAGACTTACCTAGCTACTTGGTTGTCTCCAGATTAAAAAACGCGAAACCAAATCGTTCATATTGCGATAGCATTATTTTCCCGCACCCACGCCGCTGGAACTGATGGGTTAATACCTGAGCAATTTAACCATGGTGGCGAAGAGCTGGTAAGGTGCATGCAGAAGTTTATTTCCAGAATATGCCCGCGGATTGGAATTAAAGTATGCTCTACCCAATTCATAAGAAGGATGATCCTGTAATAAGCGCCAACTACCCCAGGATCAGCCTCCTTTACATTTTATAAAGGGTTCTATCGAGCGTATTATGCGAAAGGCTGAAGCCAACCACCAACGAACCAATTGAACCTTCTCATTGGGGCTTTAGACCTGGTAAATGTACAATCTACTAGATATTCACGATATGCCAAATGCTGGAAAAGACCCGTGAGAAGAGAATCGTTACACACCATTTATTTGTCGACTTTGAATCAGCTTTCAACGGCACGAGAAGTTGCCCATATGCCGCGATATCTGAATTTGGTATCGCTGCACAACTAATACGGTTATGTAAAATGATGCTGAGTAACGACACTTGCTCACTCAGAATTGGGAAGGACCTCTCCGAGCCGTCTGATACCAAATGAGGTTTCAGACAGGGTGACTCCCTGTCGTTTAACTTCTTTAACATTATGTTGGAAAAGATAATTCAAGCTGCATAATTAAACCGGCCAGGCGCCATTTTTTATAAGTGTGTCCAACTATTGGCGTATGCCGATGATATCGACTTTATTGACCTCAACAGCCGCACCGATAGTTCTTAGTTCTGTGCAAATAAGCAGTAAATATAGATGGGGTCTCGACGAACAAACACCGCGCTCTATACTTATCCTCATCGTGCCCGAGCTGTTGTATGGCGCAGAAGCATCTACATTAGACGAGATGGTCCGTGGAGTATACGTCTTTGCGATGGTGAATACCGCAGACGATGGAACGATGAGCAATATGAGCTTTACCGCGCCATAGACATTGGTCAGGGAATTCAGATTCCGCGGCTACATTGGCTAGATCATGTCTTACGTATGGAAGAAAATGCTCCAGCCTTAAAAGTATTCAACGCAGTACTCACTGGTGATGGCCAGGTGGAGAAAAACTTTGCTTCCCTTGATGTCTCTAGCTGGGACCAGTTAGCAAAGCAGAGAAGCGACTGTCGCGCCATGTTGAAAGTAGCCAAAATCGCCTAGGCGGTTACAGCGCCAATTAAGAAGAAGAAGATAGGGCATTCTTTTATTCCAATTTGGGTTCTAGACATTTAAGAAAGCAAAAAATGCGAGCATATGAAGCAAGAGCAATTTAATGAAGCGGATACACATATTCAAAGGTTTTATCATCAACCAAAGTTATGAATAAATTCTCCTGGTAAGGCTCGTATGGCGAATTTTTCTTTTATTAGCTTTCATTTCATTTGTTCGACAAACACTATAGATTGAAATAAAACTATATGAGCTATATGAGCTTTAACGCAAGTAGATACCACGACATAACAATCAAAATCAAGTCAAGTTGAGGGGAGTTTGTTTGTTTTGCATTACTTAAATTTGTATGTTTGTAAGTGTTTAAAACTAGCAAAAGTTTAACTTGTACATATTAAGGCGACAGTAAAAATACAAAATTCACATGTAGTTTGTTTTTGCTTCTACGGGTTCAGTTGCCAAAGTAGGATTCTCGTTGACCTCGATCTCAGGTAGTGCGAGCAGATGAGTCCCAACAAGGAAATGTCTTTGTGCGAATGGCTCCAAACTTGACGGATCGTTCGAAGCCGAACTTAGAGGCCTAAAATTGACGCAGGCTTCTAAAGTTTATTTAAGTACCAACGCCATTTAGTGATGACGCAGGCTCTACCCCTGTAGTTCTTTATTTCGAAGGGTTGGAAATCTACTCCCGTATTGGTGAACGCAATAGAAGTGCTGACATAAGTTAACTTTGGGCATTTCTCTGTAAATTGTACAAACTTGAGCTTATTTTTCGCCCAGCCCCGAAAATCGTAAATTTCGTTGTTTCGCTGAACCCAATTTTCGACGGTTTTCAAGTATAAATCGGCCGATACTGCTGCAATTTCACGTTCGATATTCGTACGAAGTTCATCAATCGTCGCTGGCTTGTTGGCATAGACCATAGAGCATGAATATTTATTGAGATGCTTATTAGAGTCTACCGCACTTGCCACTATGTATTTTGGGTTATCAGCAACTGGTTATGAAAAGAAAATATCTTTTGTGATATTTATTATTTTTTTTTTCGTTTATTATCAGGGCTTACCGTTAATAAGGCAAGTCTATTATCTCCAAAAGTGGCCCCCGAGGGATATTATTGGTTTCGTTTATATCTGTGCTATGTGGAAATTTAATTAGACACACATTTGAAAATAACAATCAAAGCTTGTGAGAAGTGAATATCAAAAGGTAATGCAAATCGCAAAACACTCAGTATACGCAACCAAAATAGCCAAAAAGGGCAGCCGAGATTTGTTATAAATTTCTTAGCAAGAATATATTTTCGGATGAAGTTTACATTTTATATGCGCATTTAAAAAGATATTTTTCCGAAATAGATTTGTAGAGCCTGCGTCATCACTAAATGGCGTTGGTACTTAAATAAACTTTAGAAGCGTGCGCCAATTTTAGGCCTCTAAGTTCGGCTTCGAACGATCCGTCAAGTTTAGAGCCATTCGCACAAAGACATTTCCTTGTTGGGACTCATCTGCTCGCACTACCTGAGATCGAGGTCAACGAGAATCCTTCGGGCCTCAACCGATGGCGGAAGATGAAGGCGGTCTAGAAGAACGAGTACCTGAAAGAGTTACAAAAGAGGAGCTAATGGAAAACTCAATATCTCGATATGCAGGCGAGTGATCTAGTTGTCATGCGAGAGGACGACTTACCTCATAACGAATAAGGGCTTGGAAGAGCCACCAATTTGGACCCCGCTATCGACAATCGAGTCCGGGTGGCGGATGTACACGCGGAGAAATAACTGGTGATACGACCAGTCGTCAAATTGGTGCGACTTACATCAAAAAACACGACTCCGTCATAGAGTCATTTCACTGCAGCCCGCAGCAAATCGAAGTAGCGCACTACGGCGTTTGCGATACCATGCTGGCTTTACGGATGCGCGCGGTACTAATCCACCGATATTGTTAAAACTGCCTCTCCCCATTTCATCGCTTGAATTTGGCAGCAGCGAAGAACGCTTCCATCGGTGTCAGAAAAAACACCACACGAGTCTGCACCTCGACTTTGAGAGCGGCGAAAAGAAGCCAGGGAAAGGTCGACGCCGATCCAACTTAGAGAGGACGAAGACAGCTTCGACGATGTGCTGTTCATCCATGTAACGGGTCCGATGAAATCATGGGCTAAGTGGGTAGAGGAGGTGGAGTTGGCCCTGATTGATGACAAACTAGTGTCAAATCTAAATCCTGTCCAAATCCACCCGATGACGTCATGGCCCAAGTAATAACTAGTTTACCAGCAAGCGGAGGCTCAGAAACTCCTACTTTCCGACTACTTCTGTAACATGAAAGTCTTTTCCAATCGGACATGCAGCGTGTCGCTGGATCACGTCTATTCAGACCGCCTGCCCAGCCGGTACCTCAATATCAAGGTGACTCGCAATTCCGTCAGCGTCAAGAGTCTTCTGAATCGTGGGCATTGCAAAGCGCCCGACTGGCCTACAGCACAACGTCGCCCATAATGCGGGCGTTTGAGCTCATTGCCCTGACGGCGAGCTGGAAGATCGAGTCCGGTGACCGGCTTTAACTGGTTGCTTAGAATGTATAAGTCAATGACTGTGTAGTGTTCCCCTACTTGCGAACACAAAAATACTTGTCAGCACTTGATTTATTAGACAATATAAGAATGTTACAAATTCTATTCGCATGGCTGACAACGAGATCATCGCCATCTGCGTCAGGCGTGCACAGCGCCCTCCGCGGGCCGCTATTGTTCTCTTTGTAGATTTGACATCATTCACTGATGAAATAAAAGTATTTTTATTTTATTTTACAGAAACAATGCTAACAGAACTTTCAATCCATCTGTCGTTAGCCCGCTTTTTCTGCGCTTCCTCCTGTTATCTTTTAACATTTTTTCTTTGATCTCGAACCTTTAAACTTCTATTACGTCTTTTTGCGGAAGACGAAAAATAATATATAATAAATATTTGCATTTTTGTTACGCACTTTATTTATTTTTATCTAGCAATGATATCTTGTCTTATGTTTCCAAGCAAAAAATTCTTGGTTTGCTTTATGCTGATAAAGAAGGACAGTAATTTGGAAAATCTGAAAAAAATCAATTTTAAGCTAGGAGTTGCTGAAAGCTTCTATGATAATGTACTAAATGCAGATATCTGACCAAAAAATGTTACGGTTAGACCATTTAAGTTTTTTCGGAAAGTAAGTGCTTCTCAGCAAGAGTAGTAGGTAACTCAGCGAAAATTGATAATTTGACCAAATCCATAGCTAGTAATAAATGCTTAAAAATTTACTTTCAAAATATGTCAGGCCTTCGGGACTAAATGTTCGACTGTATATATGAAGAGTTCTTTCTTAGAGTTTGATATTTTTGTATTTGTCGAATCTTGGCTGAATGAAAACTTTTTCGACTGTGAAATTTTTGATCCCAATCTGTATGATGTCTTTCGTAAAGACCGTGACCATGTAAAAACTGGATGTTCCAGAGGTGGTGGTGTTCTCATTGGTGTTCGGAGAGAGTTTCGGGCGTCATTGGTGAGGCTTACCAATTCTGACACTCTCATTGATCAGCTGTGCGTATGCGTTCCTGGTTCGTCCGGAAATGTTTATGTTTGCGCTTCGTATATTCCGCCGAAAAGCTCCGACTTTTTATATTCTGCACATGCTGACAACGTTGTGTCGTTAGCCTCAAACATTGCTAGTGACAGTCATCTTTGTGTGCTTGGGGATTTTAATTTATGTCATTTGAGTTGGTCTCCACTTCATAGCTCAGCTGCATTTATGGCCTCTAACGTTAATTATTCAGCCGAGATTCACGTCATTGATAGTTTTTTAAGTATTGACTTACTTCAAATTAATGGATTTCATAATAACCATGATAGAATCTTAGATTTAGTTTTTATTTCCAATAATGTTCACTTCACATTGAGGGAATGCCTTACACCAATCTCACCAACTGATAAACATCATGTTCCTCTTTCTCTCGAGTTGGAGTTTTATGAGTTTTATGAGTTTGCTGATGTGCCTGATGAGCCTAATATCAGATTCAACTACAACGCATGTGACTTCTCTACATTTAACGAAATTTTGTTAAATATCGATTGGTTTGATGCCTTCCGAGATAGTGATGTTACCTCATGTTTTCATTACTTTAAAACTAAGCTTTTTGAATTGCGTTTGAAGCACGTCCCGATTTTTAAAAAGAAATTGTATAAGACACCTTGGCATACTAAACGGTTAAAGCATCTGAAGAATTTGAAGAACAAATTTTGCAAATTGTATAAAAAGACTGGTGATCCAGTGCATTATTCTAAATTTAAGTATTACTCAAAGGAATCTGACTGTTTGAATAAGTTCTTATACAGGAACTATATTCTGAATTTTGAAAACAATATCATTTCGAACTCGAAGGCCTTTTGGCAGTTCATCAAATCAAAAAAGTCTTGTTCGACAGTGCCAATTAATGTATTTTTTAATGGTAAATGTGCAAATTTTGCTATTGATTCTGCTAATTTATTTGCTGATTTTTTTTGCTCTAATTTTGAGTCCGACATTGACATGAATACTAGTCTTCCCTCTCGGAGCAATTCTTCGATAAATTTTGGATCCTTGCGCGTATCTGTGACCGACGTCATCTATGGTATTAGTAAACTCAAGCATACGTCTAAAACTGACTCGAGTGGCCTTTCAGCAATCTTGCTGAAAAACTGTCTGTGCCTTGCCGAACCTCTTTCAATTATTTTCAATAAATAATTAGCCTCTGGTATCTTTGTGGATGAGTGGAAGTTGACATCCGTTTCCCCTATATTTAAGTGTGGAAACAAAAACGATGTTCGCAATTATAAACCGATTTCGAAACTCTCGTCTGTCTCAAAACTTTTTGAGATAATTGTGAATGGAAAGTTGTATTATGCAGTCAAAAGCCTTATTTCCAATAATCAGCATGGTTTTGTTGCGAATCGCCCCACTGTCACTAATTTGTCCATTTTCAGTGAATACTACATTTCCGCTTTCCAAAAAAGATCACAAGTTGACACAATTTACACGGATTTCTCTAAGGCGTTTGACAAAGTATCCCACCAAATACTCTTGTTGAAACTTGTGTCAATGGGTTTTCACTCCGTGTTTTTGTCGTGGATCAAGTCATATTTGTCCAATAGACGCTGCGTTGTTGCCGTTGGTAATGCCACATCCCGTCCGTTTATTGCAACCTCTGGCGTCCCGCAGGGGAGCATTCTAGGACCCCTCTTATTCAATCTATTTATTAATGATATAGGTTCATGCTTTTCGTTTGCTGAATACTTGCTGTATGCTGATGACCGTAAAATGTTTGCGATTATTAACAGCACTCTAGATTCTGAAAGGTTGCAATCCGACCTTCATAAGGTGCACAATTGGTGCTATTTAAATCGTTTATCGCTTAGCATAAGCAAATGTTTTCACATTAACCCTCTAACCGGCCAATTTTTGTTTGCGATAGAAAAATTCATACTAGTTAATTCGAATGCGAGAAAGATGAATTTCAAGTCCGATTTTGAAAAAAGTCCATAGTTTACCAGCCAGGGCCGAAAATCCCCACCCCGCCTTTAGGCGGGCTTGCCTGGAAACGGGAACTTGAAAAGAAAAATAACATGTTTTTAGATATTTTTATTGTTGGAAACAATGAGTAAATATTGAACACGGTGGATATTATTTGATATTATTGCTTATGAAACAGTTGGAAACATTTATTTTTTGCCGATAAACATAGATTAAGTTTACATTTTGTGCAAAAAATTTGAGTTTCTGATTTACAACCCGGCATTTTGCAACTTCTTTTCTGGCTTCGGTCCATAAAATCAGGTATATGACTAATACCATCAAAACGAATATCAACCGGTGGTACGTAGGTTTTCTTATTTGATTTCGATGGTGCCTTTGGGGAACTAGTTGGTCGCCCCACTAGTCTCTTTATAATTTTTTGAGAATTGCAAAGTACATCAGCCACTTCAACTCGAAAATCTGGCAGCTTCAAATCAGTAAGCTGGTGATTTGCATGAATTCGGCGATAGAGCAGGTATGAATTCACCACAGCCATGTCCACAAGATGCTAAAATATACGCAGTGTCCACTTCTTCGTTTTCGTTCGAATATGATAACGTCCTAATAAACCGTCCATGAGATCAACTCCCCCCATGTGATAGTTGTACTCTTTTATAATGTTTGGGCAGTCGATTTCAACATAGTGTTTGTTCTTCCTATCGTACCTCGTTGTTTTGCTTGGTGGAGCGATACCAGATGCAGCACTAAACGGCTTTATGCCTGCGTATGTTGAAGCTAAGCGAACAGCCTTTGTATCTTTCCATATTACAGTAGATATTTCGACACCAAAAGCAGTCCCCACAAACTCTTCCGAATAACCTCGATCTTTTTTGCATATATCTTTATCTTTAGATAATTTGCAGTTCGGAATTCGATTAGCACGAATTGTACCAAGCGATTGAATTCCCCTACCTCGCAAATAAACTAAAAGTGGGAGCGATGTATACAAATTATCGAAGTACAGCATGTGATTCTTAAAATCAGGGATGGTTTGTGATAAACGAACAACGACATTTGACGTCGCCCCCAAATCAGGGGTGTTTTCGAATACATCATTGTCGCCTGCGCCTTTATAAACTTCAAATCTGTACGAGAACCCGTAAGAGTCACAGAGAACAAACAACTTAATTCCATACTTGTGTGGTTTAGCTGGCATATATGGCGCAAAGCCGACATCATTTTCGCGGAGCACATTTGCTCATCAACACATAATCTAGCAGATTTCGGCACAGAGTCAAAACGTTCATTAAAATGGTGAATAAGTGGTCTTATCTTGTATAGCATATCATACCCTTCTTCACCTTTATTTTTCATCAATGAAGAGTCATTGAAGTGAAGATTTTTACGAATCTCAAAGAACCTCTTCGATGTCATCGTGGATCTGATTGCTTCGAAAGCATGTTTCGACCAATAGCTTTCCGTATTCGGATATCGAAAGACAGACATATACAGCAATATACCAACATAATGTTTAAGCTCCGTGGGCGTTACAGTAAATGTACTCGAAATATTTTCTTGAATGGCATACCTTATACTCTCGTTGGCAATTTTGTCGAACAAACTTTCTGTAAAAAAGTACATGAAACACTGAAACGGTTTTTTCAATTCATCGAAGTACTCTGGTAACATTTTTTCGCCGTGGAAAACTATTTCATTGCGGTTTAGTTCCAAATGTTTCTTCCGCCACGTAATGCTTTT
This sequence comes from Anomoia purmunda, assembly GCA_951828415.1. Taxonomy (NCBI): domain Eukaryota; kingdom Metazoa; phylum Arthropoda; class Insecta; order Diptera; family Tephritidae; genus Anomoia; species Anomoia purmunda. Next base: position 84,320,425 of record OX639997.1, on the reverse strand, counting down.
AAACTCGACGGATTGCGAATTGATGTCCTTTATCGTTCCAATGAACCCACCGGCGTTAGGCAAAGGAAATGCTGAGCTTTCATCAAATTCTGGCGAAGGAGAACGATTTCTTTTTGGTCGCTTTGGTTTCAATTTTGGTGTGCTAGTCGTTGTAAGTTGTGTACTGGCTGATGTTGCTATAATCTGATGACAGGATAAGCTAGTTGATGGCCCTGCGAAATAAAACTCTTTAACAAATTATCATGGTGGGATATTTACAAGCTTACTAGTATTGATGGCTTCCTGATCTACATTCAAACACGTAGCTGTTGACAGAAAGTCACTAGTAGAAGCATTTTCCAATTGCTCAATGTAATTGTCCATTTGGTAAAAATCTCCATCGGATATTACTAGCTCTTCAGCTTCACTCTGATCTTCGCTTACCTCGTCTTCTGAGCGATAATCGTCGTCATCCAATCCTTCCATGAATTCCGCGATTTCCACATCGGTCAATTGTGACAATTTGAATCGTTTGGAGCAATTGTGCTTTTGTCACATCGAGGTTAGAATATGCCGCTGTTATTTGGAGGCAATACCAAATAGGTCTCTCTAATCGGCTTGAGAGAGTTCAAAATGCTTTTCTACGATTTTCGCTCCGATCCTTAAACTTTTCAGAACCTCTACCATCGTACCGATATCGATGTTTGTTGATTGACTTAAAACCCCTAGAAAGCAGAAGATCCATTTTATCGTGTTCATTTCTTATTAGTATCATTACTGGGACTATTGATTGTTCTTTCCTTCTTAGTAAAATTCAATTCAATGTTCCTTACAAGAATCTCCGACAATTCGAAACCCTAAAAATTGGTTGCTCGAAAACCAATTATGGTATGAATGCTCCTATTTCTCGAGCAAGTGGTGATATAAATTTGCTCTTAAATTCTACAGGTGCTGATCTTATGTGGCCGCATGCCACTTTAATGAATCACCTCAGGTCTTTTTTTTCATAGTAATTACTATTGTACATTAGCTTAATTAGTCTGTAAGAATTTGTATTCAAAGACTTTTCATACAAATAAACAAATAAACAAATATAGTGCTTCTGTATTGATTCCAATGCAACACTTGAAAATATGCTACGCTAATGGGACTTGGCACCAGTAAGGAACAGTTAGCGCATAATCTCAACAGGATGGGCGGTGAGAACGAGTTTCCGAGCCGTATTTTCTGTGCTGAGACGACGGTAGGGAAGTACGTATTTCCGAGCCCTGCACACGCTGAATAGCCGGCTAAGAGGTGGTCGCTAAGGACGTGTTATTGAGTCGCGCTGCTTGGGTAGTCGGAGAGGACTTGTATCCGAGCCGCGCTAATGACTTTTGTGATGGAGGAGCAGTCGATAAGGTCCAGATTCCGAGGGCGTCCCTTTGCTGGGACGGAAAGAAAGAAGGACGCCAATTAATAAAAAGGAATTTCTAATGGTTGGGTGGCCAGTGGTTTGGAGTTGATGTTGAGGAACTGTTATGCTTGGAAGCCGAATTAGGGTCTAGGAATGTATATATCGTAGAATAAAACATCTATGTGTCGATAAAAATAAGAGAAATACAAGGATTTCGAATTTAAAACACGTATTATTTAGTTCAGCCAAGTCGTTGAAGCTCGTTGAAATACTCGTTGAATACATCTTCTAGAATAGGGGGGTGCTCAAATCATTTGTTGCTTCCAAATGAATCGCTTTCATTGTAAAGCAAATGGAAAGGCAGACGTAGCCCGTCGTAATGACCGAACATTTACCTCTATAGTTTTTGATATCAAAAGGGGATGCGTAGTCTACAAACATTAACCGGAAGCTACTGACACCTTAGTCGTATCCCTTGCGTAAGTATTTTAGAAATTGCATGCAAGTCAAGCACCAATCGTACGGAAATCAACCATAGTTAAACAGAAATTTGGGTGGTAGGTTAACAGAGACCTCCGATATCATAGTTGTGGGTTACTGAAAACCCCGTGCTATCATGGTGAATTTCTACCAGACATTAACCGTTAGCTAACGACACCTTAGCCTCATCCCTCGGCTAATTTTTCCAGACGTTACATGCAAATCAAGCACCAATCGTACGGAAATCAACAATAGTTAAACGAAAATTTGGATGGTAGGTTAACAAAGACCTCCGTTATCACAGTGGTTGGTTAACAGAATCCAAGTGCATATCGGTGAATTTCTAGCAGGCATCAGGAGGAAGCTAGCGACACCTTAGCCGCATCCCTTGCGTAAGTTTTTCAGAAATTGCATGCAAGTCAAGCACCAATCGTACGGAAATCAACCATAATTAAACAGAAATTTGGGTGGTAGGTTAACAGAGACCTCCGATATCATAGTTGTGGGTTAACAGAAACCCCCTGCCATAATGGTGAATTTCTAGCAGATCTTAACCGGTAGCTAACGACACCTTAGCCGCATCTCTTGCGTAAGTTTTCCAGAAGTTGCATGCAAATTAACAGGAACCAAGTGCCATCGTAGTGAGTTTCTAGCAGGCATTAAACGGAAGCTAACGGTGCCTTAGCCGTATCCTTCGGTCAAGTTTTCCAGTAGTTGCATGCAAATCAAGCACCAATCGTATGGAAATCAACCATAATTAAACAGAAATTTGGGTGGTAGGTTAACAGAGGCCTCCGATATCATAGTGGTGGGTTAACAGAAACCACGTACTATTATGGTGAATTTCTAGCAGACGTTGACCGGAAGCTAACGACACCTTAGCCGCATCCCTCGGCTAATTTTTCCAGACGTTACATGCAAATCAAGCACCAATCGTACGGAAATACACGATAATTAAACAGGAAATTGGGTGGTAGGTTAACAGAGATCTCCGGTATCAGACATTAACCGGAAACTAACGACACCTTAGCCGTATCCCTCGCGCAAGTTTTCCAGTAGTTTCATGCAAATCAAGCACCAGTCGTACAGAAATCAGCCATAATTAAACAGAAATTTGGGTGGTAGGTTAACAGAGACCTCTGATATCATAGTTGTGGGTTAACAGAAACCCCCTGCCATAATGGTGAATTTCTAGCAAACATTAAATTTTAGCTAACGACACCTTAGCCGCATCCCTTGCGCAAGTCTTCCAGAAATTGCATGCAAATTAAGCGCCAATCGTTTGGATTTCAGCCATAATTAAACAGAAATTTGGGTGGTAGGTTAACAGAGATCTCCGGTATCAGACATTAACCGGAAACTAACGACACCTTAGCCGTATCCCTCGCGCAAGTTTTCCAGTAGTTTCATGCAAATCAAGCACCAGTCGTACAGAAATCAACCATAATTAAACAGAAATTTGGGTGGTAGGTTAACAGAGACCTCCGATATCATAGTGGTGGGCTAACAGAAACCTCGTGCCATCATGGTGTATTTCTAGCAGGCATTAACCGGAAGCTACCGGTACCTTACCCGTATCCTTCGGGCAAGTTTTCCAGTAGTTGCATTCAAATCAAGCACCAATCGTACGGAAATCAACCATAATTAAACAGCAATTTGGGTGGTAGGTTAACAGAGACCTCCGATATCATTGTGGTGGGTTAACGAAACCTCGTGCCATCGTGGTGTATTTCTATCAGGCATTAACCGGAAGCTAACGGTACCTTAGCCGTACCCCTTGCGTAAGTATTTCAGAAATTGCATGCACGTCAAGCACCAATCGAACGGAAATACACCATAAATGAACAGAAATTTGGGTCGTAGGTTAACAGAGACCTCCGATATCATAGCGGTGGGTTACTAGAAATCTAGTGCCATCATGGTAAATTTCAAGCAGGCATTAAGCGGAAGCTAACGACACCTTAGTTGCATCCCTCGGCTAATTTTTCCAGACGTTACATGCAAATCAAGCACCAATCGTACGGAAATCAACCATAGTTAAACGAAAATTTGGATGGTAGGTTAACAAAGACCTCCATTATCACAGTGGTGGGTTAACAAAATCCAAGTGCCATATCGGTGAATTTCTAGCAGGCATCAAGAGGGAGCTAGCGACACCTTAGCCACATCCCTTGCGTAAGTTTTTCAGAAATTGCATTCAAGTCAAGCACCAATCGTACGGAAATCAACCATAATTAAACAGAAATTTGGGTGGTAGGTTGACAGAGACCTCCGATATTATAGTGGTGAGTTAACAGAAACCCCGTGCATCATGGTGAATTTCTAGCAAACATTAAATTTTAGCTAACGACACCTTAGCCGCATCCCTTGCGCAAGTCTTCCAGAAATTGCATGCAAATTAAGCGCCAATCGTTTGGATTTCAGCCATAATTAAACAGAAATTTGGGTGGTAGGTTAACAGAGATCTCCGGTATCAGACATTAACCGGAAACTAACGACACCTTAGCCGTATCCCTCGCGCAAGTTTTCCAGTAGTTTCATGCAAATCAAGCACCAGTCGTACAGAAATCAACCATAATTAAACAGAAATTTGGGTGGTAGGTTAACAGAGACCTCCGATATCATTGTGGTGGGTTACCAGAACCTCGCGCCATCATGGTATATTTCTAGCAGGCATTAAACGGAAGCTAATGGTTCCTTAGCCGTATCCTTCGGGCAAGTTTCACAGAAACCTCGCGCCATCATGGTGTATTTCTAGCATGCATTAAACGGAAGCTAATGGTTCCTTAGCCGTATCCTTCGGGCAAGTTTCCCAGTAGTTGCATGCAAATCAAGCACCAATCCTACGGAAATCAACCATAATTAAACAGAAATTTGGGTGGTAGGTTAACAGAGACCTCTGATATCATAGTTGTGGGTTAACAGAAACCCCCTGCCATAATGGTGAATTTCTAGCAGATCTTAACCGGTAGCTAACGACACCTTAGCCGCATCTCTTGCGTAAGTTTTCCAGAAGTTGCATGCAAATTAAACACCAATCATTCTGAAATCAGACATAATTAAACAGAAATATGGGTGGTAGGTTAACAGATACCTCCGATACCATAGTGGTGGGTTAACAGGAACCAAGTGCCATCGTAGTGAGTTTCTAGCAGGCATTTAAGGGAAGCCAACGGTGCCTTAGCCGTATCCTTCGGTCATGTCTTCCAGTAGTTGCATGCAAATCAATCACCAATCGTACGGAAATCAACCATAATTAAACAGAAATTTGGGTGGTAGGTTAACAGAGACCTCCGATATCATAGTGGTGGGTTAACAGAAACCCCGTGCCATCATGGTGAATTTCTAGCAGACCTTAGCCGGTAGCTAATGACACCTTAGTTGCATCTCTTGCGTAAGTATTTTAGAAATTGCATGCAAAGCGGAAGCTAACGACACCTTAGTAGCATCCCTTGCGTAAGTTTTCCAGTAGTTGCATGCAAACCAAGCACCAATCGTCCGGAAGTCAACCATAATTAAACATAAATTTGGGTCGTAGGTTAAAAGAGACCTCCGCTATCATAGTGGTGGGCTAACAGAAACCTCGTGCCATCATGGTGAATTTCTAGCAGGCATTAGCCGGAAGCTAACGGTACCTTAGCCGTATCCTTCGAGCAAGTTTTCCAGTAGTTGCATGCAAATCAAGCACCAACCGTACGGAAATCAACTATAATTAGTCAGAAATTTGGGTGGTATGTTAACAGAGACCTCCGATATCATAGTGGTGGGTTAACAGAAACCCCGTGCCATCATGGTGAATTTCTAGCAGACCTTAACCGGTAGCTAACGACACCTTAGTTGCATCCCTTGCGTAAGTATTTTAGAAATTGCATGCAAGTCAAGCACCAATCGTACGGAAATCAACCGTAGTTAAACAGAAATTTGGTTGGTGGGTTAACAGAGATCTTCGATGTCATAGTAGCGGGTTAACAGAAGCCACGTGCCATCTCAGTAAAATTCTAGCAGGCATTAAGCGGAAGCTAACGACACCTTAGCCGCATCCCTTGCGTAAGTTTTCCAGAAGTTGCATGCAAGTCAAGCACCAATCGTACGGAAATCAACCATAATTAAACAGAAATTTGTGTGGTAGGTTAACAGAGACCTCCGATATCATAGTGGTGGGTTAACAGAAACCCCGTGCCATCATGATCAATTTCACGCAGGCATTAAGCGGAAGCTAACGACACCTTAGCCGCATCCCTTGCGTAAGTTTTCTAGAAGTTGCATGCAAGTCAAGCACCAATCGTACGGAAATCAACCATAATTAAACAGAAATTTGGGTGGTAGGTTGACAGAGACCTCCGATATTATAGCTGTGAGTTAACAGGAACCCCGTGCCATCATGGTGAATTTCTTGCAGACCTTAACCGTTAGCTAACGACACCTTAGCCGCATCCCTTGCGCAAGTCTTCCGGGCATTAAACGGAAGCTAACGGTGCCTTAGCCGTATCCTTCGGTCAAGTTTTCCAGTAGTTGCATGCAAATCAAGCACCAATCGTATGGAAATCAACCATAATTAAACAGAAATTTGGGTGGTAGGTTAACAGAGGCCTCCGATATCATAGTGGTGGGTTAACAGAAACCACGTACTATTATGGTGAATTTCTAGCAGACGTTGACCGGAAGCTAACGACACCTTAGCCGCATCCCTCGGCTAATTTTTCCAGACGTTACATGCAAATCAAGCACCAATCGTACGGAAATACACGATAATTAAACAGGAAATTGGGTGGTAGGTTAAAAGAGACCTCCGCTATCATAGTGGTGGGCTAACAGAAACCTCGTGCCATCATGGTGTATTTCTAGCAGGCATTAACCGGAAGCTACCGGTACCTTAGCCGTATCCCACGGGCAAGTTTTCCAGTAGTTGCATTCAAATCAAGCACCAATCGTACGGAAATCAACCATAATTACACAGCAATTTGGGTGGTAGGTTAACAGAGACCTCCGGTATCATTTCTAGCAGGAATTAGCCGGAAGCTAACGGTACCTTAGCCGTATCCTTCGAGCAAGTTTTCCAGTAGTTGCATGCAAATCAAGCACCAACCGTACGGAAATCAACTATAATTAGACAGAAATTTGGGTGGTAGGTTAACAGAGACCGCCGATATCATAATGGTGGGTTACCGCAAACCTCGTGCCATCATGGTAAATTTCTAGCAGGCATTAAACGGAGGCTTACGACACCTTAGCCCCATCCCTTGCGTAAGTTTTTCAGAAATTGCATGCAAATCAAGCGCCAATCGTACGGAAATCAACCATAATTAAACAGCAATTTGGGTGATAGGTTAACAGAGACCTCCGATATCATTGTGGTGCCATCATGGTGTATTTCTAGCAGGCATTAACCGGAAGTTAACGGTACCTTAGCCGTATCCTTCGGGCAAGTTTTCCAGTAGTTGCTTGCAAATCAAGCACCAATCCTACGGAAATCAACCATAATTAAACAGAAATTTGGGTGGTAGGTTAACAGAGACCTCCGATATTATAGCTGTGAGTTAACAGAAACCCTGTGCCATCATGGTGAATTTCTACCAGACATTAACCGTTAGCTAACGACACCTTAGCCGCATCCCTTTCGTAAGTCTTCCAGAAGGCTCATGCAAATCAAGCAGCAATCGTACAGAAATCAACCATAATTAAACAGAAATTTGGTCGGTAGGTTAAAAGAGACCTCCGATATCATTGTGGTGGGTTAACAGAAACTTCGTGCCATCATGGTGTATTTCTAGCAGGCATTAACCGGAAGCTAACGGTACCTTACCCGTATCCTGCGGGCAAGTTTTCCAGTAGTTGCATGCAAATCAAGCACCAATCGTACGGAAATCAACAATAGTTAAACGAAAATTTGGATGGTAGGTTAACAAAGACCTCCGTTATCACAGTGGTGGGTTAACAGAATCCAAGTGCATATCGGTGAATTTCTAGCAGGCATCAGGAGTAAGCTAGCGACACCTTAGCCGCATCCCTTGCGTAAGTATTTCAGAAATTGCATGCACGTCAAGCACCAATCGAGCGGAAATACACCATAAATAAACAGAAATTTGGGTCGTAGGTTAACAGAGACCTCCGATATCATAGTGGTGGGTTACTAGAAATCTAGTGCCATCATGGTAAATTTCAAGCAGGCATTAAGCGGAAGCTAACGACACCTTAGTTGCATCCCTCGGCTAATTTTTCCAGACGTTACATGCAAATCAAGCACCAATCGTACGGAAATCAACCATAGTTAAACGAAAATTTGGATGGTAGGTTAACAAAGACCTCCATTACCACAGTGGTGGGTTAACAGAATCCAAGTGCCATATCGGTGAATTTCTAGCAGGCATCAAGAGGGAGCTAGCGACACCTTAGCCACATCCCTTGCGTAAGTTTTTCAGAAATTGCATTCAAGTCAAGCACCAATCGTACGGAAATCAACCACAATTAAACAGAAATTTGGGTGGTAGGTTGACAGAGACCTCCGATAGTATAGTGGTGAGTTAACAGAAACCCCGTGCCATCATGGTGAATTTCTAGCAAACATTAAATTTTAGCTAACGACACCTTAGCCGCATCCCTTGCGCAAGTCTTCCAGAAATTGCATGCAAATTAAGCGCCAATCGTTTGGATTTCAGCCATAATTAAACAGAAATTTGGGTGGTAGGTTAACAGAGATCTCCGGTATCAGACATTAACCGGAAACTAACGACAACTTAGCCGTATCCCTCGCGCAAGTTTTCCAGTAGATTCATGCAAATCAAGCACCAGTTCCTTTGCCGTATCCTTCGGGCAAGTTTCCCAGTAGTTGCATGCAAATCAAGCACCAATCCTACGGAAATCAACCATAATTAAACAGAAATTTGGGTGGTAGGTTAACAGAGACCTCTGATATCATAGTTGTGGGTTAACAGAAACCCCCTGCCATAATGGTGAATTTCTAGCAGATCTTAACCGGTAGCTAACGACACCTTAGCCGCATCTCTTGCGTAAGTTTTCCAGAAGTTGCATGCAAATTAAACACCAATCGTTCTGAAATCAGACATAATTAAACAGAAATATGGGTGGTAGGTTGACAGAGACCTCCGATAGTATAGTGGTGAGTTAACAGAAACCCCGTGCCATCATGGTGAATTTCTAGCAAACATTAAATTTTAGCTAACGACACCTTAGCCGCATCCCTTGCGCAAGTCTTCCAGAAATTGCATGCAAATTAAGCGCCAATCGTTTGGATTTCAGCCATAATTAAACAGAAATTTGGGTGGTAGGTTAACAGAGATCTCCGGTATCAGACATTAACCGGAAACTAACGACAACTTAGCCGTATCCCTCGCGCAAGTTTTCCAGTAGTTTCATGCAAATCAAGCACCAGTTCCTTAGCCGTATCCTTCGGGCAAGTTTCCCAGTAGTTGCATGCAAATCAAGCACCAATCCTACGGAAATCAACCATAATTAAACAGAAATTTGGGTGGTAGGTTAACAGAGACCTCTGATATCATAGCTGTGAGTTAACAGAAACCCCGTGCCATCATGGTGAATTTCTAGCAGACATTAACCGTTAGCTAACGACACCTTAGCGCATCCCTTGCGTAAGTCTTCCAGAAGTTGCATGCAAATTAATCACCAATCGTACGGAAATCAACCGTAGTTAAACAGAAATTTGGTTGGTGGGTTAACAGAGATCTTCGATGTCATAGTAGCGGGTTAACAGAAGCCACGTGTCATCGTGGTAAAATTCTAGCAGGCATTAAGCGGAAGCTAACGACACCTTAACCGCATCCCTTGCGTAAGTTTTCTAGAAGTTGCATGCAAGTCAAGCACCAATCGTACGGAAATCAACCATAATTAAACAGAAATTTGGGTGGTAGGTTGACAGAGACCTCCGATATTATAGCTGTGAGTTAACAGGAACCCCGTGCCATCATGGTGAATTTCTTGCAGTCCTTAACCGTTAGCTAACGACACCTTAGCCGCATCCCTTGCGCAAGTCTTCCGGGCATTAAACGGAAGCTAACGGTGCCTTAGCCGTATCCTTCGGTCAAGTTTTCCAGTAGTTGCATGCAAATCAAGCACCAATCGTATGGAAATCAACCATAATTAAACAGAAATTTGGGTGGTAGGTTAACAGAGGCCTCCGATATCATAGTGGTGGGTTAACAGAAACCACGTACCATTATGGTGAATTTCTAGCAGACGTTGACCGGAAGCTAACGACACCTTAGCCGCATCCCTCGGCTAATTTTTCCAGACGTTACATGCAAATCAAGCACCAATCGTACGGAAATACACGATAATTAAACAGGAAATTGGGTGGTAGGTTAAAAGAGACCTCCGCTATCATAGTGGTGGGCTAACAGAAACCTCGTGCCATCATGGTGTATTTCTAGCAGGCATTAACCGGAAGCTACCGGTACCTTAGCCGTATCCTTCGGGCAAGTTTTCCAGTAGTTGCATTCAAATCAAGCACCAATCGTACGGAAATCAACCATAATTACACAGAAATTTGGGTGGTAGGTTAACAGAGACCTCCGGTATCATTTCTAGCAGGAATTAGCCGGAAGCTAACGGTACCTTAGCCGTATCCTTCGAGCAAGTTTTCCAGTAGTTGCATGCAAATCAAGCACCAACCGTACGGAAATCAACTATAATTAGACAGAAATTTGGGTGGTAGGTTAACAGAGACCGCCGATATCATAATGGTGGGTTACCGCAAACCTCGTGCCATCATGGTAAACTTCTAGCAGGCATTAAACGGAGGCTTACGACACCTTAGCCCCATCCCTTGCGTAAGTTTTTCAGAAATTGCATGCAAATCAAGCGCCAATCATACGGAAATCAACCATAATTAAACAGCAATTTGGGTGATAGGTTAACAGAGACCTCCGATACATTGTGGTGGGTTAACAGAAACTTCGTGCCATCATGGTGTATTTCTAGCAGGCATTAACCGGAAGCTAACGGTACCTTAGCCGTATCCTTCGGGCAAGTTTTCCAGTAGTTGCTTGCAAATCAAGCACCAATCCTACGGAAATCAACCATAATTAAACAGAAATTTGGGTGGTAGGTTAACAGAGACCTCCGATATTATAGCTGTGAGTTAACAGAAACCCTGTGCCATCATGGTGAATTTCTACCAGACATTAACCGTTAGCTAACGACACCTTAGCCGCATCCCTTTCGTAAGTCTTCCAGAAGGCTCATGCAAATCAAGCAGCAATCGTACAGAAATCAACCATAATTAAACAGAAATTTGGTCGGTAGGTTAAAAGAGACCTCCGATATCATTGTGGTGGGTTAACAGAAACTTCGTGCCATCATGGTGTATTTCTAGCAGGCATTAACCGGAAGCTAACGGTACCTTACCCGTATCCTTCGGGCAAGTTTTCCAGTAGTTGCATGCAAATCAAGCACCAATCGTACGGAAATCAACCGCAGTTAAACAGAAATTTGGTTGGTGGGTTAACAGAGATCTTCGATGCCATAGTAGCGGGTTAACAGACGCCACGTGCCATCGTGGTAAAATTCTAGCAAGCATTAAGCGGAAGCTAACGACACCTTATCCGCATCCCTTGCGTAAGTTTTCCAGAAGTTGCATGCAAGTCAAGCACCAATCGTACGGAAATCAACCATAATTAAACAGAAATTTGTGTGGTAGGTTAACAGAGACCTCCGATATCATAGTGGTGGGTTACTAGAAATCTAGTGCCATCATGGTGAATTTCAAGCAGGCATTAACCGGGAGCTAACGACACATTAATTGCATCCCTTGCGTAAGTATTTCAGAAATTGCATGCAAATCAAGCACCAGTTGTACGGAAATCAACCATAATTAAACAGAAATTTGGGTGGTAGGCTAACAGAGACCTCCGATATTAGAGCTGTGAGTTAACAGAAACCCCGTGCCATCATGGTGAATTTCTAGCACACATTAACCGTTAGCTAACGACACCTTAGCACCATCCCTTGCGTAAGTTTTTTAGAAATTGCATGCAAGTCAAGCACCAATCGTACGGAAATCAACCGTAGTTAAACAGAAATTTTGTTGGTGGGTTAACAGAGATCTTCGATGCCATAGTAGCGGGTTACCAGAAGCCACGTGCCATCGTGGTAAAATTCTAGCAGGCATTAAGCGGAAGCTAACGACACCTTAGCCGCATCCCTTGCGTAAGTTTTCCAGAAGTTGCATGCAAGTCAAGCACCAATCCTACGGAAATCAACCATAATTAAACAGAAATAATTAAACAGAAATTTGGATGGTAGGTTAACAGAGACCTCCGATATCATAGTGGTGGGTTACTAGAAATCTAGTGCCATCATGGCGAATTTCAAGCAGGCATTAAGCGGAAGCTAACAACACCTTAGCCGCATCCCTTGCGTAAGTTTTCCAGAAGTTGCATGCAAGTCAAGCACCAATCGTACGGAAATCAACCATAATTAAACAGAAAATTGTGTGGTAGGTTAACAGAGACCTCCGATATCATAGTGGTGGGTTAACAGAAACCTCGTTACATCATGGTGAATTTATAGCAGACGTTGACCGGAAGCTAACGACACCTTAGCCGCATCCCTCGGCTAATTTTTCCAGACGTTACATGCAAATCAAGCACCAATCGTACGGAAATACACGATAATTAAACAGGAAATTGGGTGGTAGGTTAAAAGAGACCTCCGCTATCATAGTGGTGGGCTAACAGAAACCTCGTGCCATCATGGTGAATTTCTACCAGACATTAACCGTTAGCTAACGACACCTTAGCCGCATCCCTTTCGTAAGTCTTCCAGAAGGCTCATGCAAATCAAGCACCAATCGTACAGAAATCAACCATAATTAAACAGAAATTTGGGCGGTAGGTTAAAAGAAACCTCCGATATCATTGTGGTGGGTTAACAGAAACTTCGTGCCATCATGGTGTATTTCTAGCAGGCATTAACCGGAAGCTACCGGTACCTTAGCCGTATCCTTCGGGCAAGTTTTCCAGTAGTTGCATGCAAATCAAGCACCAATCGTAAGGAAATCAACCATAATTAAACAGAAATTTGGATGGTAGGTTAAGAGAGACCCCCGATATCATAGTGGTGGTCTACTAGAAATCTAGTGCCATCATGGAAAATTTCAAGCAGGCATTAAGCGGAAGCTAACGACACCTTAGTTGCATCCCTTGCGTAAGTTTTCCAGTAGTTGCATGTAAATCAAGCACCAATCGTACGGAAATCAACCATAATTAAACAGAAATTTGGGTGGTAGGTTAACAGAGACCTCCGATATTATAGCTGTGAGTTAACAGAAACCCTGTGCCATCATGGTGAATTTCTACCAGACATTAACCGTTAGCTAACGACATCTTAGCCGCATCCCTTTCGTAAGTCTTCCAGAAGGCTCATGCAAATCAAGCACCAATCGTACAGAAATCAACCATAATTAAATAGAAATTTGGGCGGTAGGTTAAAAGAAACCTCCGATATCATTGTGGTGGGTTAACAGAAACTTCGTGCCATCATGGTGTATTTCTAGCAGGCATTAACCGGAAGCTAACGGTACCTTACCCGTATCCTTCGGGCAAGTTTTCCAGTAGTTGCATGCAAATCAAGCACCAATCGTACGGAAATCAACCGCAGTTAAACAGAAATTTGGTTGGTGGGTTAACAGAGATCTTCGATGCCATAGTAGCGGGTTAACAGAAGCCACGTGCCATCGTGGTAAAATTCTAGCAGGCATTAAGCGGAAGCTAACGACACCTTATCCGCATCCCTTGCGTAAGTTTTCCAGAAGTTGCATGCAAGTCAAGCACCAATCGTACGGAAATCAACCATAATTAAACAGAAATTTGTGTGGTAGGTTAACAGAGACCTCCGATATCATAGTGGTGGGTTACTAGAAATCTAGTGCCATCATGGTGAATTTCAAGCAGGCATTAAGCGGGAGCTAACGACACATTAATTGCATCCCTTGCGTAAGTATTTCAGAAATTGCATGCAAATCAAGCACCAATTGTACGGAAATCAACCATAATTAAACAGAAATTTGGGTGGTAGGCTAACAGAGACCTCCGATATTAGAGCTGTGAGTTAACCGAAACCCTGTGCCATCATGGTGAATTTCTAGCAGACATTAACCGTTAGCTAACGACACCTTAGCCCCATCCCTTGCGTAAGTTTTTTAGAAATTGCATGCAAGTCAAGCACCAATCGTACGGAAATCAACCGTAGTTAAACAGAAATTTTGTTGGTGGGTTAAAAGAGATCTTCGATGCCATAGTAGCGGGTTAACAGAAACCCTGTGCCATCATGGTGAATTTCTACCAGACATTAACCGTTAGCTAACGACACCTTAGCCACATCCCTTTCGTAAGTCTTCCAGAAGTTGCATGCAAATCAAGCACAAATCGTACGGAAATCAACCATAATTAAACAGAAATTTGGGTGGTAGGTTAAAAGAGACCTCCGATATCATTGTGGTGGGTTACCAGAAACCTCGTGCCTTCATGGTGTATTTCTAGCAGGCATTAACCGGAAGCTAACGGTACCTTAGCCGTATCCTTCGGGCAAGTTTTGCAGTAGGTGCATGCAAATCAAGCACCAATCGTAAGGAAATCAACCATAATTAAACAGAAATTTGGATGGTAGGTTAACAGAGACCTCCGATATCATAGTGGTGGGTTACTAGAAATCTAGTGCCTTCATGGTGAATTTCAAGCAGGCATTAAGCGGAAGCTAACGACACCTTAATTGCATCCCTTGCGTAAGTATTTCAGAAATTGCATGCAAATCAAGCACCAATTGTACGGAAATCAACCATAATTAAACAGAAATTTGGGTGGTAGGCTAACAGAGACCTCCGATATTAGAGCTGTGAGTTAACAGAAACCCCGTGCCATCATGGTAAATTTCTAGCAGACATTAACCGTTAGCTGACGACACCTTAGCGCGTCCCTTGGGTAAGTCTTCTAGAAGTTGCATGCAAATTAATCACCAATCGTACGGAATTCAACCGTAGTTAAACAGAAATTTGGTTGGTGGGTTAACAGAGATCTTCGATGTCATAGTAGCGGGTTAACAGAAGCCACGTGTCATCGTGGTAAAATTCTAGCAGGCATTAAGCGGAAGCTAACGACACCTTAGCCGCATCCCTTGCGTAAATTTTCTAGAAGTTGCATGCAAGTCAAGCACCAATCGTACGGAAATCAACTATAATTAAACAGAAATTTGGGTGGTAGGTTGACGGAGACCTCCGATATTATAGCTGTGAGTTAACAGAAACCCCGTGCCATCATGGTGAATTTCTAGCACACATTAAATTTTAGCTAACGACACCTTAGCCGCATCCCTTGCGCAAGTCTTCCATGCATTAAACGGAAGCTAACGGTGCCTTAGCCGTATCCTTCGGTCAAGTTTTCCAGTAGTTGCATGCAAATCAAGCACCAATCGTATGGAAATCAACCATAATTAAACAGAAATTTGGGTGGTAGGTTAACAGAGGCCTCCGATATCATAGTGGTGGGTTAACAGAAACCACGTACCATTATGGTGAATTTCTAGCAGACGTTGACCGGAAGCTAACGACACCTTAGCCGCATCCCTCGGCTAATTTTTCCAGACGTTGCATGCAAATCAAGCACCAATCGTACGGAAATACACGATAATTAAACAGGAAATTGGGTGGTAGGTTAAAAGAGACCTCCGCTATCATAGTGGTGGGCTAACAGAAACCTCGTGCCATCATGGTGAATTTCTACCAGACATTAACCGTTAGCTAACGACACCTTAGCCGCATCCCTTTCGTAAGTCTTCCAGAAGGCTCATGCAAATCAAGCACCAATCGTACAGAAATCAACCATAATTAAACAGAAATTTGGGCGGTAGGTTAAAAGAAACCTCCGATATCATTGTGGTGGGTTAACAGAAACTTCGTGCCATCATGGTGTATTTCTAGCAGGCATTAACCGGAAGCTACCGGTACCTTAGCCGTATCCTTCGGGCAAGTTTTCCAGTAGTTGCATGCAAATCAAGCACCAATCGTAAGGAAATCAACCATAATTAAACAGAAATTTGGATGGTAGGTTAACAGAGACCTCCGATATCATAGTGGTGGTCTACTAGAAATCTAGTACCATCATGGAAAATTTCAAGCAGGCATTAAGCGGAAGCTAACGACACCTTAGTTGCATCCCTTGCGTAAGTTTTCCAGTAGTTGCATGCAAATCAAGCACCAATCGTACGGAAATCAACCATAATTAAACAGAAATTTGGGTGGTAGGTTAACAGAGACCTCCGATATTATAGCTGTGAGTTAACAGAAACCCTGTGCCATCATGGTGAATTTCTACCAGACATTAACCGTTAGCTAACGACACCTTAGCCGCATCCCTTTCGTAAGTCTTCCAGAAGGCTCATGCAAATCAAGCACCAATCGTACAGAAATCAACCATAATTAAACAGAAATTTGGGCGGTAGGTTAAAAGAAACCTCCGATATCATTGTGGTGGGTTAACAGAAACTTCGTGCCATCATGGTGTATTTCTAGCAGGCATTAACCGGAAGCTAACGGTACCTTACCCGTATCCTTCGGGCAAGTTTTCCAGTAGTTGCATGCAAATCAAGCACCAATCGTACGGAAATCAACCGCAGTTAAACAGAAATTTGGTTGGTGGGTTAACAGAGATCTTCGATGCCATAGTAGCGGGTTAACAGAAGCCACGTGCCATCGTGGTAAAATTCTAGCAGGCATTAAGCGGAAGCTAACGACACCTTATCCGCATCCCTTCCGTAAGTTTTCCAGAAGTTGCATGCAAGTCAAGCACCAATCGTACGGAAATCAACCATAATTAAACAGAAATTTGTGTGGTAGGTTAACAGAGACCTCCGATATCATAGTGGTGGGTTACTAGAAATCTAGTGCCATCATGGTGAATTTCAAGCAGACATTAAGCGGGAGCTAACGACACATTAATTGCATCCCTTGCGTAAGTATTTCAGAAATTGCATGCAAATCAAGCACCAATTGTACGGAAATCAACCATAATTAAACAGAAATAATTAAACAGAAATTTGGATGGTAGGTTAACAGAGACCTCCGATATCATAGTGGTGGGTTACTAGAAATCTAGTGCCATCATGGTGAATTTCAAGCAGGCATTAAGCGGAAGCTAACGACACCTTAGCCGCATCCCTTGCGTAAGTTTTCCAGAAGTTGCATGCAAGTCAAGCACCAATCGTACGGAAATCAACCATAATTAAACAGAAAATTGTGTGGTAGGTTAACAGAGACCTCCGATATCATAGTGGTGGGTTAACAGAAACCCCGTTACATCATGGTGAATTTATAGCAGACCTTAACCGTTAGCTAACGACACCTTAGCCGCATCCCTTGCGTAAGTTTTCCAGAAGTTGCATGCAAATCAAGCACCAATCGTATGGAAATCAACCATAATTAAACAGAAATTTGGGTGGTAGGTTAACAGAGGCCTCCGATATCATAGTGGTGGGTTAACAGAAACCACGTACCATTATGGTGAATTTCTAGCAGACGTTGACCGGAAGCTAACGACACCTTAGCCGCATCCCGCGGCTAATTTTTCCAGACGTTACATGCAAATCAAGCACCAATCGTACGGAAATACACGATAATTAAACAGGAAATTGGGTGGTAGGTTAAAAGAGACCTCCGCTATCATAGTGGTGGGCTAACAGAAACCTCGTGCCATCATGGTGAATTTCTACCAGACATTAACCGTTAGCTAACGACACCTTAGCCGCATCCCTTTCGTAAGTCTTCCAGAAGGCTCATGCAAATCAAGCACCAATCGTACAGAAATCAACCAAAATTAAACAGAAATTTGGGCGGTAGGTTAAAAGAAACCTCCGATATCATTGTGGTGGGTTAACAGAAACTTCGTGCCATCATGGTGTATTTCTAGCAGGCATTAACCGGAAGCTACCTTAGCCGTATCCTTCGGGCAAGTTTTCCAGTAGTTGCATGCAAATCAAGCACCAATCGTAAGCAAATCAACCATAATTAAACAGAAATTTGGATGGTAGGTTAACCGAGACCTCCGATATCATAGTGGTGGTCTACTAGAAATCTAGTGCCATCATGGAAAATTTCAAGCAGGCATTAAGCGGAAGCTAACGACACCTTAGTTGCATCCCTTGCGTAAGTTTTCCAGTAGTAGCATGCAAATCAAGCACCAATCGTACGGAAATCAACCATAATTAAACAGAAATTTGGGTGGTAGGTTAACAGAGACCTCCGATATTATAGCTGTGAGTTAACAGAAACCCTGTGCCATCATGGTGAATTTCTACCAGACATTAACCGTTAGCTAACGACACCTTAGCCGCATCCCTTTCGTAAGTCTTCCAGAAGGCTCATGCAAATCAAGCACCAATCGTACAGAAATCAACCATAATTAAACAGAAATTTGGGCGGTAGGTTAAAAGAAACCTCCGATATCATTGTGGTGGGTTAACAGAAACTTCGTGCCATCATGGTGTATTTCTAGCAGGCATTAACCGGAAGCTAACGGTACCTTACCCGTATCCTCCGGCAACTTTTCCAGTAGTTGCATGCAAATCAAGCACCAATCGTACGGAAATCAACCATAATTAAACAGCAATTTGGGTGGTAGGTTAACAGAGACCTCCGATATCATAGTGGTGGGTTAACAGAAACCCCGTACCATCATGGTGAATTTCTAGCAGACATTAACCGTTAGCTAACGACACCTTAGCCCCAACCCCTGCGTAAGTTTTTTAGAAATTGCATGCAAGTCAAGCACCAATCGTACGGAAATCAACCGTAGTTAAACAGAAATTTGGTTGGTGGGTTAACAGAGATCTTCGATGTCATTGTAGCGGGTTAACAGAAGCCACGTGCCATCGTGGTAAAATTCTAGCAGGCATTAAGCGGAAGCTAACGACAACTTAGCCGCATCCCTTGCGTAAGTTTTCCAGAAGTTGCATGCAAGTCAAGCACCAATCGTACGGAAATCAACCATAATTAAACAGAAATTTGTGTGGTAGGTTAACAGAGACCTCCGATATCATAGTGGTGGGTTAACAGAAACCCCGTGCCATCATGGTGAATTTCTAGCAGACCTTAACCGTTAGCTAAGGACACCTTAGCCGCATCCCTTGCGTAAGTTTTCCAGAAGTTGCATGCAAATTAAACAGCAATCGTTCAGAAATCAGACATAATTAAACAGAAATTTTGGGTGGTAGGTTAACAGTTACCTCCGATATAATAATGGTGGGTTACCGCAAACCTCGTGCCATCACGGTGAGTTTCTAGCAGGCATTAAACGGACGCTTACGACACCTTAGCCCCATCCCTTGCGTAAGTTTTTCAGAAATTGCATGCAAATCAAGCACCAATCGTACGGAAATCAACCATAATTAAACAGCAATTTGGGTGGTAGGTTAACAGAGACCTCCGATAACATTGTGGTGGGTTAACAGAAACCTCTTGCCATCATGGTGTATTTCTAGCAGGCATTAACCGGAAGCTAACGGTACCTTAGCCGTATCCTTCGGGCAAGTTTTCCAGTAGTTGCATGCAAATCAAGCACCAATCGTAAGGAAATCAACCATTATTAAACAGAAATTTGGATGGTAGGTTAACAGAGACCTCCGATATCATAGTGGTGGGTTAACAGAAACTTCGTGCCATCATGGTGAATTTCAAGCAGGCATTAAGCGGAAGCTAACGACACCTTAGTTGCATCCCTTGCGTAAGTATTTTAGAAATTTCATGCAAGTCAAGCACCAATAGGTTAAAAGAGACCTCCGATATCATAGTGGTGGGTTAACAGAAACCTCGCGCCATCATGGTGTCTTTCTAGCAGTCATTAACCGGAAGCTAACGGTACCTTATCAGTATTCTTCGGTCAAGTTTTCCAGTAGTTGCATGCAAATCAAGCACCAATCGTACGGAAATAAACCACAATTAAACAGAAATTTGGGTGGTCGATTAACAGAGATCTCCGATGTCATAGTAGCGGATTAACAGAAGCCACGTGCCATCATGGTAAAATTCTAGCAGGCATTAAGCGGAAGCTAACGACACCTTAGTTGTATCCCTTGCGTAAGTCTTCCAGAAGTTTCATGCAAATCAAGCACCAATCGTACAGATATCAACCATAATTAAACAGAAATTTGGGTGGCAGGTTAAAAGAGACCTCCGATATCATTGTGGTGGGTTACCAGAAACCTCGCGCCATCATGGTGTCTTTCTAGCAGTCATTAACCGGAAGCTAACGGTACCTTACCCGTATTCTACGGTCAAGTTTTCCAGTAGTTGCATGCAAATCAAGCACCAATCGTACGGAAATAAACCACAATTAAACAGAAATTTGGGTGGTCGGTTAACAGAGATCTCCGATGTCATAGTAGCGGATTAACAGAAGCCACGTGCCATCGTGGTAAAATTCTAGCAGGCATTAAGCGGAAGCTAACGACACCTTAGTTGCATCCCTTGCGTAAGTATTTCAGAAATTGCATGCAAGTCGAGCACCAATCGTACGGAAATCAACCATAATTAAACAGAAATTTGGGTGGTAGGCTAACAGAGACCTCCGATATTATAGCTGTGAGTTAACAGAAACCCCGTGCCGTCTTGGTGAATTTCTACCAGATATTAACCGTTAGCTAACGACACCTTAGCCGCATCCCCTGCGTAAGTTTACCAGAAGTTGCATGCAAATTAAGCACCAATCGTTCGGAAATCAACCGTAGTTAAACAGAAATTTGGTTGGTGGGTTAACAGAGATCTCCGATGTCATAGTAGCGGGTTAACAGAAGCCACGTGCCATCATGGTAAAATTCTAGCAGGCATTAACCGGTAGCTAACGCCACCTTAGCCGCATCCCTTGCATAAGTTTTCCAGAAGTTGCATGCAAATTAAACACCAATCGTTCTGAAATCAGACATAACTAAACAGAAATTGGGGTGGTAGGTTAACAGATACCTCCGATATCATAGTGGTGGGTTAACAGGAACCAAGTGCCATCGTAGGGAATTTCTAGCAGACATTAAACGGAAGCTAACGGTGCCTTAGCCGTATCCTTCGATCAAGATTTCCAGAAGTTGCATGCAAATCAAGCACCAATCGTATGGAGATCAACCATAATTAAACAGAAATTTTGGTGGTAGGTTAACAGAGGCCTCCGATATCAGAGTGGTGGGTTACCGTAAACCTCGTGCCATCATGGTGAATTTCTAGCAGGCATTAAACGGACGCTTACGACACCTTAGTCGCATCCCTCCCCTAATTTTTCCAGACGTTACATGCAAATCAAGCACCAATCGTACGGAAATCAACGATAATTAAACAGAAAATTGGGTGGTAGGTTAAAAGAGACCTCCGCTATCATAGTGGTGGGCTAACAGAAGCCTCGTGCCATCATGGTGTATTTCTAGCAGGCATTAACCGGAAGCTAACGGTACCTTAGCCGTAGCCTTCGGGCTAGTTTTCCAGTAGTTGCATGCAAATCAAGCACCAATCGTACGGAAAACAACCGTAATTAAACAGCAATTTGGATGGTAGGTTAACAGAGACCTCCGATATCAGAGTGGTGGGTTACCGTAAACCTCGTGCCATCATGGTGAATTTCTAGCAGGCATTAAACGGACGCTTACGACACCTTAGCCCCATCCCTTGCGTAAGTTTTTCAGAAATTGCATGCAAGTCAAGCAACAGTCGTACGGAAAACAACCATAATTAAACAGCAATTTGGGTGGTAGGTTAACAGAGATCTCCGATAAAATTGTGGTGGGTTAACAGAAACCTCGTGCCATCATGGTGTTTTTGTAGCAGGCGTTAACCGGAAGCTAACGGTACCTTACCCGTATTGTTCGGGCAGGTTTTCCAGTAGTTGCATGCAAATCAATCGTATGCACCAATCGTACGGAAATAAACCACAATTAAACAGAAATTTGGGTGGTCGGTTAACAGAGATCTCCGATGTCATAGTAGCGGATTAACAGCAGCCACGTGCCATCGTGGTAAAATTCTAGCAGGCATTAAGCGGAAGCTAACGACACCTTAGTTGCATCCCTTGCGTAAGTATTTCAGAAATTGCATGCAAGTCAAGCACCAATCGTACGGAAATCAACCATAATTAAACAGAAATTTGGGGGGTAGGCTAACAGAGACCTCCGATATTATAGCTGTGAGTTAACAGAAACCCCGTGCCGTCTTGATGAATTTCTACCAGATATTAACCGTTAGCTAACGACACCTTAGCCGCATCCCCTGCGTAAGTTTACCAGAAGTTGCATGCAAATTAAGCACCAATCGTTCGGAAATCAACAGTAGTTAAACAGAAATTTGGTTGGTGGGTTAACAGAGATCTCCGATGTCATAGTAGCGGGTTAACAGAAGCCACGTGCCATCATGGTAAAATTCTAGCAGGCATTAACCAGTAGCTAACGCCACCTTAGCCGCATCCCTTGCATAAGTTTTCCCGAAGTTGCATGCAAATTAAACACCAATCGTTTTGAAATCAGACATAATTAAACAGAAATTGGGGTGGTAGGTTAACAGATACCTCCGATATCATAGTGGTGGGTTAACAGGAACCAAGTGCCATCGTAGTGAATTTCTAGCAGGCATTAAACGGAAGCTAACGGTGCCTTAGCCGTATCCTTCTATCAAGATTTCCAGAAGTTGCATGCAAATCAAGCACCAATCGTATGGAGATCAACCATAATTAAACAGAAATTTTGGTGGTAGGTTAACAGAGGCCTCCGATATCCGAGTGGTGGGTTACCGTAAACCTCGTGCCATCATGGTGAATTTCTAGCAGGCATTAAACGGACGCTTACGACACCTTAGCCCCATCCCTTGCGTAAGTTTTTCAGAAATTGCATGCAAGTCAAGCAACAATCGTACGGAAAACCACCATAATTAAACAGCAATTTGGGTGGTAGGTTAACAGAGATCTCCGATAACATTGTGGTGGGTTAACAGAAACCTCGTGCCATCATGCTGTATTTGTAGCAGGCGTTAACCGGAAGCTAACGGTACCTTACCCGTATCCTTCGATCAAGATTTCCAGCAGTTGCATGCAAATCAAGCACCAATCATATGGAGATCAACCATAATTAAACAGAAATTTGGGTAGTAGGTTAACCCTCGGAGGTATAACCAGGTCTGTGCAGACTTTTTGCATATAAAAGTGTGTTTAACTTTTTTGTTTTTCATGTTAGAGACAAATCCTTCCATGACTTCCTGGAGCAAGAATCTCCGAACACAATGAGAAAAAAATCAGAGCGATTGTGGATCCGGGGTTCGGTTAATCCGGGTTTACAAATATTTTGGTTCAAACGGTATAACCAGGTCTGTGCAGACCTACATGTAATTTGTATGGAATGAGTGGGGCAGGTTATAGAAACTGTTTTTGAGTGGGATTTTTTGAAGAAAATATATATAAAATGGACATATTGAATAGCGCGCACGTAATACAGAATTCAGTTTTGAGTCGATGGAATAGAGTGCAGGCTCGATAAATACAGGCAACGCGTTAGTATATAAACATCTTTTGAAGTGTAAGCATACAAAAAATGGCATCAGCATTTACAATTGATGATATGATGGACGTGGTGAACCGCACCGCAAGATTTTTAAGTTTACCAGAAGAAGAGAGAAGAGAAATGGAAGAAAAGTTGGCGTTGTGGTTGGCCGGTGATAATGAGCAGCACGAGGAAAGTACTCCTTTCGAAGGCGACGACGAAATGGACGCAGATTATGTGCCGTTGTTAGATGATGCGGCTTCCGATGCTGAAGTAGACATGTCTATTGAAACGGAGAGTCTATATGACGATGATGAGGAACTGGAAGATTTGTATGAAGGCGCTGCAGCTATCCCCGAAGGGCTTGAAGCCGTCAGTATAAACGAGGAGCCACGTTCGTCGAGCTGGAGTACATCGTACATGTCAAAGGATGGTAAGATTTGGTCAAGTGCTCCGCCGGCCACTAGTAGACCTCGTGCACATAACTGCGTCACTGTGGGTCGGGAAGGCCCGGTTACAGGCACTATGAAAAACCCGATATCCATATTTAAATCTCTTCTAACACCAGAGATCGTCAGCATAATTGTTCGTGAAACAAACCGTAAGGCCCAGGAGATGTGCCGTAAATGGTCTGAGCTGAATCCTGACCAGACACCGCGAGCGTGGACGAAACCTGTAACCGAAATAGAAATGTACGCTTTTTTTGGCCTTACCTTGTTTGCCGGCATATTTGGGTCAAACGATCAGCCTAGTCCTGAGTTGTGGGGGCACAATGGAAACCCTATCTATAGGGCGACGATGTCTGCTATCCGATACAAACTTATTCTAAGGTATATTCGATTTGATAACGGTAGCACGAGATCCGCTCGACTTGTAGAAAGCAAATCGGCCGCCATCGACGACGTTTGGAACATGCTCATGAACAACTTACACCGTCGATATGTTCCGGGGGCCCAAATAACTGTGGACGAGCAATTGTTTCCTTACCGAGGCCGCACGCGCTTCACCCAATATATACCATCGAAGCCAGCCAGATACGGCATAAAAATCTGGTGGGTGTGCGATTCTAACTCAAATTATCCACTAAAAGGAATTATTTATGTTGGAAAACAACCAAACGAAGCACGTGCGGCAAACCTTGGCGAAAACGTTGTTCTCAAATTGGTGGAAAAGTATAGTGGTTCGGGTCGAACAATATATGCAGACAACTTTTTTTCATCATATAATTTGGCAACGGTTTTGATGACAAAACGGTTGGCTTATGTAGGAACCATAAGAAAAAACAAGGCCTGCATACCGAAGGAGATGTTGGACCCTAAAAGAGAGGTGTTGAGCACATTATTCGGTTACCACAACAATAATGTTGCACTATGCTCATATGTGCCAAAAAAGAAGAAAGCAGTGGTTCTCATCTCCACGCAACACTATAATTCCACCGTCGACTCATCAAAACCAGCGCAGAAGCCGTTCCAAATATTGGACTACAATATATATAAAGCAGGAGTGGATACCATGGACCAGATGGTTGGTGGTTACACCTGCAAACGGGCCACAAACCGGTGGCCGTTAGCCATATTTTTCAATATGCTGGACGTTGCGGGATTGGCTGCATTTGTCATACATGACAAATTGGGGCATGTAAAGAGAACTGATAGAAGACGTATGTTCCTTATGGAATTGGCCGAACAGCTGGTGATCCCTTACATGGAACAAAGAGCAACAAACCCAATTGTAAGAGGCATGCAACATGTGAAACAGAGCATGGCGTTATTCGGTGTAGAGGTAAGCATTTCATTTAATCATTCATTCATTGAATACAAATTCTAAATCAATTTTTCAACTTTTTTTTTTGCAGGTAGTTGCAGGACCGCCCATAGATGACCAACCAGCCCATGCCGCGTCCTCTGCCAGCAGACCATCGTGCTCGCTGTGTTTTAAGTTGGACAAAAAACAGCGAAAAACGCGCTTTCATTGCATGCATTGCAAAAAGCCGGTATGCCAACAACATTCACATGCCAGGTACTCCTGCCTTGAATGCCGTATATAAAATTTATTTGTTTACATATTATAAATAAAATAGCGTTAATAGATAACTAAGATATACAAAAATGCGTTTTTATTGTTCATTTTGTGGTTTGATAGCATAAAATGCATTTCTACACACTTTTAAGGCACCTGACTATGCATTTCCATACAAATCCCATGTAGGTCTGCACAGACCTGGTTATACCGTTTAGCGACAAAAAACCCTTATACCTCCGAGGGTTAACAGAGGCCTTCAATATCAGAGTGGTGGGTTAACAGAAACCACGTACCATCATGGTGAATTTCTAGCAGACGTTAACCGGAAGCTAACGACACCTTAGTCGCATCTCTCCCCTAATTTTTCCAGACGTTACGTGCAAATCAAGCACCAATCGTACGGAAATCAACGATAATTAAACACGAAATTGGGTGGTAGGTTAAAAGAGACAGTCGCTATCATAGTGGTGGGCTAACAGAAACCTCGTGCCATCATGGTGTATTCTAGCAGGCATTAACCGGAAGCTAACGGTACCTTAGCCGTAGCCTTCGGGCAAGTTTTCCAGTAGTTGCATGCAAATCAAGCACCAATCGTACGGAAATCAACCATAATTAGACAGAAATTTGCGTGGTAGGTTAACAGAGACCTCCGAAATAATAGTGGTGGGTTACCGTAAACCTCGTGCCATCATGGTGAATTTCTAGCAGGCATTAAACGGACGCTTGCGACACCTTAGCCCCATCCCTTGCGTAAGTTTTTCAGAAATTGCATGCAAGTCAAGCAACAGTCGTACGGAAAACAACCATAATTAAACAGCAATTTGGGTGGTAGGTTAACAGAGATCTCCGATAACATTGTGGTGGGTTAACAGAAACCTCGTGCCATCATGGTGTTTTTGTAGCAGGCGTTAACCGGAAGCTAACGGTACCTTACCCGTATTGTTCGGGCAGGTTTTCCAGTAGTTGCATACAAGTCAAGCATTAATCGTACAGAAATCAACCATAATTAAACAGAAATTTGGGAGGTAGGCTAACAGGGACCTCCGATATTATAGCTGTGAGTTAACAGAAACCCCGTGCCATTATGGTGAATTTCTACCAGACATTAACCGTTAGCTAACGACATCTTAGCCGCATCCCTTGCGGAAGTCTTCCAGAAGTTTCATGCAAATCAAGCACCAATCGTACAGATATCAACCACAAATTAACGGTGCCTTAGCCGTATCCTTCGGTCAAGTTTTCCAGAAGACCTCCGATATCATAGTGGCGGATTACCGTAAACCTCGTGCCATCATGGTGAATTTCTAGCAGGCATTAAACGGACGCTTACGACACCTTAGCCCCATCGCTTGCGTAAGTTTTTCAGAAATTGCATGCATGTCAAGCAACAAGCGTACGGAAAACAACCATAATTAAACAGCAATTTTAGTGGTAGGTTAACAGAGACCTCCGATAACATTGTGGTGGGTTAACAGAAACCTCATGCCATCATGGTGTATTTGTAGCAGGCATTAACCGGAAGCTAACGGTACCTTACCCGTATCCTTCGGGCAAATTTTCCAGTAGTTGCATGCAAGTCAAGCATTAATCGTACGGAAATCAACCATAATTAAACAGAAATTTGGGTGGTAGGCTAACAGAGGCCTCCGATATTATAGCTGTGAGTTGACAGAAACCCCGTGCCATCATGGTGAATTTCTACCAGATATTAACCGTTAGCTAACGACACCTTAGCCGCATCCCTTGCGTAAGTCTTCCAGAAGTTTCATGCAAATCAAGCACCAATCGTACAGATATCAACCATAATTAAACAGAAATTTGGGTGGCAGGTTAAAAGAGACCTCCGATATCATTGTGGTGGGTTACCAGAAACCTCGCACCGTCATGGTGTATCTTTAGCAGGCATTAACCGGAAGCTAACGGTACCTTACCCGTATCCTTCGGGCAAATTTTCCAGTAGTTGCATGCAAGTCAAGCATTAATCGTACGGAAATCAACCATAATTAAACAGAAATTTGGGTGGTAGGCTAACAGAGACCTCCGATATTATAGCTGTGAGTTAACAGAACCCCCGTGCCATCATGGTGAATTTCTACCAGACATTAACCGTTAGCTAACGACACCTTAGCCGCATCCGTTGCGTAAGTTTTCCAGAAGTTGCATGCAAATTAAACAGCAATCGTTCAGAAATCAGACATAATTAAACAGAAATTTGGGTAATGGGTTAAAAGAGACCTCCGATATCATATTGGTGGGTTAACAGGAACCAAGTGCCATCGTAGTGAATTTCTAGCAGGCATTAAACGGAAGTTAACGGTGCCTTGGGCGTATCCTTCGGCCAAATTTTCCAGTAGTTGCATGCAAGTCAAGCACCAATCGTACGGAAATCAACCATAATTAAACAGAAATTTGGGTGGTCGGTTAACAGAGACCTCCGATAACATTGTGGTGGGTTAACAGAAACCTCGTGCCATCATGGTGTATTTCTAGCAGGCATTAACCGGAAGCTAACGGTACCTTAGCCGTATCCTTCGGGCAAGTTTTCCAGTAGTTGCATGCAAATCAAGCACCAATGGTAAGGAAATCAACCATAATTAAACAGAAATTTGGATGGTAGGTTAAAAGAGACCTCCGATATAATAGTGGTGGGTTACTAGAAATCTAGTGCCATCATGGTGAATTTCTAGCAGACATTAACCGTTAGCTAACGACACCTTAGCCGCATCCCTTGCGTAAGTTTTCCAGTAGTTGCATGCAAATTAAACACCAATCGTTCTGAAATCAGACATAATTAAACAGAAATTTGGGTGGAGGTTAACAGAGACCTCGCGCCATCATGGTGTATTTCTAGCAGGCATTAACCGGAAGCTAACGGTACCTTACCCGTATCCTTCGGTCAAGTTTTCCAGTAGTTGCATGCAAATCAAGCACCAATCATACGGAAATCAACCATAATTAGACAGAAATTTGGGTGGTAGGTTAAAAGAGACCTCCGATATTATAGCTGTGAGTTAACAGAAACCCCGTGCCATCATGGTGAATTTCGAGCAGACATTAACCGTTAGCTAACGACACCTTAGCCGCATCCCTTGTGTAAGTTTTCCAGTAGTTGCATGCAAATTAAACAGCAATCGTTCAGAAATCAGAAATAATTAAACAGAAATTTGGGTGGTAGGTTAAAAGAGACCTCCGATATCATTGTGGTGGGTTACCAGAAACCTCGCGCCATCATGGTGTATCTTTAGCAGGCATTAACCGGAAGCTAACGGTACCTTACCCGTATCCTTCGGGCAAATTTTCCAGTAGTTGCATGCAAGTCAAGCACCAATCATACGGAAATCAACCATAATTAGACAGAAATTTGGGTGGTAGGTTAAAAGAGACCTCCGATATTATAGCTGTGAATTAACAGAAACCCCGTGCCATCATGGTGAATTTCTAGCAGACCTTAACCGTTAGCTAAGGACACCTTAGCCGCATCCCTTGCGTAAGTTTTCCAGAAGTTGCATGCAAATTAAACAGCAATCGTTCAGAAATCAGACATAATTAAACAGAAATTTGGGTGGTAGGTTAACAGTTACCTCCGCTATAATAATGGTGGGTTACCGCAAACCTCGTGCCATCATGGTGAATTTCTAGCAGGCATTAAACGGACGCTTACGACACCTTAGCCCCATCCCTTGCGTAAGTTTTTCAGAAATTGCATGCAAATCAAGCACCAATCGTACGGAAATCAACCATAATTAAACAGCAATTTGGGTGGTAGGTTAACAGAGACCTCCGATAACATTGTGGTGGGTTAACAGAAACCTCTTGCCATCATGGTGTATTTCTAGCAGGCATTAACCGGAAGCTAACGGTACCTTAGCCGTATCCTTCGGGCAAGTTTTCCAGTAGTTGCATGCAAATCAAGCACCAATCGTAAGGAAATCAACCATTATTAAACAGAAATTTGGATGGTAGGTTAACAGAGACCTCCGATATCATAGTGGTGGGTTACTAGAAATCTAGTGCCATCATGGTGAATTTCAAGCAGGCATTAAGCGGAAGCTAACGACACCTTAGTTGCATCCCTTGCGTAAGTATTTTAGAAATTGCATGCAAGTCAAGCACCAATAGGTTAAAAGAGACCTCCGATATCATAGTCGTGGGTTACCAGAAACCTCGCGCCATCATGGTGTCTTTCTAGCAGTCATTAACCGGAAGCTAACGGTACCTTACCCGTATTCTTCGGTCAAGTTTTCCAGTAGTTGCATGCAAATCAAGCACCAATCGTACGGAAATAAACCATAATTAAACAGAAATTTGGGTGGTAGGCTAACAGAGACCTCCGATATTATAGCTGTGAGTTAACAGAACCCCTGTGCCATCATGGTGATTTTCTACCAGACATTAACCGTTAGCTAACGACACCTTAGCCGCATCCGTTGCGTAAGTTTTCCAGAAGTTGCATGCAAA
Source organism: Anomoia purmunda (assembly GCA_951828415.1). Lineage (NCBI taxonomy): Eukaryota > Metazoa > Arthropoda > Insecta > Diptera > Tephritidae > Anomoia > Anomoia purmunda. Next base: position 84,290,565 of record OX639997.1, on the reverse strand, counting down.
TTAAACAGCAATCGTTCAGAAATCAGACATAATTAAACAGAAATTTGGGTAATGGGTTAACAGATACCTCCGATATCATATTGGTGGGTTAACAGGAACCAAGTGCCATCGTAGTGAATTTCTAGCAGGCATCAAACGGAAGTTAACGGTGCCTTGGGCGTATCCTTCGGCCAAATTTTCCAGTAGTTGCATGCAAGTCAAGCACCAATCGTACGGAAATCAACCATAATTAAACCGAAATTTGGGTGGTCGGTTAACAGAGACCTCCGATAACATTGTGGTGGGTTAACAGAAACCTCGTGCCATCATGGTGTATTTCTAGCAGGCATTAACCGGAAGCTAACGGTACCTTAGCCGTATCCTTCGGGCAAGTTTTCCAGTAGTTGCATGCAAATCAAGCACCAATGGTAAGGAAATCAACCATAATTAAACAGAAATTTGGATGGTAGGTTAAAAGAGACCTCCGATATAATAGTGGTGGGTTACTAGAAATCTAGTGCCATCATGGTGAATTTCTAGCAGACATTAACCCTTAGCTAACGACACCTTAGCCGCATCCCTTGCGTAAGTTTTCCAGTAGTTGCATGCAAATTAAACACCAATCGTTCTGAAATCAGACATAATTAAAAAGAAATTTGGGTGGAGGTTAACAGAGACCTCGCGCCATCATGGTGTATTTCTAGCAGGCATTAACCGGAAGCTAACGGTACCTTACCCGTATCCTTCGGTCAAGTTTTCCAGTAGTTGCATGCAAATCAAGCACCAATCATACGGAAATCAACCATAATTAGACAGAAATTTGGGTGGTAGGTTAAAAGAGACCTCCGATATTATAGCTGTGAGTTAACAGAAACCCCGTGCCATCATGGTGAATTTCGAGCAGACATTAACCGTTAGCTAACGACACCTTAGCCGCATCCCTTGTGTAAGTTTTCCAGTAGTTGCATGCAAATTAAACAGCAATCGTTCAGAAATCAGACATAATTAAACAGAAATTTGGGTGGTAGGTTAAAAGAGACCTCCGATATCATTGTGGTGGGTTACCAGAAACCTCGCGCCATCATGGTGTATCTTTAGCAGGCATTAACCGGAAGCTAACGGTACCTTACCCGTATCCTTCGGGCAAATTTTCCAGTAGTTGCATGCAAGTCAAGCACCAATCATACGGAAATCAACCATAATTAGACAGAAATTTGGGTGGTAGGTTAAAAGAGACCTCCGATATTATAGCTGTGAATTAACAGAAACCCCGTGCCATCATGGTGAATTTCTAGCAGACCTTAACCGTTAGCTAAGGACACCTTAGCCGCATCCCTTGCGTAAGTTTTCCAGAAGTTGCATGCAAATTAAACAGCAATCGTTCAGAAATCAGACATAATTAAACAGAAATTTGGGTGGTAGGTTAACAGTTACCTCCGCTATAATAATGGTGGGTTACCGCAAACCTCGTGCCATCATGGTGAATTTCTAGCAGGCATTAAACGGATGCTTACGACACCTTAGCCCCATCCCTTGCGTAAGTTTTTCAGAAATTGTATGCAAATCAAGCACCAATCGTACGGAAATCAACCATAATTAAACAGCAATTTGGGTGGTAGGTTAACAGAGACCTCCGATAACATTGTGGTGGGTTAACAGAAACCTCTTGCCATCATGGTGTATTTCTAGCAGGCATTAACCGGAAGCTAACGGTACCTTAGCCGTATCCTTCGGGCAAGTTTTCCAGTAGTTGCATGCAAATCAAGCACCAATCGTAAGGAAATCAACCATTATTAAACAGAAACTTGGATGGTAGGTTAACAGAGACCTCCGATATCATAGTGGTGGGTTACTAGAAATCTAGTGCCATCATGGTGAATTTCAAGCAGGCATTAAGCGGAAGCTAACGACACCTTAGTTGCATCCCTTGCGTAAGTATTTTAGAAATTGCATGCAAGTCAAGCACCAATAGGTTAAAAGAGACCTCCGATATCATAGTCGTGGGTTACCAGAAACTCGCGCCATCATGGTGTCTTTCTAGCAGTCATTAACCGGAAGCTAACGGTACCTTACCCGTATTCTTCGGTCAAGTTTTCCAGTAGTTGCATGCAAATCAAGCACCAATCGTACGGAAATAAACCATAATTAAACAGAAATTTGGGTGGTAGGCTAACAGAGACCTCCGATATTATAGCTGTGAGTTAACAGAACCCCCGTGCCATCATGGTGAATTTCTACCAGACATTAACCGTTAGCTAACGACACCTTAGCCGCATCCGTTGCGTAAGTTTTCCAGAAGTTGCATGCAAATTAAACAGCAATCGTTCAGAAATCAGACATAATTAAACAGAAATTTGGGTAATGGGTTAACAGATACCTCCGATATCATATTGGTGGGTTAACAGGAACCAAGTGCCATCGTAGTGAATTTCTAGCAGGCATTAAACGGAAGTTAACGGTGCCTTGGGCGTATCCTTCGGCCAAATTTTCCAGTAGTTGCATGCAAGTCAAGCACCAATCGTACGGAAATCAACCATAATTAAACCGAAATTTGGGTGGTCGGTTAACAGAGACCTCCGATAACATTGTGGTGGGTTAACAGAAACCTCGTGCCATCATGGTGTATTTCTAGCAGGCATTAACCGGAAGCTAACGGTACCTTAGCCGTATCCTTCGGGCAAGTTTTCCAGTAGTTGCATGCAAATCAAGCACCAATGGTAAGGAAATCAACCATAATTAAACAGAAATTTGGATGGTAGGTTAAAAGAGACCTCCGATATAATAGTGGTGGGTTACTAGAAATCTAGTGCCATCATGGTGAATTTCTAGCAGACATTAACCCTTAGCTAACGACACCTTAGCCGCATCCCTTGCGTAAGTTTTCCAGTAGTTGCATGCAAATTAAACACCAATCGTTCTGAAATCAGACATAATTAAAAAGAAATTTGGGTGGAGGTTAACAGAGACCTCGCGCCATCATGGTGTATTTCTAGCAGGCATTAACCGGAAGCTAACGGTACCTTACCCGTATCCTTCGGTCAAGTTTTCCAGTAGTTGCATGCAAATCAAGCACCAATCATACGGAAATCAACCATAATTAGACAGAAATTTGGGTGGTAGGTTAAAAGAGACCTCCGATATTATAGCTGTGAGTTAACAGAAACCCCGTGCCATCATGGTGAATTTCGAGCAGACATTAACCGTTAGCTAACGACACCTTAGCCGCATCCCTTGTGTAAGTTTTCCAGTAGTTGCATGCAAATTAAACAGCAATCGTTCAGAAATCAGACATAATTAAACAGAAATTTGGGTGGTAGGTTAAAAGAGACCTCCGATATCATTGTGGTGGGTTACCAGAAACCTCGCGCCATCATGGTGTATCTTTAGCAGGCATTAACCGGAAGCTAACGGTTCCTTACCCGTATCCTTCGGGCAAATTTTCCAGTAGTTGCATGCAAGTCAAGCACCAATCATACGGAAATCAACCATAATTAGACAGAAATTTGGGTGGTAGGTTAAAAGAGACCTCCGATATTATAGCTGTGAATTAACAGAAACCCCGTGCCATCATGGTGAATTTCTAGCAGACCTTAACCGTTAGCTAAGGACACCTTAGCCGCATCCCTTGCGTAAGTTTTCCAGAAGTTGCATGCAAATTAAACAGCAATCGTTCAGAAATCAGACATAATTAAACAGAAATTTGGGTGGTAGGTTAACAGTTACCTCCGCTATAATAATGGTGGGTTACCGCAAACCTCGTGCCATCATGGTGAATTTCTAGCAGGCATCAAACGGACGCTTACGACACCTTAGCCCCATCCCTTGCGTAAGTTTTTCAGAAATTGCATGCAAATCAAGCACCAATCGTACGGAAATCAACCATAATTAAACAGCAATTTGGGTGGTAGGCTAACAGAGACCTCCGATAACATTGTGGTGGGTTAACAGAAACCTCTTGCCATCATGGTGTATTTCTAGCAGGCATTAACCGGAAGCTAACGGTACCTTAGCCGTATCCTTCGGGCAAGTTTTCCAGTAGTTGCATGCAAATCAAGCACCAATCGTAAGGAAATCAACCATTATTAAACAGAAATTTGGATGGTAGGTTAACAGAGACCTCCGATATAATAGTGGTGGGTTACTAGAAATCTAGTGCCATCATGGTGAATTTCAAGCAGGCATTAAGCGGAAGCTAACGACACCTTAGTTGCATCCCTTGCGTAAGTATTTTAGAAATTGCATGCAAGTCAAGCACCAATAGGTTAAAAGAGACCTCCGATATCATAGTCGTGGGTTACCAGAAACCTCGCGCCATCATGGTGTCTTTCTAGCAGTCATTAACCGGAAGCTAACGGTACCTTACCCGTATTCTTCGGTCAAGTTTTCCAGTAGTTGCATGCAAATCAAGCACCAATCGTACGGAAATAAACCATAATTAAACAGAAATTTGGGTGGTAGGCTAACAGAGACCTCCGATATTATAGCTGTGAGTTAACAGAACCCCCGTGCCATCATGGTGAATTTCTACCAGACATTAACCGTTAGCTAACGACACCTTAGCCGCATCCGTTGCGTAAGTTTTCCAGAAGTTGCATGCAAATTAAACAGCAATCGTTCAGAAATCAGACATAATTAAACAGAAATTTGGGTAATGGGTTAACAGATACCTCCGATATCATATTGGTGGGTTAACAGGAACCAAGTGCCATCGTAGTGAATTTCTAGCAGGCATTAAACGGAAGTTAACGGTGCCTTGGGCGTATCCTTCGGCCAAATTTTCCAGTAGTTGCATGCAAGTCAAGCACCAATCGTACGGAAATCAACCATAATTAAACCGAAATTTGGGTGGTCGGTTAACAGAGACCTCCGATAACATTGTGGTGGGTTAACAGAAACCTCGTGCCATCATGGTATATTTCTAGCAGGCATTAACCGGAAGCTAACGGTACCTTAGCCGTATCCTTCGGGCAAGTTTTCCAGTAGTTGCATGCAAATCAAGCACCAATGGTAAGGAAATCAACCATAATTAAACAGAAATTTGGATGGTAGGTTAAAAGAGACCTCCGATATAATAGTGGTGGGTTACTAGAAATCTAGTGCCATCATGGTGAATTTCTAGCAGACATTAACCGTTAGCTAACGACACCTTAGCCGCATCCCTTGCGTAAGTTTTCCAGTAGTTGCATGCAAATTAAACACCAATCGTTCTGAAATCAGACATAATTAAACAGAAATTTGGGTGGAGGTTAACAGAGACCTCGCGCCATCATGGTGTATTTCTAGCAGGCATTAACCGGAAGCTAACGGTACCTTACCCGTATCCTTCGGTCAAGTTTTCCAGTAGTTGCATGCAAATCAAGCACCAATCATACGGAAATCAACCATAATTAGACAGAAATTTGGGTGGTAGGTTAAAAGAGACCTCCGATATCATAGCTGTGAGTTAAGAGAAACCCCGTGCCATCATGGTGAATTTCGAGCAGACATTAACCGTTAGCTAACGACACCTTAGCCGCATCCCTTGCGTAAGTTTTCCAGTAGTTGCATGCAAATTAAACACCAATCGTTCTGAAATCAGACATAACTAAACAGAAATTGGGGTGGTAGGTTAACAGATACCTCCGATATCATAGTGGTGGGTTAACAGGAACCAAGTGCCATCGTAGGGAATTTCTAGCAGGCATTAAACGGAAGCTAACGGTGCCTTAGCCGTATCCTTCGATCAAGATTTCCAGAAGTTGCATGCAAATCAAGCACCAATCGTATGGAGATCAACCATAATTAAACAGAAATTTTGGTGGTAGGTTAACAGAGGCCTCCGATATCAGAGTGGTGGGTTACCGTAAACCTCGTGCCATCATGGTGAATTTCTAGCAGGCATTAAACGGACGCTTACGACACCTTAGTCGCATCCCTCCCCTAATTTTTCCAGACGTTACATGCAAATCAAGCACCAATCGTACGGGAATCAACGATAATTAAACAGGAAATTGGGTGGTAGGTTAAAAGAGACCTCCGCTATCATAGTGGTGGGCTAACAGAAACCTCGTGCCATCATGGTGTATTTCTAGCAGGCATTAACCGGAAGCTAACGGTACCTTAGCCGTAGCCTTCGGGCAAGTTTTCCAGTAGTTGCATGCAAATCAAGCACCAATCGTACGGAAAACAACCGTAATTAAACAGCAATTTGGATGGTAGGTTAACAGAGACCTCCGATATCAGAGTGGTGGGTTACCGTAAACCTCGTGCCATCATGGTGAATTTCTAGCAGGCATTAAACGGACGCTTACGACACCTTAGCCCCATCCCTTGCCTAAGTTTTTCAGAAATTGCATGCAAGTCAAGCAACAGTCGTACGGAAAACAACCATAATTAAACAGCAATTTGGGTGGTAGGTTAACAGAGATCTCCGATAAAATTGTGGTGGGTTAACAGAAACCTCGTGCCATCATGGTGTTTTTGTAGCAGGCGTTAACCGGAAGCTAACGGTACCTTACCCGTATTGTTCGGGCAGGTTTTCCAGTAGTTGCATGCAAATCAAGCACCAATCGTACGGAAATAAACCACAATTAAACAGAAATTTGGGTGGTCGGTTAACAGAGATCTCCGATGTCATAGTAGCGGATTAACAGCAGCCACGTGCCATCGTGGTAAAATTCTAGCAGGCATTAAGCGGAAGCTAACGACACCTTAGTTGCATCCCTTGCGTAAGTATTTCAGAAATTGCATGCAAGTCAAGCACCAATCGTACGGAAATCAACCATAATTAAACAGAAATTTGGGGGGTAGGCTAACAGAGACCTCCGATATTATAGCTGTGAGTTAACAGAAACCCCGTGCCGTCTTGGTGAATTTCTACCAGATATTAACCGTTAGCTAACGACACCTTAGTCGCATCCCCTGCGTAAGTTTACCAGAAGTTGCATGCAAATTAAGCACCAATCGTTCGGAAATCAACAGTAGTTAAACAGAAATTTGGTTGGTGGGTTAACAGAGATCTCCGATGTCATAGTAGCGGGTTAACAGAAGCCACGTGCCATCATGGTAAAATTCTAGCAGGCATTAACCGGTAGCTAACGCCACCTTAGCCGCATCCCTTGCATAAGTTTTCCAGAAGTTGCATGCAAATTAAACACCAATCGTTCTGAAATCAGACATAATTAAACAGAAATTGGGGTGGTAGGTTAACAGATACCTCCGATATCAGAGTGGTGGGTTACCGTAAACCTCGTGCCATCATGGTGAATTTCTAGCAGGCATTAAACGGACGCTTACGACACCTTAGCCCCATCCCTTGCGTAAGTTTTTCAGAAATTGCATGCAAGTCAAGCAACAATCGTACGGAAAACAACCATAATTAAACAGCAATTTGGGTGGTAGGTTAACAGAGATCTCCGATAACATTGTGGTGGGTTAACAGAAACCTCGTGCCATCATGCTGTATTTGTAGCAGGCGTTAACCGGAAGCTAACGGTACCTTACCCGTATCCTTCGATCAAGATTTCCAGAAGTTGCATGCAAATCAAGCACCAATCATATGGAGATCAACCATAATTAAACAGAAATTTGGGTAGTAGGTTAACAGAGACCTCCGATATCAGAGTGGTGGGTTAACGGAAACCACGTACCATCATGGTGAATTTCTAGCTGACGTTAACCGGAAGCTAACGACACCTTAGTCGCATCTCTCCCCTAATTTTTCCAGACGTTACGTGCAAATCAAGCACCAATCGTACGGAAATCAACGATAATTAAACACGAAATTGGGTGGTAGGTTAAAAGAGACAGTCGCTATCATAGTGGTGGGCTAACAGAAACCTCGTGCTATCATGGTGTATTCTAGCAGGCATTAACCGGAAGCTAACGGTACCTTAGCCGTAGCCTTCGGGCAAGTTTTCCAGTAGTTGCATGCAAATCAAGCACCAATCGTACGGAAATCAACCATAATTAGACAGAAATTTGCGTGGTAGGTTAACAGAGACCTCCGATATCATAGTGGTGGGTTACCGTAAACCTCGTGCCATCATGGTGAATTTCTAGCAGGCATTAAACGGACGCTTACGACACCTTAGCCCCATCCGTTGCGTAAGTTTTTCAGAAATTGCATGCAAGTCAAGCAACAGTCGTACGGAAAACAACCATAATTACACAGCAATTTGGGTGGTAGGTTAACAGAGATCTCCGATAACATTGTGGTGGGTTAACAGAAACCTCGTGCCATCATGGTGTTTTTGTAGCAGGCGTTAACCGGAAGCTAACGGTACCTTACCCGTATTGTTCGGGCAGGTTTTCCAGTAGTTGCATACAAGTCAAGCATTAATCGTACAGAAATCAACCATAATTAAACAGAAATTTGGGAGGTAGGCTAACAGGGACCTCCGATATTATAGCTGTGAGTTAACAGAAACCCCGTGCCATTATGGTGAATTTCTACCAGACATTAACCGTTAGCTAACGACATCTTAGCCGCATCCCTTGCGGAAGTCTTCCAGAAGTTTCATGCAAATCAAGCACCAATCGTACAGATATCAACCACAAATTAACGGTGCCTTAGCCGTATCCTTCGGTCAAGTTTCCAGAAGACCTCCGATATCATAGTGGTGGATTACCGTAAACCTCGTGCCATCATGGTGAATTTCTAGCAGGCATTAAACGGACGCTTACGACACCTTAGCCCCATCGCTTGCGTAAGTTTTTCAGAAATTGCATGCAAGTCAAGCAACAAGCGTACGGAAAACAACCATAATTAAACAGCAATTTTAGTGGTAGGTTAACAGAGACCTCCGATAACATTGTGGTGGGTTAACAGAAACCTCATGCCATCATGGTGTATTTGTAGCAGGCATTAACCGGAAGCTAACGGTACCTTACCCGTATCCTTCGGGCAAATTTTCCAGTAGTTGCATGCAAGTCAAGCATTAATCGTACGGAAATCAACCATAATTAAACAGAAATTTGGGTGGTAGGCTAACAGAGACCTCCGATATTATAGCTGTGAGTTGACAGAAACCCCGTGCCATCATGGTGAATTTCTACCAGATATTAACCGTTAGCTAACGACACCTTAGCCGCATCCCTTGCGTAAGTCTTCCAGAAGTTTCATGCAAATCAAGCACCAATCGTACAGATATCAACCATAATTAAACAGAAATTTGGGTGGCAGGTTAAAAGAGACCTCCGATATCATTGTGGTGGGTTACCAGAAACCTCGCGCCATCATAATGTATCTTTAGCAGGCATTAACCGGAAGCTAACGGTACCTTACCCGTATCCTTCGGGCAAATTTTCCAGTAGTTGCATGCAAGTCAAGCATTAATCGTACGGAAATCAACCATAATTAAACAGAAATTTGGGTGGTAGGCTAACAGAGACCTCCGATATTATAGCTGTGAGTTAACAGAACCCCCGTGCCATCATGGTGAATTTCTACCAGACACTAACCGTTAGCTAACGACACCTTAGCCGCATCCGTTGCGTAAGTTTTCCAGAAGTTGCATGCAAATTAAACAGCAATCGTTCAGAAATCAGACATAATTAAACAGAAATTTGGGTAATGGGTTAACAGATACCTCCGATATCATATTGGTGGGTTAACAGGAACCAAGTGCCATCGTAGTGAATTTCTAGCAGGCATTAAACGGAAGTTAACGGTGCCTTGGGCGTATCCTTCGGTCAAGTTTTCCAGTAGTTGCATGCAAATCAAGCACCAATCGTACGGAAATCAACCATAATTAAACAGAAATTTGGGTGGTCGGTTAACAGAGACCTCCGATAACATTGTGGTGGGTTAACAGAAACCTCGTGCCATCATGGTGTATTTCTAGCAGGCATTAACCGGAAGCTAACGGTACCTAAGCCGTATCCTTCGGGCAAGTTTTCCAGTAGTTGCATGCAAATCAAGCACCAATGGTAAGGAAATCAACCATAATTAAACAGAAATTTGGATGGTAGGTTAAAAGAGACCTCCGATATAATAGTGGTGGGTTACTAGAAATCTAGTGCCATCATGGTGAATTTCTAGCAGACATTAACCCTTAGCTAACGACACCTTAGCCGCATCCCTTGCGTAAGTTTTCCAGTAGTTGCATGCAAATTAAACACCAATCGTTCTGAAATCAGATATAATTAAACAGAAATTTGGGTGGTAGGTTAACAGAGACCTCGCGCCATCATGGTGTATTTCTAGCAGGCATTAACCGGAAGCTAACGGTACCTTACCCGTATCCTTCGGTCAAGTTTTCCAGTAGTTGCATGCAAATCAAGCACCAATCATACGGAAATCAACCATAATTAGACAGAAATTTGGGTGGTAGGTTAAAAGAGACCTCCGATATTATAGCTGTGAGTTAACAGAAACCCCGTGCCATCATGGTGAATTTCGAGCAGACATTAACCGTTAGCTAACGACACCTTAGCCGCATCCCTTGCGTAAGTTTTCCAGTAGTTGCATGCAAATTAAACACCAATCGTTCTGAAATCAGACATAATTAAACAGAAATTTGGGTGGTAGGTTAACAGAGATCTCCGATAACATTGTGGTGGGTTAACAGAAACTTCGTGCCATCATGGTGAATTTCAAGCAGGCATTAAGCGGAAGCTAACGACACCTTAGCTGCATCCCTTGCGTAAGTATTTTAGAAATTGCATGCAAGTCAAGCACCAATCGTGCGGAAATCAGACATAATTAAACAGAAATTTGGATGGTAGGTTAAAAGAGACCTCCGATATCATAGTGGTGGGTTAACAGAAACCCCGTGCCATCATGGTGAATTTCTAGCAGACCTTAACCGGTAGCTAACTACACCTTTGCCGCATCCCTTGCGTAAATTTTCCAGAAGTTGCATGCAAGTCAATCACCAATCGTACGGAAATCAATCATAATTAAACAGAAATTTGGGTGGTAGGCTAACAGAGACCTCCGATATTATAGATGTCAGTTAACAGCAACCCCGTGCCATCATGGTGAATTTCTACCAGACATTAACCGTTAGCTAACGACACCTTAGCCGCATCCCTTGCGTAAGTCTTCCAGAAGTTTCATACAAATCAAGCACCAATCGTACAGAAATCAACCATAATTAAACAGAAATTTGGGTGGCAGGTTAAAAGAGACCTCCGCTATCATGGTGGTGGGCTAACAGAAACCTCGTGCCATCATGGTGAATTTCGAGAAGACATTAACCGTTAGCTAACGACACCCTAGCCGCATCCCTTGCGTAAGTTTTCCAGTAGTTGCATGCAAATTAAACAACAATCGTTCTGAAATCAGACATTATTAAACAGAAATTTGGGTGGTAGGTTAACAGAGACCTCGCGCCATCATGGTGTATTTCTAGCAGGCATTAACCGGAAGCTAACGGTACCTTACCCGTATCCTTCGGTCAAGTTTTCCAGTAGTTGCATGCAAATCAAGCACCAATCATACGGAAATCAACCATAATTAGACAGAAATTTGGGTGGTCGGTTAACAGAGATCTCCGATATTATAGCTGTGAGTTAACAGAAACCCCGTTCCATCATGGTGAATTTCTACCAGACATTAACCGTTAGCTAACGACACCTTAGCCGCATCCCTTGCGTAAGTCTTCCAGAAGTTTCATGCAAAGCAAGCACCAATTGTACAGAAATCAGCCATAATTAAACAGAAATTTGGGTGGTAGGTTAACAGAGACCTCTGATATCAGAGTGGTGGGTTAACAGAAACCACGTTCCATCATGGTGAATTTCTAGCAGACGTTAACCGGAAGCTAACTACACCTAAGTCGAATCCCTCCCCTAATTTTTCCAGACGTTACATGCAAATCAAGCAAAAATCGTACGGAAATCAACGATAATTAAACAGGAAATTGGGTGGCAGGTTAAAAGAGACCTCCGCTATCATAGTGGTGGGCTAACAGAAACCTCGTGCCATCATGGTGTATTTCTAGCAGGCATTAACCGGAAGCTAACGGTACCTTAGCCGTAGCCTTCGGGCAAGTTTTTAAGTAGTTGCATGCAAACCAAGCACCAATCGTACGGAAAACAACCGTAATTAAACAGAAATTTGGGTGGTAGGTTAACAGAGACCTCCGATAACATTGTGGTGGGTTAACAGAAACCTCGTGCCATCATGGTGTATTTGTAGCAGGCATTAACCGGAAGCTAACGGTACCTTACCCGTATCCTTCGGGCAAGTTTTCCAGTAGTTGCATGCAAATCAGGCATTAATCGTACGGAAATCAACCATAATTAAACAGAAATTTGGGTGGTAGGCTAACAGAGACCTCCGATATTATAGCTGTGAGTTAACAGAAACCCCGTGCCATCATGGTGAATTTCTACCAGACATTAACCGTTAGCTAACGACACTTTAGCCGCATCCCTTGCGTAAGTCTTCCAGAAGTTTCATGCAAGTCAAGCACCAATCGTACAGATATCAACCCTAATTAAACAGAAATTTGGGTGGCAGGTTTAAAGATACCTCCGATATCATTGTGGTGGGTTACCAGAAACCTCGCGCCGTCATGGTGTATTTCTAGCAGGCATTAACCGGAAGCTAACGGTACCTTACCCGTATCCTTCGGTCAAGTTTTCCAGTAGTTGCATGCAAATTAAACACCAATCGTTCTGAAATCAGACATAATTAAACAGAAATTGGGGTGGTAGGTGAACAGATACCTCCGGTATCATAGTCGTGGGTTAACAGGAACCAAGTGCCATCGTAGTGAATTTCTAGCAGGCCTTAACCGGTAGCTAACGACATCTTAGCCGCATCCCTTGCGTAAGTTTTCCAGAAGTTGCATGCAAATTAAACACCAATGGTTCTGAAATCAGACATAATTAAACAGAAATTGGGGTGGTAGGTTAACAGATGCCTCCGGTATCATAGTCGTGGGTTAACAGGAACCAAGTGCCATCGTAGTGAATTGCTAACGGTTGCCTTAGCCGTATCCCTCGATCAAGATTTCCAGAAGTTGCATGCAAATCAAGCACCAATCGTATGGAGATCAACCATAATTAAACAGAAATTTGGGTGGTAGGTAAACAGAGACCTCCGATATCATTGTGGTGGGTTACCAGAAACCTCGCGCCATCATGGTGTATTTCTAACAGGCCTTAACCGGTAGCTAACGACACCTTAGCCGTAGCCTTCGGGCAAGTTTTCCAGTAGTTGCATGCAAATCAAGCACCAATCGTTCTGAAATCAGACATAATTAAACAGCAATTTGGGTGGTAGGTTAACAGAGACCTCCGATAACATTGTGGTGGGTTAACAGAAACCTCGCGCCATCATGGTGTATTTGTAGCAGGCATTAACCGGAAGCTAACGGTACCTTACCCGTATCCTTCGGGTACGGAAATCAACCATAATTAAACAGAAATTTGGGTGGTAGGCTAACAGAGACCTCCGATATTATAGCTGTGAGTTAACAGAAACCCCGTGCCATCATGGTGAATTTCTACCAGACATTAACCGTTAGCTAACGACACCTTAGCCGCATCCCTTGCGGAAGTCTTCCAGAAGTTTCACGCAAATCAAGCACCAATCGTACAGATATCAACCATAATTAAACAGAAATTTGGGTGGCAGGTTAAAAGAGACCGCCGATATCATTGTGGTGGGTTACCAGAAACCTCGCGCCATCATGGTGTATTTCTAGCAGGCATTAACCGGAAACTAACGGTACCTTACCCGTATCCTTCGGTCAAGTTTTCCAGTAGTTGCATGCAGATCAAGCACCAATCGTACGGAAATCAACCATAATTAAACAGAAATTTGGGTGGTCGGTTAACAGAGATCTCCGATGTCATAGTAGCGGGTTAACAGAAGCCACGTGCCATCGTGGTAAAATTCTAGCAGACATTAAGCGGAAGCTAACGACACCTTAGCCGCATCCCCTGCGAAAGTTTACCATAAGTTGCATGCAAATTAAGCACCAATCGTTCGGAAATCAACCGTAGTTACACAGAAATTTGGTTGGTGGGTTAACAGAGATCTCCTATGTCATAGTAGCGGGTTAACAGAAGCCACGTGCCATCGTGGTAAAATTCTAGCAGGCATTAACCGGTAGCTAACGACACCTTAGCCGCATCCCTTGCGTAAGTTTTCCAGAAGTTGCATGCAGATTAAACACCAATCGTTCTGAAATCAGACATAATTAAACAGAAATTGGGGTGGTAGGTTAACAGATACCTCCGGTATCATAGTGGTGGGTTAACAGGAACCAAGTGCCATCGTAGTGAATTTCTAGCAGGCATTAAACGGAAGCTAACGGTGCCTTAGCCGTATCCTTCGATCAAGATTTCCAGAAGTTGCATGCAAATCAAGCACCAATCGTATGGAGATCAACCATAATTAAACAGAAATTTGGGTGGTAGGTTAACAGAGGCCTCCGATATCAGAGTGGTGGGTTAACAGAAACCACGTACCATCATGGTGAATTTCTAGCAGACGGTAACCGGAAGCTAACGGTACCATACCCTTATCCTTAACAGAGATCTCCGATGTCATAGTAGCGGGTTAACAGAAGCCACGTTCCATCGTGGTAAAATTCTAGCAGGCATTAAACGGAAGCTTACGACACCTTAGCCCCATCCCTTGCGTAAGTTTTTCAGAAATTGCATGCAAGTCAAGCACGGAAATCAACCATAATTAAACAGCAATTTGGGTGGTTGGTTAACAGAGACCTCCGATATCATTGTGGTGGGTTAACAGAAACCTCGTGCCATCATGGTGTATTTCTAGCAGGCATTAACCGGAAGCTAACGGTACCTTAGCCGTAGCCTTCGGGCAAGTTTTCCAGTAGTTGCATGCAAATCAAGCACCAATAGTACGGAAAACAACCGTAATTAAACAGCAATTTGGGAGGTAGGTTAACAGAGACCCCCGATATCATAGTGGTGGGTTAACAGAATCCACGTGCTATCATGGTGAATTTCTACCAGACATTAACCGGAAACTAACGACACCTTAGTCGCATCCCTCGCCTAATTTTTTCAGTAGTTGCATGCAAATCAAGCACCAATCGTACGCAAATCAACCATAATTAAACAGCAATTTGGGTGGTTGGTTAACAGAGACCTCCGATATCATTGTGGTGGGTTAACAGAAACCTCGTGCCATCATGGTGTATTTCTAGCAGGCATTAACCGGAAGCTAACGGTACCTTAGCCGTAGCCTTCGGGCAAGTTTTCCAGTAGTTGCATGCAAATCAAGCACCAATCGTACGGAAAACAACCGTAATTAAACAGCAATTTGGGTGGTTGGTTAACAGAGACCTCCGATATCATTGTGGTGGGTTAACAGAACCCTCGTGCCATGATGGTGTATTTCTAGCAGATATTAAGCGGAGTTAACGGTACCTTACCCGTATCCTTCGGGCAAGTTTTCCAGTAGTTGCATGCAAATCAAGCACCAATCGTACGGAAAGCAACCATAATTAAACAGAAATTTGGGTGGTAGGCTAATAGAGACCTCCGATATTATAGCTGTGAGTTAACAGAAACCTCTGGCCATCATAGTGTATTTCTAGCAGGCATTAACCGGAAGCTAACGGTACCTTAGCCGTATCCTTCGGGCAAGTTTTCCAGTAGTTGCATGCAAATCAAGCAACAATCGTACGGAAATCAACCATAATTAGACAGAAATTTGGGTGGTAGGTTAACAGAGACCACCGATATCATAGTGGTGGGTTAACAGAATCCACGTGCTATCATGGTGAATTTCTACCAGACATTAACCGGAAACTAACGACACCTTAGTCGCATCCCTCGCCTAATTTTTCCAGTAGTTGCATGCAAATCAAGCACCAATCGTACGGAAATCAACCATAATTAAACAGAAATTTGGATGGTAGGTTAACAGAGACCTCCGATATCATAGTGGTGGGTTACTAGAAATCGAGTGCCATCATGGTGAATTTCAAGCAGGCATTAAGCGGAAGCTAACGACACCTTAGTTGCATCCCTCGCGTAAGTATTTCAGAAATTGCATGCAAGTCAAGCACCAATCGGACGGAAATCAACCATAATTAAACAGAAATTTGGGTGGTAGGCTAACAGAAACTTCCGATATTATAGCGATGGGTTAACAGACACCACGTACCATCATGGTGAGTTTCTAGCTGACATTAACCGGAAGCTAACGACACCTTAGCCGCATCCCTTACGTAAGTCTTCCAGAAGTTACATGCAAATTAAGCGCCAATCGTTTGGAAATCAGCCATAATTAAACAGAAATTGCGGTGGTAGGTTAACAGAGATCTCGGATATCATCGTGGTGGGTTGACGGAAACCACGTGCTATCATGGTGAATTTCTACCAGACATTGACCGGAAACTAACGACACCTTAGCCGTATCCCTCGCGCAAGTTTTCCAGAAGTTTCATGCAAATCAAGCCCCAATCGTACGGAAATCAACCATAATTAAACAGAAATTTGGGTGGTCGGTTAACAGAGACCTCCGATATCATAGTAATGGGTTAACAGAACCCCCGTGCCATCATGGTGAATTTCTACCAGATATTAACCGTTAGCTAACGACACCTTAGCCGCATCCCTTGCGTAAGTCTTCCAGAAGTTTCATGCAAATCAAGCACCAATCATACGGAAATCAACCATAATTAAACAGAAATTTGGGTGGTAGGCTAACAGAGACCTCCGATATTATAGCTGTGAGTTGACAGAAACCCCGTGCCATCATGGTGAATTTCTTCCAGATATTAACCGTTAGCTAACGACACCTTAGCCGCATCCCTTGCGTAAGTCTTCCAGAAGTTGCATGCAAATTAAGCGCCAATCGTTTGGAAATCAACCATAATTAAACAGAAATTTGGGTGGTAGGTTAACAGAGACCTCCGATATCAGAGTGGTGGGTGAACAGAAACCACGTACCATCATGGTGAATTTCCAGCAGACGTTAACCGGATGCTAACTACACTTTAGTCGCATCCCTCCCCTAATTTTTCCAGAGGTTACATGCAAATTAAGCACCAATCGTACGGAAATCAACGATAATTAAACAGGAAATTGGGTGGTAGGTTAAAAGAGACCTCCGCTATCATAGTGGTGGGCTAACAGAAACCTCGTGCCATCATGGTGTATTTCTAGCAGGCATTAACCGGAAGCTAACGGTACCTTAGCCGTAGCCTTCGGGCAAGTTTTCCAGTAGTTGCATGCAAATCAAGCACCCATCGTACGGAAACGGTACCTTACCCGTATCCTTCGGTCAAGTTTTCCAGTAGTTGCATGCAGATCAAGCACCAATCGTACGGAAATCAACCATAATTAAACAGAAATTTGGGTGGTCGGTTAACAGAGATCTCCGATGTCATAGTAGCGGGTTAACAGAAGCCACGTGCCATCGTGGTAAAATTCTAGCAGACATTAAGCGGAAGCTAACGACACCTTAGCCGCATCCCCTGCGAAAGTTTACCATAAGTTGCATGCAAATTAAGCACCAATCGTTCGGAAATCAACCGTAGTTACACAGAAATTTGGTTGGTGGGTTAACAGAGATCTCCTATGTCATAGTAGCGGGTTAACAGAAGCCACGTGCCATCGTGGTAAAATTCTAGCAGGCATTAACCGGTAGCTAACGACACCTTAGCCGCATCCCTTGCGTAAGTTTTCCAGAAGTTGCATGCAGATTAAACACCAATCGTTCTGAAATCAGACATAATTAAACAGAAATTGGGGTGGTAGGTTAACAGATACCTCCGGTATCATAGTGGTGGGTTAACAGGAACCAAGTGCCATCGTAGTGAATTTCTAGCAGGCATTAAACGGAAGCTAACGGTGCCTTAGCCGTATCCTTCGATCAAGATTTCCAGAAGTTGCATGCAAATCAAGCACCAATCGTATGGAGATCAACCATAATTAAACAGAAATTTGGGTGGTAGGTTAACAGAG
The DNA here is from genome assembly GCA_951828415.1 of Anomoia purmunda. Classification (NCBI taxonomy): domain Eukaryota; kingdom Metazoa; phylum Arthropoda; class Insecta; order Diptera; family Tephritidae; genus Anomoia; species Anomoia purmunda. The sequence goes on along the minus strand of OX639997.1, from coordinate 84,272,697 downwards.
GCCTCCGATATCAGAGTGGTGGGTTAACAGAAACCACGTACCATCATGGTGAATTTCTAGCAGACGGTAACCGGAAGCTAACGGTACCATACCCTTATCCTTAACAGAGATCTCCGATGTCATAGTAGCGGGTTAACAGAAGCCACGTTCCATCGTGGTAAAATTCTAGCAGGCATTAAACGGAAGCTTACGACACCTTAGCCCCATCCCTTGCGTAAGTTTTTCAGAAATTGCATCCAAGTCAAGCACGGAAATCAACCATAATTAAACAGCAATTTGGGTGGTTGGTTAACAGAGACCTCCGATATCATTGTGGTGGGTTAACAGAAACCTCGTGCCATCATGGTGTATTTCTAGCAGGCATTAACCGGAAGCTAACGGTACCTTAGCCGTAGCCTTCGGGCAAGTTTTCCAGTAGTTGCATGCAAATCAAGCACCAATAGTACGGAAAACAACCGTAATTAAACAGCAATTTGGGAGGTAGGTTAACAGAGACCCCCGATATCATAGTGGTGGGTTAACAGAATCCACGTGCTATCATGGTGAATTTCTACCAGACATTAACCGGAAACTAACGACACCTTAGTCGCATCCCTCGCCTAATTTTTTCAGTAGTTGCATGCAAATCAAGCACCAATCGTACGCAAATCAACCATAATTAAACAGCAATTTGGGTGGTTGGTTAACAGAGACCTCCGATATCATTGTGGTGGGTTAACAGAAACCTCGTGCCATCATGGTGTATTTCTAGCAGGCATTAACCGGAAGCTAACGGTACCTTAGCCGTAGCCTTCGGGCAAGTTTTCCAGTAGTTGCATGCAAATCAAGCACCAATCGTACGGAAAACAACCGTAATTAAACAGCAATTTGGGTGGTTGGTTAACAGAGACCTCCGATATCATTGTGGTGGGTTAACAGAACCCTCGTGCCATGATGGTGTATTTCTAGCAGGCATTAACCGGAAGCTAACGGTACCTTAGCCGTATCCTTCGGGCAAGTTTTCCAGAAGTTGCATGCAAATCAAGCACCAATCGTACGGAAATCAACCATAATTAAACAGAAATTTGGGTGGTAGGTTAACAGAGACCTCCGATATCATTGTGGTGGGTTACTAGAAATCTAATGCCATCATGGTGTATTTCTAGCAGATATTAAGCGGAGTTAACGGTACCTTACCCGTATCCTTCGGGCAAGTTTTCCAGTAGTTGCATGCAAATCAAGCACCAATCGTACGGAAAGCAACCATAATTAAACAGAAATTTGGGTGGTAGGCTAATAGAGACCTCCGATATTATAGCTGTGAGTTAACAGAAACCTCTGGCCATCATAGTGTATTTCTAGCAGGCATTAACCGGAAGCTAACGGTACCTTAGCCGTATCCTTCGGGCAAGTTTTCCAGTAGTTGCATGCAAATCAAGCAACAATCGTACGGAAATCAACCATAATTAGACAGAAATTTGGGTGGTAGGTTAACAGAGACCACCGATATCATAGTGGTGGGTTAACAGAATCCACGTGCTATCATGGTGAATTTCTACCAGACATTAACCGGAAACTAACGACACCTTAGTCGCATCCCTCGCCTAATTTTTCCAGTAGTTGCATGCAAATCAAGCACCAATCGTACGGAAATCAACCATAATTAAACAGAAATTTGGATGGTAGGTTAACAGAGACCTCCGATATCATAGTGGTGGGTTACTAGAAATCGAGTGCCATCATGGTGAATTTCAAGCAGGCATTAAGCGGAAGCTAACGACACCTTAGTTGCATCCCTCGCGTAAGTATTTCAGAAATTGCATGCAAGTCAAGCACCAATCGGACGGAAATCAACCATAATTAAACAGAAATTTGGGTGGTAGGCTAACAGAAACTTCCGATATTATAGCGATGGGTTAACAGACACCACGTACCATCATGGTGAGTTTCTAGCTGACATTAACCGGAAGCTAACGACACCTTAGCCGCATCCCTTACGTAAGTCTTCCAGAAGTTACATGCAAATTAAGCGCCAATCGTTTGGAAATCAGCCATAATTAAACAGAAATTGCGGTGGTAGGTTAACAGAGATCTCGGATATCATCGTGGTGGGTTGACGGAAACCACGTGCTATCATGGTGAATTTCTACCAGACATTGACCGGAAACTAACGACACCTTAGCCGTATCCCTCGCGCAAGTTTTCCAGAAGTTTCATGCAAATCAAGCCCCAATCGTACGGAAATCAACCATAATTAAACAGAAATTTGGGTGGTCGGTTAACAGAGACCTCCGATATCATAGTAATGGGTTAACAGAACCCCCGTGCCATCATGGTGAATTTCTACCAGATATTAACCGTTAGCTAACGACACCTTAGCCGCATCCCTTGCGTAAGTCTTCCAGAAGTTTCATGCAAATCAAGCACCAATCATACGGAAATCAACCATAATTAAACAGAAATTTGGGTGGTAGGCTAACAGAGACCTCCGATATTATAGCTGTGAGTTGACAGAAACCCCGTGCCATCATGGTGAATTTCTTCCAGATATTAACCGTTAGCTAACGACACCTTAGCCGCATCCCTTGCGTAAGTCTTCCAGAAGTTGCATGCAAATTAAGCGCCAATCGTTTGGAAATCAACCATAATTAAACAGAAATTTGGGTGGTAGGTTAACAGAGACCTCCGATATCAGAGTGGTGGGTGAACAGAAACCACGTACCATCATGGTGAATTTCCAGCAGACGTTAACCGGATGCTAACTACACTTTAGTCGCATCCCTCCCCTAATTTTTCCAGAGGTTACATGCAAATTAAGCACCAATCGTACGGAAATCAACGATAATTAAACAGGAAATTGGGTGGTAGGTTAAAAGAGACCTCCGCTATCATAGTGGTGGGCTAACAGAAACCTCGTGCCATCATGGTGTATTTCTAGCAGGCATTAACCGGAAGCTAACGGTACCTTAGCCGTAGCCTTCGGGCAAGTTTTCCAGTAGTTGCATGCAAATCAAGCACCCATCGTACGGAAAACAACCGTAATTAAACAGCAATTTGGGTGGTAGGTTAACAGAGACCTCCGATAACATTGTGGTGGGTTAACAGAAACCTCGCGCCATCATGGTGTATTTGTAGCAGGCATTAACCGGAAGCTAACGGTACCTTACCCGTATCCTTCGGGTACGGAAATCAACCATTTTTAAACAGAAATTTGGGTGGTAGGCTAACAGAGACCTCCGATATTATAGCTGTGAGTTAACAGAAACCCCGTGCCATCATGGTGAATTTCTACCAGACATTAACCGTTAGCTAACGACACCTTAGCCGCATCCCTTGCGGAAGTCTTCCAGAAGTTTCACGCAAATCAAGCACCAATCGTACAGATATCAACCATAATTAAACAGAAATTTGGGTGGCAGGTTAAAAGAGACCTCCGATATCATTGTGGTGGGTTACCAGAAACCTCGCGCCATCATGGTGTATTTCTAGCAGGCACTAACCGAAAGCTAACGGTACCTTACCCGTATCCTTCGGGCAAATTTTCCAGTAGTTGCATGCAAGTCAAGCATTAATCGTACGGAAATCAACCATAATTAAACAGAAATTTGGGTGGTCGGTTAACAGAGATCTCCGATGTCATAGTAGCGGGTTAACAGAAGCCACGTGCCATCGTGGTAAAATTCTAGCAGACATTAAGCGGAAGCTAACGACACCTTAGTTGCATCCCTTGCATAAGTATTTCAGAAATTGCATGCAAGTCAAGCACCAACCGTACGGAAATCAACCATAATTAAACAGAAATTTGGATGGTAGGCTAACAGAGACCTCCGATATTATAGCTGTGAGTTAACAGAAACCCCATGCCGTCATGGTGAATTTCTACCAGATATTAACCGTTAGCTAACGACACCTTAGCCGCATCCCTTGCGTAAGTTTTCCAGAAGTTGCATCCAGATTAAACACCAATCGTTCTGAAATCAGACATAATTAAACAGAAATTGGGGTGGTAGGTTAACAGATACCTCCGGTATCATAGTGGTGGGTTCACAGGAACCAAGTGCCATCGTAGTGAATTTCTAGCAGGCATTAAACGGAAGCTAACGGTGCTTTAGCCGTATCCTTCGATCAAGATTTCCAGAAGTTGCATGCAAATCAAGCACCAATCGTATGGAGATCAACCATAATTAAACAGAAATTTGGGTGGTAGGTTAACAGAGACCCCCGATATCATAGTGGTGGGTTAACAGAATCCACGTGCTATCATGGTGAATTTCTACCAGACATTGACCGGAAACTAACGACACCTTAGCCGTATCCCTCGCGCAAGTTTTCCAGAAGTTTCATGCAAATCAAGCATCAATCGTACAGAAATCAACCATAATTAAACAGAAATTTGGGTTGTAGGTTAACAGAGACCTCCGATATCATTGTGGTGGGTAACCAGAAACCTCGCGCCATCATGGTGTATTTCTAGCAGGCATTAACCGGAAGCTAACGGTACCTTAGCCGTATCCTTCGGGCAAGTTTTCCAGTAGTTGCATGCAAATCAAGCACCAATCGTACGGAAATCAACCATAATTAAAGAGAAATTTGGGTGGTAAGTTAACAGAGACCTCCGATATCATAGTTGTGGGTTAACAGAAACCCCGTGCCATCATGGTGAATTTATAGCAGGCCTTAGCCGGTAGCTAACGACACCTTAGCCGCGTCCCTTGCGTACGTTTTGCAGAAGTTGCATGCAAATTAAACACCAATCGTTCTGAAATCAGACACAATTAAACAGATATTGGGGTTAAACGGACGCTTACGACACCTTAGCCCCATCCCTTGCGTACGTTTTTCAGAAATTGCATGCAAGTCAAGCACCAATCATACGGAAAACAACCATAATTAAACAGCAATTTGGGTGGTAGGTTAACAGAGCACTCCGATAACATTGTGGTGGGTTAACAGAAACCTCGTGCCATCATGGTGTATTTCTAGCAGGCATTAACCGGAAGCTAACGGTACCTTAGCCGTATCCTTCGGGCAAGTTTTCCAGAAGTTGCATGCAAACCAAGCACCAATCGTGCGGAAATCAACCATAATTAGACAGAAATTCGGGTGGTAGGTTAACAGAGACCTCCGATATCATAGTGGTGGGTTAGAAGAAATCTAGTGCCATCATGGTGTATTTCAAGCAGCCATTAACCGTTCGCTAAAGACACCTTAGTCGCATCCCTTGCGTAAGCATTTCAGAACTTGCCTGCAAGTCAAGAACCAATCGTACGGAAATCAACCATAATTAAATAGAAATTTGGGTGGTAGGCTAACAGAGACCTCCGATATTATAGCTGTGAGTTAACAGAAACCCCGTGCCATCATGGTGAATTTCTAGCAGCCATTAACCGTTAGCTAACGACACCTTAGTCGCATCCCTTGCGTAGGTCTTCCAGAAGTTACATGCAAATTAAGCGCCAATCGTTTGGAAATCAGCCATAATTAAACAGAAATTGCGGTGGTAGGTTAACAGAGATCTCCGATATCATCCAGGTGGGTTAACGGAAACCTCGTGGCATCATAGTGTATTTCTAGCAGGCATTAACCGGAAGCTAACGGTACCTTAGCCGTATCCCTCGCGCAAGTTTTCCAGTAGTTGCATGCAAATCAAGCACCAATCGTACGGAAATCAACCATAATTAAACAGAAATTTGGGTGGTAGGTTAACAGAGACCTCCGATATCATAGTAAGTTTTCCAGAAGTTGCATGCAAACCAAGCACCAATCGTACGGAAATCAACCATAATTAGACAGAAATTTGGGTGGTAGGTAACAAGAGACCTCCGATATCATAGTGGTGGGTTAGAAGAAATCTAGTGCCATCATGGTGTATTTCAAGCAGGCATTAACCGGAAGCTAACGGTACCTTAGCCGTATCCTTCGGGTAAGTTTTCCAGTAGTTGCGTAATTTGGTTGGTGGGTTAACAGAGATCTCCGATGTCATAGTAGCGGATTAACAGAAGCCACGTGCCATCGTGGTAAAATTCTAGCAGGCATTAACCGGTAGCTAACGACACCTTAGCCGCATCCCTTGCGTTAGTTTTCCAGAAGTTGCATGCCAATTAAACAACAATCGTTCTGAAATCAGACATAATTAAACAGAAATTGGGGTGGTAGGTTAACAGAGACCTCCGATATCATAGTGGTATGCTACTAGAAATCTATGCCATCATGGTGAAATTCAAGCAGGCATTAAGCGGAAGCTAACGACACCTTAGTTGCATCCCTTGCGTAAGTATTTCAGAAATTGCATGCAAGTCAAGCACCAATCGTACGGAAATCAACCATAATTAAACAGAAATTTGGGTGGTAGGCTAACAGAGACTTCCGATATTATAGCGATGGGTTAACAGACACCACGTGCCCTCATGGTGAATTTCTACCAGACATTAACCGTTAGCTAACGACACCTTAGCCGCATCCCTTGCGTAAGTCTGACAGAAGTTGCATGCAAATTAAGCGCCAATCGTTTGGAAATAAGCCATAATTAAACAGAAATTTGGGTGGTAGGTTAACAGAGATTCCCGGTATCATCGTGGTGGGTTAACGGAAACCACGTGCTGTCATGGTGAATTTCTACCAGACATTAGTCGGAAACTAACGACACCTTAGTTGCATCCCTCGCCTAATTTTTCCAGACGTTACGTGCAAATCAAGCACCAATCGTACGGAAATCACAGATAATTAAACAGCAATTTGGGTGATAGGTTAACAGAGACCTCCGCTATCATAGTGAAATTGCATGCAAGTCAAGCACCAATCGTACGGAAATCAACCATAATTAAACAGAAATTTGGGTGGTAGGCTAACAGAGACTTCCGATATTATAGCGTAAGTCTGACAGAAGTTGCATGCAAATTAAGCGCCAATCGTTTGGAAATAAGCCATAATTAAACAGAAATTTGGGTGGTCGGTTAACAGAGATTCCCGGTATCATCGTGGTGGGTTAACGGAAACCACGTGCTATCATGGTGAATTTCTACCAGACATTAACCGGAAACTAATGACACCTTAGTCGCATCCCTCGCCTAATTTTTCCAGACGTTACGTGCAAATCAAGCACCAATCGTACGGAAATCAAAGATAATTAAACAGCAATTTGGGTGATAGGTTAACAGAGACCTCCGCTATCATAGTGGTGGGTTACTAGAAATCTAGTGCCATCAAGGTGTATTTCAAGCAGGCATTAAGCGGAACCTAACGACACCTTAGTTGCATCCCTTGCGTAAGTATTTCAGAAATTGCATGCAAGTCAAGCACCAATCGTACGGAAATCAACCATAATTAAACAGAAATTTGGGTGGTAGGTTAACAGAGATCCCCGGTATCATCGTGGTGGGTTAACGGAAACCACGTGCTATCATGGTGTATTTCTAGCAGGCATTAATTGGAAGCTAACGGTACCTTAGCCGTATCCTTCGGGCAAGTTTCCCAGTAGTTGCATGCAAATCAAGCACCAACCGAACGGAAATCAACCATAATTAAACAGAAATTTTGGTGGTAGGTTAACAGAGACCTCCGATATCATAGCTGTGAGTTAACAGAAACCCCGTGCCATCATGGTGAATTTCTAGCAGGCATTAACCGTTAGCTAACGACACCTTAGCCGTATCCTTCGGGCAAGTTTTCCAGTAGTTGCATGCAAATCCAGCAACAATCGTACGGAAATCAACCATAATTAGACAGAAATTTGGGTGGTAGGTTAACAGAGACCTCCGATATCATAGTGGTGGGTTACCAGAAACCTCGTGCCATCTGGTGAATTTCTAGCAGGTATTAAACGGACGCTTACGTCACCTTAGCCCCATCCCTTGCGCAAGTTTTTCAGAAATTGCATGCAAATCAAGCACCAATCGTACGGAAATCAACCATAATTAAACAGAAATTTGGGTGGTAGGTTAACATAGACCTCCGATATTATAGCTGTGAGTTAACAGATACCCCGTGCCATCATGGTGAATTTCAAGCAGGCATTAAGCGGAAGCTAACGACACCTTAGTTGCATATCTTGCGTAAGTATTTCAGAAATTGCATGCAAGACAAGCACCAATCGTACGGAAATCAACCATAATTAAACAGAAATTTTGGTGGTATGCTAACAGAGACCTCCGATATTATAGCTGTGAGTTAACAGAAACCCCGTGCCATCATGGTGAATTTCAAGCAGGCATTAACCGTTAGCTAACGACACCTTAGCCGCATCCCTTGCGTAAGTCTTCCAGAAGTTACATGCAAATTAAGCGCCAATAGTTTGGAAATCAGCCATAATTAAACAGAAATTGGGGTGGTAGGTTAACAGATACCTCCGATATCATAGTGGTGGGTTACCGTAAACCTCGTGCCATCATAGTGGATTTCTAGCAGGCATTAAACGGACGCTTACGACACCTTAGCCCCATCCCTTGCGTAAGTTTTTCATGGTGAATTTCAAGCAGGCATTAAGCGGAAGCTAACGACACCTTAGTTGCATATCTTGCGTAAGTATTTCAGAAATTGCATGCAAGACAAGCACCAATCGTACGGAAATCAACCATAATTAAACAGAAATTTTGGTGGTATGCTAACAGAGACCTCCGATATTATAGCTGTGAGTTAACAGAAACCCCGTGCCATCATGGTGAATTTCAAGCAGGCATTAACCGTTAGCTAACGACACCTTAGCCGCATCCCTTGCGTAAGTCTTCCAGAAGTTACATGCAAATTAAGCGCCAATAGTTTGGAAATCAGCCATAATTAAACAGAAATTGGGGTGGTAGGTTAACAGATACCTCCGATATCATAGTGGTGCGTTACCGTAAACCTCGTGCCATCATAGTGGATTTCTAGCAGGCATTAAACGGACGCTTACGACACCTTAGCGCCATCCCTTGCGTAAGTTTTTCAGAAATTGCATGCAAGTCAAGCACCAATCGTACGGAAAACAACCATAATTAAACAGCAATTTGGGTGGTAGGTCAAAAGAGACCTCCGATAACATTGTGGTGGGTTAACAGAAACCTTGTGCCATCATGGTGTATTTCTAGCAGGCATTAACCGGAAGCTAACGGTACCTTAGCCGTATCCTTCGGACAAGTTTTCCAGTAGTTGCCTGCAAATCAAGCACCAATCGTACGGAAATCAACCATAATTAAACAGAAATTTGGATGGTAGGTTAACAGAGACCTCCGATATCATAGTGGTGGGTTACTAGAAATCGAGTGCCATCATGGTGAATTTCAAGCAGGCATTAAGCGGAAGCTAACGACACCTTAGTTGCATCCCTTGCGTAAGTATTTCAGAAATTGCATGCAAGTCAAGCGCCAATCGTACGGAAATCAACCATAATTAAACAGAAATTTGGGTGGTAGGCTAACAGAGACTTCCGATATTATAGCGATGGGTTAACAGACACCACGTGCCATCATGGTAAATTTCTACCAGACATTAACCGTTAGCTAACGACACCTTAGCCGCATCCCTTGCGTAAGTCTGACAGAAGTTGCATGCAAATTAAGCACCAATCGTTTGGAAATAAGCCATAATTAAACAGACATTTGGGTGGTAGGTTAACAGAGATTCCCGGTATCATCGTGGTGGGTTAACGGAAACCACGTGCTATCATGGTGAGTTTCTACCAGACATTAACCGGAAACTAACGACACCTTAGTCGCATCCCTCGCCAAATTTTTCCAGACGTTACGTGCAAATCAAGCACCAATCGTACGGAAATCAACGATAATTAAACAGCAATTTGGGTGATAGGTTAACAGAGACCTCCGCTATCATAGTTGTGGGCTGATAGAAACCTCGTGCCATCATAGTGTATTTCTAGCAGGCATTAACCGGAAGCTAACGGTACCTTAGCCGTATCCTTCAGGCAAGTTTTCCAGTAGTTGCATGCAAATCCAGCAACAATCGTACGGAAATCAACCATAATTAGACAGAAATTTGGGTGGTAGGTTAACAGAGACCTCCGATATCATAGTGGTGGGTTACCAGAAACCTCGTGCCATCTGGTGAATTTCTAGCAGGTATTAAACGGACGCTTACGACACCATAGCCCCATCCCTTGCGCAAGATTTTCAGAAATTGCATGCAAATCAAGCACCAATAGTACGGAAATCAACCATAATTAAACAGAAATTTGGGTGGTAGGTTAACAGAGACCTCCGATATCATAGTTGTGGGTTAACAGAAACCCTGTGCCATCATGGTGAATTTCTAGCAGGCATTAACCGGTAGCTAACGACTCCTTAGCCGCATCCCTTGCGTAAGTTTTCCAGAAGTTGCATGCAAATTAGACACCAATCGTTCTGAAATCAGACATAATTAAACAGAAATTGGGGTGGTAGGTTATCAGATACCTCCGATATCATGGTGGTGGGTTAACAGGAACCAAGTGCCATCGTAGTGAATTTCTAGCAGGCATTAACCGGAAGCTAACGGTACCTTAGCCGCATCCTTCGGGCAAGTTTTCCAGCAGTTGCATGCAAACCAAGCACCAATCGTACGGAAATCAACCATAATTAGACAGAAATTTGGTTGGTAGGTTAACAGAGACCTCCGATATCATAGTGGTGGGTTACCGTAAACCTCGTGCCATCATGGTGAATTTCTAGCAGGCATTAAACGAACGCTTACGACACCTTAGCCCCATCCCTTGCGTAAGTTTTTCAGAAATTGCATGCAAGTCAAGCACCAATCGTACGGAAAACAACCATAATTAAACAGCAATTGGGGTGGTAGGTTAGCAGAGATCTCCGGTATCATCGTGGTGGGTTAACGGGAACCACGTGCTATCATGGTGAATTTCTACCAGACATTAACCGGAAACTGACGACACCTTAACCGTATCCCTTGCGCAAGTTTTCCAGAAGTTTCATGCAAATCAAGCACCAATCGTACGGAAATCAACCATAATTAAACAGAAATTTGGGTGGTAGGTTAACAGAGACCTCCGATATCATTGTGGTGGGTCACTAGAAATCTAGTGCCATCATGGTGTATTTCAAGCAGGCATTAAGCGGAACCTAACGACACCTTAGTTGCATCCCTTGCGTAAGTATTTCAGAAATTGCATGCAAGTCAAGCACCAATCGTACGGAAATCAACCATAATTAAACAGAAATTTGGGTGGTAGGCTAACAGAGACTTCCGATATTATAGCGATGGGTTAACAGCCACCACGTGCCATCATGGTGAATTTCTACCAGACATTAACCGTTAGCTAACGACACCTTAGCCGCATCCCTTGCGTAAGTCTGACAGAAGTTGCATGCAAATTAAGCGAAAATCGTTTGGAAATAAGCCATAATTAAACAGAAATTTGGGTGGTAGGTTAACGCAAACCTCGTGCTATCATAGTGAATTTCTACCAGACATTAACCGGAAACTAACGACACCTTAGTCGCATCCCTCGCCTAATTTTTCCAGACGTTACGTGCAAATCAAGCACCAATCGTACGGAAATCAAAGATAATTAAACAGCAATTTGGGTGATAGGTTAACAGAGACCTCCGCTATCATAGTGGTGGGCTAATAGAAACCTCGTGCCATCATAGTGTATTTCTAGCAGGCATTAACCGGAAGCTAACGGTACCTTAGCCGTATCCTTCGGGCAAGTTTTCCAGAAGTGGCATGCAAACCAAGCACCAATCGTACGGAAATCAACCATAATTAGACAGAAATTTGGGTGGTAGGTTAACAGGGACCTCCGATATCATAGTGGTGGGTTACCAGAAACCTCGTGCCATCATGGTGAATTTCTAGCAGGCATTAACCGGAGGCTAGCGGTACCTTAGCCGTATCCTTCGGGCAAGTTTTCCAGTAGTTGCATGCAAATCCAGCAACAATCGTACCGAAATCAACCATAATTAGACAGAAATTTGGGTGGTATCATCGTGGTGGGTTAACGGAAACCATGTGCTTTCATGGTGAATTTCTACCAGACATTAACCAGAAACTGACGACACCTTAACCGTATCCCTTCCGCAAGATTGCCAGAAGTTTCATGCAAATCAAGCACCAATCGTACGGAAATCAACCATAATTAAACAGAAATTTGGGTGGTAGGTTAACAGAGACCTCCGATATCATTGTGGTGGGTTACTAGAAATCTAGTGCCATCATGGTGTATTTCAAGCAGGCATTAAGCGGAACCTAACGACACCTTAGTTGCATCCCTTGCGTAAGTATTTCAGAAGTTACATGCAAATTAAGCGCCAATAGTTTGGAAATCAGCCATAATTAAACAGAAATTGGGGTGGTAGGTTAACAGATACCTCCGATATCATAGTGGCGCGTTACCGTAAACCTCGTGCCATCATAGTGGATTTCTAGCAGGCATTAAACGGACGCTTACGACACCTTAGCGCCATCCCTTGCGTAAGTTTTTCAGAAATTGCATGCAAGTCAAGCACCAATCGTACGGAAAACAACCATAATTAAACAGCAATTTGGGTGGTAGGTCAAAAGAGACCTCCGATAACATTGTGGTGGGTTAACAGAAACCTTGTGCCATCATGGTGTATTTCTAGCAGGCATTAACCGGAAGCTAACGGTACCTTAGCCGTATCCTTCGGACAAGTTTTCCAGTAGTTGCCTGCAAATCAAGCACCAATCGTACGGAAATCAACCATAATTAAACAGAAATTTGGATGGTAGGTTAACAGAGACCTCCGATATCATAGTGGTGGGTTACTAGAAATCGAGTGCCATCATGGTGAATTTCAAGCAGGCATTAAGCGGAAGCTAACGACACCTTAGTTGCATCCCTTGCGTAAGTATTTCAGAAATTGCATGCAAGTCAAGCGCCAATCGTACGGAAATCAACCATAATTAAACAGAAATTTGGGTGGTAGGCTAACAGAGACTTCCGATATTATAGCGATGGGTTAACAGACACCACGTGCCATCATGGTAAATTTCTACCAGACATTAACCGTTAGCTAACGACACCTTAGCCGCATCCCTTGCGTAAGTCTGACAGAAGTTGCATGCAAATTAAGCACCAATCGTTTGGAAATAAGCCATAATTAAACAGACATTTGGGTGGTAGGTTAACAGAGATTCCCGGTATCATCGTGGTGGGTTAACGGAAACCACGTGCTATCATGGTGAGTTTCTACCAGACATTAACCGGAAACTAACGACACCTTAGTCGCATCCCTCGCCAAATTTTTCCAGACGTTACGTGCAAATCAAGCACCAATCGTACGGAAATCAACGATAATTAAACAGCAATTTGGGTGATAGGTTAACAGAGACCTCCGCTATCATAGTTGTGGGCTGATAGAAACCTCGTGCCATCATAGTGTATTTCTAGCAGGCATTAACCGGAAGCTAACGGTACCTTAGCCGTATCCTTCAGGCAAGTTTTCCAGTAGTTGCATGCAAATCCAGCAACAATCGTACGGAAATCAACCATAATTAGACAGAAATTTGGGTGGTAGGTTAACAGAGACCTCCGATATCATAGTGGTGGGTTACCAGAAACCTCGTGCCATCTGGTGAATTTCTAGCAGGTATTAAACGGACGCTTACGACACCATAGCCCCATCCCTTGCGCAAGATTTTCAGAAATTGCATGCAAATCAAGCACCAATAGTACGGAAATCAACCATAATTAAACAGAAATTTGGGTGGTAGGTTAACAGAGACCTCCGATATCATAGTTGTGGGTTAACAGAAACCCTGTGCCATCATGGTGAATTTCTAGCAGGCATTAACCGGTAGCTAACGACTCCTTAGCCGCATCCCTTGCGTAAGTTTTCCAGAAGTTGCATGCAAATTAGACACCAATCGTTCTGAAATCAGACATAATTAAACAGAAATTGGGGTGGTAGGTTATCAGATACCTCCGATATCATAGTGGTGGGTTAACAGGAACCAAGTGCCATCGTAGTGAATTTCTAGCAGGCATTAACCGGAAGCTAACGGTACCTTAGCCGCATCCTTCGGGCAAGTTTTCCAGCAGTTGCATGCAAACCAAGCACCAATCGTACGGAAATCAACCATAATTAGACAGAAATTTGGTTGGTAGGTTAACAGAGACCTCCGATATCATAGTGGTGGGTTACCGTAAACCTCGTGCCATCATGGTGAATTTCTAGCAGGCATTAAACGAACGCTTACGACACCTTAGCCCCATCCCTTGCGTAAGTTTTTCAGAAATTGCATGCAAGTCAAGCACCAATCGTACGGAAAACAACCATAATTAAACAGCAATTGGGGTGGTAGGTTAGCAGAGATCTCCGGTATCATCGTGGTGGGTTAACGGGAACCACGTGCTATCATGGTGAATTTCTACCAGACATTAACCGGAAACTGACGACACCTTAACCGTATCCCTTGCGCAAGTTTTCCAGAAGTTTCATGCAAATCAAGCACCAATCGTACGGAAATCAACCATAATTAAACAGAAATTTGGGTGGTAGGTTAACAGAGACCTCCGATATCATTGTGGTGGGTCACTAGAAATCTAGTGCCATCATGGTGTATTTCAAGCAGGCATTAAGCGGAACCTAACGACACCTTAGTTGCATCCCTTGCGTAAGTATTTCAGAAATTGCATGCAAGTCAAGCACCAATCGTACGGAAATCAACCATAATTAAACAGAAATTTGGGTGGTAGGCTAACAGAGACTTCCGATATTATAGCGATGGGTTAACAGCCACCACGTGCCATCATGGTGAATTTCTACCAGACATTAACCGTTAGCTAACGACACCTTAGCCGCATCCCTTGCGTAAGTCTGACAGAAGTTGCATGCAAATTAAGCGAAAATCGTTTGGAAATAAGCCATAATTAAACAGAAATTTGGGTGGTAGGTTAACGCAAACCTCGTGCTATCATAGTGAATTTCTACCAGACATTAACCGGAAACTAACGACACCTTAGTCGCATCCCTCGCCTAATTTTTCCAGACGTTACGTGCAAATCAAGCACCAATCGTACGGAAATCAAAGATAATTAAACAGCAATTTGGGTGATAGGTTAACAGAGACCTCCGCTATCATAGTGGTGGGCTAATAGAAACCTCGTGCCATCATAGTGTATTTCTAGCAGGCATTAACCGGAAGCTAACGGTACCTTAGCCGTATCCTTCGGGCAAGTTTTCCAGAAGTGGCATGCAAACCAAGCACCAATCGTACGGAAATCAACCATAATTAGACAGAAATTTGGGTGGTAGGTTAACAGGGACCTCCGATATCATAGTGGTGGGTTACCAGAAACCTCGTGCCATCATGGTGAATTTCTAGCAGGCATTAACCGGAGGCTAGCGGTACCTTAGCCGTATCCTTCGGGCAAGTTTTCCAGTAGTTGCATGCAAATCCAGCAACAATCGTACCGAAATCAACCATAATTAGACAGAAATTTGGGTGGTATCATCGTGGTGGGTTAACGGAAACCATGTGCTTTCATGGTGAATTTCTACCAGACATTAACCAGAAACTGACGACACCTTAACCGTATCCCTTCCGCAAGATTGCCAGAAGTTTCATGCAAATCAAGCACCAATCGTACGGAAATCAACCATAATTAAACAGAAATTTGGGTGGTAGGTTAACAGAGACCTCCGATATCATTGTGGTGGGTTACTAGAAATCTAGTGCCATCATGGTGTATTTCAAGCAGGCATTAAGCGGAACCTAACGACACCTTAGTTGCATCCCTTGCGTAAGTATTTCAGAAATTGCATGCAAGTCAAGCGCCAATCGTACGGAAATCAACCATAATTAAACAGAAATTTGGGTGGTAGGCTAACAGAGACTTCCGATATTATAGCGATGGGTTAACAGACACCACGTGCTATCATGGTGAATTTCTACCAGACATTAACCGTTAGCTAACGACACTTTAGCCGCATCTCTTGCGTAAGTCTGACAGAAGTTGCATGCAAATTAAGCGAAAATCGTTTGGAAATAAGCCATAATTAAACAGAAATTTGGGTGGTAGGTTAACGGCAACCACGTGCTATCATGGTGAATTTCTACCAGACATTAACCGGAAACTAACGACACCTTGGTCGCATCCCTCGCCTAATTTTTCCAGACGTTACGTGCAAATCAAGCACCAATCGTACGGAAATCAAAGATAATTAAACAGCAATTTGGGTGATAGGTTAACAGAGACCTCCGCTATCATAGTGGTGGGCTAATAGAAACCTCGTGCCATCATAGTGTATTTCTAGCAGGCATTAACCGGAAGCTAACGGTACCTTAGCCGTATCCTTCGGGCAAGTTTTCCAGAAGTTGCATGCAAACCAAGCACCAATCGTACGGAAATCAACCATAATTAGACAGAAATTTGGGTGGTAGGTTAACAGAGACCTCCGATATCATAGTGGTGGGTTACTAGAAATCTAGTGCCATCATGGTGAATTTCAAGCAGGCATTAAGCGGAAGCTAACGACACCTTAGTTGCATCCCTTGCGTAAGTATTTCAGAAATTGCATGCAAGTCAAGCGCCAATCGTACGGAAATCAACCATAATTAAACAGAAATTTGGGTGGTAGGCTAACAGAGACTTCCGATATTATAGCGATGGGTTAACAGACACCACGTGCCATCATGGTGAATTTCTACCAGACATTAACCGTTAGCTAACGACACCTTAGCCGCATCCCTTGAGTAAGTCTGACAGAAGTTGCATGCAAACTAAGCACCAATCGTTTGGAAATAAGCCATAATTAAACAGAAATTTGGGTGGTAGGTTAACAGAGATTCCCGGTATCATCGTGGTGGGTTAACGGAAACCACGTGCTATCATGGTGAGTTTCTACCAGACATTAACCGGAAACTAAGGACACCTTAGTCGCATCCCTCGCCTAATTTTTCCAGACGTTACGTGCAAATCAAGCACCAATCGTACGGAAATCAACGATAATTAAACAGCAATTTGGGTGATAGGTTAACAGAGACCTCCGCTATCATAGTTGTGGGCTGATAGAAACCTCGTGCCATCATAGTGTATTTCTAGCAGGCATTAACCGGAAGCTAACGGTACCTTAGCCGTATCCTTCGGGCAAGTTTTCCAGTAGTTGCATGCAAATCCAGCAACAATCGTACGGAAATCAACCATAATTAGACAGAAATTTGGGTGGTAGGTTAACAGAGACCTCCGATATCATAGTGGTGGGTTACCAGAAGCCTCGTGCCATCTGGTGAATTTCTAGCAGGTATTAAACGGACGCTTTCGACACCATAGCCCCATCCCTTGCGCAAGTTTTTCAGAAATTGCATGCAAATCAAGCACCAATAGTACGGAAATCAACCATAATTAAACAGAAATTTGGGTGGTAGGTTAACAGAGACCTCCGATGTCATAGTTGTGGGTTAACAGAAACCCTGTGCCATCATGGTGAATTTCTAGCAGGCATTAACCGGTAGCTAATGACTCCTTAGCCGCATCCCTTGCGTAAGTTTTCCAGAAGTTGCATGCAAATTAGACACCAATCGTTCTGAAATCAGACATAATTAAACAGAAATTGGGGGTGGTAGGTTATCAGATACCTCCGATATCATAGTGGTGGGTTAACAGGAACCAAGTGACATCGTAGTGAATTTCTAGCAGGCATTAACCGGAAGCTAACGGTGCCTTAGCTGCATCCTTCGGGCAAGTTTTCCAGCAGTTGCATGCAAACCAAGCACCAATCGTACGGAAATCAACCATAATTAGACAGAAATTTGGTTGGTAGGTTAAAAGAGACCTCCGATATCATAGTGGTGGGTTACCGTAAACCTCGTGCCATCATGGTGAATTTCTAGCAGGCATTAAACGAACGCTTACGACACCTTAGCCCCATCCCTTGCGTAAGTTTTTCAGAAATTGCATGCAAGTCAAGCACCAATCGTACGGAAAACAACCATAAGTAAACAGAAATTGGGGTGGTAGGTTAGCAGAGATCTCCGGTATCATCGTGGTGGGTTAACGGAAACCACGTGCTATCATGGTGAATTTCTACCAGACATTAACCGAAAACTGACGACACCTTAACCGTATCCCTTGCGCAAGTTTTCCAGAAGTTTCATGCAAATCAAGCACCAATCGTACGGAAATCAACCATAATTAAACAGAAATTTGGGTGGTAGGTTAACAGAGACCTCCGATATCATTGTGGTGGGTCACTAGAAATCTAGTGCCATCATGGTGTATTTCAAGCAGGCATTAAGCGGAACCTAACGACACCTTAGTGGCATCCCTTGCGTAAGTATTTCAGAAATTGCATGCAAGTCAAGCACCAATCGTACGGAAATCAACCATAATTAAACAGAAATTTGGGTGGTAGAGACTTCCGATATTATAGCGATGGGTTAACAGCCACCACGTGCCATCATGGTGAATTTCTACCAGACATTAACCGTTAGCTAACGACACCTTAGCCGCATCCCTTGCGTAAGTCTGACAGAAGTTGCATGCAAATTAAGCGAAAATCGTTTGGAAATAAGCCATAATTAAACAGAAATTTGGGTGGTAGGTTAACAGAGATTCCCGGTATCATCAACGGAAACCACGTGCTATCATGGTGAATTTCTACCAGACATTAACCGGAAACTAACGACACCTTAGTCGCATCCCTCGCCTAATTTTTCCAGACGTTACGTGCAAATCAAGCACCAATCGTACGGAAATCAAAGATAATTAAACAGCAATTTGGGTGATAGGTTAACAGAGACCTCCGCTATCATAGTGGTGGGCTAAGAGAAACCTCGTGCCATCATAGTGTATTTCTGGCAGGCATTAACCGGAAGCTAACGGTACCTTAGCCGTATCCTTCGGGCAAGTTTTCCAGAAGTTGCATGAAAACCAAGCACCAATCGTACGGAAATCAACCATAATTAGACAGAAATTTGGGTGGTAGGTTAACAGAGACCTCCGATATCATAGTGGTGGGTTACCAGAAACCTCGTGCCATCATGGTGAATTTCTAGCAGGCATTAAACGGACGCTTACGACACCTTAGCCCCATCCCTTGCGTAAGTTTTTCAGAAATTGCATGCAAGTCAAGCACAAATCGTACGGAAAACAACCATAATTAAACAGCAATTTGGGTGGTAGGTTAACAGAGACCTCCGATAACATTGTGGTGGGTTAACAGAAACCTCGTGCCATCATGGTGTATTTATAGCAGGAATTAACTGGAAGCTAGCGGTACCTTAGCCGTATCCTTCGGGCAAGTTTTCCAGAAGTTGCATGCAAACCAAGCACCAATCGTACGGAAATCAACCATAATTAGACAGAAATTTGGGTGGTAGGTTACCAGAGACCTCCGATATCATAGTGGTGGGTTACTAGAAATCTAGTGCCATCATGGTGTATTTCAAGCAGGCATTAAGCGGAACCTAACGACACCTTAGTTGCAGCCCTTGCGTAAGTATTTCAGAAATTGCACGCAAGTCAAGCACCAATCGTACGGAAATCAACATAGGTTAACATAGACCTCCGATATTATAGCTGTGAGTTAACAGAAACCCCGTGCCATCATGGTGAATTTCAAGCAGGCATTAAGCGGAAGCTAACGACACCTTAGTTGCATATTTTGCGTAAGTATTTCAGAAATTGCATGCAAGTCAAGCACCAATCGTACGGAAATCAACCATAATTAAACAGAAATTTTGGTGGTAGGCTAACAGAGACCTCCGATATTATAGCTGTGAGGTAACAGAAACCCCGTGCCATCATGTTGAATTTCTAGCAGACATTAACCGTTAGCTAACGACACCTTAGCCGCATCCTTTGCGTAAGTCTTCCAGAAGTTACATGCAAATTAAGCGCCAATCGTTTGGAAATCAGCCATAATTAAACAGAAATTGGGGTGGTAGGTTAACAGAGATCTCCGGTATCATTGTGGTGGATTACTAGAAATCTAGTGCCATCATGGTGTATTTCAAGCAGGCATTAAGCGGAACCTAACGACACCTTAGTTGCATCCCTTGCGTAAGTATATCAGAAATTGCATGCAAGTCAAGCGCCAATCGTACGGAAATCAACCATAATTAAACAGAAATTTGGGTGGTAGGCTAACAGAGACTTCCGATATTATAGCGATGGGTTAACAGACACCACGTGCCATCATGGTGAATTTCTACCAGACATTAACCGTTAGCTAACGACACCTTAGCCGCATCCCTTTCGTACGTCTGACAGAAGTTGCATGCAAATTAAGCGAAAATCGTTTGGAAATAAGCCATAATTAAACAGAAATTTGGGTGGTAGGTTAACGGCAACCACGTGCTATCATGGTGAATTTCTACCAGACATTAACCGGAAACTAACGACACCTTAGTCGCATCCCTCGCCTAATTTTTCCAGACGTTACGTGCAAATCAAGCACCAATCGTACGGAAATCAAAGATAATTAAACAGCAATTTGGGTGATAGGTTAACAGAGACCTCCGCTATCATAGTGGTGGGCTAATAGAAACCTCGTGCCATCATAGTGTATTTCTAGCAGGCATTAACCGGAAGCTAACGGTACCTTAGCCGTATCCTTCGGGCAAGTTTTCCAGAAGTTGCATGCAAACCAAGCACCAATCGTACGGAAATCAACCATAATTAGACAGAAATTTGGGTGGTAGGTTAACAGAGACCTCCGATATCATAGTGGTGGGTTACCAGAAACCTCGTGCCATCATGGTGAATTTCTAGCAGGCATTAACCGGAAGCTAGCGGTACCTTAGCCGTATCCTTCGGGCAAGTTTTCCAGAAGTTGCATGCAAACCAAGCACCAATCGTACGGAAATCAACCATAATTAGACAGAAATTTGGGTGGTAGGTTAACAGAGACCTCCGATATCATAGTGGTGGGTTACCGTAAACCTCGTGCCATCATGGTGAATTTCTAGCAGGCATTAAACGAACGCTTACGACACCTTAGCCCCATCCCTTGCGTAAGTTTTTCAGAAATTGCATGCAAGTCAAGCACCAATCGTACGGAAAACAACCATGATTAAACAGAACTTGGGGTGGTAGGTTAGCAGAGATCTCCGGTATCATCGTGGTGGGTTAACGGAAACCACGTGCTATCATGGTGAATTTCTACCAGACATTAACCGGAAACTGACGACACCTTAACCGTATCCCTTGCGCAAGTTTTCCAGAAGTTTCATGCAAATCAAGCACCAATCGTACGGAAATCAACCATAATTAAACAGAAATTTGGGTGGTAGGTTAACAGAGACCTCCGATATCATTGTGGTGGGTTACTAGAAATCTAGTGCCATCATGCTGTATTTCAAGCAGGCATTAAGCGGAACCTAACGACACCTTAGTTGCATCCCTTGCGTAAGTATTTCAGAAATTGCATGCAAGTCAATCACCAATCGTACGGAAATCAACCATAATTAAACAGAAATTTGGGTGGTAGGCTAACAGAGACTTCCGATACTATAGCGATGGGTTAACAGACACCACGTGCCATCATGGTGAATGTCTACCAGACATTAGCCGTTAGCTAACGACACCTTAGCCGCATCCCTTGCGTAAGTCTGACAGAATTTGCATGCAAATTAAGCGAAAATCGTTTGGAAATAAGCCATAATTAAACAGAAATTTGGGTGGTAGGTTAACGCAAACCTCGTGCTATCATAGTGAATTTCTACCAGACATTAACCGGAAACTAACGACACCTTAGTCGCATCCCTCGCCTAATTTTTCCAGACGTTACGTGCAAATCAAGCACCAATCGTACGGAAATCAAAGATAATTAAACAGCAATTTGGGTGATAGGTTAACAGAGACCTCCGCTATCATAGTGGTGGGCTAATAGAAACCTCGTGCCATCATAGTGTATTTCTGGCAGGCATTAACCGGAAGCTAACGGTACCTCAGCCGTATCCTTCGGGCAAGTTTTCCAGAAGTTGCATGAAAACCAAGCACCAATCGTAGGGAAATCAACCATAATTAGACAGAAATTTGGGTGGTAGGTTAACAGAGACCTCCGATATCATAGTGGTGGGTTACCAGAAACCTCGTGCCATCATGGTGAATTTCTAGCAGGCATTAAACGGACGCTTACGACACCTTAGCCCCATCCCTTGCGTAAGTTTTTCAGAAATTGCATGCAAGTCAAGCACAAATCGTACGGAAAACAACCATAATTAAACAGCAATTTGGGTGGTAGGTTAACAGAGACCTCCGATAACATTGTGGTGGGTTAACAGAAACCTCGTGCCATCATGGTGTATTTATAGCAGGAATTAACTGGAAGCTAGCGGTACCTTAGCCGTATCCTTCGGGCAAGTTTTCCAGAAGTTGCATGCAAACCAAGCACCAATCGTACGGAAATCAACCATAATTAGACAGAAATTTGGGTGGTAGGTTACCAGAGACCTCCGATATCATAGTGGTGGGTTACTAGAAATCTAGTGCCATCATGGTGTATTTCAAGCAGGCATTAAGCGGAACCTAACGACACCTTAGTTGCAGCCCTTGCGTAAGTATTTCAGAAATTGCACGCAAGTCAAGCACCAATCGTACGGAAATCAACATAGGTTAACATAGACCTCCGATATTATAGCTGTGAGTTAACAGAAACCCCGTGCCATCATGGTGAATTTCAAGCAGGCATTAAGCGGAAGCTAACGACACCTTAGTTGCATATTTTGCGTAAGTATTTCAGAAATTGCATGCAAGTCAAGCACCAATCGTACGGAAATCAACCATAATTAAACAGAAATTTTGGTGGTAGGCTAACAGAGACCTCCGATATTATAGCTGTGAGGTAACAGAAACCCCGTGCCATCATGTTGAATTTCTAGCAGACATTAACCGTTAGCTAACGACACCTTAGCCGCATCCTTTGCGTAAGTCTTCCAGAAGTTACATGCAAATTAAGCGCCAATCGTTTGGAAATCAGCCATAATTAAACAGAAATTGGGGTGGTAGGTTAACAGAGATCTCCGGTATCATTGTGGTGGGTTACTAGAAATCTAGTGCCATCATGGTGTATTTCAAGCAGGCATTAAGCGGAACCTAACGACACCTTAGTTGCATCCCTTGCGTAAGTATATCAGAAATTGCATGCAAGTCAAGCGCCAATCGTACGGAAATCAACCATAATTAAACAGAAATTTGGGTGGTAGGCTAACAGAGACTTCCGATATTATAGCGATGGGTTAACAGACACCACGTGCCATCATGGTGAATTTCTACCAGACATTAACCGTTAGCTAACGACACCTTAGCCGCATCCCTTTCGTACGTCTGACAGAAGTTGCATGCAAATTAAGCGAAAATGGTTTGGAAATAAGCCATAATTAAACAGAAATTTGGGTGGTAGGTTAACGGCAACCACGTGCTATCATGGTGAATTTCTACCAGACATTAACCGGAAACTAACGACACCTTAGTCGCATCCCTCGCCTAATTTTTCCAGACGTTACGTGCAAATCAAGCACCAATCGTACGGAAATCAAAGATAATTAAACAGCAATTTGGGTGATAGGTTAACAGAGACCTCCGCTATCATAGTGGTGGGCTAATAGAAACCTCGTGCCATCATAGTGTATTTCTAGCAGGCATTAACCGGAAGCTAACGGTACCTTAGCCGTATCCTTCGGGCAAGTTTTCCAGAAGTTGCATGCAAACCAAGCACCAATCGTACGGAAATCAACCATAATTAGACAGAAATTTGGGTGGTAGGTTAACAGAGACCTCCGATATCATAGTGGTGGGTTACCAGAAACCTCGTGCCATCATGGTGAATTTCTAGCAGGCATTAACCGGAAGCTAGCGGTACCTTAGCCGTATCCTTCGGGCAAGTTTTCCAGAAGTTGCATGCAAACCAAGCACCAATCGTACGGAAATCAACCATAATTAGACAGAAATTTGGGTGGTAGGTTAACAGAGACCTCCGATATCATAGTGGTGGGTTACCGTAAACCTCGTGCCATCATGGTGAATTTCTAGCAGGCATTAAACGAACGCTTACGACACCTTAGCCCCATCCCTTGCGTAAGTTTTTCAGAAATTGCATGCAAGTCAAGCACCAATCGTACGGAAAACAACCATGATTAAACAGAACTTGGGGTGGTAGGTTAGCAGAGATCTCCGGTATCATCGTGGTGGGTTAACGGAAACCACGTGCTATCATGGTGAATTTCTACCAGACATTAACCGGAAACTGACGACACCTTAACCGTATCCCTTGCGCAAGTTTTCCAGAAGTTTCATGCAAATCAAGCACCAATCGTACGGAAATCAACCATAATTAAACAGAAATTTGGGTGGTAGGTTAACAGAGACCTCCGATATCATTGTGGTGGGTTACTAGAAATCTAGTGCCATCATGCTGTATTTCAAGCAGGCATTAAGCGGAACCTAACGACACCTTAGTTGCATCCCTTGCGTAAGTATTTCAGAAATTGCATGCAAGTCAATCACCAATCGTACGGAAATCAACCATAATTAAACAGAAATTTGGGTGGTAGGCTAACAGAGACTTCCGATACTATAGCGATGGGTTAACAGACACCACGTGCCATCATGGTGAATGTCTACCAGACATTAGCCGTTAGCTAACGACACCTTAGCCGCATCCCTTGCGTAAGTCTGACAGAATTTGCATGCAAATTAAGCGAAAATCGTTTGGAAATAAGCCATAATTAAACAGAAATTTGGGTGGTAGGTTAACGCAAACCTCGTGCTATCATAGTGAATTTCTACCAGACATTAACCGGAAACTAACGACACCTTAGTCGCATCCCTCGCCTAATTTTTCCAGACGTTACGTGCAAATCAAGCACCAATCGTACGGAAATCAAAGATAATTAAACAGCAATTTGGGTGATAGGTTAACAGAGACCTCCGCTATCATAGTGGTGGGCTAATAGAAACCTCGTGCCATCATAGTGTATTTCTGGCAGGCATTAACCGGAAGCTAACGGTACCTCAGCCGTATCCTTCGGGCAAGTTTTCCAGAAGTTGCATGAAAACCAAGCACCAATCGTAGGGAAATCAACCATAATTAGACAGAAATTTGGGTGGTAGGTTAACAGAGACCTCCGATATCATAGTGGTGGGTTACCAGAAACCTCGTGCCATCATGGTGAATTTCTAGCAGGCATTAAACGGACGCTTACGACACCTTAGCCCCATCCCTTGCGTAAGTTTTTCAGAAATTGCATGCAAGTCAAGCACAAATCGTACGGAAAACAACCATAATTAAACAGCAATTTGGGTGGTAGGTTAACAGAGACCTCCGATAACATTGTGGTGGGTTAACAGAAACCTCGTGCCATCATGGTGTATTTATAGCAGGAATTAACTGGAAGCTAGCGGTACCTTAGCCGTATCCTTCGGGCAAGTTTTCCAGAAGTTGCATGCAAACCAAGCACCAATCGTACGGAAATCAACCATAATTAGACAGAAATTTGGGTGGTAGGTTACCAGAGACCTCCGATATCATAGTGATGGGTTACTAGAAATCTAGTGCCATCATGGTGTATTTCAAGCAGGCATTAAGCGGAACCTAACGTCACCTTAGTTGCAGCCCTTGCATAAGTATTTCAGAAATTGCATGCAAGTCAAGCACCAATCGTACGGAAATAACCATAGGTTAACATAGACCTCCGATATTATAGCTGTGAGTTAACAGAAACCCCGTGCCATCATGGTGAATTTCAAGCAGGCATTAAGCGGAAGCTAACGACACCTTAGTTGCATATTTTGCGTAAGTATTTCAGAAATTGCATTCAAGTCAAGCACCAATCGTACGGAAATCAACCATAATTAAACAGAAATTTTGGTGGTAGGCTAACAGAGACCTCCGATATTATAGCTGTGAGTTAACAGAAACCCCGTGCCATCATGTTGAATTTCTAGCAGACAATAACCGTTAGCTAACGACACCTTAGCCGCATCCTTTGCGTAAGTCTTCCAGAAGTTACATGCAAATTAAGCGCCAATCGTTTGGAAATCAGCCATAATTAAACAGAAATTGGGGTGGTAGGTTAACAGAGATCTCCGGTATCATCGTGGTGGGTTAACGGAAACCACGTGCTATCATGGTGAATTTCTACCAGGCATTAACCGGAAACTAACGACACCTTAGCCGTATCCCTCGCGCAAGTTTTCCAGAAGTTTCATTCAAATCAAGCGCCAATCGTACAGAAATCAACCATAATTAAACAGAAATTTGGGTTGTAGGTTAACAGAGACCACCGATATCATTGTGGTGGGTTACCAGAAACCTCGTGCCGTCATGGTGTATTTCTTGCAGGCATTAACCGGAAGCTAACGGTACCCTAGCGGTATCCTTCGGGCAAGTTTTCCAGTAGTTGCATGCAAATCAAGCACCAATCGTACGGAAATCAACCATAATTAAACAGAAATTTGGGTGGTAGGTTAACAGAGACCTCCGATATCATAGTTGTGGGTTAACAGACACCACGTGCCATCATGGTGAATTTCTACCAGACATTAACCGTTAGCTAACGACACCTTAGCCGCATCCCTTGTGTTGGGTCTCCTATTGGTAACCCCTGTATTCTTGAACATATGTTGTATGTCCCATTTACTAATCATATACTTAAAATATTCATGGTCAAGTATCTGAAGTCATTCACCGCAAATCCGTTAACATTTGTTTGCTTGCACTTGCCTTCGTACGTATGTATGTATATACTCCCGCTATTAATTGTTGTCTCGATCATACATATGGACATGCGTACGTTTGTTTGTGCATTAGCTAGTCCCATTTAGCAGTGCATTAGGCCTAGCATGTAAGCACGCCTACTGCAATGCTGCAATCCCATTTTTTGGTATTCCTTATATTACTAGCATGTATGTATGTACATACATATGTATACTAAGTAAATATAGCTTTAAGTAGGTATGCACCTTTTGAATTGTTAAAGGTACATATTAAGACAATAAGAACTTATGTATATGAAGTATGTTAGCGGAATAGTTATTTAACATGAAATTGTATTTAAGGAAGAGAATTGTAGAAAATAAAGTCTGTCTACTAGCTGATCTCCAAAGCGTTATAATCTGCCCACATATTCGCTTCGTTCTTTGATATTTTCGCTTTTTGACCATTTGCGCGGTTACAAAAAAGGCTTTGTAATCCTACATTTTTTGGCGCCCAACGTGGGGCAAGATTATAATTTCGTGAGCACACGCTTGGTACTATTGGAGATCGGTGGTCAGCGTTAGAACCATCATCATCATCGTTGGACGTGCTGCTAAGCACCGTTCATTGCCATCACTTGCTGCCGCCACCTTTGGACAATAACTATCGGTGACATCGCTTCGCTTCAGCAAACTCGCTCGCTACGCTCCGTATCATCTCACCTGCTGCTGCTACCTCGACGCTTTGCTTCTTCATTGCCCTAGCTTATTGCCATCGCTTCCTGCAGTCGCTCCAGCTAAGTAAACGCATCGCTTTCAGACATTGCTGCATACAGTCATCGTATCCTTCGCTCTCATCGTCATCTTCGCCTTCGTCGTTACCGCTGTCGCATTAGAAAGGACAGAGATCGCCACACACGTATGTATGTATGCACATTCCCTCTGACCACTCCTATACTAGCTAGCCATCATCGTTTACACGTAAGTAATACCTACCAACCTCCACAATTTGCCTTTTGCGTTTGCTGTGTTAATTGCTTAACTATAAAGTTGAATCTAAACTACCGTGGAAATGTCATTAGCTGAATTAAAACAACAACGCGCAAGCACGAAAAAGAACATCACGCGCATCAAAAACATCGTGGAGGCCAGTTTGCGGCCAGAAGGAGAACCCCTTTCAGCTGCGGAGTACAAGTGTCGTTTGGAAATTCTTGAATCCTACTTCAAGCAAATACTGTCTATACAAACGGACATTGAAAAACTGGATACCGATGATGGAACACGCGCGGATCTTGAATACCTGTACATCACAACAAAAATATCGATACAAACTCAATTAGTAGAGGAACATAATGTTTCGCTTTCGGAAACAAACTGCATTGTGCAGCACAGCAACAAGTTGCCACACCTTAAACTCCCAATGTTTAGCGGCAAGTATTCTGAATACCAAAATTGTATAATATCGTTTAAACAGATGGTTGATAAAGAATTCAGCCTTTCCAACATTGAAAAGTTTAATCATTTGCGGAATTCACTTCAAGGTCAGGCTTTAGAAACAGTAGATGCATTCCAGGTAACCAACGAAAATTACCCTAAATCATTGGAACGGCTTAAGGCAAGGTATGACAACAAAACGTTAATTTTCTTGGAAAATATTTCGTCACTATTTGAATTATCAACTGTTTCCAAACCAAATTCGTTGCAATTGAGAAGTCTCGTCGACAAGGCTTCGGCCATTTACGGGTCACTTCTGTCATTGGGCTCTGATAAGCAAATTTCACAAACCATGTTAATATATTTAGTGTTGCAGAAAGCTGACGAGGAAACAAACAAGAAGTGGAAAGAAACATTGGACTTCATGGTGTTGCCGACGTGGGACGACTGTGCCAAGGTATTGGATAGACATTGCCAATATTTGGAATCCATGGACAATACACACGCTGTTCAGGTAATAGTAAAGCTTTCACAAGCAAGACGAAAATTCAGCCCAAAGGATATACATTTACTTGTGCTAACACACCGTGCTCTGTTTGTTGAAACACAAGTCATAAAATTTCTGGTTGCGATCGTTTTAAATCATTTAATATCCAACAGCGCTTTGAACATGTAAAGAAAATTGGTCTTTGCATCAACTGCCTTTCAAAGGGGCATCAAATGGCTCAATGTATGTCTTCACACAGGTGCAAGGTTTGTACAAAACAGCACCATAGTTTGCTTCACCGCGGACCTACTCCAAACCCACCTATCACAAATTCAGCAGCCTCAATACGCGAAGCCGCAGTGCATACACACATGCACAACTCGTTATCAGACAACATAATCCTAGCAACAGCAAAGGTTTTAGTTCGTGATTCGCTGGGTGGGTACAAACTAGGCAAGGCCCTGCTGGACTCCTGTTCTCAGGTAAACTTCATTACTGAAGATTTTTCGCAAAAACTCTCACTCCCTAAAATCAAAGAAAATATCGCAATCCAAGGCATTGGTAAGTCGTTAACGAATATAAAATACAAAACCTCCACTAACATCAAATCGCAAATGAATGAATTTGAACTTTCGCTAACACTTTGCATCACTCCTCACATTGCCTATCAAACAGTTCCAGAAATTGATGTGTCTTCCTGGAATATTCTAACTAACATTGCATTTGCCGACGACGAATCTAATTTATCAAAAAAAATCGATTTATTGTTGGGCACGGAAACTTTCTTCAGCCTTCTAGCAGTCGGTCAAATCAAACTTGGAAAAACCCTACCAATTTTGCAAAAAACATTGTTAGGATGGATTGTATCGGGACGTTACCAATCAACCATCAAATTTTCCCAATGCTTGTCTTTATTTACAGCCAATAAATCACTTGATGCCAAACTGGAGAAGTTGTGGAAACTGGAGGAAGTTGCGGTCAATGCGGAGACTTGGACTCGTGAACAAAACACCTGTGAACAATTGTACAAGGACACAGTTTCAAGGAATTCAGCTGGCAGAATAGTTGTGAAGCTGCCCTTCAAGGATGATCCCTCGTGCTTAGGTGACTCGTATACCACAGCACTGAGAAGGCTTAACTCAGTAGAAAGTCGTTTGGGAAAGTCACCACACGTGCGGGAACAGTACGTCATCTTCATGAATGAATATGAGCGTCTGGGACACATGAGCGTCGTGCTGAATCCAAACTTGAGTGAACCGCACTACTATATTCCCCACCACTCTGTGTTGAAACCTTCAAGTACAACAACAAAACTTCGTGTCGTCTTTAATGCTTCTTGTCGAACCACAACACAAAAATCTCTAAATGATATTCAGATGGTTGGTCCCACAATCCAAAGTGAACTAATTATTTTACTTCTTCGTTTCCGCCTATACACATTTGCGCTGACAGCCGATATAGTCAAAATGTATAGGCAAGTACTAATGAACGAAAGCGATAGAAAATTCCAATACATTTTGTGGAGAAGCTCTCCAACTGAGGAAATTCGCACGTATCAACTCAATACGGTAACCTACGGAATGGCTTCTGCACCATACTTGGCTATTCAAAGTCTATTTTACTTGGCTGATCATCATCATGACCAATTTAAGGTCGAATCGAGTATCGTTAAATCATCATTTTACGTCGACGACTTGTTATGCGGAGCAGACACTTTAACAGTGCACTGGGAATGCGATGGGACCAAACACACGACAATCTATTGTTTTCTTTCGAACCAAATAAAGGATCCGCAAGCCGTATAACAAAGCGCACCATCCTGTCAATAGCATCATCCTTGTTTGATCCTCTTGGTTTGTTGGCTCCCGTTATTATAACATCTAAAATTTTGTTGCAGGAATTATGGCTTCTTAAATTGGATTGGGACGAATCCGTACCTCAGAATATTAATTCCGTTTGGACAAGTTTTCTCAACAACGTATCAGATCTCTCATCACTCAAGGAGCAAAGATACTGCCTTTCAACAGACATCCAGTCGTTTCAACTACATGGTTTCTGCGATGCTTCTATCCGAGCATACGGATGTGTAATATACACGCATATAGTTACAAAATCTGGCAGCACAATCGTTCGCATACTCACGGCAAAGTCCAGAGTAGCACCCATTAAAAAACAGTCGTTGCCAAAGCTGGAACTTTGTGGAGCCCTTCTCTTAGCACGTCTTTATGCAAAAATTAAGTCAATTTTTTCTAATAAACCTTTAAACGTCTTTCTCTGGACAGATTCCCAAGTGGTCTTGCACTGGCTGAAGATGCACTCAATAACTCTGTCAACGTTCGTGGGAAATCGGGTTTCGGAAATTCAAGACCTAACTGCAGAGGCCCATTGGAGGCACGTGCCCCCACACAGCAATCCTGCAGACATAGTTTCCAGAGGATGTACAGTGGAAGAGCTCCGCAAATCAATTTGGTGCACCGGACCTTCATTTTTATACAAAAATATGGACAGTTGGCCTAAGAACGAAAACAATAACGTTGATATGGAAGTTATAGAAATCGAAAAACGGAAGTCGGCCTTCGCAGCAATTGTAAGTAGCAACCACATTCTAGAAGTCGTGAACCAGCGGAGTTCGTACATTGACTCTCTTCGATTAATCGCCTGGATGTTTCGATTTGTCAAAAAACTGCGACATGGTAAATCCTTCGAATCAGGGCCACTTTCGGCACAAGAGCTGCATCGCGCTCTCCTTTGCGTAATTTGGAATATCCAACATAATTATTTCGCTAATGATATTCAGTTTTTACAGAAGAATTTAACTATAAATGGACAATTGCGTTTTTTGAACCCATTTCTTGAATCGGTCGAAGGATTTCAGTTACTGAAGGTTGGGGGACGGTTGAATCTGGCGGGCATCCCTGAAGAGAGGAAACACCCATTACTACTGCCAAGCAAGTGCGAATTCGTCATGAACTACGTGCGACATCTTCATCGAAAGCATTACCATGCAGGGCCTAAGGCGCTAGTGTCATTTATAAGACTAAAATTTTGGATCGTAAACGCACGTGACGTAGCAAGGCGAGTGGTCAGATCATGCATACATTGTGTACGCTACAAACCCAAACTGATGCAGCAAGTCATGGGGCATTTGCCAGTTGAGCGACTAACTCCATCACGTCCCTTCGCCCGCTGCGGCGTTGATTTTTGCGGACCAGTCGATGTGTATCTAAGGATCAGAGGCAAGACGCCCTACAAGGCGTACATCGCAATATTCGTTTGTTTAGCCACAAAGGCAGTACACATTGAAATCGTTTCCAATCTGTCTACAGACGCGTTTTTAGCAGCATTGAAACGAATGATTGGAAGGAGAGGCCTACCCTCAGACATATTCTGCGACAATGCGACGAATTTCGTTGGCGCTTGCAATAAAATGGCAGAACTAAAATCATTTTTTTTCAACAAAGAATCCCAAGACACCATAATAATGCTGTACTGTACTAACGAATTCGTAAATTTCAATTTTATTCCCCCCAGATCACCTCATTTCGGCGGTATTTGGGAAGCGGCCGTGAAATCAGCAAAGTGTCATCTAAACCGCAGTATTGCAAACTCACGGCTCAATTATGAAGAACTATCAACAGCCTTGATAGAAATCGAAGCGGTGATGAACTCGACTACGAAGCATTAACTCCAAGCCATTTTATCATTGGCGGCGCCTTACAAGCACTTCCGGAGCGAAACATTTCAACCAACCTAAGCAATTTACATAAATGGGAACAAATCACAGACCAGCCAATCATCGACAACAACACATTGGTTATTATCCATGAAGACAACTTGCCTCCTCAGAAATGGCCAATGGGAAGAATCGTCAATTGTATACCAGGGAAGGATTCCAAAATTCGTGTGGTTGACATTGGGACAGCAAAGGGAATCATTCGGCGTCCAATTCACAAGCTAGCACCTCTACCGGTTTGAAATGTCTTTCAACGGGGCCGGGATGTTGGGTCTCCTATTGGTAACCCCTGTATTCTTGAACATATGTTGTATGTCCCATTTACTAATCATATACTTAAAATATTCATGGTCAAGTATCTGAAGTCATTCACCCCAAATCCGTTAACATTTGTTTGCTTGCACTTGCCTTCGTACGTATGTATGTATATACTCCCGCTATTAATTGTTGTCTCGATCATACATATGGACATGCGTACGTTTGTTTGTGCATTAGCTAGTCCCATTTAGCAGTGCATTAGGCCTAGCATGTAAGCACGGCTACTGCAATGCTGCAATCCCATTTTTTGGTATTCCTTATATTACTAGCATGTATGTATGTACATACATATGTATACTAAGTAAATATAGCTTTAAGTAGGTATGCACCTTTTGAATTGTTAAAGGTACATATTAAGACAATAAGAACTTATGTATATGAAGTATGTTAGCGGAATAGTTATTTAACATGAAATTGTATTTAAGGAAGAGAATTGTAGAAAATAAAGTCTGTCTACTAGCTGATCTCCAAAGCGTTATAATCTGCCCACATATTCGCTTCGTTCTTTGATATTTTCGCTTTTTGACCATTTGCGCGGTTACAAAAAAGGCTTTGTAATCCTACACCTTGCGTAAGTCTTCCAGAAGTTGCATGCAAATTAAGCGCCAATCGTTTGGAAATAAGCCATAATTAAACAGAAATTTGGGTGGTAGGTTAACAGAGATTCCCGGTATCATCGTGGTGGGTTAACGGAAACCACGTGCTACCTTGTTTAATTTCTACCAGACATTAACCGGAAACTAACGACACCTTAGTTGCATCCCTCGCCTAATTTCTCCAGACGTTACGTGCAAATCAAGCACCAATCGTACGGAAATCAACGATAATTAACAGCAATTTGGGTGATAGGTTAACAGAGACCTCCGCTATCATAGTGGTGGGCTAAAAGAAACCTCGTGCCATCATAGTGTATTTCTAGCAGGTATTAAACGGACGCTTACGACACCTTAGCCCCATCCCTTGCGCAAGTTTTTCAGAAATTGCATGCAAATCAAGCACCAATCGTACGGAAATCAACCATAATTAAACAGAAATTTGGGTGGTAGGTTAACAGAGACCTCCGATATCATAGTTGTGGGTTAACAGAAACCCTGTGCCATCATGGTGAATTTCTAGCAGACCTTAACCGGTAGCTAACGACACCTTAGCCGCATCCCTTGCGTAAGTTTTCCAGAAGTTGCATGCAAATTAAACACCAATCGTTCTGAAATCAGACATAATTAAACAGAAATTGGGGTGGTAGGTTATCAGACACCTCCGATATCATAGTGGTGGGTTAACAGGAACCAAGTGCCATCGTAGTGAATTTCTAGCAGGCATTAACCGGAAGCTAACGGTACCTTCGCCGCATCCTTCGGGCAAGTTTTCCAGCAGTTGCATGCAAATCCAGCAACAATCGTACGGAAATCAACCATAATTAGACAGAAATTTGGTTGGTAGGTTAACAGAGACTTCCGATATCATAGTGGTGTGTTACCCTAAACCTCGTGCCATCATGGTGAATTTCCAGCAGGCATTAAACAGACGCTTACAACACCTTAGCCCCATCCCTTGCGTAAGTTTTTCAGAAATTGCATGCAAGTCAAGCACCAATCGTACGGAAAACAACCATAATTAAACAGAAATTGGGGTGGTAGGCTAGCAGAGATCTCCGGTATCATCGTGGTGGGTTAACGGAAACCACGTGCTATCATGGTGAATTTCTACCAGACATTAACCGGAAACTGACGACACCTAAACCGTATCCCTTGCGCAAGTTTTCCAGAAGTTTCATGCAAATCAAGCACTAATCGTACAGAAATCAACCTTAGTTAAACAGAAGTTTGGGTTGTAGGTTAACAGAGACCTCCGATACCATTGTGGAGGGTTACCAGAACCTCGTGCCTTCATGGTCTATTTCTAGCAGGCATTAACCGGAAACTAACGACACCTTAGTCGCATCCCTCGCCTAATTTTTCCAGACGTTACGTCCAAATCAAGCACCAATCGTACGGAAATCAACGATAATTAAACAGCAATTTGGGTGATAGGTTAACAGAGACCTCCGCTATCATAGTGGTGGGCTAATAGAAACCTCGTGCCATCATAGTGTATTTCTAGCAGGCATTAACCGGAAGCTAACGGTACCTTAGCCGTATCCTTCGGGTAAGTTTTCCAGTAGTTGCATGCAAAGCAAGCAACAATCGTACGGAAATCAGCCATAATTAGGCAGAAATTTGGGTGGTAGGTTAACAGAGACCTCCGAAATCATAGTGGTGGGTTACCAGAAACCTCGTGCCATAATGGTGAATTTCTAGCAGGCATTAAACGGAAGCTTACGGTACCTTAGCCGTAACCTTCGGGCAAGTTTTCCAGAAGTTGCATGCAAATCAAGCACCAATCGTACGGAAATCAACCATAATTAAACAGAAATTTGGGTGGTAGGTTAACAGAGACCTCCGATATCATTGTGGGGGGTTACTAGAATCTAGTGCCATCGTGATGAATTTCAAGCAGGCATTAAGCGGAAGCTAACGACACCTTAGTTGCATCTCTTGCGTAAGTATTTCAGAAATTGCATGCAAGTCAAGCACAAATCGTACGGAAATCACCCATAATTAAACAGAAATTTGGGTGGTAGGCTAACAGAGACCTCCGATGTTATAGCTGTGAGTTAACAGAAACCCCGTGCCATAATGGTGAATTTCTAGCAGGCATTAAACGGAAAATTACGGTACCTTAGCCGTATCCTTCGGGCAAGTTTTCCAGAAGTTGCATGCAAGTCAAGCACCAATCGTACGGAAAACAAACCATAATTAAACAGAAATTTGGGTGGTAGGTTAACAGAGGCCTCCGATATCATAGTGGTGGGTTAACAGAAACCACGTTCCATCATGGTAAATTTCTAGCAGACGTTACCCGGAAGCTAACGACAAATCAAGCACCAATCGTACGGAAATCAACGACAATTAAACAGAAATTTGGGTGGTAGGTTAAAAGAGACCTCCGCTATCATAGTGGTGGGCTAACAGAAACCTCGTGCCATCATGGTGTATTTCTAGCAGGCATTAACCGGAAGATAACGGTACCTTAGCCGTATCCTTCGGGCAAGTTTTCCAGTAGTAGCATAGTGGTGGGTCACCAGAAACCTCGTGCCATCATGGTGAATTTCTAGCAGGCATTAAACGGAAGCTTACGACACCTTAGCCCCATCCCTTGCGTAAGTTTTTCAGAAATTGCATGCAAGTCAAGCACGGAAATCAACCATAATTAAACAGCAATTTGGGTGGTAGGTTAACAGAGACCTCCGATATCATTGTGGTGGGTTAACAGAAACCTCGTGCCATCATGGTGTATTTCTAGCAAGCATTAACTGGAAGCTACCGGTACCTTAGCCGTATCCTTCGGGCAAGTTTTCCAGAAGTTGCATGCAAATCAAGCACCAATCGTACGGAAATCAACCATAATTAAACAGAAATTTGGGTGGTAGGTAAACAGAGACCTACGATATCATTGTGGTGGGTTACCAGAAACCTCGCGCCATCATGGTGTATTTCTAGCAGGCATTAGCCGGAAGCTAACGGTACCTTAGCCGTATCCTTCGGGCAAGTTTTCCAGTAGTAGCATAGTGGTGGGTTACCAGAAACCTCGTGCCATCATGGTGAATTTCTAGCAGGCATTAAACGGAAGCTTACGACACCTTAGCCCCATCCCTTGCGTAAGTTTTTCAGAAATTGCATGCAAGTCAAGCATGGAAATCAACCATAATTAAACAGCAATTTGGGTGGTAGGTTAACAGAGACCTCCGATATCATTGTGGTGGGTTAACAGAAACCTCGTGCCATCATGGTGTGTTTCTAGCAAGCATTAACCGGAAGCTAACGGTACCTTAGCCGTATCCTGCGGGCAAGTTTTCCAGAAGTTGCATGCAAATCAAGCACCAATCGTACGGAAATCAACCATAATTAAACAGAAATTTGGGTGGTAGGTAAACACAGACCTCCGATATCATTGTGGTGGGTTACCAGAAACCTCGCGCCAGCATGGTGTATTTCTAGCAGGCCTTAACCGGTAGCTAACGACACCTTAGCCGCATCCCTCGCGTAAGTTTTCCAGAAGTTGCATGCAAATTAAACACCAATCGTTTGGAAATCAGCCATAATTAAACAGAAATTGGGGTGGTAGGTTTACAGAGATCCCCGGTATCATCGTGGTGGGTTAACGGAAACCACGTGCTATCATGGTGAATTTCTACATTAACCGGAAACTACCGACACCTTAGCCCCATCCCTCGCGCAAGTTTTCCAGAAGTTTCATGCAAATCAAGCACCAATCGTACAGAAATCAACCATAATTAAACAGAAATTTGGGTTGTAGGTTAACAGAGACCTCCGATATCATTTTGGTGGGTTGCCAGACACCTCGTGCTATCATGGTGTATTTCTAGTAGGCATTAACCGGAAGCTAACGGTACCTTAGCCGTATCCTTCGGGCTAGTTTTCCAGTAGTTGCATGCAAATCAAGTACCAATCGTACGGAAATCAACCATAATTAAACAGAAATTTGGGTGGTAGGTTAACAGAGACCTCCGATATCATAGTGGTGGGTTACTAGAAATCTAGTGCCATCATGCAGAATTTCTAGCAGGCCTTAATCGGTAGCTAACGACACCTTAGCCGCATCCCTTGCGTAAGTTTTCCAGAAGTTGCATGCAAATTAAACACCAATCGTTCTGAAATCAGACATAATTAAACAGAAATTGGGGTGGTAGGTTAACAGATACCTCCGATATCATAGTGGTGGGTTAAAAGAAACCAAGTGCCATCGTAGTGAATTTCTAGCAGGCATTAAACGGAAGCTAACGGTGCCTTTGCCGTATCCTTCGGTCAAGTTTTCCAGAAGTTGCAAGCAAATCAAGCACCAATCGTATGGAAATCAACCATAATTAAACAGAAATTTGGGTAGTAGGTTAACAGAGGCCTCCGATATCATAGTGGTGGGTTAACAGAAACCACGTACCATCATGGTGAATTTCTAGCAGACTTTAACCGGAAGCTAACGACACCTTAGTCGCATCCCTCGCCTAATTTTTCTAGACGTAACATGCAAATCAAGCACCAATCGTACTGAAATCAACGATAATTAAACAGGAAATTGGGGGGTAGGTTAAAAGAGACCTCCTCTATCATAGTGGTGGGCTAACAGAAACCTTGTGCCATCATGGTGTATTTCTAGCAGGCATTAACCGGAAGCTAACGGTACCTTAGCGGTATCCTTCGGTCAAGTTTTCCAGTAGTTGCATGCAAATCAAGCACCAATCGTACGGAAATCAACCATAATTAAACAAAAATTTTGGTGGTAGGTTAACAGTGACCTCCGATATCATGGTGGTGGGTTACTAGAAATCTAGTGCCATCATGGTGAATTTCTACCAGACATTAACCGTTAGCTAACGACACCTTAGCCGCATCCCTTGCGTAAGTCTTCCAGAAGTTTCATGCAAATCAAGCACCAATCGTACAGAAATCAACCATAATTAAACAGAAATTTGGGTGGTAGGTTAACAGAGACCTCCGATATCATAGTGGTGGGTTAACAGAAACCCTGTGCCATCATGGTGAATTTCTAGCAGACCTTAACCGGTAGCTAACGACACCTTAGCCGCATCCCTTGCGTAAGTTTTCCAGAAGTTGCATGCAAATTAAACACCAATCGTTCTGAAATCAGACATAATTAAACAGAAATTGGGGTGGTAGGTTATCAGATACCTCCGATATCATAGTGGTGGGTTAACAGGAACCAAGTGCCTTCATGGTGTATTTCTAGCAGGCATTTACCGGAAGCTAACGGTACCTTAGCCGTATCCTTCGGGCAAGTTTTCCAGAAGTTGCATGCAAAGCAAGCAACAATCGTACGGAAATCAGCCATAATTAGGCAGAAATTTGGGTGGTAGGTTAACAGAGACCTCCGAAATCATAGTGGTGGGTTAGCAGAAACCTCGTGCCATCATGGTGAATTTCTAGCATTCATTAAACGGACGCTTACGACACCTTAGCCCCATCCCTTGCGCAAGTTTTTCAGAAATTGCATGCAAATCAAGCACCAATCGTACGGAAATCAACCATAATTAAACAGAAATTTGGGTGGTAGGCTAACAGAGACCTCCGATATTATAGCTGTGAGTTAACATAAACCCCGTGCCATCATGGTGTATTTCTAGCAGGCATTAACCGGAAGCTAACGGTACCCTAGCCGTATCCTTCGGGCAAGTTTTCCAGTAGTTGCATGCAAATCAAGCACCAATCGTACGGAAATCAACCATAATTAAACAGAAATTTGGGTGGTAGGTTAACAGAGATCTCCGATGTCATAGTAGCGGGTTAACAGAAGCCACGTGCCATCGTGGTAAAATTCTAGCAGGCACTAACCGGTAGCTAACGACACCTTAGCCGCATCCCTTGCGTAAGTTTTCCAGAAGTTGCATGCAAATTAAACACCAATCGTTCTGAAATCAGACATTATTAAACAGAAATTGGGGTGGTAGGTTAACAGATAGCTCCGATATCATAGTGGCGGGTTAACAGGAACCAAGTGCCATCGTAGTGAATTTCTAGCAGGCATTAAACGGAAGCTAACGGTGCCTTAGCCGTATCTTTCGATCAAGATTTCCAGAAGTTGCATGCAAATCAAGCACCAATCGTATGGAGATCAACCATAATTAAACAGAAATTTGGGTGGTAGGTTAACAGAGGCCTCCGATATCATAGTGGTGGGTTAACAGAAACCACGTTCCATCATGGTAAATTTCTAGCAGACGTTACCCGGAAGCTAACGACAACTTAGTCGCATCCCTCGCTTAATTTTTCCAGACGTTAAGTGCAAATCAAGCACCAATCGTACGGAAATCAACGATAATTAAACAGAAATTTGGGTGGTAGGTTAAAAGAGACCTCCGCTATCATAGTGGTGGGCTAACAGAAACCTCGTGCCATCATGGTGTATTTCTAGCAGGCATTAACCGTTTTCCAGTAGTTGCATAGTGGTGGCTTACCAGAAACCTCGTGCCATCATGGTGAATTTCTAGCAGGCATTAAACGGAAGCTTACGACACCTTAGCCCCATCCCTTGCGTAAGTTTTTCAGAAATTGCATGCAAGTCAAGCATGGAAATCAACCATAATTAAACAGCAATTTGGGTGGTAGGTTAACAGAGACCTCCGATATCATTGTGGTGGGTTAACAGAAACCTCGTGCCATCATGGTGTATTTCTAGCAAGCATTAACCGGAAGCTAACGGTACCTTAGCCGTATCCTTCGGGCAAGTTTTCCAGAAGTTGCATGCAAATCAATCACCAATCGTACGGAAATCAACCATAATTAAACAGAAATTTGTGTGGTAGGTAAATAGTGACCTACGATATCATTGTGGTGGGTTACCAGAAACCTCGCGCCATCATGGTGTATTTCTAGCAGGCATTAACCGGAAGCTAACGGTACCTTAGCCGTATCCTTCGGGCAAGTTTTCCAGAAGTTGCATGCAAATCAAGCACCAATCGTACGGAAATCAGCCATAATTAAACAGAAATTTGGGTGGTAGGTAAACAGAGACCTCCGATATCATTGTGGTGGGTTACCAGAAACCTCGCGCCATCATGGTGTATTTCTAGCAGGCCTTAACCGGTAGCTAACGACACCTTAGCCGCATCCCTCACGTAAGTTTTCCAGAAGTTGCATGCAAATTAAACACCAATCGTTTGGAAATCAGCCACAATTAAACAGAAATTGGGGTGGTAGGTTTACAGAGATCCCCGGTATCATCGTGGTGGGTTAACGGAAACCACGTGCTATCATGGTGAATTTCTACCAGGCATTAACCGGAAACTACCGACACCTTAGCCCCATCCCCCGCGCAAGTTTTCCAGAAGTTTCATGCAAATCAAGCACCAATCGTACAGAAATCAACCATAATTAAACAGAAATTTGGGTTGTAAGTCAACAGAGACCTCCGATATCATTGTGGTGGGTTGCCAGACACCTCGTGCCATCATGGTGTATTTCTAGTAGGCATTAACCGGAAGCTAACGGTACCTTAGCCGTATCCTTCGGGCTAGTTTTCCAGTAGTTGCATGCAAATCAAGTAACAATCGTACGGAAATCAACCATAATTAAACAGAAATTTGGGTGGTAGGTTAACAGAGACCTCCGATATCATAGTGGTGGGTTACTAGAAATCTAGTGCCATCATGGTGAATTTCTAGCTAACGACACCTTAGCCGCATCCCTTGCGTAAGTTTTCCAGAAGTTGCATGCAAATTAAACACCAATCGTTCTGAAATCAGACATAATTAAACAGAAATTGGGGTGGTAGGTTATCAGATACCTCCGATATCATAGTGGTGGGTTAACAGGAACCAAGTGCCATCGTAGTGATTTTCTAGCAGGCATTAACCGGAAGCTAACGGTACCTTCGCCG
Organism: Anomoia purmunda; assembly: GCA_951828415.1. Lineage (NCBI taxonomy): Eukaryota > Metazoa > Arthropoda > Insecta > Diptera > Tephritidae > Anomoia > Anomoia purmunda. The sequence goes on along the minus strand of OX639997.1, from coordinate 84,231,702 downwards.
CATCCTTCGGGCAAGTTTTCCAGCAGTTGCATGCAAATCCGGCAACAATCGTACGGAAATCGACCATAATTAGACAGAAATTTGGTTGGTAGGTTAACAGAGACCTCCGATATCATAGTGGTGGGTTACCGTAAACCTCGTGTCATCATGGTGAATTTCTAGCAGGCATTAAACAGACGCTTACGACACCTTAGCCCCATCACTTGCGTAAGTTTTTCAGAAATTGTATGCAAGTCAAGCACCAATCGTACGGAAAACAACCATAATTAAACAGAAATTGGGGTGGTAGGTTAGCAGAGATCTCCGGTATCATCGTGGTGGGTTAACGGAAACCACGTGCTATCATGGTGAATTTCTACCAGACATTAACCGAAAACTGACGACACCTTAACCGTATCCCTTGCGCAAGTTTTCCAGAAGTTTCATGCAAATCAAGCACCAATCGTACAGAAATCAACCATAATTAAACAGAAATTTGGGTTGTAGGTTAACAGAGACCTCCGATACCATTGTGGAGGGTTACCAGAATCCTCGTGCCTTCATAGTGTATTTCTAGCAGGCATTTACCGGAAGCTAGCGGTACCTTAGCCGTATCCTTCGGGCAAGTTTTCCAGAAGTTGCATGCAAAGCAAGCAACAATCGTACGGAAATCAGCCATAATTAGGCAGAAATTTGGGTGGTAGGTTAACAGAGACCGCCGAAATCATAGTGGTGGGTTAGCAGAAACCTCGTGCCATCATGGTGAATTTCTAGCATTCATTAAACGGACGCTTACGACACCTTAGCCCCAGCCCTTGCGCAAGTTTTTCAGAAATTGCATGCAAATCAAGCACCAATCGTACGGAAATCAACCATAATTAGACAGATATCATAGTGGTGGGTTACCGTAAACCTCGTGCCATCATGGAGAATTTTTAGCAGGCATTAAACGGACGCTTACGACACCTTAGCCCCATCCCTTGCGTAAGATTTTCAGAAATTGCATGCAAGTCAAGCACCAATCGTACAACAACCATAATTAAACAGCAATTTGGGTGGTAGGCCAAAAGAGACCTCCGATAACATTGTGGTGGGTTAACAGAAACCTCGTGCCATCATGGTGTATTTCTAGCAGGCATTAACCGGAAGCTAACGACACTTTAGTCGCATCCCTCGCCTAATTTTTCCAGACGTTACGTGCAAATCAAGCACCAATCGTACGGAAATCAACGATATTTAAACAGGAAATTGGGTGGCTGGTTAAAACAGACCTCCGCTATCATAGTGGTGGGCTAACAGAAACCTCGTGTCATCATAGTGTATTTCTAGCACGCATTAACCGGAAGATAACGGTACCTTAGGTGTATCCTTCGGCCAGTAGTTGCATGCAAATCAAGCACCAATCGGACTTAAATCAACCGTAATTAGAGAGAAATTTGGGTGGTACGTTAACAGAGACCTCCGATATCCTAGTGGTGGGTTACCAGAAACCTCGTGCCATAATGGTGAATTTCTAGCAGGCATTAAACGGAAGCTTACGGTACCTTAGCCGTATCCTTCGGGCAAGTTTTCCAGAAGTTGCATGCAAATCAAGCACCAATCGTACGGAAATCAACCATAATTAAACAGAAATTTGGGTGGTAGGTTAACAGAGTCCTCCGATCTCATTGTGGTGGGTTACTAGAAATCTAGTGCAATCATGGTGAATTTCAAGCAGGCATTAAGCGGAAGCTAACGACACCTTAGTTGCATCTCTTGCGTAAGTATTTCAGAAATTGCATGCAAGTCAAGCACCAATCGTTCGGAAATCAACCATAATTAAACAGAAATTTGGGTGGTAGGCTAACAGAGACCTCCGATATTATAGCTGTGAGTTAACAGAGACCCCGTGCCATCATGGTGTATTTCTAGCAGGCATTAACTGGAAGCTAACGGTACCCTAGCCGTATATTTCGGGCAAGTTTTCCAGTAGTAGCATGCAAATCAAGCACCAATCGTACGGAAATCAACCATAATTAAACAGAAATTTGGGTGGTAGGTTAACAGAGACCTCCGATATCATAGTTGTGGGTTAACAGAAACCCCGTGCCATCATGGTGAATTTCTAGCAGGCCTTAACCGGTAGCTAACGACACCCTAGCCGCATCCCTTGCGTAAGTTTTTCAGAAATTGCATGCAAGTCAAGCACCAATCGTACGGAAAACAAACCATAATTAAACAGCAATTTGGGTGGTGGGTTAACAGAGATCTCCGATGTCATAGTAGCGGGTTAACAGAAGCCACGTGCCATCGTGGTAAAATTCTAGCAGGCACTAACCGGTAGCTAACGACACCTTAGCCGCATCCCTTGCGTAAGTTTTCCAGAAGTTGCATGCAAATTAAACCCCAATCGTTTTGAAATCAGCCATAATTAAACAGAAATTTGGGTGGTAGGTAAACAGAGACCTCCGATATCATTGTGGTGGGTTACCAGAAACCTCGCGCCATCATGGTGTATTTCTAGCAGGCCTTAACCGGTAGCTAACGACACCTTAGCCGCATCCCTCGCGTAAGTTTTCCAGAAGTTGCATGCAAATTAAACACCAATCGTTTGGAAATCAGCCACAATTAAACAGAAATTGGGGTGGTAGGTTTACAGAGATCTCCGGTATCATCGTGGTGGGTTAACGGAAACCACGTGCTATCATGGTGAATTTCTACCAGACATTAACCGGAAACTACCGACACCTTAGCCCCATCCCTCGCGCAAGTTTTTCAGAAGTTTCATGCAAATCAAGCACCAATCGTACAGAAATCAACCATAATTAAACAGAAATTTGGGTTGTAGGTTAACAGAGACCTCCGATATCATTGTGGTGGGTTGCCAGACACCTCGTGCCATCATGAGAGACCTCCGATATCATAGTGGTGGGTTACTAGAAATCTAGCGCCATCATGGTGAATTTCAATCAGGCATTAAGCGGAAGCTAACGACACCTTAGTTGCATCCCTTGCGTAAGTATTTCAGAAATTGCATGCAAGTCAAGCACCAATCGTACGGAATTCAACCATAATTAAACAGAAATTTTGGTGGTAGGTTAATAGTGACCTCCGATATCATTGTGGTGGGTTAACAGAAACCTCGTGCCATCATAGTGTATTTCTAGCAGGCAGTAACCGGAAGCTAACGGTACCTTAGCCGTATCCTTCGGGAAAGTTTTCCAGTAGTTGCATGCAAATCAAGAACCAATCGTACGGAAGTCAACCATAATTAAACAGAAATTTGGGTGGTAGGTTAACAGAGACCTCCGATATCATAGTGGTGGGTTACTAGAAATCTAGTGACATCATGGTGAATTTCAAGCAGGCATTAAGCGGAAGCTAACGACACCTTAGCTGCATCCCTTACGTAAGTATTTCAGAAATTGCATGCAAATCAAGCACCAATCGTACGGAAATCAACCATAATTAAACAGAAATTTGGGTGGCAGGCTAAAAGAGACTTCCGATATTATAGCGATGGGTTAACAGACACCACGTACCATCATGGTGAATTTCTAGCTGACATTAACCGGAAGCTAGCGACACCTTAGCCGCATCCCCTTCGTAAGTTTACCAGAAGTTGCATGCAAATTAAGCACCAATCGTTCGGAAATCAACCGTAGTTAAACAGAAATTTCGTTGGTGGGTTAACAGAGATCTCCGGTGTCATAGTAGTGGGTTAACAGAAGCCACGTGTCGGAAGCTAACGACACCTTAGCCGTATCCGTCGTGCAAGCTTGCCAGAAGTTAGTTGCAAATCAAACACCAATCGTGCATAAATCAGCCATAATTAAACAGAAATTTGTGTGGCAGGTTAAAAGGACCTCCGGTATCATAGTGGAAACTAACGACACCTTGGCCATATCCCTCGCGCCAAGTTTCCCAGAAGTTTTATGCAAATGAAGCACCAATCGTACAGAAATCAACCATAATTAAACAGAAATTTGGGTGGTAGGTTAACAGAGACCTCCGATATCATTGTGGTGGGTTACTAGAAATCTAGTGCCATCATGGTGAATTTCAAGCAGGCATTAAGCGGAAGCTAACGACACCTTAGCTGCATCCCTTGCGTAAGTATTTCAGAAATTGCATGCAAATCAAGCACCAATCGTTCGGAAATCAACCATAATTAAACAGAAATTTGGGTGGCAGGCTAAAAGAGACTTCCGATATTATAGCGATGGGTTAACAGACACCACGTACCATCATGGTGAATTTCTAGCTGACATTAACCGGAAGCTAACGACACCTTAGCCGCATCCCCTGCGTAAGTTTACCAGAAGTTGCATGCAAATTAAACACCAATCGTTCTGAAATCAGACATAATTAAACAGAAATTGGGGTGGTAGGTTAACAGATACCTCCGATATCATAGTGGTGGGTTAACAGGAAGCAAGTGCCATCGTAGTGAATTTCTAGCAGGCATTAAACGGAAGCTAACGGTGCCTTAGCTGTATCCTTTGATCAAGATTTCCAGAAGTTTTATGCAAATGAAGCACCAATCGTTCGGAAATCAACCGTAGTTAAACAGAAATTTCGTTGGTGGGTTAACAGAGATCTCCGGTGTCATAGTGGTAGGTTACTAGAAATCTAGTGCCATCATGGTGAATTTCAAGCAGGCATTAAGCGGAAGCTAACGACACCCTAGTTGCATCCCTTGCGTAAGTATTTCAGAAATTGCATGCAAGCCAAGCACCAATCGTACGGAAATCAACCATAATTAAACAGAAAGTTGGGTGGTAGGTTAATAGAGACCTCCGATATCATTGTGGTGGGTTAACAGAAACCTCGTGCCATTATAGTGTATTTCTAGCAGGCAGTAACCGGAAGCTAACGGTACCTTAGCCGTATCCTTCGGGAAAGTTTTCCAGAAGTTGCATGCAAATTAAGCACCAATCGTTCGGAAATCAACCGTAGTTAAACAGAAATTTGGGTGGTAGGTTAACAGAGACCTCCGATATCATAGTGGTGGGTTACTAGAAATCTAGTGCCATCATGGGGAACTTCAAGCAGGCATTAAGCGGAAGCTAACGACACCTTAGTTGCATCCCCTGCGTAAGTATTTCAGAAATTGCATGCAAGTCAAGCACCAATCGTACGGAAATCAACCATAATTAAACAGAAATTTGGATGGTAGGTTAATAGAGACCTCCGATATCATTGTGGTGGGTTAACAGAAACCTTGTGCCATCATAGTGTATTTCTAGCAGGCAGTACCCGGAAGCTAACGGTACCTTAGCCGTATCCTTCGGGAAAGTTTTCCAGTAGTTGCATGCAAATCAAGTACCAATCGTACGGAAATCAACCATAATTAAACAGAAATTTGGGTGGTAGGCTAACAGAGACTTCCGATATTATATCGATGGGTTAACAGACACCACGTGCCATCATGGTGAATTTCTACCAGACATTAACCGTTAGCTAACGACACCTTAGCCGCATCCCTTGCGTAAGTCTTCCAGAAGTTGCATGCAAATTAAGCGCCAATCGTTTGGAAATAAGCCATAATTAAACAGAAATTTGCGTGGTAGGTTAACAGAGATTCCCGGTATCATCGTGGTGGGTTAAAGGAAACCACGTGCTATCATGGTGAATTTCTACCAGCCATTAACCGGAAACTAACGACACCTTAGTCGCATCCCTCGCCTAATTTTTCCAGACGTTACGTCCAAATCAAGCACCAATCGTACGGAAATCAACGATAATTAAACGGCAATTTGGGTGATAGGTTAACAGAGACCTCCGCTATCATAGTGGTGGGCTAATAGAAACCTTGTGCCATCATAGTGTATTTCTAGCAGGCATTAACCGGAAGCTAACGGTACCTTAGCCGTATCCTTCGGGCAAGTTTTCCAGTAGTTGCATGCAAATCAAGCAACAATCGTACGGAAATCAACCATAATTAGACAGAAATTTGGGTGCTAGGTTAACAGAGACCTCCGATATCATAGTGGTGTGTTAACAGAAACCTCGTGCCATCATGGTGAATTTCTAGCAGGTATTAAACGGACGGTTACGACACCTTAGCCCCATCCCTTGCGCAAGTTTTTCAGAAATTGCATGCAAATTAAACACCAATCGTTCTGAAATCAGATTTAATTAAACAGAAATTGAAGTGGTAGGATAACAGATACCTCCGATATCATAGTGGTGGGTTAACAGGAACCAAGTGCCATCGTAGTGAATTTCTTGCAGGCATTAACCGGAAGCTAACGGTACCTTAGCCGTATCCTTCGGGCAAGTTTTCCAGCAGTTGCATGCAAATCAAGCACCAATCGTACGGAAATCAACCATAATTAGACAGAAATTTGGGTGGTAGGTTAACAGAGACCTCCGATATCATAGTGGTGGGTTACCGTAAACCTCGTGCCATCATGGTGAATTTCTAGCATGCATTAAATGGACGCTTACGACACCTTAGCCCCATCCCTTGCGTAAGTCGTTCAGAAATTGCATGCAAGTCAAGCACCAATCGTACGGAAAACAACCATAATTAAACAGAAATTGGGGTGGTAGGTTAACAGAGATCTCCGGTATCATCGTGGTGGGTTAACGGAAACCACGTGCTATCATGGTGAATTTCTACCAGACATTAACCGGAAACTAACGACACCTTAGCCGTATCCCTCGCGCAAGTTTTCCAGAAGTTTCATGCAAATCAAGCACCAATCGTACAGAAATCAACCATAATTAAACAGCAATTTGGGTTGTAGGTTAACAGAGACCTCCGATATCATTGTGGAGGGTTACCAGAAACCTCGTGCCATCATGGTGTATTTCTAGCAGGCATTAACCGGAAGCTAACGGTACCTTAGCCGTATCCTTCGGGCCAGTTTTCCAGAAGTTGCATGCAAACCAAGCAACAATCGTACGGAAATCAACCATAATTAGACAGAAATTTGGGTGGTAGGTTAATAGAGACCTCCGATATCATAGTGGTGGGTTACCAGAAACCTCGTGCCATCATAGTGAATTTCTAGCATTCATTAAACGGACGCTTACGACACCTTAGCCCCATCCCTTGCGCAAGTTTTTCAGAAATTGCATGCAAATCAAGCACCAATCGTACGGAAATCAACCATAATTAGACAGAAATTTGGGTGGTAGGTTAACAGAGACCTCCGATATCATAGTGGTGGGTTACCGTAAACCTCGTGCCATCATGGTGAATTTCTAGCAGGAATTAAACGGAAGCTAACGACACCTTAGCCCCATCCCTTGCGTAAGTTTTTCAGAAATTGCATGCAAGTCAAGCACCAATCGTACGGAAACCAACCATAATTAAACAGCAATTTGGGTGGTAGGTCAAAAGAGACCTCCGGTAACATTGTGGTGGGTTAACATAAACCTCGTGCCATCATGGTGTATTTCTAGCAGGCATTACCCGGAAGCTAACGACACCTTAGTCGCACCCTTCGGTCAAGTTTTCCAGTAGTTGCATGCAAGTCAAGCACCAATCGTACGGAAATCAACCATAATTAAACAGAAATTTGGGTGGTAGGCTAACAGAGACCTCCGATATTATAGCTGTGAGTAAACAGAAACCCCGTGCCATCATGGTGAATTTCTAGCAGACATTAACCGCTAGCTAACGACACCTTAGCCGCATCCCTTGCGTAAGTCTTCCAGAAGTTACATGCAAATTAAGCGCCAATCGTTTGGAAATCAGCCATAATTAAACAGAAATTGGGGTGGTAGGTTAACAGAGATCTCCGGTATCATCGTGGTGGGTTAACGGAAACCACGTGCTATCATGGTGAATTTCTACCAGACATTAACCGGAAACTAACGACACCTTAGCCGTATCCCTCGCGCAAGTTTTCCAGAAGTTTCATGCAAATCAAGCACCAATCGTACAGAAATCAACCATAATTAAATAGAAATTTGGGTTGTAGGTTAACAGAGACCTCCGATATCATTGTGGTGGGTTACCAGAAACCTCGTGCCGTCATGGTGTATTTCTAGCAGGCATTAACCGGAAGCTAACGGTACCTTAGCCGTATCCTTCGGGCAAGTTTTCCAGTAGTTGCATGCAAATCAAGCACCAATCGTACGGAAATCAACCATAATTAAACAGAAATTTGGGTGGTAGGTTAACAGAGACCTCCGATATCATAGTTGTGGGTTAACAGAAACCCCGTGTCATCATGGTGAATTTCTAGCAGGCCTTAACCGGTAGCTAACGACACCTTAGCCGCATCCCTTGCGTAAGTCTTCCAGAAGTTACATGCAAATTAAGCGCCAATCGTTTGGAAATCAACCATAATTAAACAGAAATTTGGGTGGTAGGCTAACAGAGACTTCCGATATTATATCGATGGGTTAACAGACACCACGTGCCATCATGGTGAATTTCTACCAGACATTAACCGTTAGCTAACGACACCTTAGCCGCATCCCTTGCGTAAGTCTTCCAGAAGTTACATGCAAATTAAGCGCCAATCGTTTGGAAATCAACCATAATTAAATAGAAATTTGGGTTGTAGGTTAACAGAGACCTCCGATATCATAGTGGTGGGCCAACAGAAACCTCGTACCATCATGGTGTATTTCTAGCAGGCATTAACCGGAAGCTAACGGTACCTTAGCCGTATCCTTCGGGCAAGTTTTCCAGTAGTTGCATGCAAATCAAACACCAATCGTACGGAAATCAACCATAATTATACAGAAATTTGGGTGGTAGGTTAACAGAGACCTCCGATATCATAGTGGTGGGTTACTAGAAATCTAGTTTCATCATGGTGAATTTCAATCAGGCATTAAGCGGAAGCTAACGACACCTTAGTTATATCCCTTGCGTAAGTATTTCAGAAATTGCATGCAAGTCAAGCACCAATCGTACGGAAATCAACCATAATTAAACAGAAATTTGGGTGGAAGGTTAATAGAGACCTCCGATATCATTTTGGGGGGTTAACAGAAACCTCGTGCCATCATGGTGTATTTCTAGCAGGCATTAACCGGAAGCTAACGGTACCTTAGCCGTATCCTTCGGGCAAGTTTTCCAGTAGTTGCATGCAAATCAAGCACCAATCGTACGGAAATCAACCATAATTAAACAGAAATTTGGGTGGTAGGTTAACAGAGACCTCCGATATCATAGTTGTGGGCTAACAGAAACCCCGTGTCATCATGGTGAATTTCTAGCAGGCCTTAACCGGTAGCTAACGACACCCTAGCCGCATCAGTTGCGTAAGTTTTCCAGAAGTTGCATGCAAATTAAACACCAATCGTTCTGAAATCAGATTTAATTAAACAGAAATTGAAGTGGTAGGTTAACAGAGACCTCCGATATCATAGTTGTGGGTTAACAGAAACCCCGTGTCATCATGGTGAATTTCTAGCAGGCCTTAACCGGTAGCTAACGACACCCTAGCCGCATCCCTTGCGTAAGTTTTCCAGAAGTTGCATGCAAATTAAACACCAATCGTTCTGAAATCAGACATAATTAAACAGAAATTGGGGTGGTAGGTTAATAGAGACCTTTGATATCATTGTGGTGGGTTAACAGAAACCTCGTGCCATCATGGTGTTTTTCTAGCAGGAATTAACCGGAAGCTAACGGTACCTTAGCCGTATCCTTCGGGCAAGTTTTCCAGTAGTTGCATGCAAATCAAGCACCAATCGTACGGAAATCAACCATAATTAAACAGAAATTTGGGTGGTAGGTTAACAGAGACCTCCGCTATCATAGTTGTGGGTTTACAGAAACCCCGTGTCATCATGGTGAATTTCTAGCAGGCCTTAACCGGTAGCTAACGACACCCTAGCCGCATCCCTTGCGTAAGTTTTCCAGAAGTTGCATGCAAATTAAACACCAATCGTTCTGAAATCAGACATAATTAAACAGAAATTGGGGTGCCAGGTTAACAGATACCTCCGATATCATAGTAGTGGGTTAAAAGAAACCAAGTGCCATCGTAGTGAATTTCTAGCAGGCATTAAACGGAAACTAACGGTGCCTTAGCCGTATCCTTCGGTCAAGTTTTCCAGAAGTTGCATGCAAATCAAGGACCAATCGTATGGAAATCAACCATAATTAAACAAAAATTTGGGTGGTAGGTTAACAGAGGGCTCCGATATCATAGTGGTGGGTTAACAGAAACCACGTACAATCATGGTGAATTTCTAGCAGACGTTAACCGGAAGCTAACGACGCCTTAGTCGCATCCCTCACCTAATTTTTCTAGACGTTACATGCAAATCAATCACCAATCGTAGGGAAAATAACGATAATTAAACAGGAAATTGGGTGGTAGGTTAAAAGAGACCTCCGCTATCATAGTGGTGGGCTAACAGAAACCTCGTGCAATCATGGTGTATTTCTAGCAGGCATTAACCGGAAGCTAACGGTGCCTTAGCCGTATCCTTCGGTCAAGTTTTCCAGAAGTTGCATGCAAATCAAGGACCAATCGTATGGAAATCAACCATAATTAAACAAAAATTTGGGTGGTAGGTTAACAGAGGGCTCCGATATCATAGTGGTGGGTTAACAGAAACCACGTACCATCATGGTGTATTTCTAGCAGGCATTAACCGGAAGCTAACGGTACCTTAGCCGTATCCTTCGGTCAAGTTTTCCAGTAGTTGCATCCAAATCAAGCACCAATCGTACGGAAATCAACCATAATTAAACAAAAATTTGGGTGGTAGGTTAACAGAGACCTCCGATATCATAGTGGTGGGTTACTAGAAATCTAGTGCCATCATGGTGAATTTCTACCAGACATTAACCGTAAGATAACGACACCTTAGCCGCATCCCTTGCGTAAGTCTTCCAGAAGTTTCATGCAAATCAAGCACCAATCGTACAGAAATCAACAATAATTAAACAGAAATTTGGGCAGTAGGTTAATAGAGACCTCCGATATCATTGTGGTGGGTTACCAGAAACCTCGCGCCGTTATGGTGAATTTCCAGCAGGCATTAAACGGACGCTGATGACACCTTAGCCCCATCCCTTGCGTAAGTTTTTCAGAAATTGCATGCAAATCCAGCACCAATCGTACGGAAATCAACCATAATTAAACAGAAATGTGGGTGGTAGGTTAACAGAGACCTCCGATATCATTGTGGTAGGTTAACAGAGATCTCCGGTGTCATAGTAGCGGGTTAACAGAAGCCACGTGTCGGAAGCTAACGACACCTTAGCCGTATCCGTCGAGCAAGCTTGCCAGAAGTTAGTTGCAAATCAAACACCAATCGTGCATAAATCAGCCATAATTAAACAGATATTTGGGTGGTAGGTTAACAGAGACATCCGATATTATAGCGATGGGTTAACAGACACCACGTGCCATCATGATGAATTTCAACCGTAGTTAAAAAAAATTTGGTTGGTGGGTTAACAGAGATCTTCGATGTCATAGTAGCGGGTTAACAGAAGCCACGTGCCATCATGGTAAAATTCTAGCAGGCATTAACCGGTAGCTAACGACACCTTAGCCGAATCCCTTGCGTAAGTTTCCATAAGTTGCATGCAAATTAAGCACCAATCATACGGAAATCAACCATAATTAAACAGAAATTTGGACAGTAGGTTAATAGAGACCTCCGATATCATTGTGGTGGGTTAACAGAAACCTCGGGCCATCATGGTGTATTTCTAGCAGGCATTAACCGGAAGCTAACGGTACCTTAGCCGTATCCTTCGGGCAAGTTTTCCAGTAGTTGCATGCAAATCAAGCACCAATCGTACGGAAATCAACGATAATTATACAGAAATTTGGGTGGTAGGTTAACAGAGACCTCCGATATCATAGTGGTGGGTTACTAGAAATCTAGTGCCATCATGGTGAATTTCAATCAGGCATTAAGCGGAAGCTAACGACACCTTAGTTGCATCCCTTGCATAAGTATTTCAGAAATTGCATGCAAGTCAAGCACCAATCGTAGTAAATCAACCATAATTAAACAGAAATTTGGAGGGTAGGTTAATAGAGACCTCCGATATCATTGTGGTGGGTTAACAGAAACCTCGTGCCATCATGGTGTATTTCTAGCAGGCATTAACCGGAAGCTAACGGTACCTTAACCGTATCCTTCGGGCAAGTTGCAAGCAAATCAAGTACCAATCGTACGGAAATCAACCATAATTAAACAGAAATTTGGGTGGTAGGCTAAAAGAGACTTCCGATATTATAGCGATGGGTTAACAGACACCACGTACCATCATGGTGAATTTCTAGCTGACATTAACCGGAAGCTAAAGACACCTTAGCCGCATCCCCTTCGTAAGTTTACCAGAAGTTGCATGCAAATTAAGCACCAATCGTTCGGAAATCAACCGTAGTTAAAAAGAAATTTGGTTGGTGGGTTAACAGAGATCTCCGGTGTCATAGTAGCGGGTTAACAGAAGCCACGTGTCGGAAGCTAACGACACCTTAGCCGTATCCGTCGTGCAAGCTTGCCAGAAGTTAGTTGCAAATCAAATACCAATCGTGCATAAATCAGCCATAATTAAATAGAGATTTGTGTGGCAGGTTAAAAGGACCTCCGGTATCATAGTGGAAACTAACGAAACCTTGGCCATATCCCTCGCGCCAAGTTTCCCAGAAGTTTTATGCAAATGAAGCACCAATCGTACAGAAATCAACCATAATTAAACAGAAATTTGGGTGGTAGGTTAACAGAGACCTCCGATATCATTGTGGTGGGTTACCAGAAACCTCGCGCCGTCATGGTGTATTTCTAGCAGGCATTAACCGGAAGCTAACGGTACCTTAGCCGTATCCTTCGGGCAAGTTTTCCAGTAGTTGCATGCAAATCAAGCACCAATCGTATGGAAATCAACCATAATTAAACAGATATTTGGGTGGTAGGTTAACAGAGACTTCCGATATTATAGCGATGGGTTAACAGAAACCACGTACCATCATGGTGAATTTCTAGCTGACATTAACCGGAAGCTAACGACACCTTAGCCGCATCCCCTGCGTAAGTTTACCAGAAGTTGCATGCAAATTAAGCACCATTCGTTCGGAAATCAACCGTAGTTAAACAGAAATTTGGTTGGTGGGTTAACAGAGATCACCGATGTCATAGTAGCGGGTTAACAGAAGCCACGTGCCATCGTGGTAAAATTCTAGCAGGCATTAACCGGCAGCTAACGACACCTTAGCCGCATCCCTTGCGTAAGTTTTCCATAAGTTGCATGCAAAATAAACACCAATCGTTCTGAAATCAGACATAATTAAACAGAAATTGGGGTGGTAGGTTAACAGATACCTCCGATATCATAGTGGTGGGTTAACAGGAAGCAAGTGCCACCGTAGTGAATTTCTAGCAGGCATTAAACGGAAGCTAACGGTGCCTTAGCCGTATCCTTCGATCAAGATTTCCAGAAGTTGCATGCAACTCAAGCACCAATCGTATGGAGATCAACCATAATTAAACAGAAATTTGGGTGGTAGGTTAACAGAGGCCTCCGATATCATAGTGGTGGGTTACCACAAACCTCGTGCCATCATGGTGAATTTCCAGCAGGCATTAAACGGACGCTGATGACACCTTAGCCCCATCCCTTGCGTAAGTTTTTCAGAAATTGCATGCAAATCCAGCACCAATCGTACGAAAATCAACCATAATTAAACAGAAATGTGGGTGGTAGGTTAACAGAGACCTCCGATATCATTGTGGTGGGTTACCAGAAACCTCGTGCCATCATGGTGTATTTCTAGCAGGCATTAAGCGGAAGCTAACGGTACCTTAGCCGTATCCTTCGGGCAAGTTTTCCAGTAGTTGCATGCAATTGAAGCACCAATCATGCGGAAATCACCATAATTAAACAGAAATTTGGATGGTAGGTTAACAGAGACCTCCGATATCATAGTGGTGGGTTACTAGAAATCTAGTGCCATCATGGTGAACTTCAAGCAGGCATTAAGCGGAAGCTAACGACACCTTAGTTGCATCCCCTGCGTAAGTATTTCAGAAATTGCATGCAAGTCAAGCACCAATCGCACGGAAATACACCATAATTAAACAGAAATTGGGATGGTAGGCTAAAAGAGACATCCGATATTATAGCGATGGGTTAACAGACACCACGCACCATCATGGTGAATTTCTAGCTAACATTAACCGGAAGCTAACGACACCTTAGCCGCATCCCCTGCGTAAGTTTACCAGAAGTTGCATGCAAATTAAGCACCAATCGTTCGGAAATCAACCGTAGTTAAACAGAAATTTGGTTGGTGGGTTAACAGAGATCTCCGCTGTCATAGTAGCGGGTTAACAGAAGCCACGTGCCATCATGGTGAATTTCAATCAGGCATTAAGCGGAAGCTAACGACACCTTAGTTGCATCCCTTACGTAAGTATTTCAGAAATTGCATGCAAGTCAAGCACCAATCGTACGGAAATCAACCATAATTAAACAGAAATTTGGGTGGTAGGTTAATAGAGACCTCCGATATCATTGTGGTGGGTTAACAGAAACTTCGTGCGATCATGGTGTATTTCTAGCAGGCATTAACCGGAAGCTAACGGTACCTTAGCCGTATCCTTCGGGCAAGTTTTCCAGTAGTTGCATGCAAATCAAGCACCAATCGTACGGAAATCAACCATAATTAAACAGAAATTTGGGTGGTAGGTTAACAGAGACCTCCGATATCATAGTTGTGGGTTAACAGAAACCCCGTGTCATCATGGTGAATTTCTAGCAGGCCTTAACCGGTAGCTAACGACACCCTAGCCGCATCCCTTGCGTAAGTTTTCCAGAAGTTGCATGCAAATTAAACACCAATCGTTCTGAAATCAGACATAATTAAACAGAAATTGGGGTGGCAAGTTAACAGATACCTCCGATATCATAGTAGTGGGTTAACAGAAACCAAGTGCCATCGTAGTGAATTTCTAGCAGGCATTAAACGGAAGCTAACGGTGCCTTACCCGTATCCTTCGGTCAAGTTTTCCAGAAGTTGCATGCAAATCAAGGACCAATCGTATGGAAATCAACCATAATTAAACAAAAATTTGGGTGGTAGGTTAACAGAGACCTCCGATATCATAGTGGTGGGTTACTAGAAATCTAGTGCCATCATGGTGAATTTCTACCAGACATTAACCGTTAGCTAACGACACCTTAGCCGCATCCCTTGCCTAAGTCTTCCAGAAGTTTCATGCAAATCAAGCACCAATCGTACAGAAATCAACAATAATTAAACAGAAATTTGGGTGGTAGGCTAAAAGAGACTTCCGATATTATAGCGATGGGTTAACAGACACCACGTACCATCATGGTGAATTTCTAGCTGACATTAACCGGAAGCTAACGACACCTTAGCCGCATCCCCTTCGTAAGTTTACCAGAAGTTGCATGCAAATTAAGCACCAATCGTTTGGAAATCAACCGTAGTTAAACAGAAATTTGGTTGGTGGGTTAACAGAGATCTCCGGTGTCATAGTAGCGGGTTAACAGAAGCCACGTGTCGGAAGCTAACGACACCTTAGCCGTATCCGTCGAGCAAGCTTGCCAGAAGTTAGTTTCAAATCAAACACCAATCGTGCATAAATCAGCCATAATTAAACAGAAATTTGTGTGGCGGTACCTTAGCCGTATCCTTCGGGCAAGTTTTCCAGTAGTTGCATGCAAATCAAGCACCAATCGTATGGAAATCAACCATAATTAAACAGATATTTGGGTGGTAGGTTAACAGAGACATCCGATATTATAGCGATGGGTTAACAGACACCACGTACCATCATGGTGAATTTCAACCGTAGTTAAACAGAAATTTGGTTGGAGGGTTAACAGAGATCTTCGATGTCATAGTAGCGGGTTAACAGAAGCCACGTGCCATCATGGTAAAATTCTAGCAGGCATTAACCGGTAGCTAACGACACCTTAGCCGCATCCCTTGCGTAAGTTTTCCATAAGTTGCATGCAAATTAAGCACCAATCGTACGGAAATCAACCACAATTAAACAGAAATTTGGGCGGTAGGTTAATAGAGACCTCCGATATCATTGTGGTGGGTTAACAGAAACCTCGGGCCATCATGGTGTATTTCTAGCAGGCATTAACCGGAAGCTAACGGTACCTTAGCCGTATCCTTCGGGCAAGTTTTCCAGTAGTTGCATGCAAATCAAGCACCAATCGTACGGAAATCAACCATAATTATACAGAAATTTGGGTGGTAGGTTAACAGAGACCTCCGATATCATAGTGGTGGGTTACTAGAAATCTAGTGCCATCATGGTGAATTTCAATCAGGCGTTAAGCGGAAGCTAACGACACCTTAGTTGCATCCCTTGCGTAAGTATTTCAGAAATTGCATGCAAGTCAAGCACCAATCGTAGTAAATCAACCATAATTAAACAGAAATTTGGAGGGTAGGTTAATAGAGGCCTCCGATATCATTGTGGTGGGTTAACAGAAACCTCGTGCCATCATGGTGCATTTCTAGCAGGCATTAACCGGAAGCTAACGGTACCTTAGCCGTATCCTTCGGGCAAGTTTTCCAGTAGTTGCATGCAAATCAAGTACCAATCGTACGGAAATCAACCATAATTAAACAGAAATTTGGGTGGTAGGCTAAAAGAGACTTCCGATATTATAGCGATGGGTTAACAGACACCACGTACCATCATGGTGAATTTCTAGCTGACATTAACCGGAAGCTAAAGACACCTTAGCCGCATCCCCTTCGTAAGTTTACCAGAAGTTGCATGCAAATTAAGCACCAATCGTTCGGAAATCAACCGTAGTTAAAAAGAAATTTGGTTGGTGGGTTAACAGAGATCTCCGGTGTCATAGTAGCGGGTTAACAGAAGCCACGTGTCGGAAGCTAACGACACCTTAGCCGTATCCGTCGTGCAAGCTTGCCAGAAGTTAGTTGCAAATCAAATACCAATCGTGCATAAATCAGCCATAATTAAACAGAAATTTGTGTGGCAGGTTAAAAGGACCTCCGGTATCATAGTGGAAACTAACGAACCCTTGGCCATATCCCTCGCGCCAAGTTTCCCAGAAGTTTTATGCAAATGAAGCACCAATCGTACAGAAATCAACCATAATTAAACAGAAATTTGGGTGGTAGGTTAACAGGGACCTCCGATATCATTGTGGTGGGTTACCAGAAACCTCGCGCCATCATGGTGTATTTCTAGCAGGCATTAACCGGAAGCTAACGGTACCTTAGCCGTATCCTTCGGGCAAGTTTTCCAGTAGTTGCATGCAAATCAAGCACCAATCGTATGGAAATCAACCATAATTAAACAGATATTTGGGTGGTAGGTTAACAGAGACTTCCGATATTATAGCGATGGGTTAACAGAAACCACGTACCATCATGGTGAATTTCTAGCTGACATTAACCGGAAGCTAACGACACCTTAGCCGCATCCCCTGCGTAAGTTTACCAGAAGTTGCATGCAAATTAAGCACCAATCGCTCGGAAATCAACCGTAGTTAACCAGAAATTTGGTTGGTGGGTTAACAGAGATCATCGATGTCATAGTAGCGGGTTAACAGAAGCCCCGTGCCATCGTGGTAAAATTCTAGCAGGCATTAACCGGCAGCTAACGACACCTTAGCCGGATCCCTTGCGTAAGTTTTCCATAAGTTGCATGCAAAATAAACACCAATCGTTCTGAAATCAGACATAATTAAACAGAAATTGGGGTGGTAGGTTAACAGATACCTCCGATATCATAGTGGTGGGTTAACAGGAAGCAAGTGCCATCGTAGTGAATTTCTAGCAGGCATTAAACGGAAGCTAACGGTGCCTTAGCCGTATCCTTCGATCAAGATTTCCAGAAGTTGCATGCAACTCAAGCACCAATCGTATGGAGATCAACCATAATTAAACAGAAATTTGGGTGGTAGGTTAACAGAGGCCTCCGATATCATAGTGGTGGGTTACCACAAACCTCGTGCCATCATGGTGAATTTCTAGCAGGCATTAAGCGGACGCTGATGACACCTTAGCCCCATCCCTTGCGTAAGTTTTTCAGAAATTGCATGCAAATCCAGCACCAATCGTACGGAAATCAACCATAATTAAACAGAAATGTGGGTGGTAGGTTAACAGAGACCTCCGATATCATTGTGGTGGGTTACCAGAAACCTCGTGCCATCATGGTGTATTTCTAGCAGGCATTATCCGGAAGCTAACGGTACCTTAGCCGTATCCTTCGGGCAAGTTTTCCAGTAGTTGCATGCAATTCAAGCACCAATCATGCGGAAATCAAACATAATTAAACAGAAATTTGGATGGTAGGTTAACAGTGGCCTCCGATATCATAGTGGTGGGTTACTAGAAATCTAGTGCCATCATGGTGAACTTCAAGCAGGCGTTAAGCGGAAGCTAACGACACCTTAGTTGCATCCCCTGCGTAAGTATTTCAGAAATTGCATGCAAGTCAAGCACCAATCGCACGGAAATACACCATAATTAAACAGAAATTTGGGTGGCAGGCTAAAAGAGACATCCGATATTATAGCGATGGGTTAACAGACACCACGCACCATCATGGTGAATTTCTAGCTAACATTAACCGGAAGCTAACGACTCCTTAACCGCATCCCCTGCGTAAGTTTACCAGAAGTTGCATGCAAATTAAGCACCAATCGTTCGGAAATCAACCGTAGTTAAACAGAAATTTGGTTGGTGGGTTAACAGAGATCTCCGATGTCATAGTAGCGGGTTAACAGAAGCCACGTGCCATCGTGGTAAATTTCAAGCAGGCATTAACCGGTAGCTAACGACATCTTAGCCGCATCCCTTGCGTAAGTTTTCCAGAAGTTGCATGCAAATTAAACACCAATCGTTCTGAAATCAGACATAATTAAACAGAAATTGGGGTGGTAGTTTAACAGATACCTCCGATATCATAGTGGTGGGTTAACAGAAACCAAGTGCCATCGTAGTGAATTTCTATTAGGCATTAACCGGAAGCTAACGGTACCTTAGCCGTATCCTTCGGGCAAGTTTTCCAGTAGTTGCATGCAAATCAAGCACCAATCGTATGGAAATACACTATAATTAAACAGAAATTTGAGTGGTAGGCTAACAGAGACCTCCGATATTATTGCTGTGAGTAAAAAGAAACCCCGTGCCATCATGGTGAATTTCTAGCAGGCATTAACCGGAAGCTAACGGCACCTTAGCCGCATCCCCTGCGTATGTTTACCACAAGTTGCATGCAAATTAAGCACCAATCGTTCGGAAATCAGCCATAATTAAACAAAAATTTGGGTGGTATGTTAACAGAGACCTCTAATGTCACAGAGGTGGGTTAACAGAAACCAAGTGCCATCATTGTGAGTTTCTAGCAGGCATTAACCGGACGCTTACGACACCTTAGCCCCATCCCTTCCGTAATTTTTTCAGAAATTGCATGCAAGTCAAGCACCAATCATACGGAAAACAACCATAATTAAACAGCAATTTGGGTGGTAGGTTAACAGAGACCTCCGATAACATTGTGGTGAGTTAACAGAAACCTCGTGCCATCATGGTGTGTTTCTAGCAGGCATTAACCGGAAGCTAACGACACCTTAGCCGCATCCCCTTCGTAAGTTTACCAGAAGTTGCATGCAAATTAAGCACCAATCGTTCGGAAATAAACCGTAGTTAAACAGAAATTTCGTTGGTGGGTTAATAGAGATCTCCGGTGTCATAGTAGTGGGTTAACAGAAGCCACGTGTCGGAAGCTAACGACACCTTAGCCGTATCCGTCGTGCAAGCTTGCCAGAAGTTAGTTGCAAATCAAACACCAATCGTGCATAAATCAGCCATAATTAAACAGAAATTTGTGTGGCAGGTTAAAAGGACCTCCGGTATCATAGTGGAAACTAACGAAACCTTGGCCATATCCCTCGCGCCAAGTTTCCCAGAAGTTTTATGCAAATGAAGCACCAATCGTACAGAAATCAACCATAATTAAACAGAAATTTGGGTGGTAGGTTAACAGAGACCTCCGATATCATTGTGGTGGGTTACCAGAAACCTCGCGCCGTCATGGTGTATTTCTAGCAGGCATTAACCGGAAGCTAACGGTACCTTAGCCGTATCCTTCGGGCAAGTTTTCCAGTAGTTGCATGCAAATCAAGCACCAATCGTATGGAAATCAACCATAATTAAACAGATATTTGGGTGGTAGGTTAACAGAGACTTCCGATATTATAGCGATGGGTTAACAGACACCACGTACCATCGTGGTGAATATCTAGCCGACATTAACCGGAAGCTAACGACACCTTAGCCGCATCCCCTGCGTAAGTTTACCAGAAGTTGCATGCAAATTAAGCACCATTCGTTCGGAAATCAACCGTAGTTAAACAGAAATTTGGTTGGTGGGTTAACAGAGATCTTCGATGTCATAGTAGCGGGTTAACAGAAGCCACGTGCCATCGTGGTAAAATTCTAGCAGGCATTAACCGGTAGCAAACGACACCTTAGCCGCATCCCTTGCGTAAGTTTTCCATAAGTTGCATGCAAATTAAACACCAATCGTTCTGAAATCAGACAGAATTAAACCGAAATTGGGGTGGTAGGTTAACAGATACCTCCGATATCATAGTGGTGGGTTAACAGGAACCAAGTGCCATCGTAGTGAATTTCTAGCAGGCATTAAATGGAAGCTAACGGTGCCTTAGCCGTATCCTTCGATCAAGATTTCCAGAAGTTGCATGCAACTCAAGCACCAATCGTATGGAGATCAACCATAATTAAACAGAAATTTGGGTGGTAGGTTAACAGAGCCATCCGATATCATAGTGGTGGGTTACCACAAACCTCGTGCCATCATGGTGAATTTCTAGCAGGCATTAAACGGACGCTTATGACACCTTAGCCCCATCCCTTGCGCAAGTTTTTCAGAAATTGCATGCAAATCAAGCACCAATCGTACGGAAATCAACCATAATTAAACAGAAATGTGGGTGGTAGGTTAACAGAGACCTCCGATATCATTGTGGTGGGTTACCAGAAACCTCGTGCCATCATGGTGTATTTCTAGCAGGCATTAACCGGAAGCTAGCGGTACTTTAGCCGTATCCTTCGGGCAAGTTTTCCAGTAGTTGCATGCAAATCAAGCACCAATCATGCGGAAATCAACCATAATTAAACAGAAATTTGGATGGTAGGTTAACAGAGACCTCCGATATTATAGCTGTGAGTAAAAAGAAACCCCGTGCCATCATGGTGAATTTCTAGCAAGCATTAACCGGAAGCTAACGACACCTTAGTTGCATCCCTTGCGTAAGTATTTCAGAAATTGCATGTAAGTCAAACACCAATCGTACGGAAATCAACCATAATTAAACAGAAATTTGGGTGGTAGGCTAACAGAGACTTCCGATATTATAGCGATGGGTTAACAGACACCACGTACGATCATGGTGAATTTCTAGCTAACATTAACTGGAAGCTAACGACACCTTGGCCGCATCCCCTGCGTAAGTTTTCCAGAAGTTGCATGCAAATTAAGCACCAATCGTTCGGAAATCAACCGTAGTTAAACAGAAATTTGGTTGGTGGGTTAACAGAGATCTCCGATGTCATAGTAGCGGGTTAACAGAAGCCACGTACCATCATGGTGAATTTCTAGCAGACGTTAACCGGAAGCTAACGACACCTTAGTCGCATCTCTCGCCTAATTTTTCCAGACGTTACGTGCAAATCAAACACCAATCGTACGGAAATCAACGATATTTAAACAGGAAATTGGGTGGTAGGTTAAAAGAGGCCTCCGCTATCATAGTGGTGGCCTAACAGAAACCCCGTTCCACCATGGTGTATTTCTAGCAGGCATTAACCGGATGATAACGGTACCTTAGCCGTAGCCTTCGGGCAAGTTTTCCAGTTGTTGCATGCAAATCAAGCACCAATCGTACGGAAATCAACCATAATTAGAGAGAAATTTGGGTGGTAGGTTAACAAAGACCTCCGGTATCATAGTGGTGGGTTACCAGAAACCTCGTGCTATCATAGTGAATTTCTAGCAGGCATTAAACGGAAGCTTACGACACCTTAGCCCCATCCCTTGCGTAAGTTTTGCAGAAATTGCATGCAAGTCAGGCAGGGAAATCAACCATAATTAAACAGCAATTTGGGTGGTAGGTTAACAGAGACCTCCGATATCATTGTGGTGGGTTAACAGAAACCTCGTGCCATCATGGCGTATTTCTAGCAGGCATTAACCGGAAGCTAACGGTGCCTTAGCCGTATCTTTTGGTCAAGATTTCCAGAAGTTGCATGCAAATCAAGCACCGATCGTATGGAGATCAACCATAATTAAAAAGAAATTTGGATGATAGGTTAACAGAGGCCTCCGATATCATAGTGGTGGGTTAACAGAAACCACGTACCATCATGGTGAATTTCTAGCAGACGTTAACCGGAAGCTAACGACACCTTAGTCGCATCCCTCGCCTAATTTTTCCAGAAGTTGCATGCAAATTAAACACCAATCGTTCGGAAATCAACCGTAGTTAAACAGAAATTTGGTTGTTGGGTGAACAGAGATCTCCGATGTCATAGAAGCGGGTTAACAGAAGCCACGTGCCATCGTGGTAAAATTCAAGCAGGCATTAACCAGTAGCTAACGACATCTTAGCCGCATCCCTTGCGTAAGTTTTCCAGAAGTTGCATGCAAATTAAACACCACTCGTTCTGAAATCAGACATAATTAAGCAGAAATTGGGGTGGTAGTTTAACAGATACCTCCGATATCATAGTGGTGGGTTAACAGGAACCAAGTGCCATCGTAGTGAATTTCTATAAGGCATTAACCGGAAGCTAACGGTACCTTAGCCGTATCCTTCGGGCAAGTTTTCCAGTAGTTGCATGCAAATCAAGCACCAATCGTACGGAAATCAACCATAATTAAACAGAAATTTGGATGGTAGGTTAACAGAGACCTCCGATATCATAGTGGTGGGTTACCACAAACCTCGTGCCATCATGGTGAATTTCTAGCAGGCATTAAACGGACGCTTATGACACCTTAGCCCCATCCCTTGCGTAAGTTTTTCAGAAATTGCATGCAAATCAAGCACCAATCGTACGGAAATCAACCATAATTAAACAGAAATGTGGGTGGTAGGTTAACAGAGAAAACCGATATTATTGTGGTGGGTTACCAGAAACCTCGTGCCATCATGGTGTATTTCTAGCAGGCATTAACCGGAAGCTAACGGTACTTTAGCCGTATCATTCGGGCAAGTTTTCCAGTAGTTGCATGCAAATCAAGCACCAATCATGCGGAAATCAACCATAATTAAACAGAAATTTGGATGGTAGGTTAACAAAGACCTCCGATATCATTGTGGTGGATTACCAGAAACCTCGTGCCATCATGGTGTATTTCTAGTAGGCATTAACCGGAAGCTAACGGTACTTTAGCCGTATCCTTCGGGCAAGTTTTCCAGTAGTTGCATGCAAATCAAGCACCAATCATGCGGAAATCAACCATAATTAAACAGAAATTTGGATGGTAGGTTAACAGAGACCTCCGATATTATAGCTGTGAGTAAAAAGAAACCCCGTGCCATCATGGTGAATTTCTAGCAAGCATTAACCGGAAGCTAACGACACCTTAGTTGCATCCCTTGCGTAAGTATTTCAGAAATTGCATGTAAGTCAAACACCAATCGTACGGAAATCAACCATAATTAAACAGAAATTTGGGTGGTAGGCTAACAGAGACTTCCGATATTATAGCGATGGGTTAACAGACACCACGTACGATCATGGTGAATTTCTAGCTGACATTAACCGGAAGCTAACGACACCTTAACCGCATCCCCTGCGTAAGTTTACCAGAAGTTGCATGCAAATTAAGCACCAATCGTTCGGAAATCAACCGTAGTTAAACAGAAATTTGGTTGGTGGGTTAACAGAGATCTCCGATGTCATAGTAGCGGGTTAACAGAAGCCACGTGCCATCGTGGTAAAATTCAAGCAGGCATTAACCGGTAGCTAACGACATCTTAGCCGCATCCCTTGCGTAAGTTTTCCAGAAGTTGCATGCAAATTAAACACCAATCGTTCTGAAATCAGACATAATTAAACAGAAATTGGGGTGGTAGTTTAACAGATACCTCCGGTATCATAGTGGTGGGTTAACAGGAACCAAATGCCATCGTAGTGAATTTCTATAAGGCATTAACCGGAAGCTAACGGTACCTTAGCCGTATCCTTCGGGCAAGTTTTTCAGTAGTTGCATGCAAATCAAGCACCAATCGTATGGAAATACACTATAATTAAACAGAAATTTGGGTGGTAGGCTAACAGAGACCTCCGATATTATTGCTATGAGTAAAAAGAAACCCCGTGCCATCATGGTGAATTTCTAGCAGGCATTAACCGGAAGCTAACGGCACCTTAGCCGCATCCCCTGCGTATGTTTACCACAAGTTGCATGCAAATTAAGCACCAATCGTTCGGAAATCAGCCATAATTAAACAAAAATTTGGGTGGTAGGTTAACAGAGACCTCTAATGTCACAGTGGTGGGTTAACAGAAACCAAGTGCCATCGTTGTGAGTTTCTAGCAGGCATTAACCGGACGCTTACGACACCTTAGCCCCATCCCTCCCGTAATTTTTTCAGAAATTGCATGCAAGTCAAGCACCAATCATACGGAAAACAACCATAATTAAACAGCAATTTGGGTGGTAGGTTAACAGAGACCTCCGATAACATTGTGGTGAGTTAACAGAAACCTCGTGCCATCATGGTGTGTTTCTAGCAGGCATTAACCGGAAGCTAACGACACCTTAGCCGCATCCCCTTCGTAAGTTTACCAGAAGTTGCATGAAAATTAAGCACCATTCGTTCGGAAATCAACCGTAGTTAAACAGAAATTTGGTTGGTGGGTTAACAGAGACCTCCGATATCATTGTGGTGGGTTAACAGAAACCTCAGGCCATCATGGTGAATTTCTAGCAGGCATTAAACGGACGCTTATGACACCTTAGCCCCATCCCTTGCGTAAGTTTTTCAGAAATTGCATGCAAATCAAGCACCAATCGTACGGAAATCAACCATAATTAAACAGAAATGTGGGTGGTAGGTTAACAGAGACCTCCGATATCATTGTGGTGGGTTACCAGAAATATCGTGCCATCATGGTGTATTTCTAGCAGGCATTAACCGGAAGCTAACGGTACTTTAGCCGTATCCTTCGGGCAAGTTTTCCAGTAGTTGCATGCAAATCAAGCACCAATCATGCGGAAATCAACCATAATTAAACAGAAATTTGGATGGTAGGTTAACAGAGACCTCCGATATTATAGCTGTGAGTAAAAAGAAACCCCGTGCCATCATGGTGAATTTCTAGCAAGCATTAACCGGAAGCTAACGACACCTTAGTTGCATCCCTTGCGTAAGTATTTCAGAAATTGCATGTAAGTCAAACACCAATCGTACGGAAATCAACCATAATTAAACAGAAATTTGGGTGGTAGGCTAACAGAGACTTCCGATATTATAGCGATGGGTTAACAGACACCACGTACGATCATGGTGAATTTCTAGCTGACATCAACCGGAAGCTAACGACACCTTAGCCGCATCCCCTGCGTAAGTTTTCCAGAAGTTGCATGCAATCAACCGTAGTTAAACAGAAATTTGGTTGGTGGGTTAACAGAGATCTCCGATGTCATAGTAGCGGGTTAACAGAAGCCACGTACCATCATGGTGAATTTCTAGCAGACGTTAACCGGAAGCTAACGACACCTTAGTCGCATCCCTCGCCTAATTTTTCCAGACGTTACGTGCAAATCAAGCACCAATCGTACGGAAATCAACGATATTTAACCCATTAAACGCGAAAGCAAAATAACAAAGTTAGAAGAACTAAATTTTGTCTGGTCACTACAAGGGTTGAAATCTACATAAAACCACAATCAAATGTTTCGACCACTATCGGGGGGTGTCTGTACGACCCGTGACATATATGTAACACTCGCGGGTCTTTGTTATGTAATACAATTTTTCATAATAACAAAAAAACCAACATTTTCGTTAAACTTGTTTTAATTTTCCAAGCATTATTTTATTATACGAAATATTAACTGTTGCACAAAGAAAAGACATTGGTATAAATATTTGAATATCCATTAATTTGTAGCTTGAAATGAAACTCAAACTGGTCTAAAGTGGAAATTGTAAAAACAATCCACACACAGGCCCACGTCACACTTTTCACATTTGGTATTTACAGATCGCTGACAATTAGTTCCCCCACACCGTCTTCTGGTGGCATTTCTAACTATAAAATGGCCAATTAAGTCATATCTAGCATCAAGCTCAATTTGCGATTCTGGACGTCTAAATCCCCATGGAGGTCGGATTTCTCCATAAGTGCGATAAAAATGATTAGCGATGCTTCTTCTAAACTGTAGTTGGGTTAGCCCATGCCCGCCTTTTGAATAGAGACATCAACCAACCATGTAAATATTGAGAATCACCACTTTTTTCCTCTGGCTCCAATCTGGTACGCGTTAACATTTTTTGCTCCATGCGGTCTGTACCGCCCATGTTCTTATTGTACATAACAATAGCATTAGGAATTTTAACCTGTATTCGGGCGTGTTCTGTTCTAGAGTATCTTACAGCTTTCCCAACTGGCTCTTTCCCAAATAATGTTGATGCGATGGAAACTACTGCATTGTCTACCCATTTGGTGACTGTAATATTGAAATCTGAAATTCGGGAACTGCGCTCCTTTTTCTTTAGCATATCCTTGAGTGGCAAAGGACAAGAGCCTCGTATATGATTTTGCCTAATTGTTCCAGTTCCTTCATACCCAAATTCTTTCAATCCAAGCAAAACAGGTATTGAAGTAAAGAGATTATCGAAAAAAAATCTAAATGGGAGTGGCTTCCAAGTGTCGTCGAATTCGTCTATCATTGAAATCAATGGAGCAGCGTTGTAGCGTACTGCTCGTTTGTCCTAGGATTTTTCCCCTGATACATCTCAAAGATTAAAAGGTAACCGGAAGGCGTGTTTAGGCACCACATTTTATATCCAACTCTCAATGGTTTACCTCTGTTTCTTCTTATCACGACTTCACACTCCTCTACAAGTTGTGTATGCGGCAAGTTTTCCAAGTTTCCGCCATCTTCATCACTGGAGTCTTCACCTGAAAGAGCGCCTGCGTCAGGTGCTTCCAAGTATATAGCTTCCACCTCTTCTTCTTCATTATTATTTAATTCTTCCAAAACGGCGCAAACTTCCTCAGTTGTTAATTTTTCCCTAAGAAACAAAGATTACCTACATATGTATTTACACAATAAATATAATAGTATATTTAAAAGTTGTATCGGCCACCATAAAAGTCGATTTTAACAAATTCTCATTTACGAAACAATTAACTAGCTTTTGGTCTTCATTTCAATGGGCATAAACCTCTAAGTATGTATTTATTCATAAATCGATAGCAGTTTCACTTTTACAACGAACGACATAGAAATAAATTTAACACATAACGTGAACTCGCGAGAGTTACATATATGTCACACTTAGACAAAACGCAAAGAAAAACAGACAAATACCGGCATATTTATTAGTTTTTTTAACTCAACACATACTTTTCAACCAGTTTTAAAATATATAATACAAACATTTCAAATAAATGTCATTTACTGCGCAAAAAGTTATACTTACCGATAACGTGATCTCATTTGGATAGTTTTTATATGTATTTAAAATCGGCTTCGTGTTCAACACTCAATTGCTTTTGCTACACTAAACAGAAAAACACAAATATAGTGCATGTCCATTCTTTGCTCTGCCTACTATGATTTTTATTTATAATTTTTAAAAATTACAAATTCTGTCTTTGAAAAATTTTATATTAGTTTGAGCAGTTCGAGCGTTACATATATGTAACACTAGCGTTTAATGAGTTAAACAGGAAATTGGGTGGTAGGTTAAAAGAGGCCTCCGCTATCATAGTGGTGGCCTAACAGAAACCTCGTTCCACCATGGTGTATTTCTAGCAGGCATTAACCGGATGATAACGGTACCTTAGCCGTAGCCTTCGGGCAAGTTTTCCAGTTGTTGCATGCAAATCAAGCACCAATCGTACGGAAATCAACCATAATTAGAGAGAAATTTGGGTGGTAGGTTAAATGAGACCTCCGGTATCATAGTGGTGGGTTACCAGAAACCTCGTGCTATCATAGTGAATTTCTAGCAGGCATTAAACGGAAGCTTACGACACCTTAGCCCCATCCCTTGCGTAAGTTTTGCAGAAATTGCATGCAAGTCAGGCAGGGAAATCAACCATAATTAAACAGCAATTTGGGTGGTAGGTTAACAGAGACCTCCGATATCATTGTGGTGGGTTAGCAGAAACCTCGTGCCATCATGGCGTATTTCTAGCAGGCATTAACCGGAAGCTAACGATGCCTTAGCCGTATCTTTTGGCCAAGATTTCCAGAAGTTGCATGCAAATCAAGCACCGATCGTATGTAGATCAACCATAATTTAGAAAAAATTTGGATGATAGGTTAACAGAGGCCTCCGATATCATAGTGGTGGGTTAACAGAAACCACGTACCATCATGGTGAATTTCTAGCAGACGTTAACCGGAAGCTAACGACACCTTAGTCGCATCCCTCGCCTAATTTTTCCAGAAGTTGCATGCAAATTAAACACCAATCGTTCTGAAATCCACCGTAGTTAAACAGAAATTTGGGTGGTAGGCTAAAAGAGACGTCCGATATTATAGCGATGGGTTAACAGACACCACGCACCATCATGGTGAATTTCTAGCTGACATTAACCGGGAGCTAACGACACCTTAGCCGCATCCCCTGCGTAAGTTTACCAGAAGTTGCATGCAAATTAAGCACCAATCGTTCGGAAATCAACCGTAGTTAAACAGAAATTTGGTTGTTGGGTGAACAGATATCTCCGATGTCATAGAAGCGGGTTAACAGAAGCCACGTGCCATCGTGGTAAAATTCAAGCAGGCATTAACCAGTAGCTAACGACATCTTAGCCGCATCCCTTGCGTAAGTTTTCCAGAAGTTGCATGCAAATTAAACACCACTCGTTCTGAAATCAGACATAATTAAGCAGAAATTGGGGTGGTAGTTTAACAGATACCTCCGATATCATAGTGGTGGGTTAACAGGAACCAAGTGCCATCGTAGTAAATTTCTATAAGGCATTAACCGGAAGCTAACGGTACCTTAGCCGTATCCTTCGGGCAAGTTTTCCAGTAGTTGCATGCAAATCAAGCACCAATCGTACGGAAATCAACCATAATTAAACAGAAATTTGGGTGGTAGGTTAACAGAGACCTCCGATATCATAGTGGTGGGTTACTAGAAATCTAGTGCCATCATGGTGAACTTCAAGCAGGCATTAACCGGAAGCTAACGACACCTTAGTTGCATCCCTTGCGTAAGTATTTCAGAAATTGCATGTAAGTCAAACACCAATCGTACGGAAATCAACCATAAGCAGAAATTGGGGTGGTAGTTTAACAGATACCTCCGATATCATAGTGGTGGGTTAACAGGAACCAAGTGCCATCGTAGTAAATTTCTATAAGGCATTAACCGGAAGCTAACGGTACCTTAGCCGTATCCTTCGGGCAAGTTTTCCAGTAGTTGCATGCAAATCAAGCACCAATCGTACGGAAATCAACCATAATTAAACAGAAATTTGGGTGGTAGGTTAACAGAGACCTCCGATATCATAGTGGTGGGTTACTAGAAATCTAGTGCCATCATGGTGAACTTCAAGCAGGCATTAACCGGAAGCTAATGACACCTTAGTTGCATCCCTTGCGTAAGTATTTCAGAAATTGCATGTAAGTCAAACACCAATCGTACGGAAATCAACCATAATTAAACAGAAATTTGGGTGGTAGGCTAACAGAGACTTCCGATATTATAGCGATGGGTTAACAGACACCACGTACGATCATGGTGAATTTCTAGCTGACATTAACCGGAAGCTAACGACACCTTAGCCGCATCCCCTGCGTAAGTTTACAAGAAGTTGCATGCAAATCAAGCACCGATCGTATGGAGATCAACCATAATTAAAAAGAAAATTGGATGATAGGTTAACAGAGGCCTCCGATATCATAGAGGTGGGTTAACAGAAACCACGTACCATCATGGTGAATTTCTAGCAGACGTTAACCGGAAGCTAACGACGCCTTAGTCGCATCCCTCGCCTAATTTTTCCACACGTTACGTGCAAATTAAACACCAATCGTTCTGATATCAGACATATTTAAACAGGAAATTGGGTGGTAGGTTAAAAGAGACCTCCGCTATCATAGTGGTGGCCTAACAGAAACCTCGTTCCATCATGGTGTATTTCTAGCAGGCATTAACCGGAAGGTAACGGTACCTTAGCCGTATCCTTCGGGCAAGTTTTCCAGTTGTTGCATGCAAATCAAGCACCAATCGTACGGAAATCAACCATAATTAGAGAGAAATTTGGGTGGTAGGTTAACAGAGACCTCCGGTATCATAGTGGTGGGTTACCAGAAACCTCGTGCTATCATAGTGAATTTCTAGCAGGCATTAAACGGAAGCTTACGACACCTTAGCCCCATCCCTTGCGTAAGTTTTTCAGAAATTGCTTGCAAGTCAGGCACGGAAATCAACCATAATTAAACAGCAATTTGGGTGGTAGGTTAACAGAGACCTCCGATATCATTGTGGTGGGTTAACAGAAACCTCGTGCCATCATGGTGTGTTTCTAGCAGGCATTAACCGGAAGCTAACGGTACTTTAGTCGTATCCTTCGGGCAAGTTTTCCAGTAGTTGCATGCAAATCAAGCACCAATCATACGGAAATTAACCATAATTAAACAGAAATTTGGAGGGTAGGTTAACAGAGACCTCCGATATCATAGTGGTGGGTTACTAGAAATCTAGTGCCATCATGGTGAACTTCAAGCAGGCGGAAGCTAACGACACCTTAGTTGCATCCCCTGCGTAAGTATTTCAGAAATTGCATGCAAGTCAAGCAGCAATCGTACGGAAATACACCATAATTAAACCGAAAATTG
The DNA here is from genome assembly GCA_951828415.1 of Anomoia purmunda. Taxonomy (NCBI): domain Eukaryota; kingdom Metazoa; phylum Arthropoda; class Insecta; order Diptera; family Tephritidae; genus Anomoia; species Anomoia purmunda. Next base: position 84,200,700 of record OX639997.1, on the reverse strand, counting down.
GGTGGTAGGCTAAAAGAGACATACGATATTATAGCGATGGGTTAACAGACACCACACACCATCATGGTGAATTTCTAGCTGACATTAACCGGAAGCTAACGACACCTTAGCCGCATCCCCTTCGTAAGTTTACCAGAAGTTGCATGCAAATTAAGCACCAATCGGTCGGAAATCAACCGTAGTTAAACAGAAATTTGGTTGGTGGGTTAACAGAGATCTCCGATGTCATAGAAGCGGGTTAACAGAAGCCACGTGCCATCATGGTGAATTTCTAGCAGACGTTAACCGGAAGCTAACGACACCTAAGTCGCATCCCTCGCCTAATTTTTCCAGACGTTACGTGCAAATTAAACACCAATCGTTCTGATATCAGACATATTTAAACAGGAAATTGGGTGGTAGGTTAAAAGAGACCTCCGCTATCATAGTGGTGGCCTAACAGAAACCTCGTTCCATCGTGGTAAAATTCAAGCAGGCATTAACCGGTAGCTAACGACATCTTAGCCGCATCCCTTGCGTAAGTTTTCCAGAAGTTGCATGCAAATTAAACACCAATCGTTCTGAAATCAGACATAATTAAGCAGAAATTGGGGTGGTAGTTTAACAGATACCTCCGATATCATAGTGGTGGGTTGACAGGAACCAAGTGCCATCGTGGTAAAATTCAAGCAGGCATTAACCGGTAGCTAACGACATCTTAGCCGCATCCCTTGCGTAAGTTTTCCAGAAGTTGCATGCAAATTAAACACCAATCGGTCTGAAATCAGACATAATTAAGCAGAAATTGGGGTGGTAGTTTAACAGATACCTCCGATATCATAGTGGCGGGTTAACAGGAACCAAGTGCCACCGTAGTGAATTTCTAGCTGACATTACCCGGAAGCTAACGACACCCTAGCCACATCCCTTGCGTAAGTCTTCCAGAAGTTGCATGCAAATTAAGCGCCAATCGTTTGGAAATAAGCCTTAATTAAACAGAAATTTGGGTGGTCGGTTAACAGAGAGTCCCGGTATCATTGTGGTGGGTTAACGGAAACCACGTGCTATCATGGTGAATTTCTACCAGACATTAACCGGAAACTAACGACACCTTAACCGTATCCTTCGGGCAAGTTTTCTAGCAGTTGCATGCAAATCAAGCACCAATCGTACGGAAATCAACCATAATTAGACAGAAATTTGGGTGGTAGGTTAACAGAGACCTCCGATAACATAGTGGTGGGTTACCGTAACAGGTTACGAGGTTTCTAGTGGTTTCTAGTGGTGGGTTACCGTAACAGGTTACGAGGTTTCTGGTAACCCACCACAATGATATCGGAGGTCTCTGTTAACCTACAACCCAAATTTCTGTTTAATTATGGTTGATTTCTGTACGATTGTTGCGTGATTTGCATTAAACTTCTGGAAAACTTGCGCGAGGGATACGGCTAAGGTGTTGTTAGTTTGCGCTTAATGTCTGGTAGAAATTCACCATGATAGCACGTGGTTTCCGTTAACCCACCACTATGATACCGGAGATCTCTGTTATCCTACCACCCCAATTTCTGTTTGATTATGGCTGATTTCTAAGCGATTGGCGCTTAATTTGCATGTAACTTCTGGAAGACTTGCGCAAGGGATGCGGCTAAGGTGTCGTTAGCTAACGGTTAATGTCTGCTAGAAATTCACGATGATGGCACGGGGGTTCTGCTAACTCACAGCTATAATATCGGAGGTCTCTGTTAGCCTACCACCCAAATTTCTGTTTAATTATGGTTGATTTCCGTACGATTGGTGCTTGACTTGCATTCAATTTCTGAAATACTTACGCAAGGGATGCAACTAAGGTGTCGTTAGCTTCCGCTTAATGCCTGCTAGAAATACACCATGACGGCACGAGGTTTCTGGTAACCCACCACAATGATATCGGAGGTCTCTGTTAACCTACAACCCAAATTTCTGTTTAATTATGGTTGATTTCTGTACGATTGTTGCGTGATTTGCATTAAACTTCTGGAAAACTTGCCCGAAGGATACGGCCAAAATACCGTAAGCTTCCGTTTAATGCCTGCTAGAAATTCACCATTATGGCACGAGGTTTCTGGTAACCCACCACTATGATATCGGAGGTCTGTTTTAACCAGCCACCCAATTTCCTGTTTAAATATCGTTGATTTCCGTACGATTGGTGCTTGATTTGCACGTAACGTCTGGAAAAATTAGGCGAGGGATGCGACTATGGTGTCGTTAGCTTCCGGTTAATGCCTGCTAGAAATACACCATGATGGCACGAGGTTTCTGTTAACCCACCACAATGTTATCGGAGGTCTCTTTTGACCTACCACCCAAATTGCTGTTTAATTATGGTTGTTTTCCGTACTATTGGTGCTGGACTTGCATGCAATTTCCGAAAAACTTACGCAAGGGATGGGGCTAAGCTGTCGTAAGCTTCCGTTTAATACCTGCTAGAAATTCACCATGATGGCACGAGGTTTCTGGTAACCCACCACTATGCAACTACTGGAAAACTTGCCCGAAGGATACGGCTAAGGTACCGTTATCTTCCGGTTAATGCCTGCTAGAAATACACCATGATGGCACGAGGTTTCTGTTAGCCCACCACTATGATAGCGGAGGTCTCTTTTAACCTACCACCCAATTTCCTGTTTAAATATCGTTGATTTCCGTACGCTTGGTCCTTGATTTGCACGTAACGTCTGGAAAAATTAGGCGAGGGATGCGACTAAGTTGTCGTTATTGTTGATTTCCGTATGATTGGTGCTTGACTTGCATGCAATTTCTGAAATACTTACGCAAGGGATGCAACTAAGGTGTCGTTAGCTTCCGCTTAATGCCTTCTTGAAATTCACCATGATGGCACTAGATTTCTAGTAGCCCACCACTATGATATCGGAGGTCTCTGTTAACCGACCATCCATATTTCTGTTTAATTATGGTTGCTTTCCGTACGATTGGTGCTTGATTTGCATGCAACTACTGGAAAACTTGCCCGAAGGATACGGCTAAGGTACCGTTAGCTTCCGGTTAATGCCTGCTAGAAATACACCATGATGGCACGAGGTTTCTGTTAACCCACCACAATGTTATCGGCGGTCTCTGTTAACCTACCACCCCAATTTCTGTTTAATTATGTCTGATTTCAGAACGATTGGTGTTTAATTTGCATGCAACTTCTGGAAAAGTTACGCAAGGGATGCGGCTAGGGTGTCGTTGGCTACCGGTTAAGGCCTGCTAGAAATTCACCATGATGGCACGGGGTTTCTGTTAACCCACAACTATGATATCGGAGGTCTCTGTTAACCTACCACCCAAATTTCTGTTTAATTATGGTTGATTTCCGTACGTTTGGTGCTTGATTTGCGTGCAACTACTGGAAAACTTGCCCGAAGGATACGGCTAAGGTACCGTTAGCTTCCGGTTAATGCCTGCTAGAAATACACCATGATGGCACGAGGTTTCTGGTAATCCACCACAATGATATCGGAGGTCTCTGTTAACCTACCACCCAAATTTCTGTTTAATTATGGTTGATTTCCGTACGATTGGTGCTTGATTTGCATATGCAACTTCTGGAAAAATGGCCCGAAGGATACAGCTAAGGTACCGTTATCTTCCGGTTAATGCCTGCTAGAAATACACCATGATGGCACGAGGTTTCTGTTAGCCCACCACTATGACAGCGGAGGTCTCTTTTAACCTACCACCCAATTTTCTGTTTAAATATCGTTGATTTCCGTACGCTTGGTGCTTGATTTGCACGTAACGTCTGGAAAAATTAGGCGAGGGATGCGACTCAGTTGTCGTTATTGTTGATTTCCGTATGATTGGTGCTTGACTTGCATGCAATTTCTGAAATACTTACGCAAGGGATGCAACTAAGGTGTCGTTAGCTTCCGCTTAATGCCTTCTTGAAATTCACGATGATGGCACTAGGTTTCTAGTAACCCACCACTATGATATCGGAGGTCTCTGTTAACCTACCATCCAAATTTGTGTTTAATTATGGTTGATTTCCGTACGATTGGTGCTTGATTTGCATGCAACTACTGGAAAACTTGCCCGAAGGATACGGCTAAGGTACCGTTAGCTTCCGGTTAATGCCTGCTAGAAATGCACCATGATGGCACGAGGTTTCTGTTAACCCACCACAATGTTATCGGCGGTCTCTGTTAACCTACCACCCCAATTTCTGTTTAATTATGTCTGATTTCAGAACGATTGGTGCTTGATTTGCTTGCAACTTCTGGAAAACTTGCCCGAAGGATACGGCCAAGGTACCGTTATCTTCCGGTTAATGCCTGCTTGAAATACACCATGATGGCACGAAGTTTCTGTTAGCCCACCACTATGATATCGGAGGTCTCTGTTAACCTACCACCCAAATTTTTGTTTAATTATGGTTGATTTCCGTACGATGGGTGCTTGATTTGCATGCATCTTGTGGAAAACTTAAGCAAGGGGTGGGTTACCAGAAACCAAGTGCCATCATGGTGAGTTTCTAGCAGGCATAAATGGGAGCTAACGACACCTTAGCCGGATCTCTCGCGCTATTTTTTCAGAAGTTGCATGCAACTTAAGCACCAGTCGTAAGGAAATCAACCATAATTAAACAAAAATTTGGGTGGTAGCTTAACAGAGACCTCCGTTATCATAAGCTAACGGCACCTTAGCCGGATCTCTCGCGCTATTTTTTCAGAAGTTGCATGCAACTCAAGCACCAATCGTACGGAAATCAACCATAATTAAACAGAAATTTGGGTGGTAGGTTAACAGAGACCTCCGTTATCATAGTGGTGGGTTAACAGAAACAAAGTGCCATCATGGTGAGTTTCTAGCAGGCATAAATGGGAAGCTAACGACACCTTAGCCGGATCTCTCGTGCTGTTTTTTCAGAAGTTGCATGCAACTCAAGCACCAATCGTAAGGAAATCAACCATAATTAAACAAAAATTTGGGTGGTAGGTTAACAAAGACACCCGATATCATAGTGGTGGGTTAAAAGAAACCAAGTGCCATCGTGGTGAGTTTCTAGCAGGCATAAATGGGAGGCTAACGACACCTTAGCCGGATCTCTCACGCTATTGTTTCAGAAGTTGCATGCAAACCAAACACCAATCGTACGGTAATCAACTATAATTAAACAAAAAATTGGGTGGTAGGTTAACAGAGACCTCCGATATCACATTGGTGGGTTAACAGAAACCAAGTGCCATCGTGGTGAGTTTCTAGCAGGCATAAATGGGAAGCTAACGACACCTTAGCCGCACCCCTTGCTTAAGTTTTCCACAAGATGCATGCAAATCAAGCACCAATCGTACGGAAATCAACCATAATTAAACAAAAATTTGGGTGGTAGGTTAACAGAGACCTCCGATATCATAGTGGTGGGTTAACAGAAACCAAGTGCCATCGTGGTGAGTTTCTAGTAGGCATAAATGGGAAGCTAACGACACCTTAGCCGGATCTCTCACGCTATTGTTTCAGAAGTTGCATGCAAACCAAACATAATGGTGGGTTAACAGAAACCAAGTGCCATCGTGGTGAGTTTCTAGCAGGCATAAATGGAGCTAACGACACCTTAGCCGGATCTCTCACGCTATTGTTTCAGAAGTTGCATGCAAACCAAACATAATGGTGGGTTAACAGAAACCAAGTGCCATCGGGGAGAGTTTCTAGCAGGCATAAATGGGAGCTAACGACACCTTAGCCGGATCTCTCGCGCTATTTTTTCAGATTACGATTGGTGTTTGGTTTGCATGCAACTTCTGAAACAATAGCGTGAGAGATCCGGCTAAGGTGTCGTTAGCTTCCCATTTATGCCTACTAGAAACTCACCACGATGGCACTTGGTTTCTGTTAACCCACCATTATGATATCGGGGGTCTCTGCTAACCTACCCCCCAAATTTTTGTTAAATTATGGTTGATTTCCTTACGATTGGTGCTTGAGTTGTATGCAACTTCTGAAAAAATAGCGCGAGAGATCCGGCTAAGGTGTCGTTACCTTCCTATTTATGCCTGCTAGAAACTCACTACGATGGCACTTGGTTTCTGGTAACCCACCACTATGATATCGGAGGTCTCTGTTAACCTACCACCCAAATTTTTGTTTAATTATGGTTGATTTCCTTACGACTGGTGCTTAAGTTGCATGCAACTTCTGAAAAAATAGCGCGAGAGATCCGGCTAAGGTGTCGTTAGCTCCCATTTATGCCTGCTAGAAACTCACCACGATGGCACTTGGTTTCTGTTAACCCACCACTATGATATCGGGTGTCTCTGTTAACCTACCACCCAAATTTTTGTTTAATTATGGTTGATTTCCTTACGATTGGTGCTTGAGTTGCATGCAACTTCTGAAAAAATAGCGCGAGAGATCCGGCTAAGGTGTCGTTAGCTTCCCATTTATACCTGCTAGAAATTCACCACGATGGCACTTGGTTTCTGTTAACCCACCACTATGATAACGGAGGTCTCTGTTAACCTACCACCCAAATTTCTGTTTAATTATGGTTGATTTCCGTACGATTGGTGCTTGAGTTGCATGCAACTTCTGAAAAAATAGCGCGAGAGATCCGGCTAAGGTGTCGTTACCTTCCTATTTATGCCTGCTAGAAACTCACCACGATGTCACTTGGTTTCTGTTAACCCACCACTATGATATCGGAGGTCTCTGTTAAGCTACCACCCAAATTTTTGTTTAATTATGGTTGATTTCCGCACGATTGGTGCTTGATTTGCATGCATCTTGTGGAAAACTTAAGCAAGGGGTGCGGCTAAGGTGTCGTTAGCTTCCCATTTATGCCTGCTAGAAACTCACCACGATGGCACTTGGTTTCTGTTAACCCACCAATGTGATATCGGAGGTCTCTGTAAACCTACCACCCAATTTTTTGTTTAATTATAGTTGATTACCGTACGATTGGTGTTTGGTTTGCATGCAACTTCTGAAACAATAGCGTGAGAGATCCGGCTAAGGTGTCGTTAGCTTCCCATTTATGCCTACTAGAAACTCACCACGAAGGCACTTGGTTTCTGTTAACCCACCATTATGATATCGGGGGTCTCTGCTAACCTACCCCCCAAATTTTTGTTAAATTATGGTTGATTTCCTTACGATTGGTGCTTGAGTTGTATGCAACTTCTGAAAAAATAGCGCGAGAGATCCGGCTAAGGTGTCGTTAGCTTCCCATTTATGCCTGCTAGAAACTCACCACGATGGCACTTGGTTTCTGGTAACCCACCACTATGATATCGGAGGTCTCTGTTAACCTACCACCCAAATTTCTATTAGTTATGGTTGATTTCCTTACGATTGGTGCTTGAGTTGCATGCAACTTCTGAAAAAATAACGCGAGAGATCCGGCTAAAGTGTCGTTAGCTTCCCATTTATGCCTGCTAGAAACTCACCATGATGGCACTTGGTTTCTGTTAACCCACCACTATGATATCGGGGGTCTCTGTTAACCTACCACCCAAATTTTTGTTTAATTATGGTTGATTTCCTTACGACTGGTGCTTAAGTTGCATGCAACTTCTGAAAAAATAGCGCGAGAGATCCGGCTAAGGTGTCGTTAGCTCCCATTTATGCCTGCTAGAAACTTACCACGATGGCACTTGGTTTCTGTTAACCCACCACTATGATATCGGGTGTCTCTGTTAACCTACCACCCAAATTTTTGTTTAATTATGGTTGATTTCCTTACGATTGGTGCTTGAGTTGCATGCAACTTCTGAAAAAATAGCGCGAGAGATGCGGCTAAGGTGTCGTTAGCTTCCCATTTATACCTGCTAGAAATTCACCACGATGGCACTTGGTTTCTGTTAACCCACCACTATGATAACGGAGGTCTCTGTTAACCTACCACCCAAATTTCTGTTTAATTATGGTTGATTTCCGTACGATTGGTGCTTGAGTTGCATGCAACTTCTAAAAAAATAGCGCGAGAGATCCGGCTAAGGTGTCGTTAGCTTCCCCTTTATGCCTGCTAGAAACTCACCACGATAGTACTTGGTTTCGGTTAACCCACCACTGTGATATCGGAGGTCTCTGTTAACCTACCACCCAAATTTTTGTTTAATTATGGTTGATTTCCGTACGATTGGTGCTTGATTTGCATGCAACTTCTGAAAAAATAGCGCGAGAGATCCGGGTAAGGTGTCGTTAGCTTCAAATTTATGCCTGCTAGAAACTCACCACGATGGAACTTGGTTTCTGTTAACCCACCACTATGATATCGGGTGTCTCTGTTAACCTACCACCCAAATTTTTGTTTAATTATGGTTGATTTCCTTACGATTGGTGCTTGAGTTGCATGCTACTTCTGAAACAATAGCGCGAGAGATCCGGCTAAGGTGTCGTTAGCTTCCCATTTATACCTGCTAGAAATTCACCACGATGGCACTTGGTTTCTGTTAACCCACCACTATGATAACGGAGGTCTCTGTTAAGCTACCACCCAAATTTTTGTTTAATTATGGTTGATTTCCGCACGATTGGTGCTTGATTTGCATGCATCTTGTGGAAAACTTAAGCAATGTGATATCGGAGGTCTCTGTTAACCTACCACCCAATTTTTTGTTTAATTATAGTTGATTACCGTACGATTGGTGTTTGTTTTGCATGCAACTTCTGAAACAATAGCGTGAGAGATCCGGCTATGGTGTCGTTAGCTTCCCATTTATGCCTACTAGAAACTCACCACGATGGCACTTGGTTTCTGTTAACCCACCATTATGATATCGGGGGTCTCTGCTAACCTACCCCCCAAATTTTTGTTAAATTGTGGTTGATTTCCTTACGATTGGTGCTTGAGTTGTATGCAACTTCTGAAAAAATAGCGCGAGAGATCCGGCTAAGGTGTCGTTAGCTTCCCATTTATGCCTGCTAGAAACTCACCACGATGGCACTTGGTTTCTGGTAACCCACCACTATGATATCGGAGGTCTCTGTTAACCTACCACCCAAATTTCTATTAGTTATGGTTGATTTCCTTACGATTGGTGCTTGAGTTGCATGCAACTTCTGAAAAAAAAACGCGAGAGATCCGGCTAAAGTGTCGTTAGCTTCCCATTTATGCCTGCTAGAAACTCACCATGATGGCACTTGGTTTCTGTTAACCCACCACTATGATATCGGGGGTCTCTGTTAACCTACCACCCAAATTTTTGTTTAATTATGGTTGATTTCCTTACGACTGGTGCTTAAGTTGCATGCAACTTCTGAAAAAATAGCGCGAGAGATCCGGCTAAGGTGTCGTTAGCTCCCATTTATGCCTGCTAGAAACTCACCACGATGGCACTTGGTTTCTGTTAACCCACCACTATGATATCGGGTGTCTCTGTTAACCTACCACCCAAATTTTTGTTTAATTATGGTTGATTTCCTTACGATTGGTGCTTGAGTTGCATGCAACTTCTGAAAAAATAGCGCGAGAGATCCGGCTAAGGTGTCGTTACCTTCCTATTTATGCCTGCTAGAAACTCACCACGATGTCACTTGGTTTCTGTTAACCCACCACTATGATATCGGAGGTCTCTGTTAACCTACCACCCAAATTTTTGTTTAATTATGGTTAATTTCCGTACGATTGGTGCTTGAGTTGCATGCAACTTCTGAAAAAATAGCGCGAGAGATCCGGCTAAGGTGTCGTTAGCTTCCCATTTATGCCTGCTAGTAACTCACCACGATGGCACTTGGTTTCTGTTAACCCACCACTATGATAACGGAGGTCTCTGTTAAGCTACCACCCAAATTTTTGTTTAATTATGGTTGATTTCCGCACGATTGGTGCTTGATTTGCATGCATCTTGTGGAAAACTTAAGCAAGGGGTGCGGCTAAGGTGTCGTTAGCTTCCCATTTATGCCTGCTAGAAACTCACCACGATGGCACTTGGTTTCTGTTAACCCACCAATGTGATATCGGAGGTCTCTGTTAACCTACCACCCAATTTTTTGTTTAATTATAGTTGATTACCGTACGATTGGTGTTTGGTTTGCATGCAACTTCTGAAACAATAGCGTGAGAGATCCGGCTAAGGTGTCGTTAGCTTCTCATTTATGCCTACTAGAAACTCACCACGATGGCACTTGGTTTCTGTTAACCCACCATTATGATATCGGGGGTCTCTGCTAACCTACCCCCCAAATTTTTGTTAAATTATGGTTGATTTCCTTACGATTGGTGCTTGAGTTGTATGCAACTTCTGAAAAAATAGCGCGAGAGATCCGGCTAAGGTGTCGTTAGCTTCCCATTTATGCCTGCTAGAAACTCACCACGATGGCACTTGGTTTCTGGTAACCCACCACTATGATATCGGAGGTCTCTGTTAACCTAACACCCAAATTTCTATTAGTTATGGTTGATTTCCTTACGATTGGTGTTTGAGTTGCATGCAACTTCTGAAAAAATAACGCGCGAGATCCGGCTAAAGTGTCGTTAGCTTACCATTTATGCCTGCTAGAAACTCACCATGATGGCACTTGGTTTCTGTTAACCCACCACTATGATATCGGGGGTCTCTGTTAACCTACCACCCAAATTTTTGTTTAATTATGGTTGATTTCCTTACGACTGGTGCTTAAGTTGCATGCAACTTCTGAAAAAATAGCGCGAGAGATCCGGCTAAGGTGTCGTTAGCTCCCATTTATGCCTGCTAGAAACTCACCACGATGGCACTTGGTTTCTGTTAACCCACCACTATGATATCGGATGTCTCTGTTAACCTACCACCCAAATTTTTGTTTAATTATGGTTGATTTCCTTACGATTGGTGCTTGAGTTGCATGCAACTTCTGAAAAAATAGCGCGAGAGATCCGGCTAAGGTGTCGTTAGCTTCCCATTTATACCTGCTAGAAATTCACCACGATGGCACTTGGTTTCTGTTAACCCACCACTATGATAACGGAGGTCTCTGTTAACCTACCACCCAAATTTCTGTTTAATTATGGTTGATTTCCGTACGATTGGTGCTTGAGTTGCATGCAACTTCTGAAAAAATAGCGCGAGAGATCCGGCTAAGGTGTCGTTACCTTCCTATTTATGCCTGCTAGAAACTCACCACGATGTCACTTGGTTTCTGTTAACCCACCACTATGATATCGGAGGTCTCTGTTAACCTACCACCCAAATTTTTGTTTAATTATGGTTAATTTCCGTACGATTGGTGCTTGAGTTGCATGCAACTTCTGAAAAAATAGCGCGAGAGATCCGGCTAAGGTGTCGTTAGCTTCCCATTTATGCCTGCTAGTAACTCACCACGATGGCACTTGGTTTCTGTTAACCCACCACTATGATAACGGAGGTCTCTGTTAAGCTACCACCCAAATTTTTGTTTAATTATGGTTGATTGCCGCACGATTGGTGCTTGATTTGCATGCATCTTGTGGAAAACTTAAGCAAGGGGTGCGGCTAAGGTGTCGTTAGCTTCCCATTTATGCCTGCTAGAAACTCACCACGATGGCACTTGGTTTCTGTTAACCCACCACTATGATATCGGGTGTCTCTGTTAACCTACCACCCAAATTTGTGTTTAATTATGGTTGATTTCCGTACGATTGGTGCTTGATTTGCATGCAACTTCTGAAAAAATAGCGCGAGAGATCCGGGTAAGGTGTCGTAATTATGGTTAATTTCCGTACGATTGGTGCTTGAGTTGCATGCAACTTCTGAAAAAATAGCGCGAGAGATCCGGCTAAGGTGTCGTTAGCTTCCCATTTATGCTTGCTAGGAACTCACCACGATGGCACTTGGTTTCTGTTAATCCAGCACTATGATGTCGGGGGTCTCTGTTAACCTACCACCCAAATTTTTGTTTAATTATGGTTGATTTCCGTACGATTGGTGCTTGAGTTGCATGCAACTTCTGAAAAAATAGCTCGAGAGATCCGGCTAAGGTGTCGTTAGCTTCCCATTTATGTCAGCTAGGAACTCACCACGATGGCACTTGGTTTCTGTTCATCCAGCACTATGATGTCGGGGGTCTCTGTTAACCTACCACCCAAATTTTTGTTTAATTATGGTTGATTTCCTTACGATTGGTGCTTGAGTTGCATGCAACTTCTAAAAAAATAGCACGACGGATCCGGCTAAGGTGTCGTTAGCTTCCCATTTATGCCTGCTAGAAACTCACCACGATGGCACTTGGTTTCTGTTAACCCACCACTATGATATCGGGTGTCTCTGTTAACCTACCACCCAAATTTGTGTTTAATTATGGTTGATTTCCGTACGATTGGTGCTTGAGTTGCATGCAACTTCTGAAAAAATAGCGCGAGAGATCCGGCTAAGGTGTCGTTAGCTTCCCCTTTATGCCTGCTAGAAACTCACCGCGATAGCACTTGCTTTCGGTTAACCCACCACTATGATATCGGAGGTCTCTGTTAACTACCACCCAAATATTTGTTTAATTATGGTTGATTTCCGTACGATTGGTGCTTGATTTGCATGCAACTTGTGGAAAACTTAAACAAGGGGTGCGGCTAAGGTGTCAATAGCTTCCCCTTAATGCCTGCTAGAAACTCATCACGATAGCACTTGGTTTCTGTTAACCCACCACTATGATATCGGAGGTCTCTGTTAACCTACCACCCAAATTTTTGCTTAATTATGGTTGATTTCCGTATGATTGGTGCTTGAGTTGCATGCAACTTCTGAAAAAATAGCGCGAGAGATCCGGCTAAGGTGTCGTTAGCTTCCCCTTTATGCCTGCTAGAAACTCACCATGACTGCACGTGGTTTCTGTTAACCCACCACTGTGATATCGGAGGTCTCTGTTAACCAACCACCCAAACTTTTGTTTAATAATGGTTGATTTCCGTACGATTGGTGCTTGATTTGCATGCACCTTGTGGAAAACTTAAGCAAGGGGTGCGGCTAAGGTGTCAATAGCTTCCCCTTGTCTCTGTTAACCTACCACCCAAATTTCTACAATTGGTGTTTGGTTTGCATACAACTTCTGAAAAAATAGCGCGAGAGATCCGGCTAAGGTGTCGTTAGCTTCCTATTTATGCCTGCTAGAAACTCACTACGATGGCACTTGGTGTCTGGTAACCCACCACTATAATATCGGAGGTCTCTGTTAACCTACCACCCAAATTTCTATTTAATTATGGTTGATTTCCTTACGATTGGTGCTTTAGTTGCATGCAACTTCTGAAAAAATAGCGCGAGAGATCCGGCTAAGGTGTCGTTAGCTTCCCACTTATGCCTGCTAGAAACTCACCATGATGGCACTTGGTTTCTGTGAACCCACCACTATGATATCGGGTGTCTCTCTTAACCTACCACCCAAACTTTTGTTTAATTATGGTTGATTTCCTTACGATTGGTGCTTGAGTTGCATGCAACTTCTGAAAAAATAGCACGAGAGATCGGGCTAAGGTGTCGGTAGCTTCCCAATTATGCCTGCTAGAAACTCACCACGATGGCACTTGGTTTCTGTTAACCCACCACTATGATAACGGAGGCCTCTGTTAACCTACCACCCAAATTTCTGTTTAATTATGGTTGATTTCCGTACGATTGGTGCTTGAGTTGCATGCAACTTCTGAAAAAATAGCGCGAGAGATCCGGCTAAGGTGTCGTTAGCTTCCCATTTATGCCTGCTAGTAACTCACCACGATGGCACTTGGTTTCTGTTAACCCACCACTATGATAACGGAGGTCTCTGTTAAGCTACCACCCAAATTTTTGTTTAATTATGGTTGATTTCCGCACGATTGGTGCTTGATTTGCATGCATCTTGTGGAAAACTTAAGCAAGGGGTGCGGCTAAGGTGTCGTTAGCTTCCCATTTATGCCTGCTAGAAACTCACCACGATGGCACTTGGTTTCTGTTAACCCACCAATGTGATATCGGAGGTCTCTGTTAACCTACCACCCAATTTTTTGTTTAATTATAGTTGATTACCGTACGATTGGTGTTTGGTTTGCATGCAACTTCTGAAACAATAGCGTGAGAGATCCGGCTAAGGTGTCGTTAGCTTCTCATTTATGCCTACTAGAAACTCACCACGATGGCACTTGGTTTCTGTTAACCCACCATTATGATATCGGGGGTCTCTGCTAACCTACCCCCCAAATTTTTGTTAAATTATGGTTGATTTCCTTACGATTGGTGCTTGAGTTGTATGCAACTTCTGAAAAAATAGCGCGAGAGATCCGGCTAAGGTGTCGTTAGCTTCCCATTTATGCCTGCTAGAAACTCACCACGATGGCACTTGGTTTCTGGTAACCCACCACTATGATATCGGAGGTCTCTGTTAACCTAACACCCAAATTTCTATTATTTATGGTTGATTTCCTTACGATTGGTGTTTGAGTTGCATGCAACTTCTGAAAAAATAACGCGCGAGATCCGGCTAAAGTGTCGTTAGCTTACCATTTATGCCTGCTAGAAACTCACCATGATGGCACTTGGTTTCTGTTAACCCACCACTATGATATCGGGGGTCTCTGTTAACCTACCACCCAAATTTTTGTTTAATTATGGTTGATTTCCTTACGACTGGTGCTTAAGTTGCATGCAACTTCTGAAAAAATAGCGCGAGAGATCCGACTAAGGTGTCGTTAGCTCCCATTTATGCCTGCTAGAAACTCTCCACGATGGCACTTGGTTTCTGTTAACCCACCACTATGATATCGGATGTCTCTGTTAACCTACCACCCAAATTTTTGTTTAATTATGGTTGATTTCCTTACGATTGGTGCTTGAGTTGCATGCAACTTCTGAAAAAATAGCGCGAGAGATCCGGCTAAGGTGTCGTTAGCTTCCCATTTATACCTGCTAGAAATTCACCACGATGGCACTTGGTTTCTGTTAACCCACCACTATGATAACGGAGGTCTCTGTTAACCTACCACCCAAATTTCTGTTTAATTATGGTTGATTTCGGTACGATTGGTGCTTGAGTTGCATGCAACTTCTGAAAAAATAGCGCGAGAGATCCGGCTAAGGTGTCGTTACCTTCCTATTTATGCCTGCTAGAAACTCACCACGATGTCACTTGGTTTCTGTTAACCCACCACTATGATATCGGAGGTCTCTGTTAACCTACCACCCAAATTTTTGTTTAATTATGGTTAATTTCCGTACGATTGGTGCTTGAGTTGCATGCAACTTCTGAAAAAATAGCGCGAGAGATCCGGCTAAGGTGTCGTTAGCTTCCCATTTATGCCTGCTAGTAACTCACCACGATGGCACTTGGTTTCTGTTAACCCACCACTATGATAACGGAGGTCTCTGTTAAGCTACCACCCAAATTTTTGTTTAATTATGGTTGATTTCCGCACGATTGGTGCTTGATTTGCATGCATCTTGTGGAAAACTTAAGCAAGGGGTGCGGCTAAGGTGTCGTTAGCTTCCCATTTATGCCTGCTAGAAACTCACCACGATGGCACTTGGTTTCTGTTAACCCACCACTATGATATCGGGTGTCTCTGTTAACCTACCACCCAAATTTGTGTTTAATTATGGTTGATTTCCGTACGATTGGTGCTTGATTTGCATGCAACTTCTGAAAAAATAGCGCGAGAGATCCGGGTAAGGTGTCGTAATTATGGTTAATTTCCGTACGATTGGTGCTTGAGTTGCATGCAACTTCTGAAAAAATAGCGCGAGAGATCCGGCTAAGGTGTCGTTAGCTTCCCATTTATGCTTGCTAGGAACTCACCACGATGGCACTTGGTTTCTGTTAATCCAGCACTATGATGTCGGGGGTCTCTGTTAACCTACCACCCAAATTTTTGTTTAATTATGGTTGATTTCCGTACGATTGGTGCTTGAGTTGCATGCAACTTCTGAAAAAATAGCTCGAGAGATCCGGCTAAGGTGTCGTTAGCTTCCCATTTATGCCTGCTAGGAACTCACCACGATGGCACTTGGTTTCTGTTCATCCAGCACTATGATGTCGGGGGTCTCTGTTAACCTACCACCCAAATTTTTGTTTAATTATGGTTGATTTCCTTACGATTGGTGCTTGAGTTGCATGCAACTTCTAAAAAAATAGCACGACGGATCCGGCTAAGGTGTCGTTAGCTTCCCATTTATGCCTGCTAGAAACTCACCACGATGGCACTTGGTTTCTGTTAACCCACCACTATGATATCGGGTGTCTCTGTTAACCTACCACCCAAATTTGTGTTTAATTATGGTTGATTTCCGTACGATTGGTGCTTGAGTTGCATGCAACTTCTGAAAAAATAGCGCGAGAGATCCGGCTAAGGTGTCGTTAGCTTCCCCTTTATGCCTGCTAGAAACTCACCGCGATAGCACTTGCTTTCGGTTAACCCACCACTATGATATCGGAGGTCTCTGTTAACTACCACCCAAATATTTGTTTAATTATGGTTGATTTCCGTACGATTGGTGCTTGATTTGCATGCAACTTGTGGAAAACTTAAACAAGGGGTGCGGCTAAGGTGTCAATAGCTTCCCCTTAATGCCTGCTAGAAACTCATCACGATAGCACTTGGTTTCTGTTAACCCACCACTATGATATCGGAGGTCTCTGTTAACCTACCACCCAAATTTTTGCTTAATTATGGTTGATTTCCGTATGATTGGTGCTTGAGTTGCATGCAACTTCTGAAAAAATAGCGCGAGAGATCCGGCTAAGGTGTCGTTAGCTTCCCCTTTATGCCTGCTAGAAACTCACCATGACTGCACGTGGTTTCTGTTAACCCACCACTGTGATATCGGAGGTCTCTGTTAACCAACCACCCAAACTTTTGTTTAATAATGGTTGATTTCCGTACGATTGGTGCTTGATTTGCATGCACCTTGTGGAAAACTTAAGCAAGGGGTGCGGCTAAGGTGTCAATAGCTTCCCCTTGGTCTCTGTTAACCTACCACCCAAATTTCTACAATTGGTGTTTGGTTTGCATGCAACTTCTGAAAAAATAGCGCGAGAGATCCGGCTAAGGTATCGTTAGCTTCCTATTTATGCCTGCTAGAAACTCACTACGATGGCACTTGGTGTCTGGTAACCCACCACTATAATATCGGAGGTCTCTGTTAACCTACCACCCAAATTTCTATTTAATTATGGTTGATTTCCTTACGATTGGTGCTTTAGTTGCATGCAACTTCTGAAAAAATAGCGCGAGAGATCCGGCTAAGGTGTCGTTAGCTTCCCACTTATGCCTGCTAGAAACTCACCATGATGGCACTTGGTTTCTGTGAACCCACCACTATGATATCGGGTGTCTCTCTTAACCTACCACCCAAATTTTTGTTTAATTATGGTTGATTTCCTTACGATTGGTGCTTGAGTTGCATGCAACTTCTGAAAAAATAGCACGAGAGATCGGGCTAAGGTGTCGGTAGCTTCCCAATTATGCCTGCTAGAAACTCACCACGATGGCACTTGGTTTCTGTTAACCCACCACTATGATAACGGAGGTCTCTGTTAACCTACCACCCAAATTTCTGTTTAATTATGGTTGATTTCCGTACGATTGGTGCTTGAGTTGCATGCAACTTCTGAAAAAATAACGCGAGAGATCCGGGTAAGGTGTCGTAATTATGGTTAATTTCCGTACGATTGGTGCTTGAGTTGCATGCAACTTCTGAAAAAATAGCGCGAGAGATCCGGCTAAGGCGTCGTTAGCTTCCCATTTATGCTTGCTAGGAACTCACCACGATGGCACTTGGTTTCTGTTAATCCAGCACTATGATGTCGGGGGTCTCTGTTAACCTACCACCCAAATTTTTTGTTTAATTATGGTTGATTTCCGTACGATTGGTGCTTGAGTTGCATGCAACTTCTGAAAAAATAGCGCGAGAGATCCGGCTAAGGTGTCGTTAGCTTCCCATTTATGCCTGCTAGGAACTCACCACGATGGCACTTGGTTTCTGTTAATCCAGCACTATGATGTCGGGGGTCTCTGTTAACCTACCCCCCAAATTTTTGTTAAATTATGGTTGATTTCCTTACGATTGGTGCTTGAGTTGTATGCAACTTCTGAAAAAATAGCGCGAGAGATCCGGCTAAGGTGTCGTTAGCTTCCCATTTATGCCTGCTAGAAACTCACCACGATGGCACTTGGTTTCTGGTAACCCACCACTATGATATCGGAGGTCTCTGTTAACCTACCACCCAAATTTCTATTAGTTATGGTTGATTTCCTTACGATTGGTGCTTGAGTTGCATGCAACTTCTGAAAAAATAACGCGAGAGATCCGGCTAAAGTGTCGTTAGCTTCCCATTTATGCCTGCTAGAAACTCACCATGATGGCACTTGGTTTCTGTTAACCCACCACTATGATATCGGGGGTCTCTGTTAACCTACCACCCAAATTTTTGTTTAATTATGGTTGATTTCCTTACGACTGGTGCTTAAGTTGCATGCAACTTCTGAAACAATAGCGCGAGAGATCCGGCTAAGGTGTCGTTAGCTCCCATTTATGCCTGCTAGAAACTCACCACGATGGCACTTGGTTTCTGTTAACCCACCACTATGATATCGGGTGTCTCTGTTAACCTACCACCCAAAATTTTGTTTAATTATGGTTGATTTCCTTACGATTGGTGCTTGAGTTGCATGCAACTTCTGAAAAAATAGCGCGAGAGATGCGGCTAAGGTGTCGTTAGCTTCCCATTTATACCTGCTAGAAATTCACCACGATGGCACTTGGTTTCTGTTAACCCACCACTATGATAACGGAGGTCTCTGTTAACCTACTACCCAAATTTCTGTTTAATTATGGTTGATTTCCGTACGATTGGTGCTTGAGTTGCATGCAACTTCTAAAAAATAGCGCGAGAGATCCGGCTAAGGTGTCGTTAGCTTCCCCTTTATGCCTGCTAGAAACTCACCGCGATAGTACTTGGTTTCGGTTAACCCACCACTGTGATATCGGAGGTCTCTGTTAACCTACCACCCAAATTTTTGTTTAATTATGGTTGATTTCCGTACGATTGGTGCTTGATTTGCATGCAACTTCTGAAAAAATAGCGCGAGAGATCCGGGTAAGGTGTCGTTAGCTTCAAATTTATGCCTGCTAGAAACTCACCACGA
Source organism: Anomoia purmunda (assembly GCA_951828415.1). Lineage (NCBI taxonomy): Eukaryota > Metazoa > Arthropoda > Insecta > Diptera > Tephritidae > Anomoia > Anomoia purmunda. Next base: position 84,181,679 of record OX639997.1, on the reverse strand, counting down.
TGGCACTTGGTTTCTGTTAACCCACCACTATGATATCGGGTGTCTCTGTTAACCTACCACCCAAATTTTTGTTTAATTATGGTTGATTTCCTTACGATTGGTGCTTGAGTTGCATGCAACTTCTGAAACAATAGCGCGAGAGATCCGGCTAAGGTGTCGTTAGCTTCCCATTTATACCTGCTAGAAATTCACCACGATGGCACTTGGTTTCTGTTAACCCACCACTATGATAACGGAGGTCTCTGTTAAGCTACCATCCAAATTTTTGTTTAATTATGGTTGATTTCCGCACGATTGGTGCTTGATTTGCATGCATCTTGTGGAAAACTTAAGCAATGTGATATCGGAGGTCTCTGTTAACCTACCACCCAATTTTTTGTTTAATTATAGTTGATTACCGTACGATTGGTGTTTGGTTTGCATGCAACTTCTGAAACAATAGCGTGAGAGATCCGGCTAAGGTGTCGTTAGCTTCCCATTTATGCCTACTAGAAACTCACCACGATGGCACTTGGTTTCTGTTAACCCACCATTATGATATCGGGGGTCTCTGCTAACCTACCCCCCAAATTTTTGTTAAATTATGGTTGATTTCCTTACGATTGGTGCTTGAGTTGTATGCAACTTCTGAAAAAATAGCGCGAGAGATCCGGCTAAGGTGTCGTTAGCTTCCCATTTATGCCTGCTAGAAACTCACCACGATGGCACTTGGTTTCTGGTAACCCACCACTATGATATCGGAGGTCTCTGTTAACCTACCACCCAAATTTCTATTAGTTATGGTTGATTTCCTTACGATTGGTGCTTGAGTTGCATGCAACTTCTGAAAAAAAAAACGCGAGAGATCCGGCTAAAGTGTCGTTAGCTTCCCATTTATGCCTGCTAGAAACTCACCATGATGGCACTTGGTTTCTGTTAACCCACCACTATGATATCGGGGGTCTCTGTTAACCTACCACCCAAATTTTTGTTTAATTATGGTTGATTTCCTTACGACTGGTGCTTAAGTTGCATGCAACTTCTGAAAAAATAGCGCGAGAGATCCGGCTAAGGTGTCGTTAGCTCCCATTTATGCCTGCTAGAAACTCACCACGATGGCACTTGGTTTCTGTTAACCCACCACTATGATATCGGGTGTCTCTGTTAACCTACCACCCAAATTTTTGTTTAATTATGGTTGATTTCCTTACGATTGGTGCTTGAGTTGCATGCAATTTCTGAAAAAATAGCGCGAGAGATCCGGCTAAGGTGTCGTTAGCTTCCCATTTATACCTGCTAGAAATTCACCACGATGGCACTTGGTTTCTGTTAACCCACCACTATGATAACGGAGGTCTCTGTTAACCTACCACCCAAATTTCTGTTTAATTATGGTTGATTTCCGTACGATTGGTGCTTGAGTTGCATGCAACTTCTGAAAAAATAGCGCGAGAGATCCGGCTAAGGTGTCGTTACCTTCCTATTTATGCCTGCTAGAAACTCACCACGATGTCACTTGGTTTCTGTTAACCCACCACTATGATATCGGAGGTCTCTGTTAACCTACCACCCAAATTTTTGTTTAATTATGGTTAATTTCCGTACGATTGGTGCTTGAGTTGCATGCAACTTCTGAAAAAATAGCGCGAGAGATCCGGCTAAGGTGTCGTTAGCTTCCCATTTATGCCTGCTAGTAACTCACCACGATGGCACTTGGTTTCTGTTAACCCACCACTATGATAACGGAGGTCTCTGTTAAGCTACCACCCAAATTTTTGTTTAATTATGGTTGATTTCCGCACGATTGGTGCTTGATTTGCATGCATCTTGTGGAAAACTTAAGCAAGGGGTGCGGCTAAGGTGTCGTTAGCTTCCCATTTATGCCTGCTAGAAACTCACCACGATGGCACTTGGTTTCTGTTAACCCACCAATGTGATATCGGAGGTCTCTGTTAACCTACCACCCAATTTTTTGTTTAATTATAGTTGATTACCGTACGATTGGTGTTTGGTTTGCATGCAACTTCTGAAACAATAGCGTGAGAGATCCGGCTAAGGTGTCGTTAGCTTCTCATTTATGCCTACTAGAAACTCACCACGATGGCACTTGGTTTCTGTTAACCCACCATTATGATATCGGGGGTCTCTGCTAACCTACCCCCCAAATTTTTGTTAAATTATGGTTGATTTCCTTACGATTGGTGCTTGAGTTGTATGCAACTTCTGAAAAAATAGCGCGAGAGATCCGGCTAAGGTGTCGTTAGCTTCCCATTTATGCCTGCTAGAAACTCACCACGATGGCACTTGGTTTCTGGTAACCCACCACTATGATATCGGAGGTCTCTGTTAACCTAACACCCAAATTTCTATTAGTTATGGTTGATTTCCTTACGATTGCTGCTTGAGTTGCATGCAACTTCTGAAAAAATAACGCGCGAGATCCGGCTAAAGTGTCGTTAGCTTACCATTTATGCCTGCTAGAAACTCACCATGATGGCACTTGGTTTCTGTTAACCCACCACTTTGATATCGGGGGTCGCTGTTAACCTACCACCCAAATTTTTGTTTAATTATGGTTGATTTCCTTACGACTGGTGCTTAAGTTGCATGCAACTTCTGAAAAAATAGCGCGAGAGATCCGGCTAAGGTGTCGTTAGCTCCCATTTATGCCTGCTAGAAACTCACCACGATGGCACTTGGTTTCTGTTAACCCACCACTATGATATCGGATGTCTCTGTTAACCTACCACCCAAATTTTTGTTTAATTATGGTTGATTTCCTTACGATTGGTGCTTGAGTTGCATGCAACTTCTGAAAAAATAGCGCGAGAGATCCGGCTAAGGTGTCGTTAGCTTCCCATTTATACCTGCTAGAAATTCACCACGATGGCACTTGGTTTCTGTTAACCCACCACTATGATAACGGAGGTCTCTGTTAACCTACCACCCAAATTTCTGTTTAATTATGGTTGATTTCCGTACGATTGGTGCTTGAGTTGCATGCAACTTCTGAAAAAATAGCGCGAGAGATCCGGCTAAGGTGTCGTTACCTTCCTATTTATGCCTGCTAGAAACTCACCACGATGTCACTTGGTTTCTGTTAACCCACCACTATGATATCGGAGGTCTCTGTTAACCTACCACCCAAATTTTTGTTTAATTATGGTTAATTTCCGTACGATTGGTGCTTGAGTTGCATGCAACTTCTGAAAAAATAGCGCGAGAGATCCGGCTAAGGTGTCGTTAGCTTCCCATTTATGCCTGCTAGTAACTCACCACGATGGCACTTGGTTTCTGTTAACCCACCACTATGATAAGGGAGGTCTCTGTTAAGCTACCACCCAAATTTTTGTTTAATTATGGTTGATTTCCGCACGATTGGTGCTTGATTTGCATGCATCTTGTGGAAAACTTAAGCAAGGGGTGCGGCTAAGGTGTCGTTAGCTTCCCATTTATGCCTGCTAGAAACTCACCACGATGGCACTTGGTTTCTGTTAACCCACCAATGTGATATCGGAGGTCTCTGTTAACCTACCACCCAATTTTTTGTTTAATTATAGTTGATTACCGTACGATTGGTGTTTGGTTTGCATGCAACTTCTGAAACAATAGCGTGAGAGATCCGGCTAAGGTGTCGTTAGCTTCCCATTTATGCCTACTAGAAACTCACCACGATGGCACTTGGTTTCTGTTAACCCACCATTATGATATCGGGGGTCTCTGCTAACCTACCCCCCAAATTTTTGTTAAATTATGGTTGATTTCCTTACGATTGGTGCTTGAGTTGTATGCAACTTCTGAAAAAATAGCGCGAGAGATCCGGCTAAGGTGTCGTTAGCTTCCCATTTATGCCTGCTAGAAACTCACCACGATGGCACTTGGTTTCTGGTAACCCACCACTATGATATCGGAGGTCTCTGTTAACCTACCACCCAAATTTCTATTAGTTATGGTTGATTTCCTTACGATTGGTGCTTGAGTTGCATGCAACTTCTGAAAAAATAACGCGAGAGATCCGGCTAAAGTGTCGTTAGCTTCCCATTAATGCCTGCTAGAAACTCACCATGATGGCACTTGGTTTCTGTTAACCCACCACTATGATATCGGGGGTCTCTGTTAACCTACCACCCAAATTTTTGTTTAATTATGGTTGATTTCCTTACGACTGGTGCTTAAGTTGCATGCAACTTCTGAAAAAATAGCGCGAGAGATCCGGCTAAGGTGTCGTTAGCTCCCATTTATGCCTGCTAGAAACTCACCACGATGGCACTTGGTTTCTGTTAACCCACCACTATGATATCGGGTGTCTTTGTTAACCTACCACCCAAATTTTTGTTTAATTATGGTTGATTTCCTTACGATTGGTGCTTGAGTTGCATGCAACTTCTGAAAAAATAGCGCGAGAGATCCGGCTAAGGTGTCGTTAGCTTCCCATTTATACCTGCTAGAAATTCACCACGATGGCACTTGGTTTCTGTTAACCCACCACTATGATAACGGAGGTCTCTGTTAACCTACCACCCAAATTTCTGTTTAATTATGGTTGATTTCCGTACGATTGGTGCTTGAGTTGCATGCAACTTCTAAAAAAATAGCGCGAGAGATCCGGCTAAGGTGTCGTTAGCTTCCCCTTTATGCCTGCTAGAAACTCACCACGATAGTACTTGGTTTCGGTTAACCCACCACTGTGATATCGGAGGTCTCTGTTAACCTACCACCCAAATTTTTGTTTAATTATGGTTGATTTCCGTACGATTGGTGCTTGATTTGCATGCAACTTCTGAAAAAATAGCGCGAGAGATCCGGGTAAGGTGTCGTAATTATGGTTAATTTCCGTACGATTGGTGCTTGAGTTGCATGCAACTTCTGAAAAAATAGCGCGAGAGATCCGGCTAAGGTGTCGTTAGCTTCCCATTTATGCTTGCTAGGAACTCACCACGATGGCACTTGGTTTCTGTTAATCCAGCACTATGATGTCGGGGGTCTCTGTTAACCTACCACCCAAATTTTTGTTTAATTATGGTTGATTTCCGTACGATTGGTGCTTGAGTTGCATGCAACTTCTGAAAAAATAGCTCGAGAGATCCGGCTAAGGTGTCGTTAGCTTCCCATTTATGCCTGCTAGGAACTCACCACGATGGCACTTGGTTTCTGTTCATCCAGCACTATGATGTCGGGGGTCTCTGTTAACCTACCACCCAAATTTTTGTTTAATTATGGTTGATTTCCTTACGATTGGTGCTTGAGTTGCATGCAACTTCTAAAAAAATAGCACGACAGATCCGGCTAAGGTGTCGTTAGCTTCCCATTTATGCCTGCTAGAAACTCACCACGATGGCACTTGGTTTCTGTTAACCCACCACTATGATATCGGGTGTCTCTGTTAACCTACCACCCAAATTTGTGTTTAATTATGGTTGATTTCCGTACGATTGGTGCTTGAGTTGCATGCAACTTCTGAAAAAATAGCGCGAGAGATCCGGCTAAGGTGTCGTTAGCTTCCCCTTTATGCCTGCTAGAAACTCACTACGATAGCACTTGCTTTCGGTTAACCCACCACTATGATATCGGAGGTCTCTGTTAACTACCACCCAAATTTTTGTTTAATTATGGTTGATTTCCGTACGATTGGTGCTTGATTTGCATGCAACTTGTGGAAAACTTAAACAAGGGGTGCGGCTAAGGTGTCAATAGCTTCCCCTTAATGCCTGCTAGAAACTCATCACGATAGCACTTGGTTTCTGTTAACCCACCACTATGATATCGGAGGTCTCTGTTAACCTACCACCCAAATTTTTGCTTAATTATGGTTGATTTCCGTATGATTGGTGCTTGAGTTGCATGCAACTTCTGAAAAAATAGCGCGAGAGATCCGGCTAAGGTGTCGTTAGCTTCCCCTTTATGCCTGCTAGAAACTCACCATGACTGCACGTGGTTTCTGTTAACTCACCACTGTGATATCGGAGGTCTCTGTTAACCAACCACCCAAACTTTTGTTTAATAATGGTTGATTTCCGTACGATTGGTGCTTGATTTGCATGCACCTTGTGGAAAACTTAAGCAAGGGGTGCGGCTAAGGTGTCAATAGCTTCCCCTTGGTCTCTGTTAACCTACCACCCAAATTTCTACGATTGGTGTTTGGTTTGCATGCAACTTCTGAAAAAATAGCGCGAGAGATCCGGCTAAGGTGTCGTTAGCTTCCTATTTATGCCTGCTAGAAACTCACTACGATGGCACTTGGTGTCTGGTAACCCACCACTATAATATCGGAGGTCTCTGTTAACCTACCACCCAAATTTCTATTTAATTATGGTTGATTTCCTTACGATTGGTGCTTTAGTTGCATGCAACTTCTGAAAAAATAGCGCGAGAGATCCGGCTAAGGTGTCGTTAGCTTCCCACTTATGCCTGCTAGAAACTCACCATGATGGCACTTGGTTTCTGTGAACCCACCACTATGATATCGGGTGTCTCTCTTAACCTACCACCCAAATTTTTGTTTAATTATGGTTGATTTCCTTACGATTGGTGCTTGAGTTGCATGCAACTTCTGAAAAAATAGCACGAGAGATCGGGCTAAGGTGTCGGTAGCTTCCCATTTATGCCTGCTAGAAACTCACCACGATGGCACTTGGTTTCTGTTAACCCACCACTATGATAACGGAGGTCTCTGTTAACCTACCACCCAAATTTCTGTTTAATTATGGTTGATTTCCGTACGATTGGTGCTTGAGTTGCATGCAACTTCTGAAAAAATAACGCGAGAGATCCGGCTAAGGTGTCGTTAGCTTCCCATTTATGCCTGCTAGAAACTCACCATGATGGCACTTGGTTTCTGTTTACCCACCACTATGATATCGGAGGCCTCTGTTAACCTACCACCCAAATTTCTATTTAATTATGGTTGATTTCCGTACGATTGCTGCTTGAGTTGCATGCAACTTCTAAAAAAATAGCGCGAGAGATCCGGCTAAGGTGTCGTTAGCTTCCCCTTTATGCCTGCTAGAAACTCACCACGATAGTACTTGGTTTCGGTTAACCCACCACTGTGATATCGGAGGTCTCTGTTAACCTACCACCCAAATTTTTGTTTAATTATGGTTGATTTCCGTACGATTGGTGCTTGAGTTGCATGCAACTTCTGAAAAAATAGCTCGAGAGATCCGGCTAAGGTGTCGTTAGCTTCCCATTTATGCCTGCTAGGAACTCACCACGATGGCACTTGGTTTCTGTTCATCCAGCACTATGATGTCGGGGGTCTCTGTTAACCTACCACCCAAATTTTTGTTTAATTATGGTTGATTTCCTTACGATTGGTGCTTGAGTTGCATGCAACTTCTAAAAAAATAGCACGACGGATCCGGCTAAGGTGTCGTTAGCTTCCCATTTATGCCTGCTAGAAACTCACGACGATGGCACTTGGTTTCTGTTAACCCACCACTATGATATCGGGTGTCTCTGTTAACCTACCACCCAAATTTGTGTTTAATTATGGTTGATTTCCGTACGATTGGTGCTTGAGTTGCATGCAACTTCTGAAAAAATAGCGCGAGAGATCCGGCTAAGGTGTCGTTAGCTTCCCCTTTATGCCTGCTAGAAACTCACCACGATAGCACTTGCTTTCGGTTAACCCACCACTATGATATCGGAGGTCTCTGTTAACTACCACCCAAATATTTGTTTAATTATGGTTGATTTCCGTACGATTGGTGCTTGATTTGCATGCAACTTGTGGAAAACTTAAACAAGGGGTGCGGCTAAGGTGTCAATAGCTTCCCCTTAATGCCTGCTAGAAACTCATCACGATAGCACTTGGTTTCTGTTAACCCACCACTATGATATCGGAGGTCTCTGTTAACCTACCACCCAAATTTTTGCTTAATTATGGTTGATTTCCGTATGATTGGTGCTTGAGTTGCATGCAACTTCTGAAAAAATAGCGCGAGAGATCCGGCTAAGGTGTCGTTAGCTTCCCCTTTATGCCTGCTAGAAACTCACCATGACTGCACGTGGTTTCTGTTAACCCACCACTGTGATATCGGAGGTCTCTGTTAACCAACCACCCAAACTTTTGTTTAATAATGGTTGATTTCCGTACGATTGGTGCTTGATTTGCATGCACCTTGTGGAAAACTTAAGCAAGGGGTGCGGCTAAGGTGTCAATAGCTTCCCCTTGGTCTCTGTTAACCTACCACCCAAATTTCTACGATTGGTGTTTGGTTTGCATGCAACTTCTGAAAAAATAGCGCGAGAGATCCGGCTAAGGTGTCGTTAGCTTCCCATTTATGCTTGTTAGGAACTCACCACGATGGCACTTGGTTTCTGTTAATCCAGCACTATGATGTCGGGGGTCTCTGTTAACCTACCACCCAAATTTTTGTTTAATTATGGTTGATTTCCGTACGATTGGTGCTTGAGTTGCATGCAACTTCTGAAAAAATAGCGCGAGAGATCCGGCTAAGGTGTCGTTAGCTTCCCATTTATGCCTGCTAGGAACTCACCACGATGGCACTTGGTTTCTGTTAATCCAGCACTATGATGTCGGGGGTCTCTGTTAACCTACCACCCAAATTTCTGTTTAATTATGGTTGATTTCCGTACGATTGGTGTTTGAGTTGCAGGCAACTTCTGAAAATATAGCGCGAGAGATCCGGCTAAGGTGTCGTTAGCTTCCCATTTATGCCTGCTAGAAACTCACCACGATGGCACTTGGTTTCTGTTAACCCACCACTATGATATCGGGTGTCTCTGTTAACCTACCACCCAAATTTTTGCTTAATTATGGTTGATTTCCGTATGATTGGTGCTTGAGTTGCATGCAACTTCTGAAAAAATAGCGCGAGAGATCCGGCTAAGGTGTCGTTAGCTTCCCCTTTATGCCTGCTAGAAACTCACCATGACTGCACGTGGTTTCTGTTAACCCACCACTGTGATATCGGAGGTCTCTGTTAACCAACCACCCAAACTTTTGTTTAAAATGGTTGATTTCCGTACGATTGGTGCTTGATTTGCATGCACCTTGTGGAAAACTTAAGCAAGGGGTGCGGCTAAGGTGTCAATAGCTTCCCCTTAATGCCTGCTAGAAACTCACCACGATGGCACTTGGTTTCTGTTAACCCACCACTGTGATATCGGAGGTCTCTGTTAACCTACCACCCAAATTTCTACGATTGGTGTTTGGTTTGCATGCAACTTCTGAAAAAATAGCGCGAGAGATCCGGCTAAGGTGTCGTTAGCTTCCTATTTATGCCTGCTAGAAACTCACTACGATGGCACTTGGTGTCTGGTAACCCACCACTATAATATCGGAGGTCTCTGTTAACCTACCACCCAAATTTCTATTTAATTATGGTTGATTTCCTTACGATTGGTGCTTTAGTTGCATGCAACTTCTGAAAAAATAGCGCGAGAGATCCGGCTAAGGTGTCGTTAGCTTCCCACTTATGCCTGCTAGAAACTCACCATGATGGCACTTGGTTTCTGTGAACCCACCACTATGATATCGGGTGTCTCTCTTAACCTACCACCCAAATTTTTGTTTAATTATGGTTGATTTCCTTACGATTGGTGCTTGAGTTGCATGCAACTTCTGAAAAAATAGCACGAGAGATCGGGCTAAGGTGTCGGTAGCTTCCCATTTATGCCTGCTAGAAACTCACCACGATGGCACTTGGTTTCTGTTAACCCACCACTATGATAACGGAGGTCTCTGTTAACCTACCACCCAAATTTCTGTTTAATTATGGTTGATTTCCGTACGATTGGTGCTTGAGTTGCATGCAACTTCTGAAAAAATAACGCGAGAGATCCGGCTAAGGTGTCGTTAGCTTCCCATTTATGCCTGCTAGAGACTCACCATGATGGCACTTGGTTTCTGTTAACCCACCACTATGATATCGGAGGCCTCTGTTAACCTACCACCCAAATTTCTATTTAATTATGGTTGATTTCCGTACGATTGCTGCTTGAGTTGCATGCAACTTCTAAAAATATAGCGCGAGAGATCCGGCTAAGGTGTCGTTAGCTTCCCCTTTATGCCTGCTAGAAACTCACCACGATAGTACTTGGTTTCGGTTAACCCACCACTGTGATATCGGAGGTCTCTGTTAACCTACCACCCAAATTTTTGTTTAATTATGGTTGATTTCCGTACGATTGGTGCTTGATTTGCATGCAACTTCTGAAAAAATAGCGCGAGAGATCCGGGTAAGGTGTCGTTAGCTTCCCCTTTATGCCTGCTAGAAACTCACCATGATAGCACGTGGTTTCGGTTAACCCACCACTGTGATATCGGAGGTCTCTGTTAACCTACCACCCAAATTTCTATTCAATTATGGTTGATTTCCTTACGATTGGTGCTTGAGTTGCATGCAACTTCTGAAAAAATAGCACGAGAGATCGGGCTAAGGTGTCGGTAGCTTCCCATTTATGCCTGCTAGAAACTCACCACGATGGCACTTGGTTTCTGTTAACCCACCACTATGATAACGGAGGTCTCTGTTAACCTACCACCCAAATTTCTGTTTAATTATGGTTGATTTCCGTACGATTGGTGCTTGAGTTGCATGCAACTTCTGAAAAAATAACGCGAGAGATCCGGCTAAGGTGTCGTTAGCTTCCCATTTATGCCTGCTAGAAACTCACTATGATGGCACTTGGTTTCTGTTAACCCACCACTATGATATCGGAGGCCTCTGTTAACCTACCACCCCAAATTTCTATTTAATTATGGTTGATTTCCGTACGATTGCTGCTTGAGTTGCATGCAACTTCTAAAAAAATAGCGCGAGAGATCCGGCTAAGGTGTCGTTAGCTTCCCCTTTATGCCTGCTAGAAACTCACCACGATAGTACTTGGTTTCGGTTAACCCACCACTGTGATGTCGGGGGTCTCTGTTAACCTACCACCAAAATTTTTGTTTAATTATGGTTGATTTCCGTACGATTGGTGCTTGAGTTGCATGCAACTTCTGAAAAAATAGCGCGAGAGATCCGGCTAAGGTGTCGTTAGCTTCCCATTTATGCCTGCTAGGAACTCACCACGATGGCACTTGGTTTCTGTTAATCCAGCACTATGATGTCGGGGGTCTCTGTTAACCTACCACCCAAATTTTTGTTTAATTATGGTTGATTTCCTTACGATTGGTGCTTGAGTTGCATGCAACTTCTAAAAAAATAGCACGACGGATCCGGCTAAGGTGTCGTTAGCTTCCCATTTATGCCTGCTAGAAACTCACCACGATGGCACTTGGTTTCTGTTAACCCACCACTATGATATCGGGTGTCTCTGTTAACCTACCACCCAAATTTTTGCTTAATTATGGTTGATTTCCGTATGATTGGTGCTTGAGTTGCATGCAACTTCTGAAAAAATAGCGCGAGAGATCCGGGTAAGGTGTCGTTAGCTTCCCCTTTATGCCTGCTAGAAACTCACCATGATAGCACGTGGTTTCGGTTAACCCACCACTGTGATATCGGAGGTCTCTGTTAACCTACCACCCAAATTTCTATTCAATTATGGTTGATTTCCTTACGATTGGTGCTTGAGTTGCATGCAACTTCTGAAAAAATAGCACGAGAGATCGGGCTAAGGTGTCGGTAGCTTCCCATTTATGCCTGCTAGAAACTCACCACGATGGCACTTGGTTTCTGTTAACCCACCACTATGATAACGGAGGTCTCTGTTAACCTACCACCCAAATTTCTGTTTAATTATGGTTGATTTCCGTACGATTGGTGCTTGAGTTGCATGCAACTTCTGAAAAATTAACGCGAGAGATCCGGCTAAGGTGTCGTTAGCTTCCCCTTTATGCCTGCTAGAAACTCACCATGACTGCACGTGGTTTCTGTTAACCCACCACTGTGATATCGGAGGTCTCTGTTAACCAACCACCCAAACTTTTGTTTAAAATGGTTGATTTCCGTACGAGTGGTGCTTGATTTGCATGCACCTTGTGGAAAACTTAAGCAAGGGGTGCGGCTAAGGTGTCAATAGCTTCCCCTTAATGCCTGCTAGAAACTCACCACGATGGCACTTGGTTTCTGTTAACCCACCACTGTGATATCGGAGGTCTCTGTTAACCTACCACCCAAATTTCTACAATTGGTGTTTGGTTTGCATGCAACTTCTGACAAAATAGCGCGAGAGATCCGGCTAAGGTGTCGTTAGCTTCCTATTTATGCCTGCTAGAAACTCACTACGATGGCACTTGGTGTCTGGTAACCCACCACTATAATATCGGAGGTCTCTGTTAACCTACCACCCAAATTTCTATTTAATTATGGTTGATTTCCTTACGATTGGTGCTTTAGTTGCATGCAACTTCTGAAAAAATAGCGCGAGAGATCCGGCTAAGGTGTCGTTAGCTTCCCACTTATGCCTGCTAGAAACTCACCATGATGGCACTTGGTTTCTGTGAACCCACCACTATGATATCGGGTGTCTCTCTTAACCTACCACCCAAATTTTTGTTTAATTATGGTTGATTTCCTTACGATTGGTGCTTGAGTTGCATGCAACTTCGCGGTGAGTTTCTAGCAGGCATAAATGGGAAGCTAACGACACCTTAGCCGGATCTCTCGCGCTATTTTTTCAGAAGTTGCATGCAACTCAAGCACCAATCGTAAGGAAATCAACCATAATTAAACAAAAATTTGGGTGGTAGGTTAACAGAGACCCCCGATATCATAGTGGTGGGTTAACAGAAACCAAGTGCCATCTGGGTGAGTTTCTAGCAGGCATAAATGGGAAGCTAACGACACCTTAGCTGGATCTCTCGCGCTATTTTTTCGGAAGTTGCATGCAACTCAAGCACCAATCGTACGGCAATCAACCATAATTAAACAAAAATTTGGGTGGTAGGTTAGCAGAGACATCATAGTGGTGGGTTAACAGAAACCAAGTGCCATCGTGGTGAGTTTCTAGCAGGCATAAATGGGAAGCTAACGACACCTTAGCCGCACCCCTTGCTTAAGTTTTTCACAAGTTGCATGCAAATCAAGCACCAATCGTACGGAACAGAGAGACTTCCGATATCACAGTGGAGGATTAACCGAAACCAAGTGCTATCATGGTGAGCTTCTAGCAGGCACAAATGGGAAGCTAACGACACCTTAGCCGGATCTCTCGCGCTATTTTTTCAGAAGTTGCATGCAACTCAAGCACCAATCGTACGGAAATCAACCATAATTAAACAGAAATTTGGGTGGTAGGTTAACAGACACCTCCGATATCACAGTAATGATTTAACCGAAACTACCTGCTATCATGGTGAGTTTCTAGCAGGCATAAAGGGGAAGCTAACGCCACCTTAGCCGGATCTCTCGCGCTATTTTTTCAGAAGTTGCATGCAAATCAAGCACCAATCGTACGGAAATCAACCATAATTAAACAAAAATTTGGGTGGTAGGTTAGCAGAGACATCATAGTGGTAGGATAACAGAAACCAAGTGCCATCGTGGTGAGTTTCTAGCAGGCATAAATGGGAAGCTAACGACACCTTAGCCGCACCCCTTGCTTAAGTTTTTCACAAGTTGCATGCAAATCAAGCACCAATCGTACGGAACAGAGAGACTTCCGATATCACAGTGGTGGGTTAACAGAAACCAAGTGCCATCGTGGTGAGTTTCTAGCAGGCATAAATGGAAAGCTAACGACACCTTAGCCGGATCTCTCGCGCTATTTTTTCGGAAGTTGCATGCAACTCAAGCAACAATCGTAAGGAAATCAACCATAATTAAACACAAATTTGGGTGGTAGGTTAACAGAGACCCCCGATATCATTGTGGTGGGTTAACAGAAACCAAGTGCCATCGTGGTGAGTTTCTAGCAGGCATAAATGAGAAGCTAACGACACCTTAGAATATTGAATAAAAATTTGGGTGGTAGGTTAACAGACACCTCCGATATCACAGTAATGATTTAACCGAAACCACCTGCTATCATGGTGAGTTTCTAGCAGGCATAAAGGGGAAGCTAACGACACCTTAGCCGGATCTCTCGCGCCATTTTTTCAGAAGTTGCATGCAAATCAAGCACCAATCGTAAGGAAATCAACCATAATTGAATAGAAATTTGGGTGGTAGGTAAACAGAGACCTCCGATATCATAGTGGTGGGTTAACAGAAACCAAGTGCCATCGTGGTGAGTTTCTAGCAGGCATAAATGGGAAGCTAACGACACCTTAGCCGGATCTCTCGCGCTATTTTTTCAGAAGTTGCATGCAACTCAAGCAACAATCGTAAGGAAATCAACCATAATTAAACACAAATTTGGGTGATAGGTTAACAGAGACCCTCGATATCATAGTGGTGGGTTAACAGAAACCAAGTGCCATCGTGGTGAGTTTCTAGCAGGCATAAATGGGAAGCTAACGACACCTTAGCCTGATCTCTCGCGCTATTTTTTCAGAAGTTGCATGCAACTCAAGCACCAATCGTACGGAAATCAACCATAATTAAACAGAAATTTGGGTGGTAGGTTAACAGAGACCTCCGATATCATAGTGGTGGGTTAACAGAACCCAAGTGCCATTGTATTGAGTTTCTAGCAGGCATAAATGGGAAGCTAACGACACCTTAGTCAGATCTCTCGCGCTATTTTTTCAGAAGTTGCATGCATCTCAAACACCAATCGTTCGGAAATCAACCATAATTTAAAAAAAATTTGGGTGGTAGGTTAACAGAGACCCCCGGTATCATAGTGGTGGGTTAACAGAAACCAAGTGCCATCGTGGTGAGTTTCTAGCAGGCACAAATGGGAAGCTAACGACACGTTAGCCGGATCTCTCGCGCTATTTTTTCAGAAGTTGCATGCAACTCAATCACCAATCGTACGGAAATCAACCATAATTAAACAGAAATTTGGGTGGTATGTTAACAGAGACCTCCGATATCATAGTGGTGGGTTAACAGAAACCAAGTGCCATCGCGGTGAGTTTCTAGCAGGCATAAATGGGAAGCTAATGACACCCTAGCCGGATCTCTCCCGCTATTTTTTCAGAAGTTGCATGCAACTCAAGCACCAATCGTAAGGAAATCAACCATAATTAAACAAAAATTTGGGTGGTAGGTTAACAGAGACCCCCGATATCATAGTGGTGGGTTAATAGAAACCAAGTGCCATCATGGTGAGTTTCTAGCAGGCATAAATGGGAAGCTAACGACACCTTAGCCGGATCTCTGGCGCTATTTTTTCGGAAGTTGCATGCAACTCAAGCAACAATCGTAAGGAAATCAACAATAATTAAACACAAATTTGGGTGGTAGGTTAACAGAGACCCCCGATATCATAGTGGTGGGTTAACAGAAACCAAGTGCCATCGTGGTGAGTTTCTAGCAGGCATAAATGGGAAGCTAACGACACCTTAGCCGGATCTCTCGCGCTATTTTTTCAGAAGTTGCATGCAACTCAAGCACCAATCGTACGGAAATCAACCATAATTAAACAGAAATTTGGGTGGTAGGTTAACAGAGACCCCCGATATCATAGTGGTGGGTTAACTGAAACCAAGTGCCATCGTGGTGAGTTTCTAGCAGGCATAAATGGGAAGCTAACGACACCTTAGCTGGATCTCTCGCGCTATTTTTTCGGAAGTTGCATGCAACTCAAGCACCAATCGTACGGAAATCAACCATAATTAAACAAAAATTTGGGTGGTAGGTTAACAGAGACACCCGACATCATAGTGGTGGGTTAACAGAAACCAAGTGCCATCGTGGTGAGTTTCTAGCAGGCATAAATGGGAAGCTAACGACACCTTAGCCGCACCCCTTGCTTAAGTTTTTCACAAGTTGCATGCAAATCAAGCACCAATCGTACGGAACAGAGAGACTTCCGATATCACAGTGGTGGATTAACCGAAACCAAGTGCTATCGTGGTGAGTTTCTAGCAGGCATAAAGGGGAAGCTAACGACACCTTAGCCGGATCTCTCGCGCTATTTTTTCAGAAGTTGCATGCAACTCAAGCACCAGTCGTACGGAAATCAACCATAATTAAACAAAAATTTGGGTGGTAGGTTAACAGACACCTCCGATATCACAGTAATGATTTAACCGAAACCACCTGCTATCATGGTGAGTTTCTAGCAGGCATAAAGGGGAAGCTAACGACACCTTAGCCGGATCTCTCGCGCTATTTTTTCAGAAGTTGCATGCAAATCAAGCACCAATCGTAAGGAAATCAACCATAATTGAATAGAAATTTGGGTGGTAGGTAAACAGAGACCTCCGATATCATAGTGGTGGGTTAACAGAAACCAAGTGCCATCATGGTGAGTTTCTAGCAGGCATAAATGGGAAGCTAACGACACCTTAGCCGGATCTCTTGCGCTATTTTTTCAGAAGTTGCATGCAACTCAAACAACAATCGTAAGGAAATCAACCATAATTAAACACAAATTTGGGTGATAGGTTAACAGAGACCCCCGATATCATAGTGGTGGGTTAACAGAAACCAAGTGCCATCGTGGTGAGTTTCTAGCAGGCATAAATGGGAAGCTAACGACACCTTAGCCGGATCTCTCGCGCTATTTTTTCAGAAGTTGCATGCAACTCAAGCACCAATCGTACGGAAATCAACCATAATTAAACAGAAATTTGGGTGGTAGGTTAACAGAGACCTCCGATATCATAGTGGTGGGTTAACAGAAACCAAGTGCCATTGTATTGAGTTTCTGGCAGGCATAAATGGGAAGCTAACGACACCTTAGTCGGATCTCTCGCGCTATTTTTTCAGAAGTTGCATGCATCTCAAGCACCAATCGTACGGAAATCAACCATAATTAAAAAAAAATTTGGGTGGTAGGTTAACAGAGACCCCCGGTATCATAGTGGTGGGTTAACAGAAACCAAGTGCCATCGTGGTGAGTTTCTAGCAGGCATAAATGGGAAGCTAACGACACCTTAGCCTCACCCCTTGCTTAAGTTTTTCACAAGTTGCATGCCGGATCTCTCGCGCTATTTTTTCAGAAGTTGCATGCAACTGGGTGGTAGGTTAACAGAGACCTCCGATATCATAGTGGTGGGTTAACAGAAACCAAGTGCCATCGCGGTGAGTTTCTAGCAGGCATAAATGGGAAGCTAATGACACCCTAGCCGGATCTCTCCCGCTATTTTTTCAGAAGTTGCATGCAACTCAAGCACCAATCGTAAGGAAATCAACCATAATTAAACAAAAATTTGGGTGGTAGGTTAACAGAGACCCCCGATATCATAGTGGTGGGTTAACAGAAACCAAGTGCCATCGTGGTGAGTTTCTAGCAGGCATAAATGGGAAGCTAACGACACCTTAGCCGGATCTCTCGCGCTATTTTTTCAGAAGTTGCATGCAACTCAAGCACCAATCGTAAGGAAATCAACCATAATTAAACAAAAATTTGGGTGGTAGGTTAACAGAGACCCCCGATATCATAGTGGTGGGTTAACAGAAACCAAGTGCCATCGTGGTGAGTTTCTAGCAGGCATAAATGGGAAGCTAACGACACCTTAGCTGGATCTCTCGCGCTATTTTTTCGGAAGTTGCATGCAACTCAAGCACCAATCGTACGGAAATCAACCATAATTAAACAAAAATTTGGGTGGTAGGTTAGCAGAGACATCATAGTGGTGGGTTAACAGAAACCAAGTGCCATCGTGGTGAGTTTCTAGCAGGCATAAATGGGAAGCTAACGACACCTTAGCCGCACCCCTTGCTTAAGTTTTTCACAAGTTGCATGCAAATCAAGCACCAATCGTACGGAACAGAGAGACTTCCGATATCACAGTGGTGGATTAACCGAAACCAAGTGCTATCGTGGTGAGTTTCTAGCAGGCATAAAGGGGAAGCTAACGACACCTTAGCCGGATCTCTCGCGCTATTTTTTCAGAAGTTGCATGCAACTCAAGCACCAGTCGTACGGAAATCAACCATAATTAAACAAAAATTTGGGTGGTAGGTTAACAGACACCTCCGATATCACAGTAATGATTTAACCGAAACCACCTGCTATCATGGTGAGTTTCTAGCAGGCATAAAGGGGAAGCTAACGACACCTTAGCCGGATCTCTCGCGCTATTTTTTCAGAAGTTGCATGCAAATCAAGCACCAATCGTAAGGAAATCAACCATAATTGAATAGAAATTTGGGTGGTAGGTAAACAGAGACCTCCGATATCATAGTGGTGGGTTAACAGAAACCAAGTGCCATCGTGGTGAGTTTCTAGCAGGCATAAATGGGAAGCTAACGACACCTTAGCCGGATCTCTTGCGCTATTTTTTCAGAAGTTGCATGCAACTCAAACAACAATCGTAAGGAAATCAACCATAATTAAACACAAATTTGGGTGATAGGTTAACAGAGACCCCCGATATCATAGTGGTGGGTTAACAGAAACCAAGTGCCATCGTGGTGAGTTTCTAGCAGGCATAAATATGAAGCTAACGACACCTTAGCCGGATCTCTCGCGCTATTTTTTCAGAAGTTGCATGCAACTCAAGCACCAATCGTACGGAAATCAACCATAATTAAACAGAAATTTGGGTGGTAGGTTAACAGAGACCTCCGATATCATAGTGGTGGGTTAACAGAAACCAAGTGCCATTGTATTGAGTTTCTGGCAGGCATAAATGGGAAGCTAACGACACCTTAGTCGGATCTCTCGCGCTATTTTTTCAGAAGTTGCATGCATCTCAAGCACCAATCGTACGGAAATCAACCATAATTAAAAAAAAATTTGGGTGGTAGGTTAACAGAGACCCCCGGTATCATAGTGGTGGGTTAACAGAAACCAAGTGTCATCGTGGTGAGTTTCTAGCAGGCATAAATGGGAAGCTAACGACACCTTAGCCTCACCCCTTGCTTAAGTTTTTCACAAGTTGCATGCAAATCAAGCACCAATCGTACGGAAATCAACCATAATTAAACAAAAATTTGGGTGGTAGGTTAACAGAGACCTCCGATATCACAGTGGTGGGTTAACCGAAACCAAGTGCTATCGTGGTGAGTTTCTAGCAGGCATAAAGGGGAAGCTAACGACACCTTAGCCGGATCTCTCGCGCTATTTTTTCAGAAGTTGCATGCAAATCAAGCACCAATCGTAAGGAAATCAACCATAATTGAATAGAAATTTGGGTGGTAGGAAAACAGAGACCTCCGATATCATAGTGGTGGGTTAACAGAAACCAAGTGCCATCGTGGTGAGTTTCTAGCAGGCATAAATGGGAAGCTAACGACACCTTAGCCGGATCTCTCGCGCTATTTTTTCAGAAGTTGCATGCAACTCAAGCAACAATCGTAAGGAAATCAACCATAATTAAACACAAATTTGGGTGGTAGGTTAACAGAGACCCCCGGTATCATAGTGGTGGGTTAACAGAAACCAAGTGCCATCTTGGTGAGTTTCTAGCAGGCATAAATGGGAAGCTAACGACACCTTAGCCGGATCTCTCGCGCTATTTTTTCAGAAGTTGCATGCAACTCAAGCACCAATCGTAAGGAAATCAACCATAATTAAACAAAAATTTGGGTGGTAGGTTAACAGAGACCCCCGATATCATAGTGCTGGGTTAACAGAAACCAAGTGCCATCGTGGTGAGTTCCTAGCAGGCATAAATGGGAAGCTAACGACACCTTAGCCGGATCTCTCGCGCTATTTTTTCAGAAGTTGCATGCAACTCAAGCACCAATCGTACGGAAATCAACCATAATTAAACAGAAATTCGGGTGGTAGGTTAACAGAGACCTCCGATATCATAGTGGTGGGTTAACAGAAACCAAGTGCCATCGTGGTGAGTTTCTAGCAGGCATAAATGGGAAGCTAACGACACCTTAGCCGGATCTCTCGCGCTATTTTTTCAGAAGTTGCATGCAACTCAAGCACCAATCGTACGGAAATCAACCATAATTAAACAGAAATTTGGGTGGTAGGTTAACAGAGACCTCCGAGATCATAGTGGTGGGTTAACAGAAACCAAGTGGCATCATGGTGAGTTTCTAGCAGGCATAATGGGGAAGCTAACGACACCTTAGCCGCACCCCTTGCTTAAGTTTTTCACAAGTTGCATGCAAATCAAGCAACAATCGTAAGGAAATCAACCATAATTAAACACAAATTTGGGTGGTAGGTTAACAGAGACCCCCGATATCATAGTGGTGGGTTAACAGAATCCAAGTGCCATCGTGGTGAGTTTCTAGCAGGCATAAATGGAAAGCTAACGACACCTTAGCCGGATCTCTCGCGCTATTTTTTCAGAAGTTGCATGCAACTCAAGCACCAATCGTACGGAAATCAACCATAATTAAACAGAAATTTGGGTGGTAGGTTAACAGAGACCTACGATATCATAGTGGTGGGTTAACAGAAACCAAGTGCCATCGTGGTGAGTTTCTAGCAGGCATAAATGGGAAGCTAACGACACCTTAGCCGGATCTCTCACGCTACTTTTTCAGAAGTTGCATGCAACTCAAGCACCAATCGTACGGAAATCAACCATAATTAAACAGAAATTTGGGTGGTAGGTTAACAGAGACCTCCGATATCATAGTGGTGGGTTAACAGAAACCAAGTGCCATCGTGGTGAGTTTCTAGCAGGGATAAATGGGAAGCTAACGACACCTTAGCCGCACCCCTTGCTTAAGTTTTTCACAAGTTGCATGCAAATCAATCAACAATCGTAAGGAAATCAACCATAATTAAACACAAATTTGGGTGGTAGGTTAACAGAGACCCCCGATATCATAGTGGTGGGTTAACAGAAACCAAGGGTCATCGTGGTGAGTTTCTAGCAGGCATAAATGGGAAGCTAACGACACCTTAGCCGGATCTCTCGCGCTATTTTTTCAGAAGTTGCATGCAACTCAAGCACCAATCGTACGGAAATCAACCATAATTAAACAGAAATTTGGGTGGTAGGTTAACAGAGACCTCCGATATCATAGTGGTGGGTTAACAGAAACCAAGTGCCATCGTGGTGAGTTTCTAGCAGGCATAAATGGGAAGCTAACGACATCTTAGCCGGATCTCTTGTGCTATTTTTTCAGAAGTTGCATGCAACTCAAGCACCAATCGTAAGGAAATCAACCATAATTAAACGAAAATTTGGGTGGTAGGTTAACAGAGACCCCCGATATCATAGTGGTGGGTTAACAGAAACCAAGTGCCATCGTGGTGAGTTTCTAGCAGGCATAAATGGGAAGCTAACGACACCTTAGCTGGATCTCTCGCGCTATTTTTTCGGAAGTTGCATGCAACTCAAGCACCAATCGTACGGAAATCAACCATAATTAAACAAAAATTTGGGTGGTAGGTTAACAGACACCTCCGATATCACAGTGGTGATTTAACCGAAACCACCTGCTATCATGGTGAGTTTCTAGCAGGCATAAAGGGGAAGCTAACGACACCTTAGCCGGATCTCTCGCGCTATTTTTTCAGAAGTTGTATGCAAATCAAGCACCAATCGTAAGGAAAAATCAACCATAATTGGATAGAAATTTGGGTGGTAGGTAAACAGAGACCTCCGATATCATAGTGGTGGGTTAACAGAAACCAAGTGCCATCGTAGTGAGTTTCTAGCAGGCATAAATGGGAAGCTAACGACACCTTAGCCGCATCTCTCGCGCTATTTTTTCAGAAGTTGCATGCAACTCAAGCACCAATCGTACGGAAATCAACCATAATTAAACAGAAATTTGGGTGGTAGGTTAACAGAGACCTCCGATATCATAGTGGTGGGTTAACAGAAACCAAGTGCCATCGTGGTGAGTTTCTATCAGGCATAAATGGGAAGCTAATGACACCTTAGCCGGATCTCTCGCGCTATTTTTTCAGAAGTTGCATGCAAATCAAGCACCAATCGTAAGGAAATCAATCATAATTGAATAGAAATTTGGGTGGTAGGTAAACAGAGACCTCTGATATCATAGTGGTGGGTTAACAGAAACCAAGTGCCATCGTAGTGAGTTTCTAGCAGGCATAAATGGGAAGCTAACGACACCTTAGCCTCACCCCTTGCTTAAGGTTTTCACAAGTTGCATGCAAATCAAGCACCAATCGTACGGAAATCAACCATAATTAAACAAAAATTTGGGTGGTAGGTTAACAGAGACCTCCGATATCACAGTGGTGGGTTAACCGAAACCAAGTGCTATCGTGGTGAGTTTCTAGCAGGCATAAAGGGGAAGCTAACGACACCTTAGCCGGATCTCTCGCGCTATTTTTTCAGAAGTTGCATGCAAATCAAGCACCAATCGTAAGGAAATCAACCATAATTGAATAGAAATTTGGGTGGTAGGAAAACAGAGACCTCCGATATCATAGTGGTGGGTTAACAGAAACCAAGTGCCATCGTGGTGAGTTTCTAGCAGGCATAAATGGGAAGCTAACGACACCTTAGCCGGATCTCTCGCGCTATTCTTTCAGAAGTTGCATGCAACTCAAGCAACAATCGTAAGGAAATCAACCATAATTAAACACAAATTTGGGTGGTAGGTTAACAGAGACCCCCGGTATCATAGTGGTGGGTTAACAGAAACCAAGTGCCATCGTGGTGAGTTTCTAGCAGGCATAAATGGGAAGCTAACGACACCTTAGCCGGATCTCTCGCGCTATTTTTTCAGAAGTTGCATGCAACTCAAGCACCAATCGTAAGGAAATCAACCATAATTAAACAAAAATTTGGGTGGTAGGTTAACAGAGACCCCCGATATCATAGTGCTGGGTTAACAGAAACCAAGTGCCATCGTGGTGAGTTCCTAGCAGGCATAAATGGGAAGCTAACGACACCTTAGCCGGATCTCTCGCGCTATTTTTTCAGAAGTTGCATGCAACTCAAGCACCAATCGTACGGAAATCAACCATAATTAAACAGAAATTTGGGTGGTAGGTTAACAGAGACCTCCGATATCATAGTGGTGGGTTAACAGAAACCAAGTGCCATCGTGGTGAGTTTCTAGCAGGCATAAATGGGAAGCTAACGACACCTTAGCCGGATCTCTCGCGCTATTTTTTCAGAAGTTGCATGCAACTCAAGCACCAATCGTACGGAAATCAACCATAATTAAACAGAAATTTGGGTGGTAGGTTAACAGAGACCTCCGAGATCATAGTGGTGGGTTAACAGAAACCAAGTGGCATCATGGTGAGTTTCTAGCAGGCATAATGGGGAAGCTAACGACACCTTAGCCGCACCCCTTGCTTAAGTTTTTCACAAGTTGCATGCAAATCAAGCAACAATCGTAAGGAAATCAACCATAATTAAACACAAATTTGGGTGGTAGGTTAACAGAGACCCCCGATATCATAGTGGTGGGTTAACAGAATCCAAGTGCCATCGTGGTGAGTTTCTAGCAGGCATAAATGGGAAGCTAACGACACCTTAGCCGGATCTCTCGCGCTATTTTTTCAGAAGTTGCATGCAACTCAAGCACCAATCGTACGGAAATCAACCATAATTAAACAGAAATTTGGGTGGTAGGTTAACAGAGACCTACGATATCATAGTGGTGGGTTAACAGAAACCAAGTGCCATCGTGGTGAGTTTCTAGCAGGCATAAATGGGAAGCTAACGACACCTTAGCCGGATCTCTCACGCTACTTTTTCAGAAGTTGCATGCAACTCAAGCACCAATCGTACGGAAATCAACCATAATTAAACAGAAATTTGGGTGGTAGGTTAACAGAGACCTCCGATATCATAGTGGTGGGTTAACAGAAACCAAGTGCCATCGTGGTGAGTTTCTAGCAGGGATAAATGGGAAGCTAACGACACCTTAGCCGCACCCCTTGCTTAAGTTTTTCACAAGTTGCATGCAAATCAATCAACAATCGTAAGGAAATCAACCATAATTAAACACAAATTTGGGTGGTAGGTTAACAGAGACCCCCGATATCATAGTGGTGGGTTAACAGAAACCAAGGGTCATCGTGGTGAGTTTCTAGCAGGCATAAATGGGAAGCTAACGACACCTTAGCCGGATCTCTCGCGCTATTTTTTCAGAAGTTGCATGCAACTCAAGCACCAATCGTACGGAAATCAACCATAATTAAACAGAAATTTGGGTGGTAGGTTAACAGAGACCTCCGATATCATAGTGGTGGGTTAACAGAAACCAAGTGCCATCGTGGTGAGTTTCTAGCAGGCATAAATGGGAAGCTAACGACATCTTAGCCGGATCTCTTGTGCTATTTTTTCAGAAGTTGCATGCAACTCAAGCACCAATCGTAAGGAAATCAACCATAATTAAACGAAAATTTGGGTGGTAGGTTAACAGAGACCCCCGATATCATAGTGGTGGGTTAACAGAAACCAAGTGCCATCGTGGTGAGTTTCTAGCAGGCATAAATGGGAAGCTAACGACACCTTAGCTGGATCTCTCGCGCTATTTTTTCGGAAGTTGCATGCAACTCAAGCACCAATCGTACGGAAATCAACCATAATTAAACAAAAATTTGGGTGGTAGGTTAACAGACACCTCCGATATCACAGTGGTGATTTAACCGAAACCACCTGCTATCATGGTGAGTTTCTAGCAGGCATAAAGGGGAAGCTAACGACACCTTAGCCGGATCTCTCGCGCTATTTTTTCAGAAGTTGTATGCAAATCAAGCACCAATCGTAAGGAAATCAACCATAATTGGATAGAAATTTGGGTGGTAGGTAAACAGAGACCTCCGATATCATAGTGGTGGGTTAACAGAAACCAAGTGCCATCGTAGTGAGTTTCTAGCAGGCATAAATGGGAAGCTAACGACACCTTAGCCGCATCTCTCGCGCTATTTTTTCAGAAGTTGCATGCAACTCAAGCACCAATCGTACGGAAATCAACCATAATTAAACAGAAATTTGGGTGGTAGGTTAACAGAGACCTCCGATATCATAGTGGTGGGTTAACAGAAACCAAGTGCCAT
Organism: Anomoia purmunda; assembly: GCA_951828415.1. Classification (NCBI taxonomy): domain Eukaryota; kingdom Metazoa; phylum Arthropoda; class Insecta; order Diptera; family Tephritidae; genus Anomoia; species Anomoia purmunda. The sequence goes on along the minus strand of OX639997.1, from coordinate 84,156,815 downwards.
CGTGGTGAGTTTCTATCAGGCATAAATGGGAAGCTAATGACACCTTAGCCGGATCTCTCGCGCTATTTTTTCAGAAGTTGCATGCAAATCAAGCACCAATCGTAAGGAAATCAATCATAATTGAATAGAAATTTGGGTGGTAGGTAAACAGAGACCTCTGATATCATAGTGGTGGGTTAACAGAAACCAAGTGCCATCGTAGTGAGTTTCTAGCAGGCATAAATGGGAAGCTAACGACACCTTAGCCTCACCCCTTGCTTAAGGTTTTCACAAGTTGCATGCAAATCAAGCACCAATCGTACGGAAATCAACCATAATTAAACAAAAATTTGGGTGGTAGGTTAACAGAGACCTCCGATATCACAGTGGTGGGTTAACCGAAACCAAGTGCTATCGTGGTGAGTTTCTAGCAGGCATAAAGGGGAAGCTAACGACACCTTAGCCGGATCTCTCGCGCTATTTTTTCAGAAGTTGCATGCAAATCAAGCACCAATCGTAAGGAAATCAACCATAATTGAATAGAAATTTGGGTGGTAGGAAAACAGAGACCTCCGATATCATAGTGGTGGGTTAACAGAAACCAAGTGCCATCGTGGTGAGTTTCTAGCAGGCATAAATGGGAAGCTAACGACACCTTAGCCGGATCTCTCGCGCTATTTTTTCAGAAGTTGCATACAACTCAAGCAACAATCGTAAGGAAATCAACCATAATTAAACACAAATTTGGGTGGTAGGTTAACAGAGACCCCCGGTATCATAGTGGTGGGTTAACAGAAACCAAGTGCCATCGTGGTGAGTTTCTAGCAGGCATAAATGGGAAGCTAACGACACCTTAGCCGGATCTCTCGCGCTATTTTTTCAGAAGTTGCATGCAACTCAAGCACCAATCGTAAGGAAATCAACCATAATTAAACAAAAATTTGGGTGGTAGGTTAACAGAGACCCCCGATATCATAGTGCTGGGTTAACAGAAACCAAGTGCCATCGTGGTGAGTTCCTAGCAGGCATAAATGGGAAGCTAACGACACCTTAGCCGGATCTCTCGCGCTATTTTTTCAGAAGTTGCATGCAACTCAAGCACCAATCGTACGGAAATCAACCATAATTAAACAGAAATTTGGGTGGTAGGTTAACAGAGACCTCCGATATCATAGTGGTGGGTTAACAGAAACCAAGTGCCATCGTGGTGAGTTTCTAGCAGGCATAAATGGGAAGCTAACGACACCTTAGCCGGATCTCTCGCGCTATTTTTTCAGAAGTTGCATGCAACTCAAGCACCAATCGTACGGAAATCAACCATAATTAAACAGAAATTTGGGTGGTAGGTTAACAGAGACCTCCGAGATCATAGTGGTGGGTTAACAGAAACCAAGTGGCATCATGGTGAGTTTCTAGCAGGCATAATGGGGAAGCTAACGACACCTCAGCCGCACCCCTTGCTTAAGTTTTTCACAAGTTGCATGCAAATCAAGCAACAATCGTAAGGAAATCAACCATAATTAAACGCAAATTTGGGTGGTAGGTTAACAGAGACCCCCGATATCATAGTGGTGGGTTAACAGAATCCAAGTGCCATCGTGGTGAGTTTCTAGCAGGCATAAATGGGAAGCTAACGACACCTTAGCCGGATCTCTCGCGCTATTTTTTCAGAAGTTGCATGCAACTCAAGCACCAATCGTACGGAAATCAACCATAATTAAACAGAAATTTGGGTGGTAGGTTAACAGAGACCTACGATATCATAGTGGTGGGTTAACAGAAACCAAGTGCCATCGTGGTGAGTTTCTAGCAGGCATAAATGGGAAGCTAACGACACCTTAGCCGGATCTCTCACGCTACTTTTTCAGAAGTTGCATGCAACTCAAGCACCAATCGTACGGAAATCAACCATAATTAAACAGAAATTTGGGTGGTAGGTTAACAGAGACCTCCGATATCATAGTGGTGGGTTAACAGAAACCAAGTGCCATCGTGGTGAGTTTCTAGCAGGGATAAATGGGAAGCTAACGACACCTTAGCCGCACCCCTTGCTTAAGTTTTTCACAAGTTGCATGCAAATCAATCAACAATCGTAAGGAAATCAACCATAATTAAACACAAATTTGGGTGGTAGGTTAACAGAGACCCCCGATATCATAGTGGTGGGTTAACAGAAACCAAGGGTCATCGTGGTGAGTTTCTAGCAGGCATAAATGGGAAGCTAACGACACCTTAGCCGGATCTCTCGCGCTATTTTTTCAGAAGTTGCATGCAACTCAAACACCAATCGTACGGAAATCAACCATAATTAAACAGAAATTTGGGTGGTAGGTTAACAGAGACCTCCGATATCATAGTGGTGGGTTAACAGAAACCAAGTGCCATCGTGGTGAGTTTCTAGCAGGCATAAATGGGAAGCTAACGACATCTTAGCCGGATCTCTTGTGCTATTTTTTCAGAAGTTGCATGCAACTCAAGCACCAATCGTAAGGAAATCAACCATAATTAAACGAAAATTTGGGTGGTAGGTTAACAGAGACCCCCGATATCATAGTGGTGGGTTAACAGAAACCAAGTGCCATCGTGGTGAGTTTCTAGCAGGCATAAATGGGAAGCTAACGACACCTTAGCTGGATCTCTCGCGCTATTTTTTCGGAAGTTGCATGCAACTCAAGCACCAATCGTACGGAAATCAACCATAATTAAACAAAAATTTGGGTGGTGGGTTAACAGACACCTCCGATATCACAGTGGTGATTTAACCGAAACCACCTGCTATCATGGTGAGTTTCTAGCAGGCATAAAGGGGAAGCTAACGACACCTTAGCCGGATCTCTCGCGCTATTTTTTCAGAAGTTGTATGCAAATCAAGCACCAATCGTAAGGAAATCAACCATAATTGGATAGAAATTTGGGTGGTAGGTAAACAGAGACCTCCGATATCATAGTGGTGGGTTAACAGAAACCAAGTGCCATCGTAGTGAGTTTCTAGCAGGCATAAATGGGAAGCTAACGACACCTTAGCCGCATCTCTCGCGCTATTTTTTCAGAAGTTGCATGCAACTCAAGCACCAATCGTACGGAAATCAACCATAATTAAACAGAAATTTGGGTGGTAGGTTAACAGAGACCTCCGATATCATAGTGGTGGGTTAACAGAAACCAAGTGCCATCGTGGTGAGTTTCTATCAGGCATAAATGGGAAGCTAATGACACCTTAGCCGGATCTCTCGCGCTATTTTTTCAGAAGTTGCATGCAAATCAAGCACCAATCGTAAGGAAATCAATCATAATTGAATAGAAATTTGGGTGGTAGGTAAACAGAGACCTCTGATATCATAGTGGTGGGTTAACAGAAACCAAGTGCCATCGTAGTGAGTTTGTAGCAGGCATAAATGGGAAGCTAACGACACCTTAGCCTCACCCCTTGCTTAAGGTTTTCACAAGTTGCATGCAAATCAAGCACCAATCGTACGGAAATCAACCATAATTAAACAAAAATTTGGGTGGTAGGTTAACAGAGACCTCCGATATCACAGTGGTGGGTTAACCGAAACCAAGTGCTATCGTGGTGAGTTTCTAGCAGGCATAAAGGGGAAGCTAACGACACCTTAGCCGGATCTCTCGCGCTATTTTTTCAGAAGTTGCATGCAAATCAAGCACCAATCGTAAGGAAATCAACCATAATTGAATAGAAATTTGGGTGGTAGGAAAACAGAGACCTCCGATATCATAGTGGTGGGTTAACAGAAACCAAGTGCCATCGTGGTGAGTTTCTAGCAGGCATAAATGGGAAGCTAACGACACCTTAGCCGGATCTCTCGCGCTATTTTTTCAGAAGTTGCATGCAACTCAAGCAACAATCGTAAGGAAATCAACCATAATTAAACACAAATTTGGGTGGTAGGTTAACAGAGACCCCCGGTATCATAGTGGTGGGTTAACAGAAACCAAGTGCCATCGTGGTGAGTTTCTAGCAGGCATAAATGGGAAGCTAACGACACCTTAGCCGGATCTCTCGCGCTATTTTTTCAGAAGTTGCATGCAACTCAAGCACCAATCGTAAGGAAATCAACCATAATTAAACAAAAATTTGGGTGGTAGGTTAACAGAGACCCCCGATATCATAGTGCTGCGTTAACAGAAACCAAGTGCCATCGTGGTGAGTTCCTAGCAGGCATAAATGGGAAGCTAACGACACCTTAGCCGGATCTCTCGCGCTATTTTTTCAGAAGTTGCATGCAACTCAAGCACCAATCGTACGGAAATCAACCATAATTAAACAGAAATTTGGGTGGTAGGTTAACAGAGACCTCCGATATCATAGTGGTGGGTTAACAGAAACCAAGTGCCATCGTGGTGAGTTTCTAGCAGGCATAAAGGGGAAGCTAACGACACCTTAGCCGGATCTCTCGCGCTATTTTTTCAGAAGTTGCATGCAACTCAAGCACCAATCGTACGGAAATCAACCATAATTAAACAGAAATTTGGGTGGTAGGTTAACAGAGACCTCCGAGATCATAGTGGTGGGTTAACAGAAACCAAGTGCCATCGTGGTGAGTTTCTAGCAGGCATAAATGGGAAGCTAACGACACCTTAGCCGCACCCCTTGCTTAAGTTTTTTACAAGTTGCATGCAAATCAAGCAACAATCGTAAGGAAATCAACCATAATTAAACACAAATTTGGGTGGTAGGTTAACAGAGACCCCCGATATCATAGTGGTGGGTTAACAGAATCCAAGTGCCATCGTGGTGAGTTTCTGGCAGGCATAAATGGGAAGCTAACGACACCTTAGCCGGATCTCTCGCGCTATTTTTTCAGAAGTTGCATGCAACTCAAGCACCAATCGTACGGAAATCAACCATAATTAAACAGAAATTTGGGTGGTAGGTTAACAGAGACCTACGATATCATAGTGGTGGGTTAACAGAAACCAAGTGCCATCGTGGTGAGTTTCTAGCAGGCATAAATGGGAAGCTAACGACACCTTAGCCGGATCTCTCACGCTACTTTTTCAGAAGTTGCATGCAACTCAAGCACCAATCGTACGGAAATCAACCATAATTAAACAAAAATTTGGGTGGTAGGTTAACAGACACCTCCGATATCACAGTGGTGATTTAACCGAAACCACCTGCTATCATGGTGAGTTTCTAGCAGGCATAAAGGGGAAGCTAACGACACCTTAGCCGGATCTCTCGCGCTATTTTTTCAGAAGTTGCATGCAAATCAAGCACCAATCGTAAGGAAATCAACCATAATTGGATAGAAATTTGGGTGGTAGGTAAACAGAGACCTCCGATTTCATAGTGGTGGGTTAACAGAAACCAAGTGCCATCGTAGTGAGTTTCTAGCAGGCATAAATGGGAAGCTAACGACACCTTAGCCGGATCTCTCGCGCTATTTTTTCAGAAGTTGCATGCAACTCAAGCACCAATCGTACGGAAATCAACCATAATTAAACAGAAATTTGGGTGGTAGGTTAACAGAGACCCCCGATATCATAGTGGTGGGTTAACAGAAACCAAGTGCCATCGTGGTGAGTTTCTATCAGGCATAAATGGGAAGCTAATGACACCTTAGCCGGATCTCTCGCGCTATTTTTTCAGAAGTTGCATGCAAATCAAGCACCAATCGTAAGGAAATCAATCATAATTGAATAGAAATTTGGGTGGTAGGTAAACAGAGACCTCCGATATCATAGTGGTGGGTTAACAGAAACCAAGTGCCATCGTAGTGAGTTTCTAGCAGGCATAAATGGGAAGCTAACGACACCTTAGCCGGATCTCTCGCGCTATTTTTTCAGAAGTTGCATGCAACTCAAGCACCAATCGTACGGAAATCAACCATAATTAAACAGAAATTTGGGTGGTAGGTTAACAGAGACCTCCGATATCATAGTGGTGGGTTAACAGAAACCAAGTGCCATCGTGGTGAGTTTCTAGCAGGCATAAATGGGAAGCTAATGACACCTTAGCCGGATCTCTCGCGCTATTTTTTCAGAAGTTGCATGCAACTCAAGCACCAATCGTACGGAAATCAACCATAATTAAACACAAATTTGGGTGGTAGGTTAACAGAGACCCCCGATAACATAGTGGTGGGTTAACAGAAACCAAGTGCCATCATGGTGAGTTTCTAGCAGGCATAAATAGGAAGCTAACGACACCTTAGCCGGATCTCTCGCGCTATTTTTTCAGAAGTTGCATGCAACTCAAGCACCAATCGTACGGAAATCAACCATAATTAAACACAAATTTGGGTGGTAGGTTAACAGAGACCCCCGATAACATAGTGGTGGGTTAACAGAAACCAAGTGCCATCATGGTGAGTTTCTAGCAGGCATAAATAGGAAGCTAACGACACCTTAGCCGGATCTCTCGCGCTATTTTTTCAGAAGTTGCATGCAACTCAAGCACCAATCGTACGGAAATCAACCATAATTAAACAGAAATTTGGGTGGTAGGTTAACAGAGACCTCCGATATCATAGTGGTGGGTTAACAGAAACCAAGTGCCATCGTGGTGAGTTTCTAGCAGGCATAAATGGGAAGCTAACGACACCTTAGCCGGATCTCTTGTGCTATTTTTTCAGAAGTTGCATGCAACTCAAGCACCAATCGTAAGGAAATCAACCATAATTAAACGAAAATTTGGGTGGTAGGTTAACAGAGACCCCCGATATCATAGTGGTGGGTTAACAGAAACCAAGTGCCATCGTGGTGAGTTTCTAGCAGGCATAAATGGGAAGCTAACGACACCTTAGCTGGATCTCTCGCGCTATTTTTTCACAAGTTGCATGCAAATCAAGCACCAATCGTACGGAACAGAGATACTTCCGATATCACAGTGGTGGATTAACCGAAACCAAGTGCTATCGTGGTGAGTTTCTAGCAGGCATAAAGGGGAAGCTAACGACACCTTAGCCGGATCTCTCGCGCTATTTTTTCAGAAGTTGCATGCAACTCAAGCACCAATCGTACGGAAATCAACCATAATTAAACACAAATTTGGGTGGTAGGTTAACAGAGACCCCCGATAACATAGTGGTCCGTTAACAGAAACCAAGTGCCATCATGGTGAGTTTCTAGCAGGCATAAATAGGAAGCTAACGACACCTTAGCCGGATCTCTCGCGCTATTTTTTCAGAAGTTGCATGCAACTCAAGCACCAATCGTACGGAAATCAACCATAATTAAACAGAAATTTGGGTGGTAGGTTAACAGAGACCTCCGATATCATAGTGGTGGGTTAACAGAAACCAAGTGCCATCGTGGTGAGTTTCTAGCAGGCATAAATGGGAAGCTAACGACACCTTAGCCGCACCCCTTGCTTAAGTTTTTCACAAGTTGCATGCAAATCTAGCACCAATCGTACGGAACAGAGATACTTCCGATATCATAGTGGTGGGTTAACAGAAACCAAGTGCTATCGTGGTGAGTTTCTAGCAGGCATAAATGGGAAGCTAACGACACCTTAGCCGCACCCCTTGCTTAAGCTTTTCACAAGTTGCATGAAAATCAAGCACCAATCGTACGGAAATCAATCATAATTAAACAAAAATTTGGGTGGTAGGTTAACAGAGACCCCCGATATCATAGTGGTGGGTTAACAGAAACCAAGTGCCATCATGGTGAGTTCCTAGCAGGCATAAATGGGAAGCTAACGACACCTTAGCCGGAACTCTCGCGCTATTTTTTCAGAAGTTGCATGCAACTCAAGCACCAATCGTACGGAAATCAACCATAATTAAACACAAATTTGGGTGGTAGGTTAACAGAGACCCCCGATAACATAGTGGTGGGTTAACAGGAACCAAGTGCCGTCGTGGTGAGTTTCTAGCAGGCATAAATGGGAAGCTAACGACACCTTAGCCGGATCTCTCGCGCTATTTTTTCAGAAGTTGCATGCAACTCAAGCACCAATCGTACGGAAATCAACCATAATTAAACAGAACTGTGGGTGGTAGGTTAACAGAGACCTCCGATATCATAGTGGTGGGTTAACAGAAACCAAGTGCCATCGTGGTGAGTTTCTAGCAGGCATAAATGGGAAGCTAACGACACGTTAGCCGCACCCCTTACTTAAGGTTTTCACAAGTTGCATGCAACTCAAGCACCAATCGTACGGAAAAGTTGCATGCAAATCAAGCACCAATCGTACGGAAATCAACCATAATTAAACAAAAATTTGGGTGGTAGGTTAACAGAGACCTCCGATATCACAGTGGTGGGTTAACCGAAACCAAGTGCTATCGTGGTGAGTTTCTAGCAGGCATAAAGGGGAAGCTAACGACACCTTAGCCGGATCTCTCGCGCTATTTTTTCAGAAGTTGCATGCAACTCAAGCAACAATCGTAAGGAAATCAACCATAATTAAACACAAATTTGGGTGGTAGGTTAACAGAGACCCCCGATATCATAGTGGTGGGTTAACAGAAACCAAGTGCCATCGTGGTGAGTTTCTAGCAGGCATAAATGGGAAGCTAACGACACCTTAGCCGGATCTCTCGCGCTATTTTTTCAGAAGTTGCATGCAACTCAAGCACCAATCGTACGGAAATCAACCATAATTAAACAGAAATTTGGGTGGTAGGTTAACAGAGACCTCCGATATCATAGTGGTGGGTTAACAGAAACCAAGTGCCATTGTATTGAGTTTCTAGCAGGCATAAATGGGAAGCTATTGACACCTTACCCGCACCCCTTGCTTAAGTTTTCCACAAGTTGCATGCAAATCAAGCACCAATTGTACGGAAATCAACCATAATTAAACAAAAATTTGGGTGGTAGGTTAACAGAGACCCCCGATATCATAGTGGTGGGTTAACCGAAACCACCTGCTATCATGGTGAGTTTCTAGCAGGCATAAAGGGGAAGCTAACGACACCTTAGCCGGATCTCTCGCGCTATTTTTTCAGAAGTTGCATGCAAATCAAGCACCAATCGTAAGGAAATCAACCATAATTGGATAGAAATTTGGGTGGTAGGTAAACAGAGACCTCCGATATCATAGTGGTGGGTTAACAGAAACCAAGTGCCATCGTAGTGAGTTTCTAGCAGGCATAAATGGGAAGCTAACGACACCTTAGCCGGATCTCTCGCGCTATTTTTTCAGAAGTTGCATGCAACTCAAGCACCAATCGTACGGAAATCAACCATAATTAAACAGAAATTTGGGTGGTAGGTTAACAGAGACCTCCGATATCATAGTGGTGGGTTAACAGAAACCAAGTGCCATCGTGGTGAGTTTCTATCAGGCATAAATGGGAAGCTAATGACACCTTAGCCGGATCTCTCGCGCTATTTTTTCAGAAGTTGCATGCAAATCAAGCACCAATCGTAAGGAAATCAATCATAATTGAATAGAAATTTGGGTGGTAGGTAAACAGAGACCTCCGATATCATAGTGGTGGGTTAACAGAAACCAAGTGCCATCGTAGTGAGTTTCTAGCAGGCATAAATGGGAAGCTAACGACACCTTAGCCGGATCTCTCGCGCTATTTTTTCAGAAGTTGCATGCAACTCAAGCACCAATCGTACGGAAATCAACCATAATTAAACAGAAATTTGGGTGGTAGGTTAACAGAGACCTCCGATATCATAGTGGTGGGTTAACAGAAACCAAGTGCCATCGTGGTGAGTTTCTAGCAGGCATAAATGGGAAGCTAATGACACCTTAGCCGGATCTCTCGCGCTATTTTTTCAGAAGTTGCATGCAACTCAAGCACCAATCGTACGGAAATCAACCATAATTAAACACAAATTTGGGTGGTAGGTTAACAGAGACCCCCGATAACATAGTGGTGGGTTAACAGAAACCAAGTGCCATCATGGTGAGTTTCTAGCAGGCATAAATAGGAAGCTAACGACACCTTAGCCGGATCTCTCGCGCTATTTTTTCAGAAGTTGCATGCAACTCAAGCACCAATCGTACGGAAATCAACCACAATTAAACAGAAATTTGGGTGGTAGGTTAACAGAGACCTCCGATATCATAGTGGTGGGTTAACAGAAACCAAGTGCCATCGTGGTGAGTTTCTAGCAGGCATAAATGGGAAGCTAACGACACCTTAGCCGGATCTCTTGTGCTATTTTTTCAGAAGTTGCATGCAACTCAAGCACCAATCGTAAGGAAATCAACCATAATTAAACGAAAATTTGGGTGGTAGGTTAACAGAGACCCCCGATATCATAGTGGTGGGTTAACAGAAACCAAGTGCCATCGTGGTGAGTTTCTAGCAGGCATAAATGGGAAGCTAACGACACCTTAGCTGGATCTCTCGCGCTATTTTTTCACAAGTTGCATGCAAATCAAGCACCAATCGTACGGAACAGAGATACTTCCGATATCACAGTGGTGGATTAACCGAAACCAAGTGCTATCGTGGTGAGTTTCTAGCAGGCATAAAGGGGAAGCTAACGACACCTTAGCCGGATCTCTCGCGCTATTTTTTCAGAAGTTGCATGCAACTCAAGCACCAATCGTACGGAAATCAACCATAATTAAACACAAATTTGGGTGGTAGGTTAACAGAGACCCCCGATAACATAGTGGTCCGTTAACAGAAACCAAGTGCCATCATGGTGAGTTTCTAGCAGGCATAAATAGGAAGCTAACGACACCTTAGCCGGATCTCTCGCGCTATTTTTTCAGAAGTTGCATGCAACTCAAGCACCAATCGTACGGAAATCAACCATAATTAAACAGAAATTTGGGTGGTAGGTTAACAGAGACCTCCGATATCATAGTGGTGGGTTAACAGAAACCAAGTGCCATCGTGGTGAGTTTCTAGCAGGCATAAATGGGAAGCTAACGACACCTTAGCCGCACCCCTTGCTTAAGTTTTTCACAAGTTGCATGCAAATCTAGCACCAATCGTACGGAACAGAGATACTTCCGATATCATAGTGGTGGGTTAACAGAAACCAAGTGCTATCGTGGTGAGTTTCTAGCAGGCATAAATGGGAAGCTAACGACACCTTAGCCGCACCCCTTGCTTAAGCTTTTCACAAGTTGCATGCAAATCAAGCACCAATCGTACGGAAATCAATCATAATTAAACAAAAATTTGGGTGGTAGGTTAACAGAGACCCCCGATATCATAGTGGTGGGTTAACAGAAACCAAGTGCCATCATGGTGAGTTCCTAGCAGGCATAAATGGGAAGCTAACGACACCTTAGCCGGAACTCTCGCGCTATTTTTTCAGAAGTTGCATGCAACTCAAGCACCAATCGTACGGAAATCAACCATAATTAAACACAAATTTGGGTGGTAGGTTAACAGAGACCCCCGATAACATAGTGGTGGGTTAACAGGAACCAAGTGCCATAGTGGTGAGTTTCTAGCAGGCATAAATGGGAAGCTAACGACACCTTAGCCGGATCTCTCGCGCTATTTTTTCAGAAGTTGCATGCAACTCAAGCACCAATCGTACGGAAATCAACCATAATTAAACAGAAATGTGGGTGGTAGGTTAACAGAGACCTCCGATATCATAGTGGTGGGTTAACAGAAACCAAGTGCCATCGTGGTGAGTTTCTAGCAGGCATAAATGGGAAGCTAACGACACGTTAGCCGCACCCCTTACTTAAGGTTTTCACAAGTTGCATGCAACTCAAGCACCAATCGTACGGAAAAGTTGCATGCAAATCAAGCACCAATCGTACGGAAATCAACCATAATTAAACAAAAATTTGGGTGGTAGGTTAACAGAGACCTCCGATATCACAGTGGTGGGTTAACCGAAACCAAGTGCTATCGTGGTGAGTTTCTAGCAGGCATAAAGGGGAAGCTAACGACACCTTAGCCGGATCTCTCGCGCTATTTTTTCAGAAGTTGCATGCAACTCAAGCAACAATCGTAAGGAAATCAACCATAATTAAACACAAATTTGGGTGGTAGGTTAACAGAGACCCCCGATATCATAGTGGTGGGTTAACAGAAACCAAGTGCCATCGTGGTGAGTTTCTAGCAGGCATAAATGGGAAGCTAACGACACCTTAGCCGGATCTCTCGCGCTATTTTTTCAGAAGTTGCATGCAACTCAAGCACCAATCGTACGGAAATCAACCATAATTAAACAGAAATTTGGGTGGTAGGTTAACAGAGACCTCCGATATCATAGTGGTGGGTTAACAGAAACCAAGTGCCATTGTATTGAGTTTCTAGCAGGCATAAATGGGAAGCTATTGACACCTTACCCGCACCCCTTGCTTAAGTTTTCCACAAGTTGCATGCAAATCAAGCACCAATTGTACGGAAATCAACCATAATTAAACAAAAATTTGGGTGGTAGGTTAACAGAGACCCCCGATATCATAGTGGTGGGTTAACAGAAACCAAGTGCCATCGTGGTGAGTTCCTAGCAGGCATAAATGGGAAGCTAACGACACCTTAGCCGGATCTCTCGGGCTATTTTTTCAGAAGTTGCATGCAACTCAAGCACCAATCGTAAGGAAATCAACCATAATTAAACAAAAATTTGGGTGGTAGGTTAACAGAGACCCCCGATATCATAGTGGTGGGTTAACAGAAACCAAGTGCCATCGTGGTGAGTTCCTAGCAGGCATAAATGGGAAGCTAACGACACCTTAGCCGGATCTCTCGCGCTATTTTTTCAGAAGTTGCATGCAAATCAAGCACCAATCGTAAGGAAATCAACCATAATTGAATAGAATTTTGGGTGGCAGGTAACGACACCTTAGCCGGATCTCTCGCGCTATTTTTTCAGAAGTTGCATGCAACTCAAGCACCAATCGTAAGGAAATCAACCATAATTAAACAAAAATTTGGGTGGTAGGTTAACAGAGACCCCCGATGTCATAGTGCTGGGTTAACAGAAACCAAGTGCCATCATGGTAAGTTCCTAGCAGGCATAAATGGGAAGCTAACGACACCTTAGCCGGATCTCTCGCGCTATTTTTTCAGAAGTTGCATGCAGCTCAAGCACCAATCGTACGGAAATCAACCATAATTAATAGAAATTTGGGTGGTAGGTTAACAGAGACCTCCGATATCATAGTGGTGGGTTACCAGAAACCAAGTGCCATCGTGGTGAGTTTCTAGCAGGCATAAATGGGAAGCTAACGACACCTTAGCCGGATCTCTCGCGCTATTTTTTCAGAAGTTGCATACAACTCAAGCACCAATCGTAAGGAAATCAACCATAATTTAACAAAAATTTGGGGGGTAGGTTAACAGAGACCCCCGACATCATAGTGCTGGATTAACAGAAACCAAGTGCCATCGTGGTGAGTTCCTAGCAGGCATAAATGGGAAGCTAACGACACCTTAGCCGGATCTCTCACGCTACTTTTTCAGAAGTTGCATGCAACTCAAGCACCAATCGTACGGAAATCAACCATAATTAAACAGAAATTTGGGTGGTAGGTTAACAGAGATACTTCCGATATCACAGTGGTGGATTAACCGAAACCAAGTGCTATCGTGGTGAGTTTCTAGCAGGCATAAATGGGAAGCTAACGACACCTTAGCCGCACCCCTTGCTTAAGTTTTTCACAAGTTGCATGCAAATCAAGCAACAATCGTAAGGAAATCAACCATAATTAAACACAAATTTGGGTGGTAGGTTAACAGAGACCCCCGATATCATAGTGGTGGGTTAACAGAATCCAAGTGCCATCGTGGTGAGTTTCTGGCAGGCATAAATGGGAAGCTAACGACACCTTAGCCGGATCTCTCGCGCTATTTTTTCAGAAGTTGCATGCAACTCAAGCACCAATCGTACGGAAATCAACCATAATTAAACAGAAATTTGGGTGGTAGGTTAACAGAGACCTACGATATCATAGTGGTGGGTTAACAGAAACCAAGTGCCATCGTGGTGAGTTTCTAGCAGGCATAAATGGGAAGCTAACGACACCTTAGCCGGATCTCTCACGCTACTTTTTCAGAAGTTGCATGCAACTCAAGCACCAATCGTACGGAAATCAACCATAATTAAACAGAAATTTGGGTGGTAGGTTAACAGAGACCTCCGATATCATAGTGGTGGGTTAACAGAAACCAAGTGCCATCGTGGTGAGTTTCTAGCAGGGATAAATGGGAAGCTAACGACACCTTAGCCGCACCCCTTGCTTAAGTTTTTCACAAGTTGCATGCAAATCAAGCAACAATCGTAAGGAAATCAACCATAATTAAACACAAATTTGGGTGGTAGGTTTACAGAGACCCCCGATATCATAGTGGTGGGTTAACAGAAACCAAGGGTCATCGTGGTGAGTTTCTAGCAGGCATAAATGGGAAGCTAACGACACCTTAGCCGGATCTCTCGCGCTATTTTTTCAGAAGTTGCATGCAACTCAAGCACCAATCGTACGGAAATCAACCATAATTAAACAGAAATTTGGGTGGTAGGTTAACAGAGACCTCCGATATCATAGTGGTGGGTTAACAGAAACCAAGTGCCATCGTGGTGAGTTTCTAGCAGGCATAAATGGGAAGCTAACGACACCTTAGCCGGATCTCTTGTGCTATTTTTTCAGAAGTTGCATGCAACTCAAGCACCAATCGTAAGGAAATCAACCATAATTAAACGAAAATTTGGGTGGTAGGTTAACAGAGACCCCCGATATCATAGTGGTGGGTTAACAGAAACCAAGTGCCATCGTGGTAAGTTTCTCGCAGGCATAAATGGGAAGCTAACGACACCTTAGCTGGATCTCTCGCGCTATTTTTTCGGAAGTTGCATGCAACTCAAGCACCAATCGTACGGAAATCAACCATAATTAAACAAAAATTTGGGTGGTAGGTTAACAGACACCTCCGATATCACAGTGGTGATTTAACCGAAACCACCTGCTATCATGGTGAGTTTCTAGCAGGCATAAAGGGGAAGCTAACGACACCTTAGCCGGATCTCTCGCGCTATTTTTTCAGAAGTTGCATGCAAATCAAGCACCAATCGTAAGGAAATCAACCATAATTGGATAGAAATTTGGGTGGTAGGTAAACAGAGACCTCCGATATCATAGTGGTGGGTTAACAGAAACCAAGTGCCATCGTAGTGAGTTTCTAGCAGGCATAAATGGGAAGCTAACGACACCTTAGCCGGATCTCTCGCGCTATTTTTTCAGAAGTTGCATGCAACTCAAGCACCAATCGTACGGAAATCAACCATAATTAAACAGAAATTTGGGTGGTAGGTTAACAGAGACCTCCGATATCATAGTGGTGGGTTAACAGAAACCAAGTGCCATCGTGGTGAGTTTCTATCAGGCATAAATGGGAAGCTAATGACACCTTAGCCGGATCTCTCGCGCTATTTTTTCAGAAGTTGCATGCAAATCAAGCACCAATCGTAAGGAAATCAATCATAATTGAATAGAAATTTGGGTGGTAGGTAAACAGAGACCTCCGATATCATAGTGGTGGGTTAACAGAAACCAAGTGCCATCATGGTGAGTTTCTAGCAGGCATAAATGGGAAGCTAACGACACCTTAGCCGGATCTCTCGCGCTATTTTTTCAGAAGTTGCATGCAACTCAAGCACCAATCGTACGGAAATCAACCATAATTAAACAGAAATTTGGGTGGTAGGTTAACAAAGACCTCCGATATCATAGTGGTGGGTTAACAGAAACCAAGTGCCATCGTGGTGAGTTTCTAGCAGGCATAAATGGGAAGCTAATGACACCTTAGCCGGATCTCTCGCGCTATTTTTTCAGAAGTTGCATGCAACTCAAACACCAATCGTACGGAAATCAACCATAATTAAACACAAATTTGGGTGGTAGGTTAACAGAGACCCCCGATAACATAGTGGTGGGTTAACAGAAACCAAGTGCCATCATGGTGAGTTTCTAGCAGGCATAAATAGGAAGCTAACGACACCTTAGCCGGATCTCTAGCGCTATTTTTTCAGAAGTTGCATGCAACTCAAGCACCAATCGTACGGAAATCAACCATAATTAAACACAAATTTGGGTGGTAGGTTAACAGAGACCCCCGATAACATAGTGGTGGGTTAACAGAAACCAAGTGCCATCATGGTGAGTTTCTAGCAGGCATAAATAGGAAGCTAACGACACCTTAGCCGGATCTCTCGCGCTATTTTTTCAGAAGTTGCATGCAACTCAAGCACCAATCGTACGGAAATCAACCATAATTAAACAGAAATTTGGGTGGTAGGTTAACAGAGACCTCCGATATCATAGTGGTGGGTTAACAGAAACCAAGTGCCATCGTGGTGAGTTTCTAGCAGGCATAAATGGGAAGCTAACGACACCTTAGCCGGATCTCTTGTGCTATTTTTTCAGAAGTTGCATGCAACTCAAGCACCAATCGTAAGGAAATCAACCATAATTAAACGAAAATTTGGGTGGTAGGTTAACAGAGACCCCCGATATCATAGTGGTGGGTTAACAGAAACCAAGTGCCATCGTGGTGAGTTTCTAGCAGGCATAAATGGGAAGCTAACGACACCTTAGCTGGATCTCTCGCGCTATTTTTTCACAAGTTGCATGCAAATCAAGCACCAATCGTACGGAACAGAGATACTTCCGATATCACAGTGGTGGATTAACCGAAACCAAGTGCTATCATGGTGAGTTTCTAGCAGGCATAAAGGGGAAGCTAACGACACCTTAGCCGGATCTCTCGCGCTATTTTTTCAGAAGTTGCATGCAACTCAAGCACCAATCGTACGGAAATCAACCATAATTAAACACAAATTTGGGTGGTAGGTTAACAGAGACCCCCGATAACATAGTGGTCCGTTAACAGAAACCAAGTGCCATCATGGTGAGTTTCTAGCAGGCATAAATAGGAAGCTAACGACACCTTAGCCGGATCTCTCGCGCTATTTTTTCAGAAGTTGCATGCAACTCAAGCACCAATCGTACGGAAATCAACCATAATTAAACAGCAATTTGGGTGGTAGGTTAACAGAGACCTCCGATATCATAGTGGTGGGTTAACAGAAACCAAGTGCCATCGTGGTGAGTTTCTAGCAGGCATAAATGGGAAGCTAACGACACCTTAGCCGCACCCCTTGCTTAAGTTTTTCACAAGTTGCATGCAAATCTAGCACCAATCGTACGGAACAGAGATACTTCCGATATCATAGTGGTGGGTTAACAGAAACCAAGTGCTATCGTGGTGAGTTTCTAGCAGGCATAAATGGGAAGCTAACGACACCTTAGCCGCACCCCTTGCTTAAGCTTTTCACAAGTTGCATGCAAATCAAGCACCAATCGTACGGAAATCAATCATAATTAAACAAAAATTTGGGTGGTAGGTTAACAGAGACCCCCGATATCATAGTGGTGGGTTAACAGAAACCAAGTGCCATCATGGTGAATTCCTAGCAGGCATAAATGGGAAGCTAACGACACCTTAGCCGGAACTCTCGCGCTATTTTTTCAGAAGTTGCATGCAACCCAAGCACCAATCGTACGGAAATCAACCATAATTAAACACAAATTTGGGTGGTAGGTTAACAGAGACCCCCGATAACATAGTGGTGGGTTAACAGGAACGAAGTGCCATCGTGGTGAGTTTCTAGCAGGCATAAATGGGAAGCTAACGACACCTTAGCCGGATCTCTCGCGCTATTTTTTCAGAAGTTGCATGCAACTCAAGCACCAATCGTACGGAAATCAACCATAATTAAACAGAAATGTGGGTGGTAGGTTAACAGAGACCTCCGATATCATAGTGGTGGGTTAACAGAAACCAAGTGCCATCGTGGTGAGTTTCTAGCAGGCATAAATGGGAAGCTAACGACACGTTAGCCGCACCCCTTACTTAAGGATTTCACAAGTAGCATGCAACTCAAGCACCAATCGTACGGAAAAGTTGCATGCAAATCAAGCACCAATCGTACGGAAATCAACCATAATTAAACAAAAATTTGGGTGGTAGGTTAACAGAGACCTCCGATATCACAGTGGTGGGTTAACCGAAACCAAGTGCTATCGTGGTGAGTTTCTAGCAGGCATAAAGGGAAAGCTAACGACACCTTAGCCGGATCTCTCGCGCTATTTTTTCAGAAGTTGCATGCAACTCAAGCAACAATCGTAAGGAAATCAACCATAATTAAACACAAATTTGGGTGGTAGGTTAACAGAGACCCCCGATATCATAGTGGTGGGTTAACAGAAACCAAGTGCCATCGTGGTGAGTTTCTAGCAGGCATAAATGGGAAGCTAACGACACCTTAGCCGGATCTCTCGCGCTATTTTTTCAGAAGTTGCATGCAACTCAAGCACCAATCGTACGGAAATCAACCATAATTAAACAGAAATTTGGGTGGTAGGTTAACAGAGACCTCCGATATCATAGTGGTGGGTTAACAGAAACCAAGTGCCATTGTATTGAGTTTCTAGCAGGCATAAATGGGAAGCTATTGACACCTTACCCGCACCCCTTGCTTAAGTTTTCCACAAGTTGCATGCAAATCAAGCACCAATTGTACGGAAATCAACCATAATTAAACAAAAATTTGGGTGGTAGGTTAACAGAGACCCCCGATATCATAGTGGTGGGTTAACAGAAACCAAGTGCCATCGTGGTGAGTTCCTAGCAGGCATAAATGGGAAGCTAACGACACCTTAGCCGGATCTCTCGGGCTATTTTTTCAGAAGTTGCATGCAACTCAAGCACCAATCGTAAGGAAATCAACCATAATTAAACAAAAATTTGGGTGGTAGGTTAACAGAGACCCCCGATATCATAGTGGTGGGTTAACAGAAACCAAGTGCCATCGTGGTGAGTTCCTAGCAGGCATAAATGGGAAGCTAACGACACCTTAGCCGGATCTCTCGCGCTATTTTTTCAGAAGTTGCATGCAAATCAAGCACCAATCGTAAGGAAATCAACCATAATTGAATAGAAATTTGGGTGGCAGGTAAACAGAGACCTCCGATATCATAGTGGTGGGTTAACAGAAACCAAGTGCCATCATGGTGAGTTTCTAGCAGGCATAAATGGGAAGCTAACGACACCTTAGCCGGATCTCTCGCGCTATTTTTTCAGAAGTTGCATGCAACTCAAGCACCAATCGTAAGGAAATCAACCATAATTAAACAAAAATTTGGGTGGTAGGTTAACAGAGACCCCCGATGTCATAGTGCTGGGTTAACAGAAACCAAGTGCCATCATGGTAAGTTCCTAGCAGGCATAAATGGGAAGCTAACGACACCTTAGCCGGATCTCTCGCGCTATTTTTTCAGAAGTTGCATGCAACTCAAGCACCAATCGTACGGAAATCAACCATAATTAAACAGAAATTTGGGTGGTAGGTTAACAGAGACCTCCGATATCATAGTGGTGGGTTAACAGAAACCAAGTGCCATCGTGGTGAGTTTCTAGCAGGCATAAATGGGAAGCTAACGACACCTTAGCCGCACCCCTTGCTTAAGGTTTTCACAAGTTGCATGCAACTCAAGCACCAATCGTACGGAACAGAGATACTTCCGATATCACAGTGGTGGATTAACCGAAACCAAGTGCTATCGTGGTGAGTTTCTAGCAGGCATAAAGGGGAAGCTAACGACACCTTAGCCGGATCTCTCGCGCTATTTTTTCAGAAGTTGCATGCAAATCAAGCACCAATCGTAAGGAAATCAATCATAATTGAATAGAAATTTGGGTGGTAGGTAAACAGAGACCTCCGATATCATAGTGGTGGGTTAACAGAAACCAAGTGCCATCATGGTGAGTTTCTAGCAGGCATAAATGGGAAGCTAATGACACCTTAGCCGGATCTCTCGCGCTATTTTTTCAGAAGTTGCATGCAAATCAAGCACCAATCGTAAGGAAATCAATCATAATTGAATAGAAATTTGGGTGGTAGGTAAACAGAGACCTCCGATATCATAGTGGTGGGTTAACAGAAACCAAGTGCCATCATGGTGAGTTTCTAGCAGGCATAAATGGGAAGCTAACGACACCTTAGCCGGATCTCTCGCGCTATTTTTTCAGAAGTTGCATGCAACTCAAGCACCAATCGTACGGAAATCAACCATAATTAAACAGAAATTTGGGTGGTAGGTTAACAAAGACCTCCGATATCATAGTGGTGGGTTAACAGAAACCAAGTGCCATCGTGGTGAGTTTCTAGCAGGCATAAATGGGAAGCTAATGACACCTTAGCCGGATCTCTCGCGCTATTTTTTCAGAAGTTGCATGCAACTCAAGCACCAATCGTACGGAAATCAACCATAATTAAACACAAATTTGGGTGGTAGGTTAACAGAGACCCCCGATAACATAGTGGTGGGTTAACAGAAACCAAGTGCCTTCATGGTGAGTTTCTAGCAGGCATAAATAGGAAGCTAACGACACCTTAGCCGGATCTCTCGCGCTATTTTTTCAGAAGTTGCATGCAACTCAAGCACCAATCGTACGGAAATCAACCATAATTAAACACAAATTTGGGTGGTAGGTTAACAGAGACCCCCGATAACATAGTGGTGGGTTAACAGAAACCAAGTGCCATCATGGTGAGTTTCTAGCAGGCATAAATAGGAAGCTAACGACACCTTAGCCGGATCTCTCGCGCTATTTTTTCAGAAGTTGCATGCAACTCAAGCACCAATCGTACGGAAATCAACCATAATTAAACAGAAATTTGGGTGGTAGGTTAACAGAGACCTCCGATATCATAGTGGTGGGTTAACAGAAACCAAGTGCCATCGTGGTGAGTTTCTAGCAGGCATAAATGGGAAGCTAACGACACCTTAGCCGGATCTCTTGTGCTATTTTTTCAGAAGTTGCATGCAACTCAAGCACCAATCGTAAGGAAATCAACCATAATTAAACGAAAATTTGGGTGGTAGGTTAACAGAGACCCCCGATATCATAGTGGTGGGTTAACAGAAACCAAGTGCCATCGTGGTGAGTTTCTAGCAGGCATAAATGGGAAGCTAACGACACCTTAGCTGGATCTCTCGCGCTATTTTTTCACAAGTTGCATGCAAATCAAGCACCAATCGTACGGAACAGAGATACTTCCGATATCACAGTGGTGGATTAACCGAAACCAAGTGCTATCGTGGTGAGTTTCTAGCAGGCATAAAGGGGAAGCTAACGACACCTTAGCCGGATCTCTCGCGCTATTTTTTCAGAAGTTGCATGCAACTCAAGCACCAATCGTACGGAAATCAACCATAATTAAACACAAATTTGGGTGGTAGGTTAACAGAGACCCCCGATAACATAGTGGTCCGTTAACAGAAACCAAGTGCCATCATGGTGAGTTTCTAGCAGGCATAAATAGGAAGCTAACGACACCTTAGCCGGATCTCTCGCGCTATTTTTTCACAAGTTGCATGCAAATCAAGCACCAATCGTACGGAACAGAGATACTTCCGATATCACAGTGGTGGATTAACCGAAACCAAGTGCTATCGTGGTGAGTTTCTAGCAGGCATAAAGGGGAAGCTAACGACACCTTAGCCGGATCTCTCGCGCTATTTTTTCAGAAGTTGCATGCAACTCAAGCACCAATCGTACGGAAATCAACCATAATTAAACACAAATTTGGGTGGTAGGTTAACAGACACCTCCGATATCACAGTGGTGATTTAACCGAAACCACCTGCTATCATGGTGAGTTTCTAGCAGGCATAAAGGGGAAGCTAACGACACCTTAGCCGGATCTCTCGCGCTATTTTTTCAGAAGTTGCATGCAAATCAAGCACCAATCGTAAGGAAATCAACCATAATTGGATAGAAATTTGGGTGGTAGGTAAACAGAGACCTCCGATATCATAGTGGTGGGTTAACAGAAACCAAGTGCCATCGTAGTGAGTTTCTAGCAGGCATAAATGGGAAGCTAACGACACCTTAGCCGGATCTCTCGCGCTATTTTTTCAGAAGTTGCATGCAACTCAAGCACCAATCGTACGGAAATCAACCATAATTAAACAGAAATTTGGGTGGTAGGTTAACAGAGACCTCCGATATCATAGTGGTGGGTTAACAGAAACCAAGTGCCATCGTGGTGAGTTTCTATCAGGCATAAATGGGAAGCTAATGACACCTTAGCCGGATCTCTCGCGCTATTTTTTCAGAAGTTGCATGCAAATCAAGCACCAATCGTAAGGAAATCAATCATAATTGAATAGAAATTTGGGTGGTAGGTAAACAGAGACCTCCGATATCATAGTGGTGGGTTAACAGAAACCAAGTGCCATCATGGTGAGTTTCTAGCAGGCATAAATGGGAAGCTAACGACACCTTAGCCGGATCTCTCGCGCTATTTTTTCAGAAGTTGCATGCAACTCAAGCACCAATCGTACGGAAATCAACCATAATTAAACAGAAATTTGGGTGGTAGGTTAACAAAGACCTCCGATATCATAGTGGTGGGTTAACAGAAACCAAGTGCCATCGTGGTGAGTTTCTAGCAGGCATAAATGGGAAGCTAATGACACCTTAGCCGGATCTCTCGCGCTATTTTTTCAGAAGTTGCATGCAACTCAAGCACCAATCGTACGGAAATCAACCATAATTAAACACAAATTTGGGTGGTAGGTTAACAGAGACCCCCGATAACATAGTGGTGGGTTAACAGAAACCAAGTGCCATCATGGTGAGTTTCTAGCAGGCATAAATAGGAAGCTAACGACACCTTAGCCGGATCTCTCGCGCTATTTTTTCAGAAGTTGCATGCAACTCAAGCACCAATCGTACGGAAATCAACCATAATTAAACACAAATTTGGGTGGTAGGTTAACAGAGACCCCCGATAACATAGTGGTGGGTTAACAGAAACCAAGTGCCATCATGGTGAGTTTCTAGCAGGCATAAATAGGAAGCTAACGACACCTTAGCCGGATCTCTCGCGCTATTTTTTCAGAAGTTGCATGCAACTCAAGCACCAATCGTAAGGAAATCAACCATAATTAAACGAAAATTTGGGTGGTAGGTTAACAGAGACCCCCGATATCATAGTGGTGGGTTAACAGAAACCAAGTGCCATCGTGGTGAGTTTCTAGCAGGCATAAATGGGAAGCTAACGACACCTTAGCTGGATCTCTCGCGCTATTTTTTCACAAGTTGCATGCAAATCAAGCACCAATCGTACGGAACAGAGATACTTCCGATATCACAGTGGTGGATTAACCGAAACCAAGTGCTATCGTGGTGAGTTTCTAGCAGGCATAAAGGGGAAGCTAACGACACCTTAGCCGGATCTCTCGCGCTATTTTTTCAGAAGTTGCATGCAACTCAAGCACCAATCGTACGGAAATCAACCATAATTAAACACAAATTTGGGTGGTAGGTTAACAGAGACCCCCGATAACACAGTGGTCCGTTAACAGAAACCAAGTGCCATCATGGTGAGTTTCTAGCAGGCATAAATAGGAAGCTAACGACACCTTAGCCGGATCTCTCGCGCTATTTTTTCAGAAGTTGCATGCAACTCAAGCACCAATCGTACGGAAATCAACCATAATTAAACAGAAATTTGGGTGGTAGGTTAACAGAGACCTCCGATATCATAGTGGTGGGTTAACAGAAACCAAGTGCCATCGTGGTGAGTTTCTAGCAGGCATAAATGGGAAGCTAACGACACCTTAGCCGCACCCCTTGCTTAAGTTTTTCACAAGTTGCATGCAAATCTAGCACCAATCGTACGGAACAGAGATACTTCCGATATCATAGTGGTGGGTTAACAGAAACCAAGTGCTATCGTGGTGAGTTTCTAGCAGGCATAAATGGGAAGCTAACGACACCTTAGCCGCACCCCTTGCTTAAGCTTTTCACAAGTTGCATGCAAATCAAGCACCAATCGTACGGAAATCAATCATAATTAAACAAAAATTTGGGTGGTAGGTTAACAGAGACCCCCGATATCATAGTGGTGGGTTAACAGAAACCAAGTGCCATCATGGTGAATTCCTAGCAGGCATAAATGGGAAGCTAACGACACCTTAGCCGGAACTCTCGCGCTATTTTTTCAGAAGTTGCATGCAACCCAAGCACCAATCGTACGGAAATCAACCATAATTAAACACAAATTTGGGTGGTAGGTTAACAGAGACCCCCGATAACATAGTGGTGGGTTAACAGGAACCAAGTGCCATCGTGGTGAGTTTCTAGCAGGCATAAATGGGAAGCTAACGACACCTTAGCCGGATCTCTCGCGCTATTTTTTCAGAAGTTGCATGCAACTCAAGCACCAATCGTACGGAAATCAACCATAATTAAACAGAAATGTGGGTGGTAGGTTAACAGAGACCTCCGATATCATAGTGGTGGGTTAACAGAAACCAAGTGCCATCGTGGTGAGTTTCTAGCAGGCATAAATGGGAAGCTAACGACACGTTAGCCGCACCCCTTACTTAAGGTTTTCACAAGTAGCATGCAACTCAAGCACCAATCGTACGGAAAAGTTGCATGCAAATCAAGCACCAATCGTACGGAAATCAACCATAATTAAACAAAAATTTGGGTGGTAGGTTAACAGAGACCTCCGATATCACAGTGGTGGGTTAACCGAAACCAAGTGCTATCGTGGTGAGTTTCTAGCAGGCATAAAGGGAAAGCTAACGACACCTTAGCCGGATCTCTCGCGCTATTTTTTCAGAAGTTGCATGCAACTCAAGCAACAATCGTAAGGAAATCAACCATAATTAAACACAAATTTGGGTGGTAGGTTAACAGAGACCCCCGATATCATAGTGGTGGGTTAACAGAAACCAAGTGCCATCGTGGTGAGTTTCTAGCAGGCATAAATGGGAAGCTAACGACACCTTAGCCGGATCTCTCGCGCTATTTTTTCAGAAGTTGCATGCAACTCAAGCACCAATCGTACGGAAATCAACCATAATTAAACAGAAATTTGGGTGGTAGGTTAACAGAGACCTCCGATATCATAGTGGTGGGTTAACAGAAACCAAGTGCCATTGTATTGAGTTTCTAGCAGGCATAAATGGGAAGCTATTGACACCTTACCCGCACCCCTTGCTTAAGTTTTCCACAAGTTGCATGCAAATCAAGCACCAATTGTACGGAAATCAACCATAATTAAACAAAAATTTGGTTGGTAGGTTAACAGAGACCCCCGATATCATAGTGGTGGGTTAACAGAAACCAAGTGCCATCGTGGTGAGTTCCTAGCAGGCATAAATGGGAAGCTAACGACACCTTAGCCGGATCTCTCGGGCTATTTTTTCAGAAGTTGCATGCAACTCAAGCACCAATCGTAAGGAAATCAACCATAATTAAACAAAAATTTGGGTGGTAGGTTAACAGAGACCCCCGATATCATAGTGGTGGGTTAACAGAAACCAAGTGCCATCGTGGTGAGTTCCTAGCAGGCATAAATGGGAAGCTAACGACACCTTAGCCGGATCTCTCGCGCTATTTTTTCAGAAGTTGCATGCAAATCAAGCACCAATCGTAAGGAAATCAACCATAATTGAATAGAAATTTGGGTGGCAGGTAAACAGAGACCTCCGATATCATAGTGGTGGGTTAACAGAAACCAAGTGCCATCATGGTGAGTTTCTAGCAGGCATAAATGGGAAGCTAACGACACCTTAGCCGGATCTCTCGCGCTATTTTTTCAGAAGTTACATGCAACTCAAGCACCAATCGTAAGGAAATCAACCATAATTAAACAAAAATTTGGGTGGTAGGTTAACAGAGACCCCCGATGTCATAGTGCTGGGTTAACAGAAACCAAGTGCCATCATGGTAAGTTCCTAGCAGGCATAAATGGGAAGCTAACGACACCTTAGCCGGATCTCTCGCGCTATTTTTTCAGAAGTTGCATGCAACTCAAGCACCAATCGTACGGAAATCAACCATAATTAAACAGAAATTTGGGTGGTAGGTTAACAGAGACCTCCGATATCATAGTGGTGGGTTAACAGAAACCAAGTGCCATCGTGGTGAGTTTCTAGCAGGCATAAATGGGAAGCTAACGACACCTTAGCCGCACCCCTTGCTTAAGGTTTTCACAAGTTGCATGCAACTCAAGCACCAATCGTACGGAAATCAACCATAATTAAACAGAAATTTGGGTGGTAGGTTAACAGCGACCTCCGATATCATAGTGGTGGGTTAACAGAAACCAAGTGCCATCATGGTGAGTTTCTAGCAGGCATAAATGGGAAGCTAACGACACCTTAGTCGGATCTCTCGCGCTATTTTTTCAGAAGTTGCATGCATCTCAAGCACCAATCGTACGGAAATCAACCATAATTAAAAAAAAAATTTGGGTGGTAGGTTAACAGAGACCCCCGACATCATAGTGGTGGGTTAACAGAAACCAAATGCCATCGTGGTGGTTCCTAGCAGGCATAAATGGGAAGCTAACGACACCTTAGCCGGATCTCTCGCGCTATATTTTCAGAAGTTGCATGCAACTCAAGCACCAATCGTACGGAAATCAACCATAATTAAAAAAAAAATTTGGGTGGTAGGTTAACAGAGAGCCCCGATATCATAGTGGTGGGTTAACAGAAACCAAGTGCCATCGTGGTGAGTTTCTAGCAGGCATAAATGGGAAGTTAACGACACCTTAGCCGGATCTCTCGGGCTATTTTTTCAGAAGTTGCATGCAACTCAAGCACCAATCGTAAGGAAATCAACCATAATTAAACAAAAATTTGGGTGGTAGGTTAACAGAGACCCCCGATATCATAGTGGTGGGTTAACAGAAACCAAGTGCCATCGTGGTGAGTTCCTAGCAGGCATAAATGGGAAGCTAACGACACCTTAGCCGGATCTCTCGCGCTATTTTTTCAGAAGTTGCATGCAACTCAAGCACCAATCGTACGGAAATCAACCATAATTAAACAGAAATTTGGGTAGTAGGTTAACAGAGACCTCCGATATCATAGTGGTGGGTTTACAGAAACCAAGTGACATCGTGGTGAGTTTCTAGCAGGCATAAATGGGAAGCTAACGACACCTTAGCCGCACCCCTTGCTTAAGTTTTTCACAAGTTGCATGCAACTCAAGCACCAATCGTACGGAAATCAACCATAATTAAACAGAAATTTGGGTGGTAGGTTAACAGCGACCTCCGATATCATAGTGGTGGGTTAACAGAAACCAAGTGCCATCATGGTGAGTTCCTAGCAGGCATAAATGGGAAGCTAACGACACCTCAGCCGGATCTCTCGCGCTAGTTTTACAGAAGTTGCATGCAACTCAAGCACCAATCGTACGGAAATCAACCATAATTAAATAGAAATTTGGGTGGTAGGTTAACAGAGACCTCCGATATCATAGTGGTGGGTTAACAGAAACCAAGTGCCATCGTGGTGAGTTTCTAGCAGGCATAAATGGGAAGCTAACGACACCTTAGCCGGATCTCTCGCGCTATATTTTCAGAAGTTGCCTGCAACTCAAACACCAATCGTACGGAAATCAACCATAATTAAACAGAAATTTGGGTGGTAGGTTAACAGAGACCCCCGATATCATAGTGGTGGGTTAACAGAAACCAAGTGCCATCGTGGTGAGTTCCTAGCAGGCATAAATGGGAAGCTAACGACACCTCAGCCGGATCTCTCGCGCTATTTTTACAGAAGTTGCATGCAACTCAAGCACGAATCGTACGGAAATCAACCATAATTAAATAGAAATTTGGGTGGTAGGTTAACAGAGACCTCCGATATCATAGTGGTGGGTTAACAGAAACCAAGTGCCATCGTGGTGAGTTTCTAGTAGGCATAAATGGGAAGCTAGCGACACCTTAGCCGGATCTCCCGCGCTATTTTTTCAGAAGTTGCATCCAAACCAAGCACCAATCGTACGGAAATCAACTATAATTAAACAAAAAATTGGGTGGTAGGTTAACAGAGACCCCTGATATCATAGTGGTGGGTTAACAGAAACCAGGTGCCATCGTGGTGAGTTTCTAGCAGGCATAAATGGGAAGCTAACGACACCTTAGCCGCACCCCTTGCTTAAGTTTTTCACAAGTTGCATGCAAATTAAGCACCAATCGTACGGAAATCAACCATAATTAAACAAAAATTTGGGTGGTAGGTTAACAGAGACCTCCGATATCACAGTGGTGGATTAACAGAAACCAAGTGACATCGTGGTGAGTTTCTAGCAGGCATTAAGGGGAAGCTATTGACACCTTAGCCGCACCCCTTGCTTAAGTTTTTCACAAGTTGCATGCAAATCAAGCACCAATCGTACGGAAATCAACCATAATTAAACAAAAATTTGGGTGGTAGGTTAACAGAGACCTCCGATATCACAGTGGTGGGTTAACCAAAACCAAGTGCTATCGTGGTGAGTTTCTAGAAGGCATAAAGGGGAAGCTAACGACACCTTAGCCGGAGCTCTCGCGCTATTTTTTCAGAAGTTGCATGCAACTCAAGCACCAATCGTACGGAAATCAACCATAAACAAAAATTTGGGTGGTAGGTTAACAGAGACCTCCGATATCACAGTGGTGGGTTAACCGAAACCACGTGTTATCATGGTGAGTTTCTAGCAGGCATAAAGGGGAAGCTAGCGACACCTTAGCCGGATCTCTCGCGCTATTTTTTCAGAAGTTGCATGCAAATCAAGCACCAATCGTTAGGAAATCAACCATAATTGAATAGAAACTTGGGTGGTAGGTAAACAGAGACCTCCGATATCATAGTGGTGGGTTAACAGAAACCAAGTGCCATCGTAGTGAGTTTCTAGCAGGCATAAATGGGAAGCTAACGACACCTTAGCTGGATCTCTCGCGCTATTTTTTCAAAAGTTGCATGCAACTCAAGCAACAATCGTAAGGAAATCAACCATAATTAAACACAAATTTGGGTGGTAGGTTAACAGAGACCCCCGATATCATAGTGGTGGGTTAACAGAAACCAAGTGCCATCGTGGTGAGTTCCTAGCAGGCATAAATGGGAAGCTAACGACACCTTAGCCGGATCTCTCGCGCTATTTTTACAGAAGTTGCATGCAACTCAAGCAACAATCTTAAGGAAATCAACCATAATTAACCACAAATTTGGGTGGTAGGTTAACAGAGACCCCCGATATCATAGTGGTGGGTTAACAGAAACCAAGTGCCATCGTGGTGAGTTTCTAGCAGGCATAAATGGGAAGCTAACGACACCTTAGCCGGATCTCTCGCGCTATTTTTTCAGAAGTTGCATGCAACTCAAGCACCAATCGTACGGAAATCAACCATAATTAAACAGAAATTTGGGTGGTAGGTTAACAGAGACCTCCGATATCATAGTGGTGGGTTAACAGAAACCAAGTGCCATCGTGGTGAGTTTCTAGCAGGCATAAATGGGAAGCTAACGATACCTTAGCCGGATCTCTCGCGCTATTTTTTCAGAAGTTGCATGCAACTCAAGCACCAATCGTAAGGAAATCAACCATAATTAAACAAAAATTTGGGTGGTAGGTTAACAGAGACCCCCGATATCATAGTGGTGGGTTAACAGAAACCAAGTGCCATCGTGGTGAGTTTCTAGCAGGCATAAATGGGAAGCTAACGACACCTTAGCCGGATCACTCGCGCTATTTTTTCGGAAGTTGCATGCAACTCAAGCACCAATCGTACGGAAATCAACCATAATTAAACAAAAATTTGGGTGGTAGGTTAGCAGAGACATGATAGTGGTGGGTTAACGGAAACCAAGTGCCATCGTGGTAAGTTTCTAGCAGTCATAAATGGGAAGCTAACGACACCTTAGCCGCACCCCTTGCTTAAGTTTTTCACAAGTTGCATGCAAATCAAGCACCAATCGTACGGAACAGAGAGACTTCCGATATCACAGTGGTGGATTAACCGATACCAAGTGCTATCGTGGTGAGTTTCTAGCAGGCATAAAGGGGAAGCTAACGACACCTTAGCCGGATCTCTCGCGCTATTTTTTCAGAAGTTGCATGCAACTCAAGCACCAGTTGTACGGAAATCAACCATAATTAAACAAAAATTTGGGTGGTAGGTTAACAGAGACCTCCGATATCATAGGGGCGGGTTAA
This sequence comes from Anomoia purmunda, assembly GCA_951828415.1. Taxonomy (NCBI): domain Eukaryota; kingdom Metazoa; phylum Arthropoda; class Insecta; order Diptera; family Tephritidae; genus Anomoia; species Anomoia purmunda. The sequence continues at coordinate 84,126,894 of OX639997.1, read as the reverse complement.
CAGAAACCAAGTGCCATCGTGGTGAGTTTCTAGCAGGCATAAATGGGAAGCTAACGACACCTTAGCCGGATCTCTCGCGCTATTTTTTCAGAAGTTGCATGCAACTCAAGCACCAATCGTAAGGAAATCAACCATAATTAAACAAAAATTTGGGTGGTAGGTTAACAGAGACCCCCGATATCATAGTGGTGGGTTAACAGAAACCAAGTGCCATCGTGGTGAGTTTCTAGCAGGCATAAATGGGAAGCTAACGACACCTTAGCCGGATCTCTCGCGCTATTTTTTCGGAAGTTGCATGCAACTCAAGCACCAATCGTACGGAAATCAACCATAATTAAACAAAAATTTGGGTGGTAGGTTAGCAGAGACATCATAGTGGTGGGTTAACAGAAACCAAGTGCCATCGTGGTGAGTTTCTAGCAGGCATAAATGGGAAGCTAAGGACACCTTAGCCGCACCCCTTGCTTAAGTTTTTCACAAGTTGCATGCAAATCAAGCACCAATCGTACGGAACAGAGAGACTTCCGATATCACAGTGGTGGATTAACCGAAACCAAGTGCTATCGTGGTGAGTTTCTAGTAGGCATAAAGGGGAAGCTAACGACACCTTAGCCGGATCTCTCGCGCTATTTTTTCAGAAGTTGCATGCAACTCAAGCACCAGTCGTACGGAAATCAACCATAATTAAACAAAAATTTGGGTGGTAGGTTAACAGAGACCTCCGATATCATAGTGGTGGGTTAACAGAAACCAAGTGCCATTGTAGTGAGTTTCTAGCAGGCATAAATGGGAAGCTAACGACACCTTAGCCGGATCTCTCGCGCAATTTTTTCAGAAGTTGCATGCAACTCAAGCACCAATCGTACGGAAATCAACCATAATTAAACAGAAATTTGGGTGGTAGGTTAACAGAGACCTCCGATATCATGGTGGTGGGTTAACAGAAACCAAGTGCCATCGTGGTGAGTTTCTAGCAGGCATAAATGGGAAGCTAACGACACCTTAGCCGGATCTCTCGCGCTATTTTTTCAGAAGTTGCATGCAACTCAAGCACCAATCGTAAGGAAATCAACCATAATTAAACAAAAATTTGGGTGGTAGGTTAACAGAGACCTCCGATATCATAGTGGTGGGTTAACAGAAACCAAGTGCCATCGTGGTGAGTTTCTAGCAGGCATAAATGGGAAGCTAACGACACCTTAGCCGCACCCCTTGCTTAAGGTTTTCACAAGTTGCATGCAACCCAAGCACCAATCGTACGGAAATCAACCATAATTAAACAGAAATTTGGGTGGTAGGTTAACAGCGACCTCCGATATCATAGTGGTGGGTTAACAGAAACCACGTGCCATCATGGTGAGTTTCTAGCAGGCATAAATGGGAAGCTAACGACACCTTAGTCGGATCTCTCGTGCTATTTTTTCAGAAGTTGCATGCATCTCAAGCACCAATCGTACGGAAATCAACCATAATTAAAAAAAAAATTTGGGTGGTAGGTTAACAGAGACCCCCGATATCATAGTGGTGGGTTAACAGAAACCAAGTGCCATCGTGGTGAGTTCCTAGCAGGCATAAATGGGAAGCTAACGACACCTTAGCCGGATCTCTCGCGCTATATTTTCAGGAGTTGCATGCAACTCAAGCACCGATCGTACGGAAATCAACCATAATTAAAAAAAAAATTTGGGTGGTAGGTTAACAGAGACCCCCGATATCATGGTGGTGGGTTAACAGAAACCAAGTGCCATCGTGGTGAGTTTCTAGCAGGCATAAATGGGAAGCTAACGACACCTTAGCCGGATCTCTCGGGCTATTTTTTCAGAAGTTGCATGCAACTCAAGCACCAATCGTAAGGAAATCAACCATAATTAAACAAAAATTTGGGTGGTAGGTTAACAGAGACCCCCGATATCATAGTGGTGGGTTAACAGAAACCAAGTGCCATCGTGGTGAGTTCCTAGCAGGCATAAATGGGAAGCTAACGACACCTTAGCCGCACCCCTTGCTTAAGTTTTTCACAAGTTTCATGCAAATCAAGCACCAATCGTACGGAAATCAACCATAATTAAACAAAAATTTGGGTGGTAGGTTAACAGAGACCTCCGATATCACAGTGGTGGGTTAACCAAAACCAAGTGATATCGAGGTGAGTTTCTAGCAGGCATAAAGGGGAAGCTAACGACACCTTAGCCGGATCTCTCGCGCTATTTTTTCAGAAGTTGCATGCAACTCAAGCACCAACCGTACGGAAAGCAACCATAAACAAAAATTTGGGTGGTAGGTTAACAGAGACCTCCGATATCACAGTGGTGGGTTAACCGAAACCACGTGCTATCATGGTGAGTTTCTAGCAGGCATAAAGGGGAAGCCAGCGACACCTTAGCCGGATCTCTCGCGCTATTTTTTCAGAAGTTGCATGCAAATCAAGCACCAATCGTTAGGAAATCAACCATAATTGAATAAAAATTTGGGTGGTAGGTAAACAGAGACCTCCGATATCATAGTGGTGGGTTAACAGAAACCAAGTGCCATTGTGGTGAGTTTCTAGCAGGCATAAATGGGAAGCTAACGACACCTTAGCCGGATCTCTCGCGCTATTTTTTCAAAAGTTGCATGCAGCTCAAGCAACAATCGTAAGGAAATCAACCATAATTAAACACAAATTTGGGTGGTAGGTTAACAGAGACCCCCGATATCATAGTGGTGGATTAACAGAAACCAAGTGCCATCGTGGTGAGTTTCTAGCAGGCATAAATGGGAAGCTAACGACACCTTAGCCGGATCTCTCGCGCTATTTTTTCAGAAGTTGCATGCAACTCAAGCACCAATCGTACGGAAGTCAACCATAATTAAACAGAAATTTGGGTGGTAGGTTAACAGAGACCTCCGATATCATAGTGGTGGGTTAACAGAAACCAAGTGCCATCGTGGTGAGTTTCTAGCAGGCATAAATGGGAAGCTAACGACACCTTAGCCGGATCTCTCGCGCTATTTTTTCAGAAGTTGCATGCAACTCAAGCAACAATCGTAAGGAAATCAACCATAATTAAACACAAATTTGGGTGGTAGGTTAACAGAGACCCCCGATATCATAGTGGTGGGTTAACAGAAACCAAGTGCCATCGGTGTGAGTTTCTAGCAGGCATAAATGGGAAGCTAACGACACCTTAGCCGGATCTCTCGCGCTATTTTTTCAGAAGTTGCATGCAACTCAAGCACCAATCGTACGGAAATCAACCATAATTAAACAGAAATTTGGGTGGTAGGTTAACAGAGACCTCCGATATCATAGTGGTGGGTTAACAGAAACCAAGTGCCATCGTGGTGAGTTTCTAGCAGGCATAAATGGGAAGCTAACGACACCTTAGCCGGATCTCTCGCGCTATTTTTTCAGAAGTTGCATGCAAATCAAGCACCAATCGTACGGAAATCAACCATAATTAAAAAAAAAATTTGGGTGGTAGGTTAACAGAGACCCCCGATATCATGGTGGTGGGTTAACAGAAACCAAGTGCCATCGTGGTGAGTTTCTAGCAGGCATAAATGGGAAGCTAACGACACCTTAGCCGGATCTCTCGCGCTATTTTTTCAGAAGTTGCATGCAACTCAAGCACCAATCGTTAGGAAATCAACCATAATTGAATAGAAATTTGGGTGGTAGGTAAACAGAGACCCCCGATATCATAGTGGTGGGTTAACAGAAACCAAGTGCCATCGCGGTGAGTTTCTAGCAGGCATAAATGGGAAGCTAACGACACCTTAGCCAGATCTCTCGCGCTATTTTTTCAGAAGTTGCATGCAACTCAAGCAACAATCGTAAGGAAATCAACCATAATTAAACACAAATTTGGGTGGTAGGTTAACAGAGACCCCCGATATCATAGTGGTGGGTTAACAGAAATCAAGTGCCATCGTGGTGAGTTTCTAGCAGGCATAAATGGGAAGCTAACGACACCTTAGCCGGATCTCTCGCGCTATTTTTTCAGAAGTTGCATGCAAATCAAGCACCAATCGTACGGAAATCAACCATAATTAAAAAAAAAATGTGGGTGGTAGGTTAACAGAGACCTCCGATATCATAGTGGTGGGTTAACAGAAACCAAGTGCCATCGTGGTGAGTTTCTAGCAGGCATAAATGGGAAGCTAACGACACCTTAGCCGGATCTCTCGCGCTATTTTTTCAGAAGTTGCATGCAACTCAAGCAACAATCGTAAGGAAATCAACCATAATTAAACACAAATTTGGGTGGTAGGTTAACAGAGAGACCCCCGATATCATAGTGGTGGGTTAACAGAAACCAAGTGCCATCGTGGTGAGTTTCTAGCAGGCATAAATGGGAAGCTAACGACACCTTAGCCGGATCTCTCGCGCTATTTTTTCAGAACTTGCATGCAACTCAAGCACCAATCGTACGGAAATCAACCATAATTAAACAGAAATTTGGGTGGTAGGTTAACAGAGACCTCCGATATCATAGTGTTGGGTTAACAGAAACCAAGTGCCATCGTGGTGAGTTTCTAGCAGGCATAAATGAGAAGCTAATGACACCTTAGCCGGATCTCTCGCGCTATTTTTTCAGAAGTTGCATGCAACTCAAGCACCAATCGTAAGGAAATCAACCATAATTAAACAAAAATTTGGGTGGTAGGTTAACAGAGACCCCCGATATAATAGTGGTGGGTTAACAAAAACCAAGTGCCATCGTGGTGAGTTTCTAGCAGGCATAAATGGGAAGCTAACGACACCTTAGCCGGATCTCTCGCGCTATTTTTTCGGAAGTTGCATGCAACTCAAGCAACAATCGTAAGGAAATCAACCATAATTAAACACAAATTTGGGTGGTAGGTTAACAGAGACCCCCGATATAATAGTGGTGGGTTAACAGAAACCAAGTGCCATCGTGGTGAGTTTCTAGCAGGCATAAATGGGAAGCTAACGACTCCTTAGCCGGATCTCTCGCGCTATTTTTTCAGAAGTTGCATGCAACTCAAGCACCAATCGTACGGAAATCAACCATAATTAAACAGATATTTGGGTGGTAGGTTAACAGAGACCTCCTATATCATAGTGGTGGGTTAACAGAAACCAAGTGCCATCGTGGTGAGTTTCTAGCAGGCATAAATGGGAAGCTAACGACACCTTAGCCGGATCTCTCGCGCTATTTTTTCGGAAGTTGCATGCAACTCAAGCAACAATCGTAAGGAAATCAACCATAATTAAACACAAATTTGGGTGGTAGGTTAACAGAGACCCCCGATATCATAGTGGTGGGTTAACAGAAACCAAGTGCCATCGTGGTGAGTTTCTAGCAGGCATAAATGGGAAGCTAACGACACCTTAGCCGCACCCCTTGCTTAAGTTTTTCACAAGTTGCATGTAAATCAAGCACCAATCGTACGGAACAGAGAGACTTCCGATATCACAGTGGTGGATTAACCGAAACCAAGTGCTATCGTGGTGAGTTTCTAGCAGGCATAAAGGGGAAGCTAACGACACCTTAGCCGGATCTCTCGCGCTATTTGTTCAGAAGTTGCATGCAACTCAAGCACCAGTCGTACGGAAATCAACCATAATTAAACAAAAATTTGGGTGGTAGGTTAACAGACACCTCCGATATCACAGTGGTGATTTAACCGAAACTACCTGCTATCATGGTGAGTTTCTAGCAGGCATAAAGGGGAAGCTAACGACACCTCAGCCGGATCTCTCGCGCTATTTTTTCAGAAGTTGCATGCAAATCAAGCACCAATCGTAAGGAAATCTACCATAATTGAATAGAAATTTGGGTGGTAGGTAAACAGAGACCTCCGATATCATAGTGGTGGGTTAACAGAAACCAAGTGCCATCGCAGTGACTTTCTAGCAGGCATAAATGGGAAGCTAACGACACCTTAGCCGGATCTCTCGCGCTATTTTTTCAGAAGTTGCATGCAACTCAAGCACCAATCGTACGGAAATCAACCATAATTAAACAGAAATTTGGGTGGTAGGTTAACAGAGACCTCCGATATCATAGTGGTGGGTTAACAGAAACCAAGTGCCATCGTGGTGAGTTTCTAGCAGGCATAAATGGGAAGCTAATGACACCTTAGCCGGATCTCTCGCGCTATTTTTTCAGAAGTTGCATGCAACTTAAGCACCAATCGTAAGGAAATCAACCATAATTAAACAAAAATTTGGGTGGTAGGTTAACAGAGACCCCCGATATCATAGTGGTGGGTTAACAGAAACCAAGTGCCATCGTGGTGAGTTTCTAGCAGGCATAAATGGGAAGCTAACGACACCTTAGCCGCACCCCTTGCTTAAGTTTTTCACAAGTTGCATGCAAATCAATCACCAATCGTACGGAACAGAGAGACTTCCGATATCACAGTGGTGGATTAACCGAAACCAAGTGCTATCGTGGTGAGTTTCTAGCAGGCATAAAGGGGAAGCTAACGACACCTTAGCCGGATCTCTCGCCCTATTTTTTCAGAAGTTGCATGCAACTCAAGCACCAATCGCAAGGAAATCAACCATAATTAAACAAAAATTTGGGTGGTAGGTTAACAGAGACCCCCGATGTCATAGTGGTGGGTGCCATCGTGGTGAGTTTCTAGCAGGCATAAATGGGAAGCTAACGACACCTTAGCCGGATCTCTCGCGCTATTTTTTCGGAAGTTGCATGCAACTCAAACTCCAATCGTACGGAAATCAATCATAATTAAACAAAAATTTGGGTGGTAGGTTAACAGAGACCCCCGATATCATAGTGGTGGGTTAACAGAAACCAAGTGCCATCGTGGTGAGTTCCTAGCAGGCATAAATGGGAAGCTAACGACACCTTAGCCGGATCTCTCGCGCTATTTTTTCAGAAGTTGCATGCAACTCAAGCACCAATCGCAAGGAAATCAACCATAATTAAACAGAAATTTGGGTGGTAGGTTAACAGAGACCTCCGATATCATAGTGGTGGGTTAACAGAAACCATGTGCCATCGTGGTGAGTTTCTAGCAGGCACAAATTTGAAGCTAACGACACCTTAGCCGGATCTCTCGCGCTATTTTTTCAGAAGTTGCATGCAAATCAAGCAGCAATCGTACGGAAATCAACCATAATTAAATAGAAATTTGGGTGGTAGGTTAACAGAGACCTCCGATATCATAGTGGTGGGTTAACAGAAACCAAGTGCCATCGTGATGAGTTTCTAGCAGGCATAAATGGGAAGCTAACGACACCTTAGCCGGATCTCTCGCGCTATTTTTTCCGAAGTTGCATGCAACTCAAGTACCAATCGTAAGGAAATCAACCATAATTAAACAAAAATTTGGGTGGTAGGTTAACAGAGACCCCCGATATCATAGTGGTGGGTTAACAAAAACCAAGTGCCATCGTAGCGAGTTTCTAGTAGGCATAAACGGGAAGCTAACGACACCTTAGCCGGATCTCTCGCGCTATTTTTCAGAAGTTGCATGCAAATCAAGCACCAATCGTACGGAAATCAACCATAAACAAAAATTTGGGTGGTAGGTTAACAGAGACCTCCGATATCACATTGGTGGGTTAACAGAAACCAAGTGCCATCGTGGTGAGTTCCTAGCAGGCATAAATGGGAAGCTAGCGACACCTTAGCCGGAACTCTCGCGCTATTTTTTCAGAAGTTGCATGCAAATCAAGCACCAATCGTAAGGAAATCAACCATAATTGAATAGAAATTTGGGTGGTAGGTAAACAGAGACCTCCGATATCATCGTGGTGAGTTTCTAGCAGGCATAAATGGGAAGCTAACGACACCTTAGCCGGATCTCTCGCGCTATGTTTTCAAAAGTTGCATGCAACTCAAGCAACAATCGTAAGGAAATCAACCATAATTAAACAAAAATTTGGGTAGTAGGTTAACAGAGACCCCCGATATCATAGTGGTGGGTTAACAGAAACCAAGTGCCATCGTGGTGAGTTTCTAGCAGGCATAAATGGGAAGCTAACGACACCTTAGCCGGATCTCTCGCGCTATTTTTTCGGAAGTTGCATGCAACTCAAGCAACAATCGTAAGGAAATCAACCATAATTAAACACAAATTTGGGTGGTAGGTTAACAGAGACCCCCGATATCATAGTGGTGGGTTAACAGAAACCAAGTGCCATCGTGGTGAGTTTCTAGCAGGCATAAATGGGAAGCTAACGACACCTTAGCCGGATCTCTCGCGCTATTTTTTCGGAAGTTGCATGCAACTCAAGCACCAATCGTACGGAAATCAACCATAATTAAACAAAAATTTGGGTGGTAGGTTAGCAGAGACATCATAGTGGTGGGTCAACAGAAACCAAGTGCCATCGTGGTGAGTTTCTAGCAGGCATAAATGGGAAGCTAACGACACCTTAGCCGCACCCCTTGCTTAAGTTTTTCACAAGTTGCATGCAAATCAAGCACCAAACGTACGGAACAGAGAGACTTCCGATATGACAGTGGTGGATTAACCGAAACCAAGTGCTATCGTGGTGAGTTTCTAGCAGGCATAAAGGGGAAGCTAACGACACCTTAGCCCGATCTCTCGCCCTATTTTTTCAGAAGTTGCATGCAACTCAAGCACCAGTCGTACGGAAATCAACCATAATTAAACAAAAATTTGGGTGGTAGGTTAACAGACACCTCCGATATCACAGTGGTGATTTAACCGAAACCACCTGCTATCATGGTGATTTTCTAGCAGGCATAAAGAGGAAGCTAACGACACCTTAGCCGGATCTCTCGCGCTATTTTTTCAGAAGTTGCATGCAAATCAAGCACCAATCGTAAGGAAATCAACCATAATTGAATAGAAATTTGGGTGGCAGGTAAACAGAGACCTCCGATATCATAGTGGTGGGTTAACAGAAACCAAGTGCCATCGTGGTGAGTTTCTAGCAGGCATAAATGGGAAGCTAACGACACCTTAGCCGGATCTCTCGCGCTATTTTTTCAAAAGTTGCATGCAAATCAAGCAACAATCGTAAGGAAATCAACCATAATTAAACACAAATTTGGGTGGTAGGTTAACAGAGACCTCCGATATCATAGTGGTGGGTTAACAGAAACCAAGTGCCATCGTGGTGAGTTTCTAGCAGGCATAAAGGGGAAGCTAACGACACCTTAGCCGGATCTCTCGCGCTATTTTTTCAGAAGTTGCATGCAACTCAAGCACCAATCGTACGGAAATCAACCATAAACAAAAATTTGGGTGGTAGGTTAACAGAGACCTCCGATATCACAGTGGTGGGTTAACCGAAACCACGTGCTATCATGGTAAGTTTCTAGCAGGCATAAAGGGGAAGCTAGCGACACCTTAGCCGGAACTCTCGCGCTATTTTTCCAGAAGTTGCATGCAAATCAAGCACCAATCGTAAGGAAATCAACCATAATTGAATAGAAATTTGGGTGGTAGGTAAACAGAGACCTCCGATATCATAGTGGTGGGTTAACAGAAACCAAATGCCATCGTGGTGAGTTTCTAGCAGGCATAAATGGGAAGCTAACGACACCTTAGCCGGATCTTCTCGCGCTATTTTTTCAAAAGTTGCATGCAACTCAAGCAACAATCGTAAGGAAATCAACCATAATTAAACACAAATTTGGGTGGTAGGTTAACAGAGACCCCCGATATCATAGTGGTGGGTTAACAGAAACCAAGTGCCATCGCAGTGAGTTTCTAGTAGGCATAAATGGGAAACTAACGACACCTTAGCCGGATCTCTCGCGCTATTTTTTCAGAAGTTGCATGCAAATCAAGCACCAATCGTAAGGAAATCAACCATAATTAAACAAAAATTTGGGTGGTAGGTTAACAGACACCTCCGATATCATAGTGGTGGGTTAACAGAAACCAAGTGCCATCGTGGTGAGTTTCTAGCACGCATAAATGGGAAGCTAATGACACCTTAGCCGGATCTCTCGCGCTATTTTTTCGGAAGTTGCATGCAACTCAAGCAACAATCGTAAGGAAATCAACCATAATTAAACACAAATTTGGGTGGTAGGTTAACAGAGACCCCCGATATCATAGTGGTGGGTTAACAGAAACCAAGTGCCATCGTGGTGAGTTTCTAGCAGGCATAAATGGGAAGCTAACGACACCTTAGCCGGATCTCTCGCGCTATTTTTTCAGAAGTTGCATGCAACTCAAGTACCAATCGTACGGAAATCAACCATAATTAAACAAAAATTTGGGTGGTAGGTTAGCAGAGACATCATAGTGGTGGGTTAACAGAAACCAAGTGCCATCGTGGTGAGTTTCTAGCAGGCATAAATGGGAAGCTAACGACACCTTAGCCGCACCCCTTGCTTAAGTTTTTCACAAGTTGCATGCAAATCAAGCACCAATCGTACGGAACAGAGAGACTTCCGATATCACAGTGGTGGATTAACCGAAACCAAGTGCTATCGTGGTGAGTTTCTAGCAGGCATAAAGGGGAAGCTAACGACACCTTAGCCGAATCTCTCGCCCAATTTTTTCAGAAGTTGCATGCAACTCAAGCACCAGTCGTACGGAAATCAACCATAATTAAACAAAAATTTGGGTGGTAGGTTAACAGACACCTCCGATATCACAGTGGTGATTTAACCGAAACCACCTGCTATCATGGTGAGTTTCTAGCAGGCATAAAGGGGAAGCTAACGACACCTTAGCCGGATCTCTCGCGCTATTTTTTCAGAAGTTGCATGCAAATCAAGCACCAATCGTAAGGAAATCAACCATAATTGAATAGAAATTTGGGTGGTAGGTAAACAGAGACCCCCGATATCATAGTGGTGGGTTAACAGAAACCAAGTGCCATCGTGGCGAGTTTCTAGTAGGCATAAACGGGAAGCTAACGACACCTTAGCCGGATCTCTCGCGCTATTTTTCAGAAGTTGCATGCAAATCAAGCACCAATCGTACGGAAATCAACCATAATTAAACAGAAATTTGGGTGGTAGGTTAACAGAGACCTCCGATATCATAGTGGTGGGTTTACAGAAACCAAGTGCCATCGTGGTGAGTTTCTAGCAGGCATAAATGGGAAGCTAACGACACCTTAGCCGGATCTCTCGCGCTATTTTTTCGGAAGTTGCATGCAACTCAAGCACCAATCGTACGGAAATCAACCATAAACAAAAATTTGGGTGGTAGGTTAACAGAGACCTCCGATATCACATTGGTGGGTTAACAGAAACCAAGTGCCATCGTGGTGAGTTCCTAGCAGGCATAAATGGGAAGCTAACGACACCTTAGCCGGATCTCTCGCGCTATTTTTTCAGAAGTTGCATGCAACTCAAGTACCAATCGTACGGAAATCAACCATAATTAAACAAAAATTTGGGTGGTAGGTTAGCAGAGACATCATAGTGGTGGGTTAACAGAAACCAAGTGCCATCGTGGTGAGTTTCTAGCAGGCATAAATGGGAAGCTAACGACACCTTAGCCGCACCCCTTGCTTAAGTTTTTCACAAGTTGCATGCAAATCAATCACCAATCGTACGGAACAGAGAGACTTCCGATATCACAGTGGTGGATTAACCGAAACCAAGTGCTATCGTGGTGAGTTTCTAGCAGGCATAAAGGGGAAGCTAACGACACCTTAGCCGGATCTCTCGCCCTATTTTTTCAGAAGTTGCATGCAACTCAAGCACCAATCGCAAGGAAATCAACCATAATTAAACAAAAATTTGGGTGGTAGGTTAACAGAGACCCCCGATGTCATAGTGGTGGGTTAACAGAAACCAAGTGCCATCGTGGTGAGTTTCTAGCAGGCATAAATGGGAAGCTAACGACACCTTAGCCGGATCTCTCGCGCTATTTTTTCGGAAGTTGCATGCAACTCAAACTCCAATCGTACGGAAATCAATCATAATTAAACAAAAATTTGGGTGGTAGGTTAACAGAGACCCCCGATATCATAGTGGTGGGTTAACAGAAACCAAGTGCCATCGTGGTGAGTTCCTAGCAGGCATAAATGGGAAGCTAACAACACCTTAGCCGGATCTCTCGCGCTATTTTTTCAGAAGTTGCATGCAACTCAAGCACCAATCGCAAGGAAATCAACCATAATTAAACAGAAATTTGGGTGGTAGGTTAACAGAGACCTCCGATATCATAGTGGTGGGTTAACAGAAACCATGTGCCATCGTGGTGAGTTTCTAGCAGGCACAAATTTGAAGCTAACGACACCTTAGCCGGATCTCTCGCGCTATTTTTTCAGAAGTTGCATGCAAATCAAGCAGCAATCGTACGGAAATCAACCATAATTAAATAGAAATTTGGGTGGTAGGTTAACAGAGACCTCCGATATCATAGTGGTGGGTTAACAGAAACCAAGTGCCATCGTGATGAGTTTCTAGCAGGCATAAATGGGAAGCTAACGACACCTTAGCCGGATCTCTCGCGCTATTTTTTCCGAAGTTGCATGCAACTCAAGTACCAATCGTAAGGAAATCAACCATAATTAAACAAAAATTTGGGTGGTAGGTTAACAGAGACCCCCGATATCATAGTGGTGGGTTAAAAAAACCAAGTGCCATCGTAGCGAGTTTCTAGTAGGCATAAACGGGAAGCTAACGACACCTTAGCCGGATCTCTCGCGCTATTTTTCAGAAGTTGCATGCAAATCAAGCACCAATCGTACGGAAATCAACCATAAACAAAAATTTGGGTGGTAGGTTAACAGAGACCTCCGATATCACATTGGTGGGTTAACAGAAACCAAGTGCCATCGTGGTGAGTTCCTAGCAGGCATAAATGGGAAGCTAGCGACACCTTAGCCGGAACTCTCGCGCTATTTTTTCAGAAGTTGCATGCAAATCAAGCACCAATCGTAAGGAAATCAACCATAATTGAATAGAAATTTGGGTGGTAGGTAAACAGAGACCTCCGATATCATCGTGGTGAGTTTCTAGCAGGCATAAATGGGAAGCTAACGACACCTTAGCCGGATCTCTCGCGCTATGTTTTCAAAAGTTGCATGCAACTCAAGCAACAATCGTAAGGAAATCAACCATAATTAAACAAAAATTTGGGTAGTAGGTTAACAGAGACCCCCGATATCATAGTGGTGGGTTAACAGAAACCAAGTGCCATCGTGGTGAGTTTCTAGCAGGCATAAATGGGAAGCTAACGACACCTTAGCCGGATCTCTCGCGCTATTTTTTCGGAAGTTGCATGCAACTCAAGCAACAATCGTAAGGAAATCAACCATAATTAAACACAAATTTGGGTGGTAGGTTAACAGAGACCCCCGATATCATAGTGGTGGGTTAACAGAAACCAAGTGCCATCGTGGTGAGTTTCTAGCAGGCATAAATGGGAAGCTAACGACACCTTAGCCGGATCTCTCGCGCTATTTTTTCGGAAGTTGCATGCAACTCAAGCACCAATCGTACGGAAATCAACCATAATTAAACAAAAATTTGGGTGGTAGGTTAGCAGAGACATCATAGTGGTGGGTCAACAGAAACCAAGTGCCATCGTGGTGAGTTTCTAGCAGGCATAAATGGGAAGCTAACGACACCTTAGCCGCACCCCTTGCTTAAGTTTTTCACAAGTTGCATGCAAATCAAGCACCAAACGTACGGAACAGAGAGACTTCCGATATGACAGTGGTGGATTAACCGAAACCAAGTGCTATCGTGGTGAGTTTCTAGCAGGCATAAAGGGGAAGCTAACGACACCTTAGCCCGATCTCTCGCCCTATTTTTTCAGAAGTTGCATGCAACTCAAGCACCAGTCGTACGGAAATCAACCATAATTAAACAAAAATTTGGGTGGTAGGTTAACAGACACCTCCGATATCACAGTGGTGATTTAACCGAAACCACCTGCTATCATGGTGAGTTTCTAGCAGGCATAAAGAGGAAGCTAACGACACCTTAGCCGGATCTCTCGCGCTATTTTTTCAGAAGTTGCATGCAAATCAAGCACCAATCGTAAGGAAATCAACCATAATTGAATAGAAATTTGGGTGGCAGGTAAACAGAGACCTCCGATATCATAGTGGTGGGTTAACAGAAACCAAGTGCCATCGTGGTGAGTTTCTAGCAGGCATAAATGGGAAGCTAACGACACCTTAGCCGGATCTCTCGCGCTATTTTTTCAAAAGTTGCATGCAAATCAAGCAACAATCGTAAGGAAATCAACCATAATTAAACACAAATTTGGGTGGTAGGTTAACAGAGACCTCCGATATCATAGTGGTGGGTTAACAGAAACCAAGTGCCATCGTGGTGAGTTTCTAGCAGGCATAAAGGGGAAGCTAACGACACCTTAGCCGGATCTCTCGCGCTATTTTTTCAGAAGTTGCATGCAACTCAAGCACCAATCGTACGGAAATCAACCATAAACAAAAATTTGGGTGGTAGGTTAACAGAGACCTCCGATATCACAGTGGTGGGTTAACCGAAACCACGTGCTATCATGGTAAGTTTCTAGCAGGCATAAAGGGGAAGCTAGCGACACCTTAGCCGGAACTCTCGCGCTATTTTTCCAGAAGTTGCATGCAAATCAAGCACCAATCGTAAGGAAATCAACCATAATTGAATAGAAATTTGGGTGGTAGGTAAACAGAGACCTCCGATATCATAGTGGTGGGTTAACAGAAACCAAATGCCATCGTGGTGAGTTTCTAGCAGGCATAAATGGGAAGCTAACGACACCTTAGCCGGATCTCTCGCGCTATTTTTTCAAAAGTTGCATGCAACTCAAGCAACAATCGTAAGGAAATCAACCATAATTAAACACAAATTTGGGTGGTAGGTTAACAGAGACCCCCGATATCATAGTGGTGGGTTAACAGAAACCAAGTGCCATCGCAGTGAGTTTCTAGTAGGCATAAATGGGAAACTAACGACACCTTAGCCGGATCTCTCGCGCTATTTTTTCAGAAGTTGCATGCAAATCAAGCACCAATCGTAAGGAAATCAACCATAATTAAACAAAAATTTGGGTGGTAGGTTAACAGACACCTCCGATATCATAGTGGTGGGTTAACAGAAACCAAGTGCCATCGTGGTGAGTTTCTAGCACGCATAAATGGGAAGCTAATGACACCTTAGCCGGATCTCTCGCGCTATTTTTTCGGAAGTTGCATGCAACTCAAGCAACAATCGTAAGGAAATCAACCATAATTAAACACAAATTTGGGTGGTAGGTTAACAGAGACCCCCGATATCATAGTGGTGGGTTAACAGAAACCAAGTGCCATCGTGGTGAGTTTCTAGCAGGCATAAATGGGAAGCTAACGACACCTTAGCCGCACCCCTTGCTTAAGTTTTTCACAAGTTGCATGCAAATCAAGCACCAATCGTACGGAACAGAGAGACTTCCGATATCACAGTGGTGGATTAACCGAAACCAAGTGCTATCGTGGTGAGTTTCTAGCAGGCATAAAGGGGAAGCTAACGACACCTTAGCCGAATCTCTCGCCCAATTTTTTCAGAAGTTGCATGCAACTCAAGCACCAGTCGTACGGAAATCAACCATAATTAAACAAAAATTTGGGTGGTAGGTTAACAGACACCTCCGATATCACAGTGGTGATTTAACCGAAACCACCTGCTATCATGGTGAGTTTCTAGCAGGCATAAAGGGGAAGCTAACGACACCTTAGCCGGATCTCTCGCGCTATTTTTTCAGAAGTTGCATGCAAATCAAGCACCAATCGTAAGGAAATCAACCATAATTGAATAGAAATTTGGGTGGTAGGTAAACAGAGACCCCCGATATCATAGTGGTGGGTCTACAGAAACCAAGTGCCATCGTGGTGAGTTTCTAGCAGGCATAAATGGGAAGCTAACGACACCTTAGCCGGATCTCTTGCGCTATTTTTTCAGAAGTTGCATGCAACTCCAGCACCAATCGTACGGAAATCAACCATAAACAAAAATTTGGGTGGTAGGTTAACAGAGACCTCCGATATCACAGTGGTGGGTTAACCGAAACCACGTGCTATCATGGTGAGTTTCTAGCAGGCATAAAGGGAAGCTAGCGACACCTTAGCCGGAACTCTCGCGCTATTTTTTCAGAAGTTGCATGCAAATCAAGCACCAATCGTAAGGAAATCAACCATAATTGAATAGAAATTTGGGTGGTAGGCAAACAGAGACCTCCGATATCATAGTGGTGGGTTAACAGAAACCAAGTGCCATCGTGGTGAGTTTCTAGCAGGCATAAATGGGAAGCAATCGACACCTTAGCCGGATCTCTCGCGCTATTTTTTCAAAAGTTGCATGCAACTCAAGCAACAATCGTAAGGAAATCAACCATAATTAAACACAAATTTGGGTGGTAGGTTAACAGAGACCCCCGATATCATAGTGGTGGGTTAACAGAAACCAAGTGCCATCGCAGTGAGTTTCTAGCAGGCATAAATGGGAAGCTAACGACACCTTAGCCGGATCTCTCGCGCTATTTTTTCAGAAGTTGCATGCAACTCAAGCAACAATCGTAAGGAAATCAACCATAATTAAACACAAATTTGGGTGGTAGGTTAACAGAGACCCCCGATATCATAGTGGTGGGTTAACAGAAATCAAGTGCCATCGTCGTGAGTTGCTAGCAGGCATAAATGGGAAGCTAACGACACCTTAGCCGGATCTCTCGCGCTATTTTTTCAGAAGTTGCATGCAAATCAAGCACCAATCGTACGGAAATCAACCATAATTATAAAAAAAATTTGGGTGGTAGGTTAACAGAGACCTCCGATATCATAGTGGTGGGTTAACAGAAACCAAGTGCCATCGTGGTGAGTTTCTAGCAGGCATAAATGGGAAGCTAACGACACCTTAGCCGGATCTCTCGCGCTATTTTTTCAGAAGTTGCATGCAACTCAAGCAACAATCGTAAGGAAATCAACCATAATTAAACACAAATTTGGGTGGAAGGTTAACAGAGAGACCCCCGATATCATAGTGGTGGGTTAACAGAAACCAAGTGCCATCGTGGTGAGTTTCTAGCAGGCATAAATGGGAAGCTAACGACACCTTAGCCGGATCTCTCGCGCTATTTTTTCAGAACTTGCATGCAACTCAAGCACCAATCGTACGGAAATCAACCATAATTAAACAGAAATTCGGGTGGTAGGTTAACAGAGACCTCCGATATCATAGTGGTGGGTTAACAGAAACCAAGTGCCATCGTGGTGAGTTTCTAGCAGGCATAAATGAGAAGCTAATGACACCTTAGCCGGATCTCTCGCGCTATTTTTTCAGAAGTTGCATGCAACTCAAGCACCAATCGTAAGGAAATCAACCATAATGAAACAAAAATTTGGGTGGTAGGTTAACAGAGACCCCCTATATCATAGTGGTGGGTTAACAGAAACCAAGTGCCATCGTGGTGAGTTTCTAGCAGGCATAAATGGGAAGCTAACGACACCTTAGCCGGATCTCTCGCGCTATTTTTTCAGAAGTTGCATGCAACTCAAGCACCAATCGTACGGAAATCAACCATAATTAAACAGATATTTGGGTGGTAGGTTAACAGAGACCTCCGATATCATAGTGGTGGGTTAACAAAAACCAAGTGCCATCGTGGTGAGTTTCTAGCAGGCATAAATGGGAAGCTAACGACACCTTAGCCGGATCTCTCGCGCTATTTTTTCGGAAGTTGCATGCAATTCAAGCAACAATCGTAAGGAAATCAACCATAATTAAACACAAATTTGGGTGGTAGGTTAACAGAGACCCCCGATATAATAGTGGTGGGTTAACAGAAACCAAGTGCCATCGTGGTGAGTTTCTAGCAGGCATAAATGGGAAGCTAACGACTCCTTAGCCGGATCTCTCGCGCTATTTTTTCAGAAGTTGCATGCAACTGAAGCACCAATCGTACGGAAATCAACCATAATTAAACAGATATTTGGGTGGTAGGTTAACAGAGACCTCCTATATCATAGTGGTGGGTTAACAGAAACCAAGTGCCATCGTGGTGAGTTTCTAGCAGGCATAAATAGGAAGCTAACGACACCTTAGCCGGATCTCTCGCGCTATTTTTTCGGAAGTTGCATGCAACTCAAGCAACAATCGTAAGGAAATCAACCATAATTAAACACAAATTTGGGTGGTAGGTTAACAGAGACCCCCGATATCATAGTGGTGGGTTAACAGAAACCAAGTGCCATCGTGGTGAGTTTCTAGCAGGCATAAATGGGAAGCTAACGACACCTTAGCCGCACCCCTTGCTTAAGTTTTTCACAAGTTGCATGTAAATCAAGCACCAATCGTACGGAACAGAGAGACTTCCGATATCACAGTGGTGGATTAACCGAAACCAAGTGCTATCGTGGTGAGTTTCTAGCAGGCATAAAGGGGAAGCTAACGACACCTTAGCCGGATCTCTCGCGCTATTTGTTCAGAAGTTGCATGCAACTCAAGCACCAGTCGTACGGAAATCAACCATAATTAAACAAAAATTTGGGTGGTAGGTTAACAGACATCTCCGATATCACAGTGGTGATTTAACCGAAACTACCTGCTATCATGGTGAGTTTCTAGCAGGCATAAAGGGGAAGCTAACGACACCTCAGCCGGATCTCTCGCGCTATTTTTTCAGAAGTTGCATGCAAATCAAGCACCAATCGTAAGGAAATCAACCATAATTGAATAGAAATTTGGGTGGTAGGTAAACAGAGACCTCCGATATCATAGTGGTGGGTTAACAGAAACCAAGTGCCATCGCAGTGAGTTTCTAGCAGGCATAAATGGGAAGCTAACGACACCTTAGCCGGATCTCTCGCGCTATTTTTTCAGAAGTTGCATGCAACTCAAGCACCAATCGTACGGAAATCAACCATAATTAAACAGAAATTTGGGTGGTAGGTTAACAGAGACCTCCGATATCATAGTGGTGGGTTAACAGAAACCAAGTGCCATCGTGGTGAGTTTCTAGCAGGCATAAATGGGAAGCTAACGACACCTTAGCCGGATCTCTCGCGCTATTTATTCGGAAGTTGCATGCAACTCAAGCAACAATCGTAAGGAAATCAACCATAATTAAACACAAATTTGGGTGGTAGGTTAACAGAGACCCCCGATATCATAGTGGTGGGTTAACAGAAACCAAGTGCCATCGTGGTGAGTTTCTAGCAGGCATAAATGGGAAGCTAACGACACCTTAGCCGGATCTCTCGCGCTATTTTTTCGGAAGTTGCATGCAACTCAAGCACCAATCGTACGGAAATCAACCATAATTAAACAAAAATTTGGGTGGTAGGTTAGCAGAGACATCATAGTGGTGGGTTAACAGAAACCAAGTGCCATCGTAGTGAGTTTCTAGCAGGCATATATGGGAAGCTAACGACACCTTAGCCGCACCCCTTGCTTAAGTTTTTCACAAGTTGCATGCAAATCAAGCACCAAACGTACGGAACAGAGAGACTTCCGATATCACAGTGGTGGATTAACCGAAACCAAGTGCTATCGTGGTGAGTTTCTAGCAGGCATAAAGGGGAAGCTAACGACACCTTAGCCCGATCTCTCGCCCTATTTTTTCAGAAGTTGCATGCAACTCAAGCACCAGTCGTACGGAAATCAACCATAATTAAACAAAAATTTGGGTGGTAGGTTAACAGACACCTCCGATATCACAGTGGTGATTTAACCGAAACCACCTGCTATCATGGTGAGTTTCTAGCAGGCATAAAGAGGAAGCTAACGACACCTTAGCCGGATCTCTCGCGCTATTTTTTCAGAAGTTGCATGCAAATCAAGCACCAATCGTAAGGAAATCAACCATAATTGAATAGAAATTTGGGTGGCAATCGTACGGAAATCAACCATAAACAAATATTTGGGTGGTAGGTTAACAGAGACCTCCGATATCACAGTGGTGGGTTAACCGAAACCACGTGCTATCATGGTAAGTTTCTAGCAGGCATAAAGGGGAAGCTAGCGACACCTTAGCCGGATCTCTCGCGCTATTTTTTCAGAAGTTGCATGCAACTCAAGCACCAATCGTACGGAAATCAACCATAATTAAACAGAAATTTGGGTGGTAGGTTAACAGAGACCTCCGATATCATAGTGGTGGGTTAACAGAAACCAAGTGCCATCGTGGTGAGTTTCTAGCACGCATAAATGGGAAGCTAATGACACCTTAGCCGGATCTCTCGCGCTATTTTTTCGGAAGTTGCATGCAACTCAAGCACCAATCGTACGGAAATCAACCATAATTAAACAGAAATTTGGGTGGTAGGTTAACAGAGACCCCCGATATCATAGTGGTGGGTTAACAGAAACCAAGTGCCATCGCAGTGAGTTTCTAGTGGGCATAAATGGGAAACTAACGACACCTTAGCCGGATCTCTCGCGCTATTTTTTCAGAAGTTGCATGCAACTCAAGCACCAATCGTACGGAAATCAACCATAATTAAACAGAAATTTGGGTGGTAGGTTAACAGAGACCTCCGATATCATAGTGGTGGGTTAACAGAAACCAAGTGCCATCGTGGTGAGTTTCTAGCACGCATAAATGGGAAGCTAATGACACCTTAGCCGGATCTCTCGCGCTATTTTTTCGGAAGTTGCATGCAACTCAAGCAACAATCGTAAGGAAATCAACCATAATTAAACACAAATTTGGGTGGTAGGTTAACAGAGACCCCCGATATCATAGTGCTGGGTTAACAGAAACCAAGTGCCATCGTGGTGAGTTCCTAGCAGCAACTCAAGCACCAATCGTACGGAAATCAACCATAATTAAATAGAAATTTGGGTGGTAGGTTAACAGAGACCTCCGATATCATAGTGGTGGGTTAACAGAAACCAAGTGCCATCGTGGTGAGTTTCTAGCAGGCACAAATTTGAAGCTAACGACACCTTAGCCGGATCTCTCGCGCTATTTTTTCAGAAGTTGCATGCAACTCAAGTACCAATCGTAAGGAAATCAACCATAATTAAACAAAAATTTGGGTGGTAGGTTAACAGAGACCCCCGATATCATAGTGGTGGGTTAACAAAAACCAAGTGCCATCGTAGCGAGTTTCTAGTAGGCATAAATGGGAAGCTAACGACACCTTAGCCGGATCTCTCGCGCTATTTTTTCAGAAGTTGCATGCAACTCAAGCACCAATCGTACGGAAATCAACCATAATTAAACAGAAATTTGGGTGGTAGGTTAACAGAGACCTCCGATATCACATTGGTGGGTTAACCGAAACCACGTGCTATCATGGTGAGTTTCTAGCAGGCATAAAGGGGAAGCTAGCGACACCTTAGCCGGAACTCTCGCGCTATTTTTTCAGAAGTTGCATGCAAATCAAGCACCAATCGTAAGGAAATCAACCATAATTGAATAGAAATTTGGGTGGTAGGTAAACAGAGACCTCCGATATCATCGTGGTGAGTTTCTAGCAGGCATAAATGGGAAGCTAACGACACCTTAGCCGGATCTCTCGCGCTATGTTTTCAAAAGTTGCATGCAACTCAAGCAACAATCGTAAGGAAATCAACCATAATTAAACAAAAATTTGGGTGGTAGGTTAACAGAGACCCCCGATATCATAGTGGTGGGTTAACAGAAACCAAGTGCCATCGTGGTGAGTTTCTAGCAGGCATAAATGGGAAGCTAACGGCACCTTAGCCGGATCTCTCGCGCTATTTTTTCGGAAGTTGCATGCAACTCAAGCAACAATCGTAAGGAAATCAACCATAATTAAACACAAATTTGGGTGGTAGGTTAACAGAGACCCCCGATATCATAGTGGTGGGTTAACAGAAACCAAGTGCCATCGTGGTGAGTTTCTAGCAGGCATAAATGGGAAGCTAACGACACCTTAGCCGGATCTCTCGCGCTATTTTTTCGGAAGTTGCATGCAACTCAAGCACCAATCGTACGGAAAACAACCATAATTAAACAAAAATTTGGGTGGTAGGTTAGCAGAGACATCATAGTGGTGGGTTAACAGAAACCAAGTGCCATCGTGGTGAGTTTCTAGCAGGCATAAATGGGAAGCTAACGACACCTTAGCCGCACCCCTTGCTTAAGTTTTTCACAAGTTGCATGCAAATCAAGCACCAAACGTACGGAACAGAGAGACTTCCGATATCACAGTGGTGGATTAACCGAAACCAAGTGCTATCGTGGTGAGTTTCTAGCAGGCATGAATGGGAAGCTAACGACACCTTAGCCGGATCTCTGGCGCTATTTTTTCAGAAGTTGCATGCAACTCAAGCACCAATCGTACGGAAATCAACCATAATTAAACACAAATTTGGGTGGTAGGTTAACAGAGACCTCCGTTATCATAGTGGTGGGTTAACAGAAACCAAGTGCCATCGTGGTGAGTTTCTAGCAGACATAAATGGGAAGCTAACGACACCTTAGCCGGATCTCTCGCGCTATTTTTTCAGAAGTTGCATGCAACTCAAGCACCAATCGTACGGAAATCAACCATAAACAAAAATTTGGGTGATAGGTTAACAGAGACCTCCGATATCACAGTGGTGGGTTAACCGAAACCACGTGCTATCATGGTAAGTTTCTAGCAGGCATAAAGGGGAAGCTAGCGACACCTTAGCCGGAACTCTCGCGCTATTTTTTCAGAAGTTGCATGCAAATCAAGCACCAATCGTAAGGAAATCAACCATAATTGAATAGAAATTTGGGTGGTAGGTAAACAGAGACCTCCGATATCATAGTGGTGGGTTAACAGAAACCAAATGCCATCGTGGTGAGTTTCTAGCAGGCATAAATGGGAAGCTAACGACACCTTAGCCGGATCTCTCGCGCTATTTTTTCAAAAGTTGCATGCAACTCAAGCAACAATCGTAAGGAAATCAACCATAATTAAACACAAATTTGGGTGGTAGGTTAACAGAGACCCCCGATATCATAGTGGTGGGTTAACAGAAACCAAGTGCCATCGCAGTGAGTTTCTAGTAGGCATAAATGGGAAACTAACGACACCTTAGCCGGATCTCTCGCGCTATTTTTTCAAAAGTTGCATGCAACTCAAGCAACAATCGTAAGGAAATCAACCATAATTAAACACAAATTTGGGTGGTAGGTTAACAGAGACCCCCGATATCATAGTGGTGGGTTAACAGAAACCAAATGCCATCGTGGTGAGTTTCTAGCAGGCATAAATGGGAAGCTAACGACACCTTAGCCGGATCTCTCGCGCTATTTTTTCAAAAGTTGCATGCAACTCAAGCACCAATCGTAAGGAAATCAACCATAATTAAACAAAAATTTGGGTGGTAGGTTAACAGACACCTCCGATATCATAGTGGTGGGTTAACAGAAACCAAGTGCCATCGTGGTGAGTTTCTAGCACGCATAAATGGGAAGCTAATGACACCTTAGCCGGATCTCTCGCGCTATTTTTTCGGAAGATGCATGCAACTCAAGCAACAATCGTAAGGAAATCAACCATAATTAAACACAAATTTGGGTGGTAGGTTAACAGAGACCCCCGATATCATAGTGGTGGGCTAACAGAAACCAAGTGCCATCGTGGTGAGTTTCTAGCAGGCATAAATGGGAAGCTAACGACACCTTAGCCGGATCTCTCGCGCTATTTTTTCGGGAGTTGCATGCAACTCAAGCACCAATCGTACGGAAATCAACCATAATTAAACAAAAATTTGGGTGGTAGGTTAGCAGAGACATCATAGTGGTGGGTTAACAGAAACCAAGTGCCATCGTGGTGAGTTTCTAGCAGGCATAAATGGGAAGCTAACGACACCTTAGCCGCACCCCTTGCTTAAGTTTTTCACAAGTTGCATGCAAATCAAGCACCAATCGTACGGAACAGAGAGACTTCCGATATCACAGTGGTGGATTAACCGAAACCAAGTGCTATCGTGGTGAGTTTCTAGCAGGCATAAAGGGGAAGCTAACGACACCTTAGCCGAATCTCTCGCCCAATTTTTTCAGAAGTTGCATGCAACTCAAGCACCAGTCGCACGGAAATCAACCATAATTAAACAAAAATTTGGGTGGTAGGTTAACAGACACCTCCGATATCACAGTGGTGATTTAACCGAAACCACCTGCTATCATGGTGAGTTTCTGGCAGGCATAAAGGGGAAGCTAACGACACCTTAGCCGGATCTCTCGCGCTATTTTTTCAGAAGTTGCATGCAAATCAAGCACCAATCGTAAGGAAATCAACCATAATTGAATAGAAATTTGGGTGGTAGGTAAACAGAGACCCCCGATATCATAGTGGTGGGTTAACAGAAACCAAGTGCCATCGTGGCGAGTTTCTAGTAGGCATAAACGGGAAGCTAACGACACCTTAGCCGGATCTCTCGCGCTATTTTTCAGAAGTTGCATGCAAATCAAGCACCAATCGTACGGAAATCAACCATAATTAAACAGAAGTTTGGGTGGTAGGTTAACAGAGACCTCCGATATCATAGTGGTGGGTTTACAGAAACCAAGTGCCATCGTGGTGAGTTTCTAGCAGGCATAAATGGGAAGCTAACGACACCTTAGCCGGATCTCTCGCTCTATTTTTTCAGAAGTTGCATGCAACTCCAGCACCAATCGTACGGAAATCAACCATAAACAAAAATTTGGGTGGTAGGTTAACAGAGACCTCCGATATCACAGTGGTGGGTTAACCGAAACCACGTGCTATCATAGTGAGTTTCTAGCAGGCATAAAGGGGAAGCTAGCGACACCTTAGCCGGAACTCTCGCGCTATTTTTTCAGAAGTTGCATGCAAATCAAGCACCAATCGTAAGGAAATCAACCATAATTGAATAGAAATTTGGGTGGTAGGTAAACAGAGACCTCCGATATCATAGTGGTGGGTTAACAGAAACCAAGTGCCATCCTGGTGAGTTTCTAGCAGGCATAAATGGGAAGCAATCGACACCTTAGCCGGATCTCTCGCGCTATTTTTTCAAAAGTTGCATGCAACTCAAGCAACAATCGTAAGGAAATCAACCATAATTAAACACAAATTTGGGTGGTAGGTTAACAGAGACCCCCGATATCATAGTGGTGGGTTAACAGAAACCAAGTGCCATCGCAGTGAGTTTCTAGCAGGCATAAATGGGAAGCTAACGACACCTTAGCCGGATCTCTCGCGCTATTTTTTCAGAAGTTGCATGCAACTCAAGCACCAATCGTACGGAAATCAACCATAATTAAACAGAAATTTGGGTGGTAGGTTAACAGAGACCTCCGATATCATAGTGGTGGGTTAACAGAAACCAAGTGCCATCGTGGTGAGTTTCTAGCAGGCATAAATGGGAAGCTAATGACACCTTAGCCGGATCTCTCGCGCTATTTTTTCAGAAGTTGCATGCAACTCAAGCACCAATCGTAAGGAAATCAACCATAATTAAACAAAAATTTGGGTGGTAGTTTAACAGAGACCCCCGATATCATAGTGGTGGGTTAACAGAAACCAAGTGCCATCGTGGTGAGTTTCTAGCAGGCATAAATGGGAAGCTAACGACACCTTAGCCGGATCTCTCGCGCTATTTTTTCGGAAGTTGCATGCAACTCAAGCAACAATCGTAAGGAAATCAACCATAATTAAACACAAATTTGGGTGGTAGGTTAACAGAGACCCCCGATATCATAGTGGTGGATTAACAGAAACCAAGTGCCATCGTGGTGAGTTTCTAGCAGGCATAAATGGGAAGCTAACGACACCTTAGCCGGATCTCTCGCGCTATTTTTTCGGAAGTTGCATGCAACTCAAGCACCAATCGTACGGAAATCAACCATAATTAAACAAAAATTTGGGTGGTAGGTTAGCAGAGACATCATAGTGGTGGGTTAACAGAAACCAAGTGCCATCGTGGTGAGTTTCTAGCAGGCATAAATGGGAAGCTAACGACACCTTAGCCGCACCCCTTGCTTAAGTTTTTCACAAGTTGCATGCAAATCAAGCACCAAACGTACGGAACAGAGAGACTTCCGATATCACAGTGGTGGATTAACCGAAACCAAGTGCTATCGTGGTGAGTTTCTAGCAGGCATAAAGGGGAAGCTAACGACACCTTAGCCCGATCTCTCGCCCTATTTTTGCAGAAGTTGCATGCAACTCAAGCACCAGTCGTACGGAAATCAACCATAATTAAACAAAAATTTGGGTGGTAGGTTAACAGACACCTCCGATATCACAGTGGTGATTTAACCGAAACCACCTGCTATCATGGTGAGTTTCTAGCAGGCATAAAGAGGAAGCTAACGACACCTTAGCCGGATCTCTCGCGCTATTTTTTCAGAAGTTGCATGCAAATCAAGCACCAATCGTAAGGAAATCAACCATAATTGAATAGAAATTTGGGTGGCAATCGTACGGAAATCAACCATAAACAAATATTTGGGTGGTAGGTTAACAGAGACCTCCGATATCACAGTGGTGGGTTAACCGAAACCACGTCCTATCATGGTAAGTTTCTAGCAGGCATAAAGGGGAAGCTAGCGACACCTTAGCCGGAACTCTCGCGCTATTTTTTCAGAAGTTGCATGCAAATCAAGCACCAATCGTAAGGAAATCAACCATAATTGAATAGAAATTTGGGTGGTAGGTAAACTGAGACCTCCGATATCTTAGTGGTGGGTTAACAGAAACCAAGTGCCATCGTGGTGAGTTTCTAGCAGGCATAAATGGGAAGCTAACGACACCTTAGCCGGATCTCTCGCGCTATTTTTTCAAAAGTTGCATGCAACTCAAGCAACAATCGTAAGGAAATCAACCATAATTAAACACAAATTTGGGTGGTAGGTTAACAGAGACCCCCGATATCATAGTGGTGGGTTAACAGAAACCAAGTGCCATCGCAGTGAGTTTCTAGTAGGCATAAATGGGAAACTAACGACACCTTAGCCGGATCTCTCGCGCTATTTTTTCAGAAGTTGCATGCAACTCAAGCACCAATCGTACGGAAATCAACCATAATTAAACAGAAATTTGGGTGGTAGGTTAACAGAGACCTCCGATATCATAGTGGTGGGTTAACAGAAACCAAGTGCCATCGTGGTGAGTTTCTAGCACGCATAAATGGGAAGCTAATGACATCTTAGCCGGATCTCTCGCGCTATTTTTTCGGAAGTTGCATGCAACTCAAGCAACAATCGTAAGGAAATCAACCATAATTAAACACAAATTTGGGTGGTAGGTTAAAAGAGACCCCGATATCATAGTGGTGGGTTAACAGAAACCAAGTGCCATCGTGGTGAGTTTCTAGCAGGCATAAATGGGAAGCTAACGACAACTTAGCCGGATCTCTCGCGCTATTTTTTCGGAAGTTGCATGCAACTCAAGCACCAATCGTACGGAAATCAACCATAATTTAACAAAAATTTGGGTGGTAGGTTAGCAGAGACATCATAGTGGTGGGTTAACAGAAACCAAGTGCCATCGTGGTGAGTTTCTAGCAGGCATAAATGGGAAGCTAACGACACCTTAGCCGGATCTCTCGCGCTATTTTTTCAAAAGTTGCATGCAACTCAAGCAACAATCGTAAGGAAATCAACCATAATTAAACACAAATTTGGGTGGTAGGTTAACAGAGACCCCCGATATCATAGTGGTGGGTTAACAGAAACCAAGTGCCATCGCAGTGAGTTTCTAGTAGGCATAAATGGGAAACTAACGACACCTTAGCCGGATCTCTCGCGCTATTTTTTCAGAAGTTGCATGCAACTCAAGCACCAATCGTACGGAAATCAACCATAATTAAACAGAAATTGGGGTGGTAGGTTAACAGAGACCTCCGATATCATAGTGGTGGGTTAACAGAAACCAAGTGCCATCGTGGTGAGTTTCTAGCACGCATAAATGGGAAGCTAATGACACCTTAGCCGGATCTCTCGCGCTATTTTTTCGGAAGTTGCATGCAACTCAAGCACCAATCGTACGGAAATCAACCATAATTAAACATAAATTTGGGTGGTAGGTTAGCAGAGACATCATAGTGGTGGGTTAACAGAAACCAAGTGCCATCGTGGTGTGTTTCTAGCAGGCATAAATGGGAAGCTAACGACACCTTAGCCGCACCCCTTGCTTAAGTTTTTCACAAGTTGCATGCAAATCAAGCACCAATCGTACGGAACAGAGAGACTTCCGATATCACAGTGGTGGATTAACCGAAACCAAGTGCTATCGTGGTGAGTTTCTAGCAGGCATAAAGGGGAAGCTAACGACACCTTAGCCGGATCTCTCGCCCTATTTTTTCAGAAGTTGCATGCAACTCAAGCACCAGTCGTACGGAAATCAACCATAATTAAACAAAAATTTGGGTGGTAGGTTAACAGACACCTCCGATATCACAGTGGTGGATTAACCGAAACCAAGTGCTATCGTGGTGAGTTTCTAGCAGGCATAAAGGGGAAGCTAACGACACCTTAGCCGGATCTCTCGCGCTATTTTTTCAGAAGTTGCATGCAACTCAAGCACCAGTCGTACGGAAATCAACCATAATTAAACAAAAATTTGGGTGGTAGGTTAACAGACACCTCCGATATCACAGTGGTGATTTAACCGAAACCACCTGCTATCATGGTGAGTTTCTAGCAGGCATAAAGGGGAAGCTAACGACACCTTAGCCGGATCTCTCGCGCTATTTTTTCAGAAGTTGCATGCAAATCAAGCACCAATCGTAAGGAAATCAACCATAATTGAATTGAAATTTGGGTGTTAGGTAAACAGAGACCTCCGATATCATAGTGGTGGGTTAACAGAAACCAAGTGCCATCGTAGTGAGTTTCTAGCAGGCATAAATGGGAAGCTAACGACACCTTAGCCGGATCTCTCGCGCTATTTTTTCAGAAGTTGCATGCAACTCAAGCACCAATCGTAAGGAAATCAACCATAATTAAACACAAATTTGGGTGGTAGGTTAACAGAGACCCCCGATATCATAGTGGTGGGTTAACAGAAACCAAGTGCCATCGGTGTGAGTTTCTAGCAGGCATAAATGGGAAGCTAACGACACCTTAGCCGGATCTCTCGCGCTATTTTTTCAGAAGTTGCATGCAACTCAAGCACCAATCGTACGGAAGTCAACCATAATTAAACAGAAATTTGGGTGGTAGGTTAACAGAGACCTCCAATATCATAGTGGTGGGTTAACAGAAACCAAGTGCCATCGTGGTGAGTTTCTAGCAGGCATAAATGGGAAGCTAACGACACCTTAGCCGGATCTCTCGCGCTATTTTTTCAGAAGTTGCATGCAACTCAAGCACCAATCGCAAGGAAATCAACCATAATTAAACAAAAATTTGGGTGGTAGGTTAACAGAGACCCCCGATATCATAGTGGTGGGTTAACAGAAACCAAGTGCGATCGTGGTGAGTTTCTAGCAGGCCTAAATGGGAAGCTAACGACACCTTAGCCGGATCTCTCGCGCTATTTTTTCAGAAGTTGCATGCAACTCAAGCACCAATCGTAAGGAAATCAACAATAATTAAACAAAAATTTGGGTGGTAGGTTAACAGAGACCCCCGATATCATAGTGGTGGGTTAACAGAAACCAAGTGCCATCATGGCGAGTTTCTAGTAGGCATAAATGGGAAGCTAACGACACCTTAGCCGGAGCTCTCGCGCTATTTTTCAGAAGTTGCATGCAAATCAAGCACCAATCGTACGGAAATCAACCATAATTAAACAGAAATTTGGGTGGTAGGTTAACAGAGACCTCCGATATCATAGTGGTGGGTTAACAGAAACCAAGTGCCATCGTGGTGAGTTTCTAGCAGGCATAAATGGGAAGCTAACGACACCTTAGCCGGATCTCTCGCGCTATTTTTTCAG
This sequence comes from Anomoia purmunda, assembly GCA_951828415.1. Taxonomy (NCBI): domain Eukaryota; kingdom Metazoa; phylum Arthropoda; class Insecta; order Diptera; family Tephritidae; genus Anomoia; species Anomoia purmunda. The sequence goes on along the minus strand of OX639997.1, from coordinate 84,097,184 downwards.
AAGTTGCATGCAACTCAAGCACCAATCGTACGGAAATCAACCATAAACAAAAATTTGGGTGGTTGGTTAACTGAGACCTCCGATATCACAGTGGTGGGTTAAACGAAACCACGTGCTATCATGGTGAGTTTCTAGCAGGCATAAAGGGGAAGCTAGCGACACCTTAGCCGGAACTCTCGCGGTATTTTTTCAGAAGTTGCATGCAAATCAAGCACCAATCGTAAGGAAATCAACCATAATTTAACAAAAATTTGGGTGGTAGGTTAGCAGAGACATCATAGTGGTGGGTTAACAGAAACCAAGTGCCATCGTGGTGAGTTTCTAGCAGGCATAAATGGGAAGCTAACGACACCTTAGCCGGATCTCTCGCGCTATTTTTTCAAAAGTTGCATGCAACTCAAGCAACAATCGTAAGGAAATCAACCATAATTAAACACAAATTTGGGTGGTAGGTTAACAGAGACCCCCGATATCATAGTGGTGGGTTAACAGAAACCAAGTGCCATCGCAGTGAGTTTCTAGTAGGCATAAATGGGAAACTAACGACACCTTAGCCGGATCTCTCGCGCTATTTTTTCAGAAGTTGCATGCAACTCAAGCACCAATCGTACGGAAATCAACCATAATTAAACAGAAATTGGGGTGGTAGGTTAACAGAGACCTCCGATATCATAGTGGTGGGTTAACAGAAACCAAGTGCCATCGTGGTGAGTTTCTAGCACGCATAAATGGGAAGCTAATGACACCTTAGCCGGATCTCTCGCGCTATTTTTTCGGAAGTTGCATGCAACTCAAGCAACAATCGTATGGAAATCAACCATAATTAAACACAAACTTGGGTGGTAGCTTAACAGAGACCCCCGATATCATAGTGGTGGGTTAACAGAAACCAAGTGCCATCGTGGTGAGTTTCTAGCAGGCATAAATGGGAAGCTAACGACACCTTAGCCGGATCTCTCGCGCTATTTTTTCGGAAGTTGCATGCAACTCAAGCACCAATCGTACGGAAATCAACCATAATTAAACAAAAATTTGGGTGGTAGGTTAACAGACACCTCCGATATCACAGTGGTGATTTAACCGAAACCACCTGCTATCATGGTGAGTTTCTAGCAGGCATAAAGGGGAAGCTAACGACACCTTAGCCGGATCTCTCGCGCTATTTTTTCAGAAGTTGCATGCAAATCAAGCACCAATCGTAAGGAAATCAACCATAATTGAATTGAAATTTGGGTGTTAGGTAAACAGAGACCTCCGATATCATAGTGGTGGGTTAACAGAAACCAAGTGCCATCGTAGTGAGTTTCTAGCAGGCATAAATGGGAAGCTAACGACACCTTAGCCGGATCTCTCGCGCTATTTTTTCAGAAGTTGCATGCAACTCAAGCACCAATCGTAAGGAAATCAACCATAATTAAACACAAATTTGGGTGGTAGGTTAACAGAGACCCCCGATATCATAGTGGTGGGTTAACAGAAACCAAGTGCCATCGGTGTGAGTTTCTAGCAGGCATAAATGGGAAGCTAACGACACCTTAGCCGGATCTCTCGCGCTATTTTTTCAGAAGTTGCATGCAACTCAAGCACCAATCGTACGGAAGTCAACCATAATTAAACAGAAATTTGGGTGGTAGGTTAACAGAGACCTCCAATATCATAGTGGTGGGTTAACAGAAACCAAGTGCCATCGTGGTGAGTTTCTAGCAGGCATAAATGGGAAGCTAACGACACCTTAGCCGGATCTCTCGCGCTATTTTTTCAGAAGTTGCATGCAACTCAAGCACCAATCGTACGGAAATCAACCATAATTAAACAGAAATTTGGGTGGTAGGTTAACAGAGACCTCCGATATCATACTGGTGGGTTAACAGAAACCAAGTGCCATCGTGGTGAGGTTCTAGCAGGCATAAATGGGAAGCTAATGACACCTTAGCCGGATCTTCCGCGCTATTTTTTCAGAAGTTGCATGCAACTCAAGCACCAATCGTAAGGAAATCAACCATAATTAAACAAAAATTTGGGTGGTAGGTTAACAGAGACCCCCGATATCATAGTGATGGGTTAACAGAAACCAAGTGCCATCGTGGTGAGTTTCTAGCAGGCATAAATGGGAAGCTAACGACACCTTAGCCGGATCTCTCGCGCTATTTTTTCGGAAGTTGCATGCAACTCAAGCAACAATCGTAAGGAAATCAACCATAATTAAACACAAATTTGGGTGGTAGGTTAACAGAGACCCCCGATATCATAGTGGTGGGTTAACAGAAACCAAGTGCCATCGTGGTGAGTTTCTAGCAGGCATAAATGGGAAGCTAACGACACCTTAGCCGGATCTCTCGCGCTATTTTTTCAGAAGTTGCATGCAACTCAAGCACCAATCGTAAGGAAATCAACCATAATTAAACAAAAATTTGGGTGGTAGGTTAACAGAGACCCGCGATATCATAGTGGTGGGTTAACAGAAACCAAGTTCCATAGTGGTGAGTTTCGAGCAGGCATAAATGGGAAGCTAACGACACCTTAGCCGGATCTCTCGCGCTATTTTTTCGGAAGTTGCATGCAACTCAAGCACCAATCGTTCGGAAATCAACCATAATTAACCAAAAATTTGGGTGGTAGGTTAGCAGAGACATCATAGTGGTGGGTTAACAGAAACCAAGTGCCATCGTGGTGAGTTTCTAGCAGGCATAAATGGGAAGCTAACGACACCTTAGCCGCACCCCCTGCTTAAGTTGTTCACAAGTTGCATGCAAATCAAGCACCAATCGTACGGAACAGAGAGACTTCCGATATCACAGTGGTGGATTAACCGAAACCAAGTGCTATCGTGGTGAGTTTCTAGCAGGCATAAAGGGGAAGCTAACGACATCTTAGCCGGATCTCTCGCGCTAGTTTTTCAGAAGTTGCATGCAACTCAAGCACCAGTCGTACGGAAATCAACCATAATTAAACAAAAATTTGGGTGGTAGGTTAACAGACACCTCCGATATCACAGTGGTGATTTAACCGAAACCACCTGCTATCATGGTGAGTTTCTAGCAGGTATAAAGGGGAAGCTAACGACACCTTAGCCGGATCTCTCGCGCTATTTTTTCAGAAGTTGCATGCAAATCAAGCACCAATCGTAAGGAAATCAACCATAATTGAATAGAAATTTGGGTGGTAGGTAAACAGAGACCTCCGATATCATAGTGGTGGGTTAACAGAAACCAAGTGCCATCGTAGTGAGTTTCTAGCAGGCATAAATGGGAAGCTAACGACACCTTAGCCGGATCTCTCGCGCTATTTTTTCAGAAGTTGCATGCAACTCAAGCACCAATCGTACGGAAATCAACCATAATTAAACAGAAATTTGGGTGCTAGGTTAACAGAGACCTCCGATATCATAGTGGTGGGTTAACAGAAACCAAGTGCCACCGTGGTGAGTTTCTAGCAGGCATAAATGGGAAGCTAATGACACCTTAGCCGGATCTCTCGCGCTATTTTTTCAGAAGTTGCATGCAACTCAAGCACCAATCGTAAGGAAATCAACCATAATTAAACAAAAATTTGGGTGGTAGGTTAACAGAGACCCCCGATATCATAGTGGTGGGTTAACAGAAACCAAGTGCCATCGTGGTGAGTTTCTAGCAGGCATAAATGGGAAGCTAACGACACCTTAGCCGGATCTCTCGCGCTATTTTTTCGGAAGTTGCATGCAACTCAAGCACCAATCGTACGGAAATCAACCATAATTAAACAAAAATTTGGGTGGTAGGTTAGCAGAGACATCATAGTGGTGGGTTAACAGAAACCAAGTGCCATCGTGGTGAGTTTCTAGCAGGCATAAATGGGAAGCTAACGACACCTTAGCCGCACCCCTTGCTTAAGTTTTTCACAAGTTGCATGCAAATCAAGCACCAATCGTACGGAACAGAGAGACTTCCGATATCACAGTGGTGGATTAACCGAAACCAAGTGCTATCGTGGTGAGTTTCTAGCAGGCATAAAGGGGAAGCTAACGACACCCTAGCCGGATCTCTCGCGCTATTTTTTCAGAAGTTGCATGCAACTCAGGCACCAGTCGTACGGAAATAAACCATAATTAAACAAAAATTTGGGTGGTAGGTTAACAGACACCTCCGATATCACAGTGGGATTTAACCGAAACCACCTGCTATCATGGTGAGTTTCTAGCAGGCATAAAGGGGAAGCTAACGACACCTTAGCCGGATCTCTCGCGCTATTTTTTCAGAAGTTGCATGCAAATCAAGCACCAATCGTAAGGAAATCAGCCATAATTGAATAGAAATTTGGGTGGTAGGTAAACAGAGACCTCCGATATTATAGTGGTAGGTTAACCGAAACCAAGTGCCATCGTAGTGAGTTTCTAGCAGGCATAAATGGGAAGCTAACGACACCTTAGCCGGATCTCTCGCGCTATTTTTTCAGAAGTTGCATGCAACTCAAGCACCAATCGTACGGAAGTCAACCATAATTAAACAGAAATTTGGGTGGTAGGTTAACAGAGACCTCCGATATCATAGTTGTGGGTTAACAGAAACCAAGTGCCATCGTGGTGAGTTTCTAGCAGGCATAAATGGGAAGCTAACGACACCTTAGCCGGATCTATCGCGCTATTTTTTCAGAAGTTGCATGCAATTCAAGCACCAATCGTACGGAAATCAACCATAAATAAACAGAAATTTGGGTGGTAGGTTAACAGAGACCTCCGATATCATAGTGGTGGGTTAACAGAAACCAAGTGCCATCATGGTGAGTTTCTAGCAGGCATAAATGGGAAGCTAACGACACCTTAGCCGGATCTCTCGCGCTATTTTATCAGAAGTTGCATGCCACTCAAGCACCAATCGTAAGGAAATCAACCATAATTAAACAAAAATTTGGGTGGCAGGTTAACAGAGACCCCCGATATCATAGTGGTGGGTTAACAGAAACCAAGTGCCATCGTGGTGAGTTTCTAGCAGGCATTAAGGGGAAGCTATTGACACCTTAGCCGGATCTCTCGCGCTATTTTTTCGGAAGTTGCATGCAACTCTAGCACCAATCGTACGGAAATCAACCATAATTAAACAAAAATTTGGGTGGTAGGTTAGCAGAGACATCATAGTGGTGGGTTAACAGAAACCAAGTGCCATCATGGTGAGTTTCTAGCAGGCATAAATGGGAAGCTAACGACACCTTAGCCGGATCTCTCGCGCTATTTTATCAGAAGTTGCATGCCACTCAAGCACCAATCGTAAGGAAATCAACCATAATTAAACAAAAATTTGGGTGGCAGGTTAACAGAGACCCCCGATATCATAGTGGTGGGTTAACAGAAACCAAGTGCCATCGTGGTGAGTTTCTAGCAGGCATTAAGGGGAAGCTATTGACACCTTAGCCGGATCTCTCGCGCTATTTTTTCGGAAGTTGCATGCAACTCTAGCACCAATCGTACGGAAATCAACCATAATTAAACAAAAATTTGGGTGGTAGGTTAGCAGAGACATCATAGTGGTGGGTTAACAGAAACCAAGTGCCATCGTGGTGAGTTTCTAGCAGGCATAAATGGGAAGCTAACGACACCTTAGCCGGATCTCTCGCGCTATTTTTCCACAAGTTGCATGCAAATCAAGCACCAATCTGGTGGGTTAACAGAAACCAAGTGGCATCATGGTGAGTTTCTAGCAGGCATAAATGGGAAGATAATGACACCTTAGCCGGATCTCTCGCGCTATTTTTTCAGAAGTTGCATGCAACTCAAGCAACAATCGTAAGGAGATCAACCATAATTAAACACAAATTTGGGTGGTAGGTTAACAGAGACCTCCGATATCATAGTTGTGGGTTCACAGAAACCAAGTGCCATCGTGGTGAGTTTCTAGCAGGCATAAATTGGAAGCTAACGACACCTTAGCCGGATCTATCGCGCTATTTTTTCAGAAGTTGCATGCAATTCAAGCACCAATCGTACGGAAATCAACCATAATTAAACAGAAATTTGGGTGGTAGGTTAACAGAGACCTCCGATATCATAGTTGTGGGTTCACAGAAACCAAGTGCCATCGTGGTGAGTTTCTAGCAGGCATAAATTGGAAGCTAACGACACCTTAGCCGGATCTATCGCGCTATTTTTTCAGAAGTTGCATGCAATTCAAGCACCAATCGTACGGAAATCAACCATAATTAAACAGAAATTTGGGTGGTAGGTTAACAGAGACCTCCGATATCATAGTGGTGGGTTAACAGAAACCAAGTGCCATCATGGTGAGTTTCTAGCAGGCATAAATGGGAAGCTAACGACACCTTAGCCGGATCTCTCGCGCTATTTTATCAGAAGTTGCATGCCACTCAAGCACCAATCGTAAGGAAATCAACCATAATTAAACAAAAATTTGGGTGGCAGGTTAACAGAGACCCCCGATATCATAGTGGTGGGTTAACAGAAACCAAGTGCCATCGTGGTGAGTTTCTAGCAGGCATAAATGGGAAGCTAACGACACCTTAGCCGGATCTCTCGCGCTATTTTTTCGGAAGTTGCATGCAACTCAAGCACCAATCGTACGGAAATCAACCATAATTAAACAAAAATTTGGGTGGTAGGTTAGCAGAGACATCATAGTGGTGGGTTAACAGAAACCAAGTGCCATCGTGGTGAGTTTCTAGCAGGCATAAATGGGAAGCTAACGACTCCTTAGCTGGATCTCTCGCGCTATTTTTTCAGAAGTTGCATGCAAACCAAGCACCAATCGTACGGAAATACACTATAATTAAACAAAAATTTGGGTGGTAGGTTAACAGAGACCTCCGATATCACAGTGGTGGGTTAACAAAAACCAAGTGCCATCATGGTAAGTTTCTAGCAGGCATTAAGGGGAAGCTATTGACACCTTAGCCGCACCCCTTGCTTAAGTTTTCCACAAGTTGCATGCAAATCAAGCACCAATCTGGTGGGTTAACAGAAACCAAGTGGCATCATGGTGAGTTTCTAGCAGGCATAAATGGGAAGATAATGACACCTTAGCCGGATCTCTCGCGCTATTTTTTCAGAAGTTGCATGCAACTCAAGCAACAATCGTAAGGAGATCAACCATAATTAAACACAAATTTGGGTGGTAGGTTAACAGAGACCCCCGATATCATAGTGGTGGGTTAACAGAAACCAAGTGCCATCGTGGTGAGTTTCTGGCAGGCATAAATGGGAAGCTAACGACACCTTAGCCGGATCTCTCGCGCTGTTTTTTCAGAAGTTGCATGCAACTCAAGCACCAATCGTAAGGAAATCAACCATAATTAATCAAAAATTTGGGTGGTAGGTTAACAGAGACCTCCGATATCATAGTGGTGGGTTAACACAAACCAAGTGCCATCGTGGTGAGTTTCTAGCAGGCATAAATGGGAAGCTAACGACACCTTAGCCGGATCTCTCGCGCTATTTTTTCAGAAGTTGCATGCAACTCAAGCACCAATCGTAAGGAAATCAACCATAATTAAACAAAAATTTGGGTGGTAGGTTAACAGAGACCCCCGATATCATAGTGGTGGGTTAACAGAAACCAAGTTCCATAGTGGTGAGTTTCGAGCAGGCATAAATGGGAAGCTAACGACACCTTAGCCGGATCTCTCGCGCTATTTTTTCGGAAGTTGCATGCAACTCAAGCACCAATCGTTCGGAAATCAACCATAATTAACCAAAAATTTGGGTGGTAGGTTAGCAGAGACATCATAGTGGTGGGTTAACAGAAACCAAGTGCCATCGTGGTGAGTTTCTAGCAGGCATAAATGGGAAGCTAACGACACCTTAGCCGCACCCCCTGCTTAAGTTGTTCACAAGTTGCATGCAAATCAAGCACCAATCGTACGGAACAGAGAGACTTCCGATATCACAGTGGTGGATTAACCGAAACCAAGTGCTATCGTGGTGAGTTTCTAGCAGGCATAAAGGGGAAGCTAACGACACCTTAGCCGGATCTCTCGCGCTAGTTTTTCAGAAGTTGCATGCAACTCAAGCACCAGTCGTACGGAAATCAACCATAATTAAACAAAAATTTGGGTGGTAGGTTAACAGACACCTCCGATATCACAGTGGTGATTTAACCGAAACCACCTGCTATCATGGTGAGTTTCTAGCAGGTATAAAGGGGAAGCTAACGACACCTTAGCCGGATCTCTCGCGCTATTTTTTCAGAAGTTGCATGCAAATCAAGCACCAATCGTAAGGAAATCAACCATAATTGAATAGAAATTTGGGTGGTAGGTAAACAGAGACCTCCGATATCATAGTGGTGGCTTAACAGAAACCAAGTGCCATCGTAGTGAGTTTCTAGCAGGCATAAGTGGGAAGCTAACGACACCTTAGCCGGATCTCTCGCGCTATTTTTTCAGAAGTTGCATGCAACTCAAGCATCAATCGTACGGAAATCAATCATAATTAAACAGAAATTTGGGTGCTAGGTTAACAGAGACCTCCGATATCATAGTGGTGGGTTAACAGAAACCAAGTGCCATCGTGGTGAGTTTCTAGCAGGCATAAATGGGAAGCTAATGACACCTTAGCCGGATCTCTCGCGCTATTTTTTCAGAAGTTGCAAGCAACTCAAGCACCAATCGTAAGGAAATCAACCATAATTAAACAAAAATTTGGGTGGTAGGTTAACAGAGACCCCCGATATCATAGTGGTGGGTTAACAGAAACCAAGTGCCATCGTGGTGAGTTTCTAGCAGGCATAAATGGGAAGCTAACGACACCTTAGCCGGATCTCTCGCGCTATTTTTTCGGAAGTTGCATGCAACTCAAGCACCAATCGTACGGAAATCAACCATAATTAAACAAAAATTTGGGTGGTAGGTTAGCAGAGACATCATAGTGGTGGGTTAACAGAAACCAAGTGCCATCGTGGTGAGTTTCTAGCAGGCATAAATGGGAAGCTAACGACACCTTAACCGCACCCCTTGCTTAAGTTTTTCACAAGTTGCATGCAAATCAAGCACCAATCGTACGGAACAGAGAGACTTCCGATATCACAGTGGTGGATTAACCGAAACCAAGTGCTATCGTGGTGAGTTTCTAGCAGGCATAAAGGGGAAGCTAACGACACCCTAGCCGGATCTCTCGCGCTATATTTTCAGAAGTTGCATGCAACTCAGGCACCAGTCGTACGGAAATAAACCATAATTAAACAAAAATTTGGGTGGTAGGTTAACAGACACCTCCGATATCACAGTGGGATTTAACCGAAACCACCTGCTATCGTGGTGAGTTTCTAGCAGGCATAAAGGGGAAGCTAACGACACCTTAGCCGGATCTCTCGCGCTATTTTTTCAGAAGTTGCATGCAAATCAAGCACCAATCGTAAGGAAATCAACCATAATTAAACAGAAATTTGGGTGGTAGGTTAACAGAGACCTCCGATATCATAGTGGTGGGTTAACAGAAACCAAGTGCCATCGTGGTGAGTTTCTAGCAGGCATAATTGGGAAGCTAACGACACCTTAGCCGGATCTCTCTCGCTATTTTTTCAGAAGTTGCATGCAAATCAAGCACCAATCGTAAGGAAATCAACCATAATTGAATAGAAATTTGGGTGGTAGGTAAACAGAGACCTCCGATATCATAGTGGTGGGTTAACAGAAACCAAGTGCCATCGTAGTGAGTTTCTAGCAGGCATAAATGGGAAGCTAACGACACCTTAGCCGGATCTCTCGCGCTATTTTTTCAGAAGTTGCATGCAACTCAAGCACCAATCGTACGGAAATCAACCATAATTAAACAAAAATTTGGGTGCTAGGTTAACAGAGACCTCCGATATCATAGTGGTGGGTTAACAGAAACCAAGTGCCATCGTGGTGAGTTTCTAGCAGGCATAAATGGGAAGCTAATGACACCTTAGCCGGATCTCTCGCGCTATTTTTTCAGAAGTTGCATGCAACTCAAGCACCAATCGTAAGGAAATCAACCATAATTAAACAAAAATTTGGGTGGTAGGTTAACAGAGACCCCCGATATCATAGTGGTGGGTTAACAGAAACCAAGTGCCATCGTGGTGAGTTTCTAGCAGGCATAAATGGGAAGCTAACGACACCTTAGCCGGATCTCTCGCGCTATTTTTTCGGAAGTTGCATGCAACTCAAGCACCAATCGTACGGAAATCAACCATAATTAAACAAAAATTTGGGTGGTAGGTTAGCAGAGACATCATAGTGGTGGGTTAACAGAAACCAAGTGCCATCGTGGTGAGTTTCTAGCAGGCATAAATGGGAAGCTAACGACACCTTAGCCGCACCCCTTGCTTAAGTTTTTCACAAGTTGCATGCAAATCAAGCACCAATCGTACGGAACAGAGAGACTTCCGATATCACAGTGGTGGATTAACCGAAACCAAGTGCTATCGTGGTGAGTTTCTAGCAGGCATAAAGGGGAAGCTAACGACACCCTAGCCGGATCTCTCGCGCTATTTTTTCAGAAGTTGCATGCAACTCAGGCACCAGTCGTACGGAAATAAACCATAATTAAACAAAAATTTGGGTGGTAGGTTAACAGACACCTCCGATATCACAGTGGGATTTAACCGAAACCACCTGCTATCATGGTGAGTTTCTAGCAGGCATAAAGGGGAAGCTAACGACACCTTAGCCAGATCTCTCGCGCTATTTTTTCAGAAGTTGCATGCAAATCAAGCACCAATCGTAAGGAAATCAACCATAATTGAATAGAAATTTGGGTGGTAGGTAAACAGAGACCTCCGATATTATAGTGGTGGGTTAACCGAAACCAAGTGCCATCGTAGTGAGTTTCTAGCAGGCATAAATGGGAAGCTAACGACACCTTAGCCGGATCTCTCGCGCTATTTTTTCGGAAGTTGCATGCAACTCAAGCACCAATCGTACGGAAATCAACCATAATTAAACAAAAATTTGGGTGGTAGGTTAACAGACACCTCCGATATCACAGTGGGATTTAACCGAAACCACCTGCTATCATGGTGAGTTTCTAGCAGGCATAAAGGGGAAGCTAACGACACCTTAGCCGGATCTCTCGCGCTATTTTTTCAGAAGTTGCATGCAAATCAAGCACCAATCGTAAGGAAATCAACCATAATTGAATAGAAATTTGGGTGGTAGGTAAACAGAGACCTCCGATATTATAGTGGTGGGCTAACCGAAACCAAGTGCCATCGTAGTGAGTTTCTAGCAGGCATAAATGGGAAGCTAACGACACCTTAGCCGGATCTCTCGCGCTATTTTTTCAGAAGTTGCATGCAACTCAAGCACCAATCGTAAGGAAATCAACCATAATTAAACACAAATTTGGGTGGTAGGTTAACAGAGACCCCCGATATCATAGTGGTGGGTTAACAGAAACCAAGTGCCATCGGTGTGAGTTTCTAGCAGGCATAAATGGGAAGCTAACGACACCTTAGCCGGATCTCTCGCGCTATTTTTTCAGAAGTTGCATGCAACTCAAGCACCAATCGTACGGAAGTCAACCATAATTAAACAGAAATTTGGGTGGTAGGTTAACAGACACCTCCGATATCACAGTGGGATTTAACCGAAACCACCTGCTATCGTGGTGAGTTTCTAGCAGGCATAAAGGGGAAGCTAACGACACCTTAGCCGGATCTCTCGCGCTATTTTTTCAGAAGTTGCATGCAAATCAAGCACCAATCGTAAGGAAATCAACCATAATTAAACAGAAATTTGGGTGGTAGGTTAACAGAGACCTCCGATATCATAGTGGTGGGTTAACAGAAACCAAGTGCCATCGTGGTGAGTTTCTAGCAGGCATAATTGGGAAGCTAACGACACCTTAGCCGGATCTCTCTCGCTATTTTTTCAGAAGTTGCATGCAAATCAAGCACCAATCGTAAGGAAATCAACCATAATTGAATAGAAATTTGGGTGGTAGGTAAACAGAGACCTCCGATATCATAGTGGTGGGTTAACAGAAACCAAGTGCCATCGTAGTGAGTTTCTAGCAGGCATAAATGGGAAGCTAACGACACCTTAGCCGGATCTCTCGCGCTATTTTTTCAGAAGTTGCATGCAACTCAAGCACCAATCGTACGGAAATCAACCATAATTAAACAAAAATTTGGGTGCTAGGTTAACAGAGACCTCCGATATCATAGTGGTGGGTTAACAGAAACCAAGTGCCATCGTGGTGAGTTTCTAGCAGGCATAAATGGGAAGCTAATGACACCTTAGCCGGATCTCTCGCGCTATTTTTTCAGAAGTTGCATGCAACTCAAGCACCAATCGTAAGGAAATCAACCATAATTAAACAAAAATTTGGGTGGTAGGTTAACAGAGACCCCCGATATCATAGTGGTGGGTTAACAGAAACCAAGTGCCATCGTGGTGAGTTTCTAGCAGGCATAAATGGGAAGCTAACGACACCTTAGCCGGATCTCTCGCGCTATTTTTTCGGAAGTTGCATGCAACTCAAGCACCAATCGTACGGAAATCAACCATAATTAAACAAAAATTTGGGTGGTAGGTTAGCAGAGACATCATAGTGGTGGGTTAACAGAAACCAAGTGCCATCGTGGTGAGTTTCTAGCAGGCATAAATGGGAAGCTAACGACACCTTAGCCGCACCCCTTGCTTAAGTTTTTCACAAGTTGCATGCAAATCAAGCACCAATCGTACGGAACAGAGAGACTTCCGATATCACAGTGGTGGATTAACCGAAACCAAGTGCTATCGTGGTGAGTTTCTAGCAGGCATAAAGGGGAAGCTAACGACACCCTAGCCGGATCTCTCGCGCTATTTTTTCAGAAGTTGCATGCAACTCAGGCACCAGTCGTACGGAAATAAACCATAATTAAACAAAAATTTGGGTGGTAGGTTAACAGACACCTCCGATATCACAGTGGGATTTAACCGAAACCACCTGCTATCATGGTGAGTTTCTAGCAGGCATAAAGGGGAAGCTAACGACACCTTAGCCAGATCTCTCGCGCTATTTTTTCAGAAGTTGCATGCAAATCAAGCACCAATCGTAAGGAAATCAACCATAATTGAATAGAAATTTGGGTGGTAGGTAAACAGAGACCTCCGATATTATAGTGGTGGGTTAACCGAAACCAAGTGCCATCGTAGTGAGTTTCTAGCAGGCATAAATGGGAAGCTAACGACACCTTAGCCGGATCTCTCGCGCTATTTTTTCGGAAGTTGCATGCAACTCAAGCACCAATCGTACGGAAATCAACCATAATTAAACAAAAATTTGGGTGGTAGGTTAACAGACACCTCCGATATCACAGTGGGATTTAACCGAAACCACCTGCTATCATGGTGAGTTTCTAGCAGGCATAAAGGGGAAGCTAACGACACCTTAGCCGGATCTCTCGCGCTATTTTTTCAGAAGTTGCATGCAAATCAAGCACCAATCGTAAGGAAATCAACCATAATTGAATAGAAATTTGGGTGGTAGGTAAACAGAGACCTCCGATATTATAGTGGTGGGCTAACCGAAACCAAGTGCCATCGTAGTGAGTTTCTAGCAGGCATAAATGGGAAGCTAACGACACCTTAGCCGGATCTCTCGCGCTATTTTTTCAGAAGTTGCATGCAACTCAAGCACCAATCGTAAGGAAATCAACCATAATTAAACACAAATTTGGGTGGTAGGTTAACAGAGACCCCCGATATCATAGTGGTGGGTTAACAGAAACCAAGTGCCATCGGTGTGAGTTTCTAGCAGGCATAAATGGGAAGCTAACGACACCTTAGCCGGATCTCTCGCGCTATTTTTTCAGAAGTTGCATGCAACTCAAGCACCAATCGTACGGAAGTCAACCATAATTAAACAGAAATTTGGGTGGTAGGTTAACAGAGACCTCCGATATCATAGTGGTGGGTTAACAGAAACCAAGTGCCATCGTGGTGAGTTTCTAGCAGGCATAAATGGGAAGCTAACGACACCTTAGCCGGATCTATCGCGCTATTTTTTCAGAAGTTGCATGCAATTCAAGCACCAATCGTACGGAAATCAACCATAATTAAACAGAAATTTGGGTGGTAGGTTAACAGAGACCTCCGATATCATAGTGGTGGGTTAACAGAAACCAAGTGCCATCATGGTGAGTTTCTAGCAGGCATAAATGGGAAGCTAACGACACCTTAGCCGGATCTCTCGCGCTATTTTATCAGAAGTTGCATGCCACTCAAGCACCAATCGTAAGGAAATCAACCATAATTAAACAAAAATTTGGGTGGCAGGTTAACAGAGACCCCCGATATCATAGTGGTGGGTTAACAGAAACCAAGTGCCATCGTGGTGAGTTTCTAGCAGGCATAAATGGGAAGCTAACGACACCTTAGCCGGATCTCTCGCGCTATTTTTTCGGAAGTTGCATGCAACTCAAGCACCAATCGTACGGAAATCAACCATAATTAAACAAAAATTTGGGTGGTAGGTTAGCAGAGACATCATAGTGGTGGGTTAACAGAAACCAAGTGCCATCGTGGTGAGTTTCTAGCAGGCATAAATGGGAAGCTAACGACACCTTAGCCGGATCTCTCGCGCTATTTTTTCAGAAGTTGCATGCAAACCAAGCACCAATCGTACGGAAATACACTATAATTAAACAAAAATTTGGGTAGTAGGTTAACAGAGACCTCCGATATCACAGTGGTGGGTTAACAAAAACCAAGTGCCATCATGGTAAGTTTCTAGCAGGCATTAAGGGGAAGCTATTGACACCTTAGCCGCACCCCTTGCTTAAGTTTTCCACAAGTTGCATGCAAATCAAGCACCAATCTGGTGGGTTAACAGAAACCAAGTGGCATCGTGGTGAGTTTCTAGCAGGCATAATGGGGAGGCTAACGACGCCTCAGCCGGATCTCGCGCGCTATTTTTTCAGAAGTTGCATGCAAACCAAACACCAATCATGCGGAAATCAACTATAATTAAACAAAAAATTGGGTGGTAGGTTAACAGAGACCTCTGATATCACAGGGGTGGATTAACAGAAACCAAGTGACATCGTGATGAGTTTCTAGCAGGCATTAAGCGGAAGCTAACGACACCTTAGCCGGATCTCTCGCGCTATTTTTTCCGAAGTTGCATGCAACTCAAGCACCAATCGTAAGGAAATCAACCATAATTAAACAAAAATTTGGGTGGTAGGTTAACAGAGACCCCCGATATCATAGTGGTGGGTTAACAGAAACCAAGTGCCATCGTGGTGAGTTTCTAGTAGGCATAAATGGGAAGCTAAAAACACCTTAGCCGGATCTCTCGCGCTATTTTTTCAGAAGTTGCATGCAAATCAAGCACCAATCGTACGGAAATCAACCATAATTAAACAGAAATTTGAGTGGTAGGTTAAAAGAGACCCCCGATATCATAGTGGTGGGTTAACAGAAACCAACCGACATCGTGGTGAGTTTCTAGCAGGCATAAATGGGAAGATAATGACACCTTAGCCGGATCTCTCGCGCTATTTTTTCAGAAGTTGCATGCAACTCAAGCAACAATCGTAAGGAAATCAACCATAATTAAACACAAATTTGGGTGGTAGGTTAACAGAGACCCCCGATATCATAGTGGTGGGTTAACAGAAACCAAGTGCCATCGTGGTGAGTTTCTGGCAGGCATAAATGGGAAGCTAACGACACCTTAGCCGGATCTCTCGCGCTGTTTTTTCAGAAGTTGCATGCAACTCAAGCACCAATCGTAAGGAAATCAACCATAATTAATCAAAAATTTGGGTGGTAGGTTAACAGAGACCTCCGATATCATAGTGGTGGGTTAACACAAACCAAGTGCCATCGTGGTGAGTTTCTAGCAGGCATAAATGGGAAGCTAACGACACCTTAGCCGGATCTCTCGCGCTATTTTTTCAGAAGTTGCATGCAACTCAAGCACCAATCGTAAGGAAATCAACCATAATTAAACAAAAATTTGGGTGGTAGGTTAACAGAGACCCCCGATATCATAGTGGTGGGTTAACAGAAACCAAGTTCCATAGTGGTGAGTTTCGAGCAGGCATAAATGGGAAGCTAACGACACCTTAGCCGGATCTCTCGCGCTATTTTTTCGGAAGTTGCATGCAACTCAAGCACCAATCGTTCGGAAATCAACCATAATTAACCAAAAATTTGGGTGGTAGGTTAGCAGAGACATCATAGTGGTGGGTTAACAGAAACCAAGTGCCATCGTGGTGAGTTTCTAGCAGGCATAAATGGGAAGCTAACGACACCTTAGCCGCACCCCCTGCTTAAGTTGTTCACAAGTTGCATGCAAATCAAGCACCAATCGTACGGAACAGAGAGACTTCCGATATCACAGTGGTGGATTAACCGAAACCAAGTGCTATCGTGGTGAGTTTCTAGGAGGCATAAAGGGGAAGCTAACGACACCTTAGCCGGATCTCTCGCGCTAGTTTTTCAGAAGTTGCATGCAACTCAAGCACCAGTCGTACGGAAATCAACCATAATTAAACAAAAATTTGGGTGGTAGGTTAACAGACACCTCCGATATCACAGTGGTGATTTAACCGAAACCACCTGCTATCATGGTGAGTTTCTAGCAGGTATAAAGGGGAAGCTAACGACACCTTAGCCGGATCTCTCGCGCTATTTTTTCAGAAGTTGCATGCAAATCAAGCACCAATCGTAAGGAAATCAACCATAATTGAATAGAAATTTGGGTGGTAGGTAAACAGAGACCTCCGATATCATAGTGGTGGGTTAACAGAAACCAAGTGCCATCGTAGTGAGTTTCTAGCAGGCATAAATGGGAAGCTAACGACACCTTAGCCGGATCTCTCGCGCTATTTTTTCAGAAGTTGCATGCAACTCAAGCACCAATCGTACGGAAATCAACCATAATTAAACAGAAATTTGGGTGCTAGGTTAACAGAGACCTCCGATATCATAGTGGTGGGTTAACAGAAACCAAGTGCCATCGTGGTGAGTTTCTAGCAGGCATAAATGGGAAGCTAATGACACCTTAGCCGGATCTCTCGCGCTATTTTTTCAGAAGTTGCATGCAACTCAAGCACCAATCGTAAGGAAATCAACCATAATTAAACAAAAATTTGGGTGGTAGGTTAACAGAGACCCCCGATATCATAGTGGTGGGTTAACAGAAACCAAGTGCCATCGTGGTGAGTTTCTAGCAGGCATAAATGGGAAGCTAACGACACCTTAGCCGGATCTCTCGCGCTATTTTTTCGGAAGTTGCAAACTCAAGCACCAATCGTACGGAAATCAACCATAATTAAACAAAAATTTGGGTGGTAGGTTAGCAGAGACATCATAGTGGTGGGTTAACAGAAACCAAGTGCCATCGTGGTGAGTTTCTAGCAGGCATAAATGGGAAGCTAACGACACCTTAGCCGCACCCCTTGCTTAAGTTTTTCACAAGTTGCATGCAAATCAAGCACCAATCGTACGGAACAGAGAGACTTCCGATATCATAGTGGTGGATTAACCGAAACCAAGTGCTATCGTGGTGAGTTTCTAGCAGGCATAAAGGGGAAGCTAACGACACCCTAGCCGGATCTCTCGCGCTATTTTTTCAGAAGTTGCATGCAACTCAGGCTTCAGTCGTACGGAAATAAACCATAATTAAACAAAAATTTGGGTGGTAGGTTAACAGACACCTCCGATATCACAGTGGGATTTAACCGAAACCACCTGCTATCATGGTGAGTTTCTAGCAGGCATAAAGGGGAAGCTAACGACACCTTAGCCGGATCTCTCGCGCTATTTTTTCAGAAGTTGCATGCAAATCAAGCACCAATCGTAAGGAAATCAACCATAATGGAATAGAAATTTGGGTGGTAGGTAAACAGAGACCTCCGATATTATAGTGGTGGGTTAACCGAAACCAAGTGCCATCGTAGTGAGTTTCTAGCAGGCATAAATGGGAAGCTAACGACACCTTAGCCGGATCTCTCGCGCTATTTTTTCAGAAGTTGCATGCAACTCAAGCACCAATCGTAAGGAAATCAACCATAATTAAACAAAAATTTGGGTGGCAGGTTAACAGAGACCCCCGATATCATAGTGGTGGGTTAACAGAAACCAAGTGCCATCGGTGTGAGTTTCTAGCAGGCATAAATGGGAAGCTAACGACACCTTAGCCGGATCTCTCGCGCTATTTTTTCAGAAGTTGCATGCAACTCAAGCACCAATCGTACGGAAGTCAACCATAATTAAACAGAAATTTGGGTGGTAGGTTAACAGAGACCTCCGATATCATAGTGGTGGGTTAACAGAAACCAAGTGCCATCGTGGTGAGTTTCTAGCAGGCATAAATGGGAAGCTAACGACACCTTAGCCGGATCTATCGCGCTATTTTTTCAGAAGTTGCATGCAATTCAAGCACCAATTGTACGGAAATCAACCATAATTAAACAGAAATTTGGGTGGTAGGTTAACAGAGACCTCCGATATCATAGTGGTGGGTTAACAGAAACCAAGTGCCATCATGGTGAGTTTCTAGCAGGCATAAATGGGAAGCTAATGACACCTTAGCCGGATCTCTCGCGCTATTTTATCAGAAGTTGCATGCCACTCAAGCACCAATCGTAAGGAAATCAACCATAATTAAACAAAAATTTGGGTGGCAGGTTAACAGAGACCCCCGATATCATAGTGGTGGGTTAACAGAAACCAAGTGCCATCGTGGTGAGTTTCTAGCAGGCATAAATGGGAAGCTAACGACACCTTAGCCGGATCTCTCGCGCTATTTTTTCGGAAGTTGCATGCAACTCAAGCACCAATCGTACGGAAATCAATCATAATTAAACAAAAATTTGGGTGGTAGGTTAGCAGAGACATCATAGTGGTGGGTTAACAGAAACCAAGTGCCATCGTGGTGAGTTTCTAGCAGGCATAAATGGGAAGCTAACGACACCTTAGCCGCACCCCTTGCTTAAGTTTTTCACAAGTTGCATGCAAATCAAGCACCAATCGTACGGAACAGAGAGACTTCCGATATCACAGTGGTGGATTAACCGAAACCAAGTGCTATCGTGGTGAGTTTCTAGCAGGCATAAAGGGGAAGCTAACGACACCCTAGCCGGATCTCTCGCGCTATTTTTTCAGAAGTTGCATGCAAATCAAGCACCAATCGTAAGGAAATCAACCATAATTGAATAGAAATTTGGGTGGTAGGTAAACAGAGACCTCCGATATCATAGTGGTGGGTTAACAGAAACCAAGTGCCATCGTAGTGAGTTTCTAGCAGGCATAAATGGGAAGCTAACGACACCTTAGCCGGATCTCTCGCGCTATTTTTTCAGAAGTTGCATGCAACTCAAGCACCAGTCGTACGGAAATAAACCATAATTAAACAAAAATTTGGGTGGTAGGTTAACAGACACCTCCGATATCACAGTGGGATTTAACCGAAACCACCTGCTATCATGGTGAGTTTCTAGCAGGTATAAAGGGGAAGCTAACGACACCTTAGCCGGATCTCTCGCGCTATTTTTTCAGAAGTTGCATGCAAATCAAGCACCAATCGTAAGGAAATCAACCATAATTGAATAGAAATTTGGGTGGTAGGTAAACAGAGACCTCCGATATCATAGTGGTGGGTTAACAGAAACCAAGTGCCATCGTAGTGAGTTTCTAGCAGGCATAAATGGGAAGCTAACGACACCTTAGCCGGATCTCTCGCGCTATTTTTTCAGAAGTTGCATGCAACTCAAGCACCAATCGTAAGGAAATCAACCATAATTAAACACAAATTTGGGTGGTAGGTTAACAGAGACCCCCGATATCATAGTGGTGGGTTAACAGAAACCAAGTGCCATCGGTGTGAGTTTCTAGCAGGCATAAATGGGAAGCTAACGACACCTTAGCCGGATCTCTCGCGCTATTTTTTCAGAAGTTGCATGCAACTCAAGCACCAATCGTACGGAAGTCAACCATAATTAAACAGAAATTTGGGTGGTAGGTTAACAGAGACCTCCGATATCATAGTGGTGGGTTAACAGAAACCAAGTGCCATCGTGGTGAGTTTCTAGCAGGCATAAATGGGAAGCTAACGACACCTTAGCCGGATCTCTCGCGCTATTTTTTCAGAAGTTGCATGCAACTCAAGCACCAATCGTAAGGAAATCAACCATAATTAAACAAAAATTTGGGTGGTAGGTTAACAGAGACCCCCGATATCATAGTGGTGGGTTAACAGAAACCAAGTGCCATCGTGGTGAGTTTCTAGCAGGCATAAATGGGAAGCTAACGACACCTTAGCCGGATCTCTCGCGCTATTTTTTCGGAAGTTGCATGCAACTCAAGCACCAATCGTACGGAAATCTATCATAATTAAACAAAAATTTGGGTGGTAGGTTAACAGAGACCCCCGATATCATAGTGGTGGGTTAGCAGAAACCAAGTGCCATCGTGGTGAGTTCCTAGCAGGCATAAATGGGAAGCTAACGACACTTTAGCCGGATCTCTCGCGCTATTTTTTCAGAAGTTGCATGCAACTCAAGCACCAATCGTACGGAAATCAACCATAATTAAACACAAATTTGGGTGGTAGGTTAACAGAGACCTCCGATATCATAGTGGTGGGTTAACAGAAACCAAGTGCCATCGTGGTGAGTTTCTAGCAGGCATAAATTTGAAGCTAACGACACCTTAGCCGGATCTCTCGCGCTATTTTTTCAGAAGTTGCATGCAAACCAAGCACCAATCGTACGGAAATACACTATAATTAAACAAAAATTTGGGTGGTAGGTTAACAGAGACCTCCGATATCACAGTGGTGGGTTAACAAAAACCAAGTGCCATCATGGTACGTTTCTAGCAGGCATTAAGGGGAAGCTATTGACCCCTTAGCCGCACCCCTTGCTTAAGTTTTCCACAAGTTGCATGCAAATCAAGCACCAATCTGGTGGGTTAACAG
The DNA here is from genome assembly GCA_951828415.1 of Anomoia purmunda. Lineage (NCBI taxonomy): Eukaryota > Metazoa > Arthropoda > Insecta > Diptera > Tephritidae > Anomoia > Anomoia purmunda. The sequence goes on along the minus strand of OX639997.1, from coordinate 84,076,321 downwards.
AAACCAAGTGGCATCGTGGTGAGTTTCTAGCAGGCATAATGGGGAGGCTAACGACGCCTCAGCCGGATCTCGCGCGCTATTTTTTCAGAAGTTGCATGCAAACCAAACACCAATCATGCGGAAATCAACTATAATTAAACAAAAAATTGGGTGGTAGGTTAACAGAGACCTCTGATATCACAGGGGTGGATTAACAGAAACCAAGTGACATCGTGATGAGTTTCTAGCAGGCATTAAGCGGAAGCTAACGACACCTTAGCTGGATCTCTCGCGCTGTTTTTTCAGAAGTTGCATGCAACTCAAGCACCAATCGTAAGGAAATCAACCATAATTAATCAAAAATTTGGGTGGTAGGTTAACAGAGACCTCCGATATCATAGTGGTGGGTTAACAGAAACCAAGTTCCATCGTGGTGAGTTTCTAGCAGGCATAAATGGGAAGCTAACGACACCTTAGCCGGATCTCTCGCGCTATTTTTTCAGAAGTTGCATGCAAACCAAACACCAATCGTACGGAAATCAACCATAATTAAACAGAAATTTGGGTGGTAGGTTAACAGAGACCTCCGATATCATAGTGGTGGGTTAACAGAAACCAAGTGACATCGTGGTGAGTTTCTGGCAGGCATAATGGGGAAGCCAACGACGCCTCAGCCGGATCTCTCGCGCTATTTTTTCAGAAGTTGCATGCAACTCAAGCACCAATCGTAAGGAAATCAACCATAATTAAACAAAAATTTGGGTGGTAGGTTAACAGAGACCCCCGATATCATAGTTGTGGGTTAACAGAAACCAAGTGCCATCGTGGTGAGTTTCTAGCAGGCATAAATGGGAAGCTAACGACACCTTAGCCGGATCTCTCGCGCTATTTTTTCAGAACTTGCATGCAACTCAAGCACCAATCGTAAGGAAATCAACCATAATTAAACAAAAATTTGGGTGGTAGGTTAACAGAGACCCCCGATATCATAGTGGTGGGTTAACAGAAACCAAGTGCCATCGTGGTGAGATTCTAGTAGGCATAAATGGGAAGCTAACGACACCTTAGCCGGATCTCTCGCGCTATTTTTTCAGAAGTTGCATGCAACTCAAGCACCAATCGTAAAGAAATCAACCATAATTAAACACAAATTTGGGTGGTAGGTTAACAGGGACCCCCGATATCATAGTGGTGGGTTAAGAGAAACCAAGTGCCATCGTGGTGAGTTTCTAGCAGGCATAAATGGGAAGCTAACGACACCTTAGCCGGATCTCTCGCGCTATTTTTTCAGAACTTGCATGCAACTCAAGCACCAATCGTAAGGAAATCAACCATAATTAAACAAAAATTTGGGTGGTAGGTTAACAGAGACCTCCGATATCATAGTGGTGGGTTAACAGAAACCAAGTTCCATCGTGGTGAGTTTCTAGCAGGCATAAATGGGAAGCTAACGACACCTTAGCCGGATCTCTCGCGCTATTGTTTCAGAAGTTGCATGCAACTCAAGCACCAATCGTAAGGAAATCAACCATAATTAAACAAAAATTTGGGTGGTAGGTTAACAGAGACCCCCGATATCATAGTTGTGGGTTAACAGAAACCAAGTGCCATCGTGGTGAGTTTCTAGCAGGCATAAATGGGAAGCTAACGACGCCTTAGCCGGATCTCTCGCGCTATTTTTTCAGAACTTGCATGCAACTCAAGCACCAATCGTAAGGAAATCAACCATAATTAAACAAAAATTTTGGGTGGTAGGTTAACAGAGACCCCCGATATCATAGTGGTGGGATAACAGAAACCAAGTGCCATCGTGGTGAGATTCTAGTAGGCATAAATGGGAAGCTAACGACACCTTAGCCGGATCTCTCGCGCTATTTTTTCAGAAGTTGCATGCAAATCAAGCACCAATCGTACGGAAATCAACCATAATTAAACAGAAATTTGGGTGGTAGGTTAACAGAGACCTCCGATATCATAGTGGTGGGTTAACAGAAACTAAGTTCCATCGCGGTGAGTTTCTAGCAGGCATAAATGGGAAGCTAACGACACCTTAGCCGGATCTCTCGCGCTATTTTTTCAGAAGTTGCATGCAACTCAAGCACCAATCGTAAGGAAATCAACCATAATTAAACAAAAATTTGGGTGGTAGGTTAACAGAGACCTCCGATATCACAGTGGTGGGTTAACAGAAACCAAGTGACATCGTAGTGAGTTTCTAGCAGGCATTAAGGGAAAGCTAACGAGACCTTAGCCGGATCTCTCGCGCAATTTTTTCAGAAGTTGCATGCAACTCAAGCACCAATCGTAAGGAAATCAACCATAATTAAACAAAAATTTGGGTGGTAGGTTAACAGAGACGCCCGCAATCATAGTGGTGGGATAACAGAAACCAAGTGCCATCGTGGTGAGATTCTAGTAGGCATAAATGGGAAGCTAACGACACCTTAGCCGGATCTCTCGCGCTATTTTTTCAGAAGTTGCATGCAACTCAAGCACCAATCGTAAAGAAATCAACCATAATTAAACACAAATTTGGGTGGTAGGTTAACAGAGACCCCCGATATCATAGTGGTGGGTTAAGAGAAACCAAGTGCCATCGTGGTGAGTTTCTAGCAGGCATAAATGGGAAGCTAACGACACCTTAGCCGGATCTCTCGCGCTATTTTTTCAGAACTTGCATGCAACTCAAGCACCAATCGTAAGGAAATCAACCATAATTAAACAAAAATTTGGGTGGTAGGTTAACAGAGACCTCCGATATCATAGTGGTGGGTTAACAGAAACCAAGTTCCATCGTGGTGAGTTTCTAGCAGGCATAAATGGGAAGCTAACGACACCTTAGCCGGATCTCTCGCGCTATTGTTTCAGAAGTTGCATGCAACTCAAGCACCAATCGTAAGGAAATCAACCATAATTAAACAAAAATTTGGGTGGTAGGTTAACAGAGACCCCCGATATCATAGTTGTGGGTTAACAGAAACCAAGTGCCATCGTGGTGAGTTTCTAGCAGGCATAAATGGGAAGCTAACGACGCCTTAGCCGGATCTCTCGCGCTATTTTTTCAGAACTTGCATGCAACTCAAGCACCAATCGTAAGGAAATCAACCATAATTAAACAAAAATTTGGGTGGTAGGTTAACAGAGACCCCCGATATCATAGTGGTGGGATAACAGAAACCAAGTGCCATCGTGGTGAGATTCTAGTAGGCATAAATGGGAAGCTAACGACACCTTAGCCGGATCTCTCGCGCTATTTTTTCAGAAGTTGCATGCAAATCAAGCACCAATCGTACGGAAATCAACCATAATTAAACAGAAATTTGGGTGGTAGGTTAACAGAGACCTCCGATATCATAGTGGTGGGTTAACAGAAACTAAGTTCCATCGTGGTGAGTTTCTAGCAGGCATAAATGGGAAGCTAACGACACCTTAGCCGGATCTCTCGCGCTATTTTTTCAGAAGTTGCATGCAACTCAAGCACCAATCGTAAGGAAATCAACCATAATTAAACAAAAATTTGGGTGGTAGGTTAACAGAGACCTCCGATATCACAGTGGTGGGTTAACAGAAACCAAGTGACATCGTAGTGAGTTTCTAGCAGGCATTAAGGGAAAGCTAACGAGACCTTAGCCGGATCTCTCGCGCAATTTTTTCAGAAGTTGCATGCAACTCAAGCACCAATCGTAAGGAAATCAACCATAATTAAACAAAAATTTGGGTGGTAGGTTAACAGAGACCCCCGAAATCATAGTGGTGGGTTAACATAAACCAAGTGCCATCGTGGTGAGTTTCTAGTAGGCATAAATGGGAAGCTAACGACACCTTAGCCGGATCTCTCGCGCTATTTTTTCAGAAGTTGCATGCAACTCAAGCACCAATCGTAAGGAAATCAACCATAATTAAACAAAAATTTGGGTGGTAGGTTAACAGAGACCCCCGATATCATAGTGGTGGGTTAAGAGAAACCAAGTGCCATCATGGTGAGTTTCTAGCAGGCATAAATGGGAAGCTAACGACACCTTAGCCGGACCTCTCGCGCTATTTTTTCAGAACTTGCATGCAACTCAAGCACCAATCGTAAGGAAATCAACCATAATTAAACAAAAATTTGGGTGGTAGGTTAACAGAGACCTCCGATATCATAGTGGTGGGTTAACAGAAACCAAGTTCCATCGTGGTGAGTTTCTAGCAGGCATAAATGGGAAGCTAACGACACCTTAGCCGGATCTCTCGCGCTATTTTTTCAGAAGTTGCATGCAACTCAAGCACCAATCGTAAGGAAATCAACCATAATTAAACAAAAATTTGGGTGGTAGGTTAACAGAGACCTCCGATATCACAGTGGTGGGTTAACAGAAACCAAGTGACATCGTAGTGAGTTTCTAGCAGGCATTAAGGGAAAGCTAACGAGACCTTAGCCGGATCTCTCGCGCAATTTTTTCAGAAGTTGCATGCAACTCAAGCACCAATCGTAAGGAAATCAACCATAATTAAACAAAAATTTGGGTGGTAGGTTAACAGAGACGCCCGCAATCATAGTGGTGGGTTAAGAGAAACCAAGTGCCATCATGGTGAGTTTCTAGCAGGCATAAATGGGAAGCTAACGACACCTTAGCCGGATCTCTCGCGCTATTGTTTCAGAAGTTGCATGCAACTCAAGCACCAATCGTAAAGAAATCAACCATAATTAAACAAAAATTTGGGTGGTAGGTTAACAGAGACCCCCGATATCATAGTTGTGGGTTAACAGAAACCAAGTGCCATCGTGGTGAGTTTCTAGCAGGCATAAATGGGAAGCTAACGACGCCTTAGCCGGATCTCTCGCGCTATTTTTTCAGAACTTGCATGCAACTCAAGCACCAATCGTAAGGAAATCAACCATAATTAAACAAAAATTTGGGTGGTAGGTTAACAGAGACCCCCGATATCATAGTGGTGGGATAACAGAAACCAAGTGCCATCGTGGTGAGATTCTAGTAGGCATAAATGGGAAGCTAACGACACCTTAGCCGGATCTCTCGCGCTATTTTTTCAGAAGTTGCATGCAACTCAAGCACCAATCGTAAAGAAATCAACCATAATTAAACACAAATTTGGGTGGTAGGTTAACAGAGACCCCCGATATCATAGTGGTGGGTTAAGAGAAACCAAGTGCCATCGTGGTGAGTTTCTAGCAGGCATAAATGGGAAGCTAACGACACCTTAGCCGGATCTCTCGCGCTATTTTTTCAGAACTTGCATGCAACTCAAGCACCAATCGTAAGGAAATCAACCATAATTAAACAAAAATTTGGGTGGTAGGTTAACAGAGACCTCCGATATCATAGTGGTGGGTTAACAGAAACCAAGTTCCATCGTGGTGAGTTTCTAGCAGGCATAAATGGGAAGCTAACGACACCTTAGCCGGATCTCTCGCGCTATTGTTTCAGAAGTTGCATGCAACTCAAGCACCAATCGTAAGGAAATCAACCATAATTAAACAAAAATTTGGGTGGTAGGTTAACAGAGACCCCCGATATCATAGTTGTGGGTTAACAGAAACCAAGTGCCATCGTGGTGAGTTTCTAGCAGGCATAAATGGGAAGCTAACGACGCCTTAGCCGGATCTCTCGCGCTATTTTTTCAGAACTTGCATGCAACTCAAGCACCAATCGTAAGGAAATCAACCATAATTAAACAAAAATTTGGGTGGTAGGTTAACAGAGACCCCCGATATCATAGTGGTGGGATAACAGAAACCAAGTGCCATCGTGGTGAGATTCTAGTAGGCATAAATGGGAAGCTAACGACACCTTAGCCGGATCTCTCGCGCTATTTTTTCAGAAGTTGCATGCAAATCAAGCACCAATCGTACGGAAATCAACCATAATTAAACAGAAATTTGGGTGGTAGGTTAACAGAGACCTCCGATATCATAGTGGTGGGTTAACAGAAACTAAGTTCCATCGTGGTGAGTTTCTAGCAGGCATAAATGGGAAGCTAACGACACCTTAGCCGGATCTCTCGCGCTATTTTTTCAGAAGTTGCATGCAACTCAAGCACCAATCGTAAGGAAATCAACCATAATTAAACAAAAATTTGGGTGGTAGGTTAACAGAGACCTCCGATATCACAGTGGTGGGTTAACAGAAACCAAGTGACATCGTAGTGAGTTTCTAGCAGGCATTAAGGGAAAGCTAACGAGACCTTAGCCGGATCTCTCGCGCAATTTTTTCAGAAGTTGCATGCAACTCAAGCACCAATCGTAAGGAAAGCAACCATAATTAAACAAAAATTTGGGTGGTAGGTTAACAGAGACCCCCGAAATCATAGTGGTGGGTTAACATAAACCAAGTGCCATCGTGGTGAGTTTCTAGTAGGCATAAATGGGAAGCTAACGACACCTTAGCCGGATCTCTCGCGCTATTTTTTCAGAAGTTGCATGCAACTCAAGCACCAATCGTAAGGAAATCAACCATAATTAAACAAAAATTTGGGTGGTAGGTTAACAGAGACCCCCGATATCATAGTGGTGGGTTAAGAGAAACCAAGTGCCATCATGGTGAGTTTCTAGCAGGCATAAATGGGAAGCTAACGACACCTTAGCCGGACCTCTCGCGCTATTTTTTCAGAACTTGCATGCAACTCAAGCACCAATCGTAAGGAAATCAACCATAATTAAACAAAAATTTGGGTGGTAGGTTAACAGAGACCTCCGATATCATAGTGGTGGGTTAACAGAAACAAAGTTCCATCGTGGTGAGTTTCTAGCAGGCATAAATGGGAAGCTAACGACACCTTAGCCGGATCTCTCGCGCTATTTTTTCAGAAGTTGCATGCAACTCAAGCAGCAATCGTAGGGAAATCAACCATAATTAAATAGAAATTTGGGTGGTAGGTTAACAGAGACCCCCGATATCATAGTGGTGGGTTAACAGAAACCAAGTGTCATCGTGGTGAGTTTATAGCAGGCATAAAGGGGAAGCTAACGACACCTTAGCCGGATCTCTCGCGCTATTTTTTCAGAAGTTGCATGCAAATCAAGCAGCAATCGTAGGGAAATCAACCATAATTAAATAGAAATTTGGGTGGTAGGTTAACAGAGACCTCCGATATCATAGTGGTGGGTTAACACAAACCAAGTGTCATCGTGGTGAGTTTCTAGCAGGCATAAAGGAGAAGCTAACGACACCTTAGCCGGATCTCTCGCGCTATTTTTTCAGAAGTTGCATGCAACTCAAGCACCAATCGTACGGAAATCAACCATAATTAAACAGAAATTTGGGTGGTAGGTTAACAGAGACCTCCGATATCATAGTGGTGGGTTAACAGAAATCAAGTGGCATCGTGGTGAGTTTCTAGCAGGCATAAAGGGGAAGCTAACGACACCTTAGCCGGATCTCTCGCGCTATTTTTTCAGAATTTGCATGCAACTCAAGCACCAATCGTAAGGAAATCAACCATAATTAAACACAAATTTGGGTGGTAAGTTAACAGAGACCTCCGATATCATAGTGGTGGGTTAACAGAAACCAAGTGTCATCGTGGTGAGTTTCTAGCAGGCATAAAGGGGAAGCTAACGACACCTTAGCCGGATCTCTCGCGCTATTTTTTCAGAAGTTGCATGCAAATCAAGCAGCAATCGTAGGGAAATCAACCATAATTAAATAGAAATTTGGGTGGTAGGTTAACAGAGACCTCCGATATCATAGTGGTGGGTTAACACAAACCAAGTGTCATCGTGGTGAGTTTCTAGCAGGCATAAAGGAGAAGCTAACGATACCTTAGCCGGATCTCTCGCGCTATTTTTTCAGAAGTTGCATGCAACTCAAACACCAATCGTACGGAAATCAACCATAATTAAACAGAAATTTGGGTGGTAGGTTAACAGAGACCTCCGATATCATAGTGGTGGGTTAACAGAAATCAAGTGGCATCGTGGTGAGTTTCTAGGAGGCATAAAGGGGAAGCTAACGACACCTTAGCCGGATCTCTCGCGCTATTTTTTCGGAAGTTGCATGCAACTCAAGCACCAATCGTAAGGAAATCAACCATAATTAAACACAAATTTGGGTGGTAAGTTAACAGAGACCTCCGTTATCATAGTGGTGGGTTAACAGAAACCAAGTTCCATCGTGGTGAGTTTCTAGCAGGCATAAATGGGAAGCTAACGACACCTTAGCCGGATCTCTCGCGCTATTTTTTCAGAAGTTGCATGCAACTCAAGTACCAATCGTAAGGAAATCAACCATAATTAAACAGAAATTTGGGTGGTAGGTTAACAGAGACCTCCGATATCATAGTGGTGGTTTAACAGAAACCAAGTGGCATCATGGTGAGTTTCTAGCAGGCATAAAGGGGAAGCTAACGACACCTTAGCCGGATCTCTCGCGCTATTTTTTCGGAAGTTGCATGCAACTCAAGCACCAATCGTAAGGAAATCAACCATAATTAAACACAAATTTGGGTGGTAAGTTAACAGAGACTTCCGATATCATAGTGGTGGGTTAACAGAAACCAAGTTCCATCGTGGTGAGTTTCTAGCAGGCATAAATGGGAAGCTAACGACCCTTGGCCGGATCTCTCGCGCTATTTTTTCAGAAGTTGCATGCAACTCAAGCACCAATCGTAAGGAAATCAACCATAATTAAACAAAAATTTGGGTGGCAGGTTAACAGAGACCCCCGATATCATAGTGGTGGGTTAACAGAAACCAAGTGCCATCGTGGTGAGTTTCTAGCAGGCATAAATGGGAAGCTAACGACACCTTAGCCGGATCTCTCGCGCTATTTTTTCGGAAGTTGCATGCAACTCAAGCACCAATCGTACGGAAATCAACCATAATTAAACAAAAATTTGGGTGGTAGGTTAGCAGAGACATCATAGTGGTGGGTTAACAGAAACCAAGTGCCATCGTGGTGAGTTTCTAGCAGGCATAAATGGGAAGCTAACGACACCTTAGCCGGATCTCTCGCGCTATTTTTTCAGAAGTTGCATGCAAACCAAGCACCAATCGTACGGAAATACACTATAATTAAACAAAAATTTGGGTGGTAGGTTAACAGAGACCTCCGATATCACAGTGGTGGGTTAACAAAAACCAAGTGCCATCATGGTAAGTTTCTAGCAGGTATTAAGGGGAAGCTATTGACACCTTAGCCGCACCCCTTGCTTAAGTTTTTCACAAGTTGCATGCAAATCAAGCACCAATCTGGTGGGTTAACAGAAACCAAGTGGCATCGTTGTGAGTTTCTAGCAGGCATAATGGGGAGGCTAACGACGCCTCAGCCGGATCTCGCGCGCTATTTTTTCAGAAGTTGCATGCAACTCAAGCACCAATCGTAAGGAAATCAACCATAATTAAACAAAAATTTGGGTGGTAGGTTAACAGAGACCCCCGATATCATAGTGGTGGGTTAACAGAAACCGAGTGCCATCGTGGTGAGTTTCTAGTAGGCATAAATGGGAAGCTAAAAACACCTTAGCCGGATCTCTCGCGCTATTTTTTCAGAAGTTGCATGCAAATCAAGCACCAATCGTACGGAAATCAACCATAATTAAACAGAAATTTGGGTGGTAGGTTAAAAGAGACCCCCGATATCATAGTGGTGGGTTAACAGAAACCAACCGACATCGTGGTGAGTTTCTAGCAGGCATAAATGGGAAGATAATGACACCTTAGCCGGATCTCTCGCGCTATTTTTTCAGAAGTTGCATGCAACTCAAGCAACAATCGTAAGGAAATCAACCATAATTAAACACAAATTTGGGTGGTAGGTTAACAGAGACCCCCGATATCATAGTGGTGGGTTAACAGAAACCAAGTGCCATCGTGGTGAGTTTCTGGCAGGCATAAATGGGAAGCTAACGACACCTTAGCCGGATCTCTCGCGCTGTTTTTTCAGAAGTTGCATGCAACTCAAGCACCAATCGTAAGGAAATCAACCATAATTAATCAAAAATTTGGGTGGTAGGTTAACAGAGACCTCCGATATCATAGTGGTGGGTTAACACAAACCAAGTGCCATCGTGGTGAGTTTCTAGCAGGCATAAATGGGAAGCTAACGACACCTTAGCCGGATCTCTCGCGCTATTTTTTCAGAAGTTGCATGCAACTCAAGCACCAATCGTAAGGAAATCAACCATAATTAAACAAAAATTTGGGTGGTAGGTTAACAGAGACCCCCGATATCATAGTGGTGGGTTAACAGAAACCAAGTTCCATAGTGGTGAGTTTCGAGCAGGCATAAATGGGAAGCTAACGACACCTTAGCCGGATCTCTCGCGCTATTTTTTCGGAAGTTGCATGCAACTCAAGCACCAATCGTTCGGAAATCAACCATAATTAACCAAAAATTTGGGTGGTAGGTTAGCAGAGACATCATAGTGGTGGGTTAACAGAAACCAAGTGCCATCATGGTGAGTTTCTAGCAGGCATAAATGGGAAGCTAACGACACCTTAGCCGCACCCCCTGCTTAAGTTGTTCACAAGTTGCATGCAAATCAAGCACCAATCGTACGGAACAGAGAGACTTCCGATATCACAGTGGTGGATTAACCGAAACCAAGTGCTATCGTGGTGAGTTTCTAGCAGGCATAAAGGGGAAGCTAACTACACCCTAGCCGGATCTCTCGCGCTATTTTTTCAGAAGTTGCATGCAAATCAAGCACCAATCGTAAGGAAATCAACCATAATTGAATAGAAATTTGGGTGGTAGGTAAACAGAGACCTCCGATATTATAGTGGTGGGTTAACAGAAACCAAGTGCCATCGTGGTGAGTTTCTAGCAGGCATAAATGGGAAGCTAACGACACCCTAGCCGGATCTCTCGCGCTATTTTTTCAGAAGTTGCATGCAACTCAAGCACCAATCGTAAGGAAATCAACCATAATTAAACAAAAATTTGGGTGGTAGGTTAACAGAGACCCCCGATATCATAGTGGTGGGTTAACAGAAACCAAGTGCCATCGTGGTGAGTTTCTAGCAGGCATAAATGGGAAGCTAACGACACCTTAGCCGGATCTCTCGCGCTATTTTTTCGGAAGTTGCATGCAACTCAAGCACCAATCGTACGGAAATCAACCATAATTAAACAAAAATTTGGGTGGTAGGTTAGCAGAGACATCATAGTGGTGGGTTAACAGAAACCAAGTGCTATCGTGGTGAGTTTCTAGCAGGCATAAATGGGAAGCTAACGACACCTTAGCCGCACCCCTTGCTTAAGTTTTTCACAAGTTGCATGCAAATCAAGCACCAATCGTACGGAACAGAGAGACTTCCGATATCACAGTGGTGGATTAACCGAAACCAAGTGCTATCGTGGTGAGTTTCTAGCAGGCATAAAGGGGAAGCAACGACACCCTAGCCGGATCTCTCGCGCTATTTTTTCAGAAGTTGCATGCAACTCAGGCACCAGTCGTACGGAAATAAACCATAATTAAACAAAAATTTGGGAGGTAGGTTTTACAGACACCTCCGATATCACAGTGGGATTTAACCGAAACCACCTGCTATCATGGTGAGTTTCTAGCAGGCATAAAGGGGAAGCTAACGACACCTTAGCCGGATCTCTCGCGCTATTTTTTCAGAAGTTGCATGCAAATCAAGCACCAATCGTAAGGAAATCAACCATAATTGAATAGAAATTTGGGTGGTAGGTAAACAGAGACCTCCGATATTATAGTGGTGGGTTAACCGAAACCAAGTGCCATCGTAGTGAGTTTCTAGCAGGCATAAATGGGAAGCTAACGACACCTTAGCCGGATCTCTCGCGCTATTTTTTCAGAAGTTGCATGCAACTCAAGCACCAATCGTAAGGAAATCAACCATAATTAAACACAAATTTGGGTGGTAGGTTAACAGAGACCCCCGATATCATAGTGGTGGGTTAACAGAAACCAAGTGCCATCGGTGTGAGTTTCTAGCAGGCATAAATGGGAAGCTAACGACACCTTAGCCGGATCTCTCGCGCTATTTTTTCAGAAGTTGCATGCAACTCAAACACCAATCGTACGGAAGTCAACCATAATTAAACAGAAATTTGGGTGGTAGGTTAACAGAGACCTCCGATATCATAGTGGTGGGTTAACAGAAACCAAGTGCCATCGTGGTGAGTTTCTAGCAGGCATAAATGGGAAGATAACGACACCTTAGCCGGATCTCTCGCGCTATTTTTTCAGAAGTTGCATGCAATTCAAGCACCAATCGTACGGAGATCAACCATAATTAAACAGAAATTTGGGTGGTAGGTTAACAGAGACCTCCGATATCATAGTGGTGGGTTAACAGAAACCAAGTGCCATCATGGTGAGTTTCTAGCAGGCATAAATGGGAAGCTAATGACACCTTAGCCGGATCTCTCGCGCTATTTTATCAGAAGTTGCATGCCACTCAAGCACCAATCGTAAGGAAATCAACCATAATTAAACAAAAATTTGGGTGGCAGGTTAACAGAGACCCCCGATATCATAGTGGTGGGTTAACAGAAACCAAGTGCCATCATGGTGAGTTTCTAGCAGGCATAAATGGGAAGCTAACGACACCTTAGCCGGATCTCTCGCGCTATTTTTTCGGAAGTTGCATGCAACTCAAGCACCAATCGTACGGAAATCAACCATAATTAAACAAAAATTTTGGTGGTAGGTTAGCAGAGACATCATAGTGGTGGGTTAACAGAAACCAAGTGCCATCGTGGTGAGTTTCTAGCAGGCATAAATGGGAAGCTAACGACACCTTAGCCGCACCCCTTGCTTAAGTTTTTCACAAGTTGCATGCAAATCAAGCACCAATCGTACGGACCAGAGAGACTTCCGATATCACAGTGGTGGATTAACCGAAACCAAGTGCTATCGTGGTGAGTTTCTAGCAGGCATAAAGGGGAAGCTAACGACACCCTAGCCGGATCTCTCGCGCTATTTTTTCAGAAGTTGCATGCAACTCAAGCACCAGTCGTACGGAAATAAACCATAATTAAACAAAAATTTGGGTGGTAGGTTAACAGACACCTCCGATATCACAGTGGGATTTAACCGAAACCACCTGCTATCATGGTGAGTTTCTAGCAGGTATAAAGGGGAAGCTAACGACACCTTAGCCGGACCTCTCGCGCTATTTTTTCAGAAGTTGCATGCAAATCAAGCACCAATCGTAAGGAAATCAACCATAATTGAATAGAAATTTGGGTGGTAGGTAAACAGAGACTTCCGATATCATAGTGGTGGGTTAACAGAAACCAAGTGCCGTCGTAGTGAGTTTCTAGCAGGCATAAATGGGAAGCTAACGACACCTTAGCCGGATCTCTCGCGCTATTTTTTCAGAAGTTGCATGCAACTCAAGCACCAATCGTAAGGAAATCAACCATAATTAAACACAAATTTGGGTGGTAGGTTAACAGAGACCCCCGATATCATAGTGGTGGGTTAACAGAAACCAAGTGCCATCGTGGTGAGATTCTAGTAGGCATAAATGGGAAGCTAACGACACCTTAGCCGGATCTCTCGCGCTATTTTTTCAGAAGTTGCATGCAAATCAAGCACCAATCGTACGGAAGTCAACCATAATTAAACAGAAATTTGGGTGGTAGGTTAACAGAGACCTCCGATATCATAGTGGTGGGTTAACAGAAACCAAGTGCCATCGTGGTGAGTTTCTAGCAGGCATAAATGGGAAGCAAACGACACCTTAGCCGGATCTCTCGCGCTATTTTTTCAGAAGTTGCATGCAACTCAAGCACCAATCGTAAGGAAATCAACCATAATTAAACAAAAATTTGGGTGGTAGGTTAACAGAGACCCCCGATATCATAGTGGTGGGTTAACAGAAACCAAGTGCCATCGTGGTGAGTTTCTAGCAGGCATAAATGGGAAGCTAACGACACCTTAGCCGGATCTCTCGCGCTATTTTTTCGGAAGTTGCATGCAACTCAAGCACCAATCGTACGGAAATCTATCATAATTAAACAAAAATTTGGGTGGTAGGTTAACAGAGACCCCCGATATCATAGTGGTGGGTTAGCAGAAACCAAGTGCCATCGTGGTGAGTTCCTAGCAGGCATAAATGGGAAGCTAACGACACTTTAGCCGGATCTCTCGCGCTATTTTTTCAGAAGTTGCATGCAACTCAAGCAACTATCGTACGGAAATCAACCATAATTAAACACAAATTTGGGTGGTAGGTTAACAGAGACCTCCGATATCATAGTGGTGGGTTAACAGAAACCAAGTGCCATCGTGGTGAGTTTCTAGCAGGCATAAATTTGAAGCTAACGACACCTTAGCCGGATCTCTCGCGCTATTTTTTCAGAAGTTGCATGCAAACCAAGCACCAATCGTACGGAAATACACTATAATTAAACAAAAATTTGGGTGGTAGGTTAACAGAGACCTCCGATATCACAGTGGTGGGTTAACAAAAACCAAGTGCCATCATGGTAAGTTTCTAGCAGGCATTAAGGGGAAGCTATTGACACCTTAGCCGCACCCCTTGCTTAAGTTTTCCACAAGTTGCATGCAAATCAAGCACCAATCTGGTGGGTTAACAGAAACCGAGTGGCATCGTGGTGAGTTTCTAGCAGGCATAATGGGGAGGCTAACGACGCCTCAGCCGGATCTCGCGCGCTATTTTTTCAGAAGTTGCATGCAAACCAAACACCAATCATGCGGAAATCAACTATAATTAAACAAAAAATTGGGTGGTAGGTTAACAGAGACCTCTGATATCACAGGGGTGGATTAACAGAAACCAAGTGACATCGTGATGAGTTTCTAGCAGGCATTAAGCGGAAGCTAACGACACCTTAGCCGGATCTCTCGCGCTGTTTTTTCAGAAGTTGCATGCAACTCAAGCACCAATCGTAAGGAAATCAACCATAATTAATCAAAAATTTGGGTGGTAGGTTAACAGAGACCTCCGATATCATAGTGGTGGGTTAACAGAAACCAAGTGACATCGTGGTGAGTTTCTGGCAGGCATAATGGGGAAGCCAACGACGCCTCAGCCGGATCTCTGGCGCTATTTTTTCAGAACTTGCATGCAACTCAAGCACCAATCGTAAGGAAATCAACCATAATTAAACAAAAATTTGGGTGGTAGGTTAACAGAGACCCCCGATATCATAGTGGTGGGTTAACAGAAACCAAGTGCCATCGTGGTGAGATTCTAGTAGGCTTAAATGGGAAGCTAACGACACCTTAGCCGGTTCTCTCGCGCTATTTTTTCAGAAGTTGCATGCAACTCAAGCACCAATCGTAAAGAAATCAACCATAATTAAACACAAATTTGGGTGGTAGGTTAACAGGGACCCCCGATATCATAGTGGTGGGTTAAGAGAAACCAAGTGCCATCGTGGTGAGTTTCTAGCAGGCATAAACGGGAAGCTAACGACACCTTAGCCGGATCTCTCGCGCTATTTTTTCAGAACTTGCATGCAACTCAAGCACCAATCGTAAGGAAATCAACCATAATTAAACAAAAATTTGGGTGGTAGGTTAACAGAGACCTCCGATATCATAGTGGTGGGTTAACAGAAACCAAGTGAAATCGTGGTGAGTTTCTAGCAGGCATAAATGGGAAGCTAACGACACCTTAGCCGGATCTCTCGCGCTATTGTTTCAGAAGTTGCATGCAACTCAAGCACCAATCGTAAGGAAATCAACCATAATTAAACAAAAATTTGGGTGGTAGGTTAACAGAGACCCCCGATATCATAGTTGTGGGTTAACAGAAACCAAGTGCCATCGTGGTGAGTTTCTAGCAGGCATAAATGGGAAGCTAACGACGCCTTAGCCGGATCTCTCGCGCTATTTTTTCAGAACTTGCATGCAACTCAAGCACCAATCGTAAGGAAATCAACCATAATTAAACAAAAATTTGGGTGGTAGGTTAACAGAGACCCCCGATATCATAGTGGTGGGATAACAGAAACCAAGTGCCATCGTGGTGAGATTCTAGTAGGCATAAATGGGAAGCTAACGACACCTTAGCCGGATCTCTCGCGCTATTTTTTCAGAAGTTGCATGCAAATCAAGCACCAATCGTACGGAAATCAACCATAATTAAACAGAAATTTGGGTGGTAGGTTAACAGAGACCTCCGATATCATAGTGGTGGGTTAACAGAAACTAAGTTCCATCGTGGTGAGTTTCTAGCAGGCATAAATGGGAAGCTAACGACACCTTAGCCGGATCTCTCGCGCTATTTTTTCAGAAGTTGCATGCAACTCAAGCACCAATCGTAAGGAAATCAACCATAATTAAACAAAAATTTGGGTGGTAGGTTAACAGAGACCTCCGATATCACAGTGGTGGGTTAACAGAAACCAAGTGACATCGTAGTGAGTTTCTAGCAGGCATTAAGGGAAAGCTAACGAGACCTTAGCCGGATCTCTCGCGCCATTTTTTCAGAAGTTGCATGCAACTCAAGCACCAATCGTAAGGAAATCAACCATAAGTAAACAAAAATTTGGGTGGTAGGTTAACAGAGACCCCCGAAATCATAGTGGTGGGTTAAGAGAAACCAAGTGCCATCATGGTGAGTTTCTAGCAGGCATAAATGGGAAGCTAACGACACCTTAGCCGGATCTCTCGCGCTATTGTTTCAGAAGTTGCATGCAACTCAAGCACCAATCGTAAGGAAATCAACCATAATTAAACAAAAATTTGGGTGGTAGGTTAACAGAGACCCCCGATATCATAGTTGTGGGTTAACAGAAACCAAGTGCCATCGTGGTGAGTTTCTAGCAGGCATAAATGGGAAGCTAACGACGCCTTAGCCGGATCTCTCGCGCTATTTATTCAGAACTTGCATGCAACTCAAGCACCAATCGTAAGGAAATCAACCATAATTAAACAAAAATTTGGGTGGTAGGTTAACAGAGACCCCCGATATCATAGTGGTGGGATAACAGAAACCAAGTGCCATCGTGGTGAGATTCTAGTAGGCATAAATGGGAAGCTAACGACACCTTAGCCGGATCTCTCGCGCTATTTTTTCAGAAGTTGCATGCAAATCAAGCACCAATCGTACGGAAATCAACCATAATTAAACAGAAATTTGGGTGGTAGGTTAACAGAGACCTCCGATATCATAGTGGTGGGTTAACAGAAACTAAGTTCCATCGTGGTGAGTTTCTAGCAGGCATAAATGGGAAGCTAACGACACCTTAGCCGGATCTCTCGCGCTATTTTTTCAGAAGTTGCATGCAACTCAAGCACCAATCGTAAGGAAATCAACCATAATTAAACAAAAATTTGGGTGGTAGGTTAACAGAGACCTCCGATATCACAGTGGTGGGTTAACAGAAACCAAGTGACATCGTAGTGAGTTTCTAGCAGGCATTAAGGGAAAGCTAACGAGACCTTAGCCGGATCTCTCGCGCCATTTTTTCAGAAGTTGCATGCAACTTAAGCACCAATCGTAAGGAAATCAACCATAAGTAAACAAAAATTTGGGTGGTAGGTTAACAGAGACCCCCGAAATCATAGTGGTGGGTTAACAGAAACCAAGTGCCATCGTGGTGAGTTTCTAGCAGGCATAAATGGGAAGCTAACGACGCCTTAGCCGGATCTCTCGCGCTATTTTTTCAGAACTTGCATGTAACTCAAGCACCAATCGTAAGGAAATCAACCATAATTAAACAAAAATTTGGGTGGTAGGTTAACAGAGACCCCCGATATCATAGTGGTGGGATAACAGAAACCAAGTGCCATCGTGGTGAGATTCTAGTAGGCATAAATGGGAAGCTAACGACACCTTAGCCGGATCTCTCGCGCTATTTTTTCAGAAGTTGCATGCAAATCAAGCACCAATCGTAAGGAAATCAACCATAATTAAACAAAAATTTGGGTGGTAGGTTAACAGAGACCCCCGATATCATAGTGGTGGGTTAACAGAAACCAAGTGCCATCGTGGTGAGATTCTAGTAGGCTTAAATGGGAAGCTAACGACACCTTAGCCGGTTCTCTCGCGCTATTTTTTCAGAAGTTGCATGCAACTCAAGCACCAATCGTAAAGAAATCAACCATAATTAAACACAAATTTGGGTGGTAGGTTAACAGGGACCCCCGATATCATAGTGGTGGGTTAAGAGAAACCAAGTGCCATCGTGGTGAGTTTCTAGCAGGCATAAACGGGAAGCTAACGACACCTTAGCCGGATCTCTCGCGCTATTTTTTCAGAACTTGCATGCAACTCAAGCACCAATCGTAAGGAAATCAACCATAATTAAACAAAAATTTGGGTGGTAGGTTAACAGAGACCTCCGATATCATAGTGGTGGGTTAACAGAAACCAAGTGCCATCGTGGTGAGTTTCTAGCAGGCATAAATGGGAAGCTAACGACACCTTAGCCGGATCTCTCGCGCTATTGTTTCAGAAGTTGCATGCAACTCAAGCACCAATCGTAAGGAAATCAACCATAATTAAACAAAAATTTGGGTGGTAGGTTAACAGAGACCCCCGATATCATAGTTGTGGGTTAACAGAAACCAAGTGCCATCGTGGTGAGTTTCTAGCAGGCATAAATGGGAAGCTAACGACGCCTTAGCCGGATCTCTCGCGCTATTTTTTCAGAACTTGCATGCAACTCAAGCACCAATCGTAAGGAAATCAACCATAATTAAACAAAAATTTGGGTGGTAGGTTAACAGAGACCCCCGATATCATAGTGGTGGGATAACAGAAACCAAGTGCCATCGTGGTGAGATTCTAGTAGGCATAAATGGGAAGCTAACGACACCTTAGCCGGATCTCTCGCGCTATTTTTTCAGAAGTTGCATGCAAATCAAGCACCAATCGTACGGAAATCAACCATAATTAAACAGAAATTTGGGTGGTAGGTTAACAGAGACCTCCGATATCATAGTGGTGGGTTAACAGAAACTAAGTTCCATCGTGGTGAGTTTCTAGCAGGCATAAATGGGAAGCTAACGACACCTTAGCCGGATCTCTCGCGCTATTTTTTCAGAAGTTGCATGCAACTCAAGCACCAATCGTAAGGAAATCAACCATAATTAAACAAAAATTTGGGTGGTAGGTTAACAGAGACCTCCGATATCACAGTGGTGGGTTAACAGAAACCAAGTGACATCGTAGTGAGTTTCTAGCAGGCATTAAGGGAAAGCTAACGAGACCTTAGCCGGATCTCTCGCGCCATTTTTTCAGAAGTTGCATGCAACTCAAGCACCAATCGTAAGGAAATCAACCATAAGTAAACAAAAATTTGGGTGGTAGGTTAACAGAGACCCCCGAAATCATAGTGGTGGGTTAAGAGAAACCAAGTGCCATCATGGTGAGTTTCTAGCAGGCATAAATGGGAAGCTAACGACACCTTAGCCGGATCTCTCGCGCTATTGTTTCAGAAGTTGCATGCAACTCAAGCACCAATCGTAAGGAAATCAACCATAATTAAACAAAAATTTGGGTGGTAGGTTAACAGAGACCCCCGATATCATAGTTGTGGGTTAACAGAAACCAAGTGCCATCGTGGTGAGTTTCTAGCAGGCATAAATGGGAAGCTAACGACGCCTTAGCCGGATCTCTCGCGCTATTTTTTCAGAACTTGCATGCAACTCAAGCACCAATCGTAAGGAAATCAACCATAATTAAACAAAAATTTGGGTGGTAGGTTAACAGAGACCCCCGATATCATAGTGGTGGGATAACAGAAACCAAGTGCCATCGTGGTGAGATTCTAGTAGGCATAAATGGGAAGCTAACGACACCTTAGCCGGATCTCTCGCGCTATTTTTTCAGAAGTTGCATGCAAATCAAGCACCAATCGTACGGAAATCAACCATAATTAAACAGAAATTTGGGTGGTAGGTTAACAGAGACCTCCGATATCATAGTGGTGGGTTAACAGAAACTAAGTTCCATCGTGGTGAGTTTCTAGCAGGCATAAATGGGAAGCTAACGACACCTTAGCCGGATCTCTCGCGCTATTTTTTCAGAAGTTGCATGCAACTCAAGCACCAATCGTAAGGAAATCAACCATAATTAAACAAAAATTTGGGTGGTAGGTTAACAGAGACCTCCGATATCACAGTGGTGGGTTAACAGAAACCAAGTGACATCGTAGTGAGTTTCTAGCAGGCATTAAGGGAAAGCTAACGAGACCTTAGCCGGATCTCTCGCGCCATTTTTTCAGAAGTTGCATGCAACTTAAGCACCAATCGTAAGGAAATCAACCATAAGTAAACAAAAATTTGGGTGGTAGGTTAACAGAGACCCCCGAAATCATAGTGGTGGGTTAAGAGAAACCAAGTGCCATCATGGTGAGTTTCTAGCAGGCATAAATGGGAAGCTAACGACACCTTAGCCGGATCTCTCGCGCTATTGTTTCAGAAGTTGCATGCAACTCAAGCACCAATCGTAAGGAAATCAACCATAATTAAACAAAAATTTGGGTGGTAGGTTAACAGAGACCCCCGATATCATAGTTGTGGGTTAACAGAAACCAAGTGCCATCGTGGTGAGTTTCTAGCAGGCATAAATGGGAAGCTAACGACGCCTTAGCCGGATCTCTCGCGCTATTTTTTCAGAACTTGCATGCAACTCAAGCACCAATCGTAAGGAAATCAACCATAATTAAACAAAAATTTGGGTGGTAGGTTAACAGAGACCCCCGATATCATAGTGGTGGGATAACAGAAACCAAGTGCCATCGTGGTGAGATTCTAGTAGGCATAAATGGGAAGCTAACGACACCTTAGCCGGATCTCTCGCGCTATTTTTTCAGAAGTTGCATGCAACTCAAGCACCAATCGTAAAGAAATCAACCATAATTAAACACAAATTTGGGTGGTAGGTTAACAGAGACCCCCGATATCATAGTGGTGGGTTAAGAGAAACCAAGTGCCATCGTGGTGAGTTTCTAGCAGGCATAAATGGGAAGCTAACGACACCTTAGCCGGATCTCTCGCGCTATTTTTTCAGAACTTGCATGCAACTCAAGCACCAATCGTAAGGAAATCAACCATAATTAAACAAAAATGACCTCCGATATCACAGTGGTGGGTTAACAGAAACCAAGTGACATCGTAGTGAGTTTCTAGCAGGCATTAAGGGAAAGCTAACGAGACCTTAGCCGGATCTCTCGCGCAATTTTTTCAGAAGTTGCATGCAACTCAAGCACCAATCGTAAGGAAATCAACCATAATTAAACAAAAATTTGGGTGGTAGGTTAACAGAGACCCCCCAAATCATAGTGGTGGGTTAACAGAAACCAAGTGCCATCGTGGTGAGTTTCTAGTATTCATAAATGGGAAGCTAACGACACCTTAGCCGGATCTCTCGCGCTATTTTTTCAGAAGTTGCATGCAACTGAAGCACCAATCGTAAGGAAATCAACCATAATTAAACAAAAATTTGGGTGGTAGGTTAACAGAGACCCCCGATATCATAGTGGTGGGTTAAGAGAAACCAAGTGCCATCATGGTGAGTTTCTAGCAGGCATAAATGGGAAGCTAACGACACCTTAGCCGGACCTCTCGCGCTATTTTTTCAGAACTTGCATGCAACTCAAGCACCAATCGTAAGGAAATCAACCATAATTAAACAAAAATTTGGGTGGTAGGTTAACAGAGACCTCCGATATCATAGTGGTGGGTTAACAGAAACAAAGTTCCATCGTGGTGCGTTTCTAGCAGGCATAAATGGGAAGCTAACGACACCTTAGCCGGATCTCTCGCGCTATTTTTTCAGAAGTTGCATGCAACTCAAGCAGCAATCGTAGGGAAATCAACCATAATTAAATAGAAATTTGGGTGGTAGGTTAACAGAGACCCCCGATATCATAGTGGTGGGTTAACAGAAACCAAATGTCATCGTGGTGAGTTTCTAGCAGGCATATAGGGGAAGCTAACGACACCTTAGCCGGATCTCTCGCGCTATTTTTTCAGAAGTTGCATGCAAACCAAGCAGCAATCGTAGGGAAATCAACCATAATTAAATAGAAATTTGGGTGGTAGGTTAACAGAGACCTCCGATATCATAGTGGTGGGTTAACACAAACCAAGTGTCATCGTGGTGAGTTTCTAGCAGGCATAAAGGGGAAGCTAACGACACCTTAGCCGGATCTCTCGCGCTATTTTTTCAGAATTTGCAAGCAACTCATGCACCAATCATAAGGAAATCAACCATAATTAAACACAAATTTGGGTGGTAGGTTAACAGAGACCCCCGATATCATAGTGGTGGGATAACAGAAACCAAGTGCCATCGTGGTGAGATTCTAGTAGGCATAAATGGGAAGCTAACGACACCTTAGCCGGATCTCTCGCGCTATTTTTTCAGAAGTTGCATGCAAATCAAGCAGCAATCGTAGGGAAATCAACCATAATTAAATAGAAATTTGGGTGGTAGGTTAACAGAGACCTCCGATATCATAGTGGTGGGTTAACACAAACCAAGTGTCATCGTGGTGAGTTTCTAGCAGGCATAAAGGAGAAGCTAACGATACCTTAGCCGGATCTCTCGCGCTATTTTTTCAGAAGTTGCATGCAACTCAAACACCAATCGTACGGAAATCAACCATAATTAAACAGAAATTTGGGTGGTAGGTTAACAGAGACCTCCGATATCATAGTGGTGGGTTAACAGAAATCAAGTGGCATCGTGGTGAGTTTCTAGGAGGCATAAAGGGGAAGCTAACGACACCTTAGCCGGATCTCTCGCGCTATTTTTTCAGAATTTGCATGCAACTCAAGCACCAATCGTAAGGAAATCAACCATAATTAAACACAAATTTGGGTGGTAAGTTAACAGAGACCTCCGATATCATAGTGGTGGGTTAACAGAAACCAAGTTCCATCGTGGTGAGTTTCTAGCAGGCATAAATGGGAAGCTAACGACACCTTAGCCGGATCTCTCGCGCTATTTTTTCAGAAGTTGCATGCAACTCAAGTACCAATCGTAAGGAAATCAACCATAATTAAACAGAAATTTGGGTGGTAGGTTAACAGAGACCCCCGAAATCATAGTGGTGGGTTAACAGAAACCAAGTGCCATCGTGGTGAGTTTCTAGTAGGCATAAATGGGAAGCTAACGACACCTTAGCCGGATCTCTCGCGCTATTTTTTCAGAAGTTGCATGCAAATCAAGCAGCAATCGTAGGGAAATCAACCATAATTAAATAGAAATTTGGGTGGTAGGTTAACAGAGACCTCCGATATCATAGTGGTGGGTTAACACAAACCAAGTGCCATCGTGGTGAGTTTCTAGCAGGCATAAAGGAGAAGCTAACGACACCTTAGCCGGATCTCTCGCGCTATTTTTTCAGAAGTTGCATGCAACTCAAGCACCAATCGTACGGAAATCAACCATAATTAAACAGAAATTTGGGTGGTAGGTTAACAGAGACCTCCGATATCATAGTGGTGCGTTAACAGAAATCAAGTGGCATCGTGGTGAGTTTCTAGCAGGCATAAAGGGGAAGCTAACGACACCTTAGCCGGATCTCTCGCGCTATTTTTTCGGAAGTTGCATGCAACTCAAGCACCAATCGTAAGGAAATCAACCATAATTAAACACAAATTTGGGTGGTAAGTTAACAGAGACCTCCGTTATCATAGTGGTGGGTTAACAGAAACCAAGTTCCATCGTGGTGAGTTTCTAGCAGGCATAAATGGGAAGCTAACGACACCTTAGCCGGATCTCTCGCGCTATTTTTTCAGAAGTTGCATGCAACTCAAGTACCAATCGTAAGGAAATCAACCATAATTAAACAGAAATTTGGGTGGTAGGTTAACAGAGACCTCCGATATCATAGTGGTGGTTTAACAGAAACCAAGTGGCATCATGGTGAGTTTCTAGCAGGCATAAAGGGGAAGCTAACGACACCTTAGCCGGATCTCTCGCGCTATTTTTTCGGAAGTTGCATGCAACTCAAGCACCAATCGTAAGGAAATCAACCATAATTAAACACAAATTTGGGTGGTCAGTTAACAGAGACCTCCGATATCATAGTGGTGGGTTAACAGAAACCAAGTTCCATCGTGGTGAGTTTCTAGCAGGCATAAATGGGAAGCTAACGACCCTTGGCCGGATCTCTCGCGCTATTTTTTCAGAAGTTGCATGCAACTCAAGCACCAATCGTAAGGAAATCAACCATAATTAAACAAAGATTTTGGTGGTAGGTTAAAAGAGACCTCCGATATCATAGTGGTGGGTTAACAGAAACCAAGTTTCATCGTGGTGAGTTTCTAGCAGGCATAAATGGGAAGCTAACGACACCTTAGCCGGATCTCTCGCGCTATTTTTTCAGAAGTTGCATGCAACTCAAGTACCAATCGTAAGGAAATCAACCATAATTAAACAAAAATTTGGGTGGTAGGCTAACAGAGACCTCCGATATCATAGTGGTGGTTTAACAGAAACCAAGTGGCATCATGGTGAGTTTCTAGCAGGCATAAAGGGGAAGCTAACGACACCTTAGCCGGATCTCTCGCGCTATTTTTTCAGAATTTGCATGCAACTCAAGCACCAATCGTAAGGAAATCAACCATAATTAAACAAAAATTTGGGTGGTAGGTTAAAAGAGACCTCCGATATCATAGTGGTGGGTTAACAGAAACCAAGTTCCATCGTGGTGAGTTTCTAGCAGGCATAAATGGGAAGCTAACGACACCTTAGCCGGATCTCTCGCGCTATTTTTTCAGAAGTTGCATGCAACTCAAGTACCAATTGTAAGGAAATCAACCATAATTAAACAGAAATTTGGGTGGTAGGTTTACAGAGACCTCCGATATCATAGTGGTGGTTTAACAGAAACCAAGTGGCATCATGGTGAGTTTCTAGCAGGCATAAAGGGGAAGCTAACGACACCTTAGCCGGATCTCTCGCGCTATTTTTTCAGAATTTGCATGCAACTCAAGCACCAATCGTAAGGAAATCAACCATAATTAAACACAAATTTGGGTGGTAAGTTAACAGAGACCTCCGATATCATAGTGGTGGGTTAACAGAAACCAAGTTCCATCGTGGTGAGTTTCTAGCAGGCATAAATGGTAAGCTAACGACACCTTAGCCGGATCTCTCGCGCTATTTTTTCAGAAGTTGCATGCAACTCAAGCCCCAATCGTAAGGAAATCAACCATAATTATACAAAAATTTGGGTGGTAGGTTAACAGAGACCTCCGATATCATAGTGGTAGGTTAACAGAAACCAAGTTCCATCGTGGTGAGTTTCTAGCAGGCATAAATGGGAAGCTAACGACACCTTAGCCGGATCTCTCGCTCTATTTTTTCAGAAGTTGCATGCAACTCAAGCACCAATCGTAAGGAAATCAACCATAATTAAACAGAAATTTGGGTGGTAGGTTAACAGAGACCTCCGATATCATAGTGGTGGGTTAACAGAAACCAAGTGGCATCATGGTGAGTTTCTAGCAGGCATAATGGGGAAGCTAACGACTCCTCAGCCGGATCTCGCGCGCTATTTTTTCAGAAGTTGCATGCAAACCAAACACCAATCATGCGGAAATCAACTATAATTAAACAAAAAATTGGGTGGTAGGTTAACAGAGACTTCCGATATCATAGTGGTGGGTTAACAGAAACCAAGTTCCATCGTTTTGAGTTTCTAGCAGGCATAAATGGTAAGCTAACGACACCTTAGCCGGATCTCTCGCGCTATTTTTTCAGAAGTTGCATGCAACTCAAGCCCCAATCGTAAGGAAATCAACCATAATTAAACAAAAATTTGGGTGGTAGGTTAACAGAGACCTCCGATATCATAGTGGTGGGTTAACAGAAACCAAGTTCCATCAAGGTGAGTTTCTAGCAGGCATAAATGGGAAGCTAACGACACCTTAGCCGGATCTCTCGCTCTATTTTTTCAGAAGTTGCATGCAACTCAAGCACCACTCGTAAAGAAATCAACCATAATTAAACAGAAATTTGGGTGGTAGGTTAACAGAGACCTCCGATATCATAGTGGTGGGTTAACAGAAACCAAGTGGCATCATGGTGAGTTTCTAGCAGGCATAATGGGGAAGCTAACGACTCCTCAGCCGCATCTCGCGCGCTATTTTTTCAAAAGTTGCATGCAAACCAAACACCAATCATGCGGAAATCAGCTATAAGTAAACAAAAAATTGGGTGGTAGGTTAACAGAGACTTCCGATATCACAGTGGTGGGTTAACAGAAACCAAGTTCCATCGCGGTGAGTTTTTAGCAGGCATAAATGGGAAGCTAACGACACCTTAGCCGGATCTCTCGCGCTATTTTTTCAGAAGTTGCATGCAACTCAAGCACCAATCGTAAGGAAATCAACCATAATTAAACAAAAATTTGGGTGGTAGGTTAACAGAGACCCCCGATATCATAGTGGTGGGTTAACAGAAACCAAGTGCCATCGTGGTGAGTTTCTAGCAGGCATAAATGGGAAGCTAACGACACCTTAGCCGGATCTCTCGCGCTATTTTTTCAGAAGTTGCATGCAACTCAAGCACCAATCGTACGGAAATCAACCATAATTAAACAGAAATTTGGGTGGTAGGTTAACAGAGACCTCCGATATCATAGTGGTGGGTTAACAGAAACCAAGTGGCATCATGGTGAGTTTCTAGCAGGCATAATGGGGAAGCTACGACGCCTCAGCCGGATCTCGCGCGCTATTTTTTCAGAAGTTGCATGCAAACCAAACACCAATCATGCGGAAATCAACTATAATTAAACAAAAAAATTGGGTGGTAGGTTAACAGAGACCTCCGATATCACAGTGGTGGGTTAACAGAAACCAAGTGACATCGTGGTGAGTTTCTAGCAGGCATTAAGGGGAAGCTAACGACACCTTAGCCGGATCTCTCGCGCTATTTTTTCAGAAGTTGCATGCAACTCAAGCACCAATCGTACGGAAATCAACCATAATTAAACAGAAATTTGGGTGGTAGGTTAACAGAGACCTCCGATATCATAGTGGTGGGTTAACAGAAACCAAGTGGCATCATGGTGAGTTTCTAGCAGGCATAATGGGGAAGCTTACGACGCCTCAGCCAGATCTCGCGCGCTATTTTTTCAGAAGTTGCATGCAAACCAAACACCAATCATGCGGAAATCAACTATAATTAAACAAAAAATTTGGTGGTAGGGTAACAGAGACCTCCGATATCACAGTGGTGGGTTAACAGAAACCAAGTTCCATCGTGGTGAGTTTCTAGCAGGCATAAATGGGAAGCTAACGACACCTTAGCCGGATCTCTCGCGCTATTTTTTCAGAAGTTGCATGCAACTCAAGCACCAATCGTAAGGAAATCAACCATAATTAAACAAAAATTTGGGTGGTAGGTTAACAGAGACCCCCGATATCATAGTGGTGGGTTAACTGAAACCAAGTGCCATCGTGGTGAGTTTCTAGCAGGCATAAATGGGAAGCTAACAACACCTTAGCCGGATCTCTCGCGCTATTTTTTCAGAAGTTGCATGCAACTCAAGCACCAATCGTACGGAAATCAACCATAATTAAACAGAAATTTGGGTGGTTGGTTAACAGAGGCCTCCGATATCATAGTGGTGGGTTAACAGAAACCAAGTGGCATCATGGTGAGTTTCTAGCAGGCATAAATGGGAAGCTAACGACACCTTAGCCGGATCTCGCGCGCTATTTTTTCAGAAGTTGCATGCAACTCAAGCACCAATCGTAAGGAAATCAACCATAATTAAACAAAAATTTGGGTGGTAGGTTAACAGAGACCTCCGATATCATAGTGGTGGGTTAACAGAAACCAAGTTCCATCGTGGTGAGTTTCTAGCAGGCATAAATGGGAAGCTAACGACACCTTAGCCGGATCTCTCGCTCTATTTTTTCAGAAGTTGCATGCAACTCAAGCAGCAATCGTAGGGAAATCAACCATAATTAAATAGAAATTTGGGTGGTAGGTTAACAGAGACCCCCGATATCATAGTGGTGGGTTAACAGAAACCAAGTGTCATCGTGGTGAGTTTCTAGCAGGCATAAAGGGGAAGCTAACGACACCTTAGCCGGATCTCTCGCGCTATTTTTTCAGAAGTTGCATGCAAATCAAGCAGCAATCGTAGGGAAATCAACCATAATTAAATAGAAATTTGGGTGGTAGGTTAACAGAGACCTCCGATATCATAGTGGTGGGTTAACACAAACCAAGTGCCATCGTGGTGAGTTTCTAGCAGGCATAAAGGAGAAGCTAACGACACCTTAGCCGGATCTCTCGCGCTATTTTTTCAGAAGTTGCATGCAACTCAAGCACCAATCGTACGGAAATCAACCATAATTAAAGAGAAATTTGGGTGGTAGGTTAACAGAGACCTCCGATATCATAGTGGTGGGTTAACAGAAATCAAGTGGCATCGTGGTGAGTTTCTAGCAGGCATAAAGGGGAAGCTAACGACACCTTAGCCGGATCTCTCGCGCTATTTTTTCAGAATTTGCATGCAACTCAAGCACCAATCGTAAGGAAATCAACCATAATTAAACAAAAATTTGGGTGGTAGGTTAAAAGAGACCTCCGATATCATAGTGGTGGGTTAACAGAAACCAAGTTCCATCGTGGTGAGTTTCTAGCAGGCATAAATGGGAAGCTAACGACACCTTAGCCGGATCTCTCGCGCTATTTTTTCAGAAGTTGCATGCAACTCAAGTACCAATCGTAAGGAAATCAACCATAATTAAACAGAAATTTGGGTGGTAGGTTTACAGAGACCTCCGATATCATAGTGGTGGTTTAACAGAAACCAAGTGGCATCATGGTGAGTTTCTAGCAGGCATAAAGGGGAAGCTAACGACACCTTAGCCGGATCTCTCGCGCTATTTTTTCAGAATTTGCATGCAACTCAAGCACCAATCGTAAGGAAATCAACCATAATTAAACACAAATTTGGGTGGTAAGTTAACAGAGACCTCCGATATCATAGTGGTGGGTTAACAGAAACCAAGTTCCATCGTGGTGAGTTTCTAGCAGGCATAAATGGTAAGCTAACGACACCTTAGCCGGATCTCTCGCGCTATTTTTTCAGAAGTTGCATGCAACTCAAGCCCCAATCGTAAGGAAATCAACCATAATTAAACAAAAATTTGGGTGGTAGGTTAACAGAGACCTCCGATATCATAGTGGTGGGTTAACAGAAACCAAGTGGCATCATGGTGAGTTTCTAGCAGGCATAATGGGGAAGCTAACGACTCCTCAGCCGGATCTCGCGCGCTATTTTTTCAGAAGTTGCATGCAAACCAAACACCAATCATGCGGAAATCAACTATAATTAAACAAAAAATTGGGTGGTAGGTTAACAGAGACCTCCGATATCATAGTGGTGGGTTAACAGAAACCAAGTTCCATCGTGGTGAGTTTCTAGCAGGCATAAATGGGAAGCTAACGACCCTTGGCCGGATCTCTCGCGCTATTTTTTCAGAATTTGCATGCAACTCAAGCACCAATCGTAAGGAAATCAACCATAATTAAACACAAATTTGGGTGGTAGGTTAACAGAGACCCCCGATATCATAGTGGTGGGATAACAGAAACCAAGTGCCATCGTGGTGAGATTCTAGTAGGCATAAATGGGAAGCTAACGACACCTTAGCCGGATCTCTCGCGCTATTTTTTCAGAAGTTGCATGCAAATCAAGCAGCAATCGTAGGGAAATCAACCATAATTAAACAAAAATTTGGGTGGTAGGTTAACAGAGACCCCCGATATCATAGTGGTGGGTTAAGAGAAACCAAGTGCCATCATGGTGAGTTTCTAGCAGGCATAAATGGGAAGCTAACGACACCTTAGCCGGACCTCTCGCGCTATTTTTTCAGAACTTGCATGCAACTCAAGCACCAATCGTAAGGAAATCAACCATAATTAAACAAAAATTTGGGTGGTAGGTTAACAGAGACCTCCGATATCATAGTGGTGGGTTAACAGAAACAAAGTTCCATCGTGGTGAGTTTCTAGCAGGCATAAATGGGAAGCTAACGACACCTTAGCCGGATCTCTCGCGCTATTTTTTCAGAAGTTGCATGCAACTCAAGCAGCAATCGTAGGGAAATCAACCATAATTAAATAGAAATTTGGGTGGTAGGTTAACAGAGACCCCCGATATCATAGTGGTGGGTTAACAGAAACCAAGTGTCATCGTGGTGAGTTTCTAGCAGGCATAAAGGGGAAGCTAACGACACCTTAGCCAGATCTCTCGCGCTATTTTTTCAGAAGTTGCATGCAAATCAAGCAGCAATCGTAGGGAAATCAACCATAATTAAATAGAAATTTGGGTGGTAGGTTAACAGAGACCTCCGATATCATAGTGGTGGGTTAACACAAACCAAGTGTCATCGTGGTGAGTTTCTAGCAGGCATAAAGGAGAAGCTAACGACACCTTAGCCGGATCTCTCGCGCTATTTTTTCAGAAGTTGCATGCAACTCAAGCACCAATCGTACGGAAATCAACCATAATTAAACAGAAATTTGGGTGGTAGGTTAACAGAGACCTCCGATATCATAGTGGTGGGTTAACAGAAATCAAGTGGCATCGTGGTGAGTTTCTAGCAGGCATAAAGGGGAAGCTAACGACACCTTAGCCGGATCTCTCGCGCTATTTTTTCAGAATTTGCATGCAACTCAAGCATCAATCGTAAGGAAATCAACCATAATTAAACACAAATTTGGGTGGTAGGTTAACAGAGACCCCCGATATCATAGTGGTGGGATAACAGAAACCAAGTGCCATCGTGGTGAGATTCTAGTAGGCATAAATGGGAAGCTAACGACACCTTAGCCGGATCTCTCGCGCTATTTTTTCAGAAGTTGCATGCAAATCAAGCAGCAATCGTAGGGAAATCAACCATAATTAAATAGAAATTTGGGTGGTAGGTTAACAGAGACCTCCGATATCATAGTGGTGGGTTAACACAAACCAAGTGTCATCGTGGTGAGTTTCTAGCAGGCATAAAGGAAAAGCTAACGATACCTTAGCCGGATCTCTCGCGCTATTTTTTCAGAAGTTGCATGCAACTCAAACACCAATCGTACGGAAATCAACCATAATTAAACAGAAATTTGGGTGGTAGGTTAACAGAGACCTCCGATATCATAGTGGTGGGTTAACAGAAATCAAGTGGCATCGTGGTGAGTTTCTAGGAGGCATAAAGGGGAAGCTAACGACACCTTAGCCGGATCTCTCGCGCTATTTTTTCAGAATTTGCATGCAACTCAAACACCAATCGTAAGGAAATCAACCATAATTAAACACAAATTTGGGTGGTAAGTTAACAGAGACCTCCGATATCATAGTGGTGGGTTAACAGAAACCAAGTTCCATCGTGGTGAGTTTCTAGCAGGCATAAATGGGAAGCTAACGACACCTTAGCCGGATCTCTCGCGCTATTTTTTCAGAAGTTGCATGCAACTCAAGTACCAATCGTAAGGAAATCAACCATAATTAAACAGAAATTTGGGTGGTAGGTTAACAGAGACCCCCGAAATCATAGTGGTGGGTTAACAGAAACCAAGTGCCATCGTGGTCAGTTTCTAGTAGGCATAAATGGGAAGCTAACGACACCTTAGCCGGATCTCTCGCGCTATTTTTTCAGAAGTTGCATGCAAATCAAGCAGCAATCGTAGGGAAATCAACCATAATTAAATAGAAATTTGGGTGGTAGGTTAACAGAGACCTCCGATATCATAGTGGTGGGTTAACACAAACCAAGTGCCATCGTGGTGAGTTTCTAGCAGGCATAAAGGAGAAGCTAACGACACCTTAGCCGGATCTCTCGCGCTATTTTTTCAGAAGTTGCATGCAACTCAAGCACCAATCGTACGGAAATCAACCATAATTAAACAGAAATTTGGGTGGTAGGTTAACAGAGACCTCCGATATCATAGTGGTGGGTTAACAGAAATCAAGTGGCATCGTGGTGAGTTTCTAGCAGGCATAAAGGGGAAGCTAACGACACCTTAGCCGGCTCTCTCGCGCTATTTTTTCGGAAGTTGCATGCAACTCAAGCACCAATCGTAAGGAAATCAACCATAATTAAACACAAATTTGGGTGGTAAGTTAACAGAGACCTCCGTTATCATAGTGGTGGGTTAACAGAAACCAAGTTCCATCGTGGTGAGTTTCTAGCAGGCATAAATGGGAAGCTAACGACACCTTAGCCGGATCTCTCGCGCTATTTTTTCAGAAGTTGCATGCAACTCAAGTACCAATCGTAAGGAAATCAACCATAATTAAACAGAAATTTGGGTGGTAGGTTAACAGAGACCTCCGATATCATAGTGGTGGTTTAACAGAAACCAAGTGGCATCATGGTGAGTTTCTAGCAGGCATAAAGGGGAAGCTAACGACACCTTAGCCGGATCTCTCGCGCTATTTTTTCGGAAGTTGCATGCAACTCAAGCACCAATCGTAAGGAAATCAACCATAATTAAACACAAATTTGGGTGGTAAGTTAACAGAGACCTCCGATATCATAGTGGTGGGTTAACAGAAACCAAGTTCCATCGTGGTGAGTTTCTAGCAGGCATAAATGGGAAGCTAACGACCCTTGGCCGGATCTCTCGCGCTATTTTTTCAGAAGTTGCATGCAACTCAAGCACCAATCGTAAGGAAATCAACCATAATTAAACAAAGATTTTGGTGGTAGGTTAAAAGAGACCTCCGATATCATAGTGGTGGGTTAACAGAAACCAAGTTCCATCGTGGTGAGTTTCTAGCAGGCATAAATGGGAAGCTAACGACACCTTAGCCGGATCTCTCGCGCTATTTTTTCAGAAGTTGCATGCAACTCAAGTACCAATCGTAAGGAAATCAACCATAATTAAACAAAAATTTGGGTGGTAGGCTAACAGAGACCTCCGATATCATAGTGGTGGTTTAACAGAAACCAAGTGGCATCATGGTGAGCTTCTAGCAGGCATAAAGGGGAAGCTAACGACACCTTAGCCGGATCTCTCGCGCTATTTTTTCAGAATTTGCATGCAACTCAAGCACCAATCGTAAGGAAATCAACCATAATTAAACAAAAATTTGGGTGGTAGGTTAAAAGAGACCTCCGATATCATAGTGGTGGGTTAACAGAAACTAAGTTCCATCGTGGTGAGTTTCTAGCAGGCATAAATGGGAAGCTAACGACACCTTAGCCGGATCTCTCGCGCTATTTTTTCAGAAGTTGCATGCAACTCAAGTACCAATCGTAAGGAAATCAACCATAATTGAACAGAAATTTGGGTGGTAGGTTTACAGAGACCTCCGATATCATAGTGGTGGTTTAACAGAAACCAAGTGGCATCATGGTGAGTTTCTAGCAGGCATAAAGGGGAAGCTAACGACACCTTAGCCGGATCTCTCGCGCTATTTTTTCAGAATTTGCATGCAACTCAAGCACCAATCGTAAGGAAATCAACCATAATTAAACACAAATTTGTGTGGTAAGTTAACAGAGACCTCCGATATCATAGTGGTGGGTTAACAGAAACCAAGTTCCATCGTGGTGAGTTTCTAGCAGGCATAAATGGTAAGCTAACGACACCTTAGCCGGATCTCTCGCGCTATTTTTTCAGAAGTTGCATGCAACTCAAGCCCCAATCGTAAGGAAATCAACCATAATTAAACAAAAATTTGGGTGGTAGGTTAACAGAGACCTCCGATATCATAGTGGTAGGTTAACAGAAACCAAGTTCCATCGTGGTGAGTTTCTAGCAGGCATAAATGGGAAGCTAACGACACCTTAGCCGGATCTCTCGCTCTATTTTTTCAGAAGTTGCATGCAACTCAAGCACCAATCGTAAGGAAATCAACCATAATTAAACAGAAATTTGGGTGGTAGGTTAACAGAGACCTCCGATATCACAGTGGTGGGTTAACAGAAACCAAGTTCCATCGTGGTGAGTTTTTAGCAGGCATAAATGGGAAGCTAACGACACCTTAGCCGGATCTCTCGCGCTATTTTTTCAGAAGTTGTATGCAACTCAAGCACCAATCGTAAGGAAATCAACCATAATTAAACAAAAATTTGGGTGGTAGGTTAACAGAGACCCCCGATATCATAGGTGTGGGTTAACAGAAACCAAGTGCCATCGTGGTGAGTTTCTAGCAGGCATAAATGGGAAGCTAACGACACCTTAGCCGGATCTCTCGCGCTATTTTTTCAGAAGTTGCATGCAACTCAAGCACCAATCGTACGGAAATCAACCATAATTAAACAGAAATTTGGGTGGTAGGTTAACAGAGACCTCCGATATCATAGTGGTGGGTTAACAGAAACCAAGTGGCATCATGGTGAGTTTCTAGCAGGCATAATGGGGAAGCTAACGACACCTTAGCCGGATCTCTCGCGCTATTTTTTCAGAAGTTGCATGCAACTCAAGCACCAATCGTACGGAAATCAACCATAATTAAACAGAAATTTGGGTGGTAGGTTAACAGAGACCTCCGATATCATAGTGGTGGGTTAACAGAAACCAAGTGGCATCATGGTGAGTTTCTAGCAGGCATAATGGGGAAGCTTACGACGCCTCAGCCAGATCTCGCGCGCTATTTTTTCAGAAGTTGCATGCAAACCAAACACCAATCATGCGGAAATCAACTATAATTAAACAAAAAATTTGGTGGTAGGTTAACAGAGACCTCCGATATCACAGTGGTGGGTTAACAGAAACCAAGTTCCATCGTGGTGAGTTTCTAGCAGGCATAAATGGGAAGCTAACGACACCTTAGCCGGATCTCTCGCGCTATTTTTTCAGAAGTTGCATGCAACTCAAGCACCAATCGTAAGGAAATCAACCATAATTAAACAAAAATTTGGGTGGTAGGTTAACAGAGACCCCCGATATCATAGTGGTGGGTTAACAGAAACCAAGTGCCATCGTGGTGAGTTTCTAGCAGGCATAAAGGGGAAGCTAACGACACCTTAGCCGGATCTCTCGCGCTATTTTTTCAGAATTTGCATGCAACTCAAGCACCAATCGTAAGGAAATCAACCATAATTAAACAAAAATTTGGGTGGTAGGTTAAAAGAGACCTCCGATATCATAGTGGTGGGTTAACAGAAACCAAGTTCCATCGTGGTGAGTTTCTAGCAGGCATAAATGGGAAGCTAACGACACCTTAGCCGGATCTCTCGCGCTATTTTTTCAGAAGTTGCATGCAACTCAAGTACCAATCGTAAGGAAATCAACCATAATTAAACAGAAATTTGGGTGGTAGGTTTACAGAGACCTCCGATATCATAGTGGTGGTTTAACAGAAACCAAGTGGCATCATGGTGAGTTTCTAGCAGGCATAAAGGGGAAGCTAACGACACCTTAGCCGGATCTCTCGCGCTATTTTTTCAGAATTTGCATGCAACTCAAGCACCAATCGTAAGGAAATCAACCATAATTAAACACAAATTTGGGTGGTAAGTTAACAGAGACCTCCGATATCATAGTGGTGGGTTAACAGAAACCAAGTTCCATCGTGGTGAGTTTCTAGCAGGCATAAATGGGAAGCTAACGACACCTTAGCCGGATCTCTCGCGCTATTTTTTCAGAAGTTGCATGCAACTCAAGTACCAATCGTAAGGAAATCAACCATAATTAAACAAAAATTTGGGTGGTAGGCTAACAGAGACCTCCGATATCATAGTGGTGGTTTAACAGAAACCAAGTGGCATCATGGTGAGTTTCTAGCAGGCATAAAGGGGAAGCTAACGACACCTTAGCCGGATCTCTCGCGCTATTTTTTCAGAATTTGCATGCAACTCAAGCACCAATCGTACGGAAATCAACCATAATTAAACAGAAATTTGGGTGGTTGGTTAACAGAGGCCTCCGATATCATAGTGGTGGGTTAACAGAAACCAAGTGGCATCATGGTGAGTTTCTAGCAGGCATAAATGGGAAGCTAACGACACCTTAGCCGGATCTCGCGCGCTATTTTTTCAGAAGTTGCATGCAACTCAAGCACCAATCGTAAGGAAATCAACCATAATTAAACAAAAATTTGGGTGGTAGGTTAACAGAGACCTCCGATATCATAGTGGTGGGTTAACAGAAACCAAGTTCCATCGTGGTGAGTTTCTAGCAGGCATAAATGGGAAGCTAACGACACCTTAGCCGGATCTCTCGCGCTATTTTTTCAGAAGTTGCATGCAAATCAAGCAGCAATCGTAGGGAAATCAACCATAATTAAATAGAAATTTGGGTGGTAGGTTAACAGAGACCTCCGATATCATAGTGGTGGGTTAACACAAACCAAGTGCCATCGTGGTGAGTTTCTAGCAGGCATAAAGGAGAAGCTAACGACACCTTAGCCGGATCTCTCGCGCTATTTTTTCAGAAGTTGCATGCAAGTCAAGCACCAATCGTACGGAAATCAACCATAATTAAACAGAAATTTGGGTGGTAGGTTAACAGAGACCTCCGATATCATAGTGGTGGGTTAACAGAAATCAAGTGGCATCGTGGTGAGTTTCTAGCAGGCATAAAGGGGAAGCTCACGGCACCTTAGCCGGATCTCTCGCGCTATTTTTTCGGAAGTTGCATGCAACTCAAGCACCAATCGTAAGGAAATCAACCATAATTAAACACAAATTTGGGTGGTAAGTTAACAGAGACCTCCGATATCATAGTGGTGGGTTAACAGAAACCAAGTTCCATCGTGGTGAGTTTCTAGCAGGCATAAATGGGAAGCTAACGACACCTTAGCCGGATCTCTCGCGCTATTTTTTCAGAAGTTGCATGCAACTCAAGTACCAATCGTAAGGAAATCAACCATACTTAAACAGAAATTTGGGTGGTAGGTTAACAGAGACCTCCGATATCATAGTGGTGGTTTAACAGAAACCAAGTGGCATCATGGTGAGTTTCTAGCAGGCATAAAGGGGAAGCTAACGACACCTTAGCCGGATCTCTCGCGCTATTTTTTCGGAAGTTGCATGCAACTCAAGCACCAATCGTAAGGAAATCAACCATAATTAAACACAAATTTGGGTGGTAAGTTAACAGAGACCTCCGATATCATAGTGGTGGGTTAACAGAAACCAAGTTCCATCGTGGTGAGTTTCTAGCAGGCATAAATGGGAAGCTAACGACCCTTGGCCGGATCTCTCGCGCTATTTTTTCAGAAGTTGCATGCAACTCAAGCACCAATCGTAAGGAAATTAACCATAATTAAACAAAGATTTTGGTGGTAGGTTAAAAGAGACCTCCGATATCATAGTGGTGGGTTAACAGAAACCAAGTTCCATCGTGGTGAGTTTCTAGCAGGCATAAATGGGAAGCTAACGACACCTTAGCCGGATCTCTCGCGCTATTTTTTCAGAAGTTGCATGCAACTCAAGTACCAATCGTAAGGAAATCAACCATAATTAAACAAAAATTTGGGTGGTAGGCTAACAGAGACCTCCGATATCATAGTGGTGGTTTAACAGAAACCAAGTGGCATCATGGTGAGTTTCTAGCAGGCATAAAGGGGAAGCTAACGACACCTTAGCCGGATCTCTCGCGCTATTTTTTCAGAATTTGCATGCAACTCAAGCACCAATCGTAAGGAAATCAACCATAATTAAACAAAAATTTGGGTGGTAGGTTAAAAGAGACCTCCGATATCATAGTGGTGGGTTAACAGAAACCAAGTTCCATCGTGGTGAGTTTCTAGCAGGCATAAATGGGAAGCTAACGACACCTTAGCCGGATCTCTCGCGCTATTTTTTCAGAAGTTGCATGCAACTCAAGTACCAATCGTAAGGAAATCAACCATAATTAAACAGAAATTTGGGTGGTAGGTTTACAGAGACCTCCGATATCATAGTGGTGGTTTAACAGAAACCAAGTGGCATCATGGTGAGTTTCTAGCAGGCATAAAGGGGAAGCTAACGACACCTTAGCCGGATCTCTCGCGCTATTTTTTCAGAATTTGCATGCAACTCAAGCACCAATCGTAAGGAAATCAACCATAATTATACACAAATTTGGGTGGTAAGTTAACAGAGACCTCCGATATCATAGTGGTGGGTTAACAGAAACCAAGTTCAATCGTGGTGAGTTTCTAGCAGGCATAAATGGTAAGCTAACGACACCTTAGCCGGATCTCTCGCGCTATTTTTTCAGAAGTTGCATGCAACTCAAGCCCCAATCGTAAGGAAATCAACCATAATTAAACAAAAATTTGGGTGGTAGGTTAACAGAGACCTCCGATATCATAGTGGTAGGTTAACAGAAACCAAGTTCCATCGTGGTGAGTTTCTAGCAGGCATAAATGGGAAGCTAACGACACCTTAGCCGGATCTCTCGCTCTATTTTTTCAGAAGTTGCATGCAACTCAAGCACCAATCGTAAGGAAATCAACCATAATTAAACAGAAATTTGGGTGGTAGGTTAACAGAGACCTCCGATATCATAGTGGTGGGTTAACAGAAACCAAGTGGCATCATGGTGAGTTTCTAGCAGGCATAATGGGGAAGCTAACGACTCCTCAGCCGGATCTCGCGCGCTATTTTTTCAGAAGTTGCATGCAAACCAAACACCAATCATGCGGAAATCAACTATAATTAAACAAAAAATTGGGTGGTAGGTTAACAGAGACTTCCGATATCATAGTGGTGGGTTAACAGAAACCAAGTTCCATCGTGGTGAGTTTCTAGCAGGCATAAATGGTAAGCTAACGACACCTTAGCCGGATCTCTCGCGCTATTTTTTCAGAAGTTGCATGCAACTCAAGCCCCAATCGTAAGGAAATCAACCATAATTAAACAAAAATTTGGGTGGTAGGTTAACAGAGACCTCCGATATCATAGTGGTGGGTTAACAGAAACCAAGTTCCATCGTGGTGAGTTTCTAGCAGGCATAAATGGGAAGCTAACGACACCTTAGCCGGATCTCTCGCTCTATTTTTTCAGAAGTTGCATGCAACTCAAGCACCACTCGTAAGGAAATCAACCATAATTAAACAGAAATTTGGGTGGTAGGTTAACAGAGACCTCCGATATCATAGTGGTGGGTTAACAGAAACCAAGTGGCATCATGGTGAGTTTCTAGCAGGCATAATGGGGAAGCTAACGACTCCTCAGCCGGATCTCGCGCGCTATTTTTTCAGAAGTTGCATGCAAACCAAACACCAATCATGCGGAAATCAACTATAATTAAACAAAAAATTGGGTGGTAGGTTAACAGAGACTTCCGATATCACAGTGGTGGGTTAACAGAAACCAAGTTCCATCGTGGTGAGTTTTTAGCAGGCATTAAGGGGAAGCTAACGACACCTTAGCCGGATCTCTCGCGCTATTTTTTCAGAAGTTGCATGCAACTCAAGCACCAATCGTAAGGAAATCAACCATAATTAAACAAAAATTTGGGTGGTAGGTTAACAGAGACCCCCGATATCATAGTGGTGGGTTAACAGAAACCAAGTGCCATCGTGGTGAGTTTCTAGCAGGCATAAATGGGAAGCTAACGACACCTTAGCCGGATCTCTCGCGCTATTTTTTCAGAAGTTGCATGCAACTCAAGCACCAATCGTACGGAAATCAACCATAATTAAACAGAAATTTGGGTGGTAGGTTAACAGAGACCTCCGATATCATAGTGGTGGGTTAACAGAAACCAAGTGGCATCATGGTGAGTTTCTAGCAGGCATAACGGGGAAGCTAACGACGCCTCAGCCGGATCTCGCGCGCTATTTTTTCAGAAGTTGCATGCAAACCAAACACCAATCATGCGGAAATCAACTATAATTAAACAAAAAAATTGGGTGGTAGGTTAACAGAGACCTCCGATATCACAGTGGTGGGTTAACAGAAACCAAGTGACATCGTGGTGAGTTTCTAGCAGGCATTAAGGGGAAGCTAACGACACCTTAGCCGGATCTCTCGCGCTATTTTTTCAGAAGTTGCATGCAACTCAAGCACCAATCGTACGGAAATCAACCATAATTAAACAGAAATTTGGGTGGTAGGTTAACAGAGACCTCCGATATCATAGTGGTGGGTTAACAGAAACCAAGTGGCATCATGGTGAGTTTCTAGCAGGCATAATGGGGAAGCTTACGACGCCTTAGCCAGATCTCGCGCGCTATTTTTTCAGAAGTTGCATGCAAACCAAACACCAATCATGCGGAAATCAACTATAATTAAACAAAAAATTTGGTGGTAGGTTAACAGAGACCTCCGATATCACAGTGGTGGGTTAACAGAAACCAAGTTCCATCGTGGTGAGTTTCTAGCAGGCATAAATGGGAAGCTAACGACACCTTAGCCGGATCTCTCGCGCTATTTTTTCAGAAGTTGCATGCAACTCAAGCACCAATCGTAAGGAAATCAACCATAATTAAACAAAAATTTGGGTGGTAGGTTAACAGAGACCCCCGATATCATAGTGGTGGGTTAACAGAAACCAAGTGCCATCATGGTGAGTTTCTAGCAGGCATAAATGGGAAGCTAACAACACCTTAGCCGGATCTCTCGCGCTATTTTTTCAGAAGTTGCATGCAACTCAAGCACCAATCGTACGGAAATCAACCATAATTAAACAGAAATTTGGGTGGTTGGTTAACAGAGGCCTCCGATATCATAGTGGTGGGTTAACAGAAACCAAGTGGCATCATGGTGAGTTTCTAGCAGGCATAAATGGGAAGCTAACGACACCTTAGCCGGATCTCGCGCGCTATTTTTTCAGAAGTTGCATGCAACTCAAGCACCAATCGTACGGAAATCAACCATAATTAAACAGAAATTTGGGTGGTAGGTTAAAAGAGACCTCCGATATCATAGTGGTGGGTTAACAGAAACCAAGTGGCATCATGGTGAGTTTCTAGCAGGCATAATGGGGAAGCTAACGACGCCTCAGCCGGATCTCGCGCGCTATTTTTTCAGAAGTTGCATGCAAACCAAACACCAATCATGCGGAAATCAACTATAATTAAACAGAAAATTGGGTGGTAGGTTAACAGAGACCTCCGATATCATAGTGGTGGGTTAACAGAAACCAAGTGGCATCATGGTGAGTTTCTAGCAGGCATAAATGGGAAGCTAACGACACCTTAGCCGGATCTCTCGCGCTATTTTTTCAGAAGTTGCATGCAAATCAAGCCCCAATCGTACGGAAATCAACCATAATTAAACAGAAATTTTAGTGGTAGGTTAACAGAGACCTCCGATATCATAGTGGTGGGTTAACAGAAACCAAGTGCCATCGTGGTGAGTTTCTAGCAGGCATAAATGGGAAGCTAACGAAACTTAGCCGGATCTCTCGCGCTATTTTTTCAGAAGTTGCATGCAACTCAAGCACCAATCGTAAGGAAATCAACCATAATTAAACAAAAATTTGGGTGGTAGGTTAAAAGAGACCTCCGATATCACAGTGGTGGGTTAACAGAAACCAAGTTCCATCGTGGTGAGTTTCTAGCAGGCATAAATGGGAAGCTAACGACACCTTAGCCGGATCTCTCGCGATTTTTTTTCAGAAGTTGCATGCAATTGAAGCACCAATCATAAGGAAATCAACCATAATTAAACAACAGTTTGGGAGGTAGGTTAACAGAGACCCCCGATATCATAGTGGTGGGTTAACAGAAACCAAGTGCCATCGTGGTGAGTTTCTAGCAGGCATAAATGGGAAGCTAACGACACCTTAGCCGGATCTCTCGCGCTATTTTTTCAGAAGTTGCATGCAACTCAAGCACCAATCGTACGGAAATCAACCATAATTAAACAGAAATTTGGTGGTAGGTTAACAGAGACCTCCGATATCATAGTGGTGGGTCAACAGAAACCAAGTGGCATCGTGGTGAGTTTCTAGCAGGCATAAAGGGGAAGCTAACGACACCTTAGCCGGATCTCTCGCGCTATTTTTTCACAAGTTGCATGCAACTCAAGCACCAATCGTAAGGAAATCAACCATAATTAAACAGAAATTTGGTGGTAGGTTAACAGAGACCTCCGATATCATAGTGGTGGGTTAACAGAAACCAAGTTCCATCGTGGTGAGTTTCTTGCAGGTATAAATGGTAAGCTAACGACACCTTAGCCGGATCTCTCGCGCTATTTTTTCAGAAGTTTCATGCAACTCAAGCACCAATCGTAAGGAAATCAACCATAATTAAACCAAAAATTGGGTGGTAGGTTAACAGAGACCTCCGATATCATAGTGGTGGGTTAACAGAAACCAAGTTCCATCGTGGTGAGTTTCTAGCAGGCATAAATGGGAAGCCAACGACACCTTAGCCGGATCTCTCGCGCTATTTTTTCAGAAGTTGCATGCAACTCAAGCACCAATCGTAAGGAAATCAACCATAATTAAACAAA
Organism: Anomoia purmunda; assembly: GCA_951828415.1. Taxonomy (NCBI): domain Eukaryota; kingdom Metazoa; phylum Arthropoda; class Insecta; order Diptera; family Tephritidae; genus Anomoia; species Anomoia purmunda. Next base: position 84,034,126 of record OX639997.1, on the reverse strand, counting down.
AATTTGGGTGGTAGGTTAACAGAGACCCCCGATATCATAGTGGTGGGTTAACAGAACCCAAGTGCCATCGTGGTGAGTTTCTAGCAGGCATAAATGGGAAGCTAACGACACCTTAGCCGGATCTCTCGCGCTATTTTTTCAGAAGTTGCATGCAACTCAAGCACCAATCGTACGGAAATCAACCATAATTAAACAGAAATTTGGGTGGTAGGTTAACAGAGAAATCCGATATCATAGCGGTGGGTTAACAGAAACCAAGTGGCATCATGGTGAGTTTCTAGCAGGCCTAATGGGGAAGCTAACGACGCCTCAGCCGGATCTCGCGCGCTATTTTTTCAGAAGTTGCTTGCAAACCAAACACCAATCATGCGGAAATCAACTATAATTAAACAAAAAATTGGGTGGTAGGTTAACAGAGACCTCCGATATCACAGTGGTGGTGGAAGCTAACGACACCTTAGCCGGATCTCTCGCGCTATTTTTTCAGAAGTTGCATGCAACTCAAACACCAATCGTAAGGAAATCAACCATAATTAAACAAAAATTTGGGTGGTAGGTTAACAGAGACCCCCGATATCATAGTGGTGGGTTAACAGAAACCAAGTGCCATCGTGGTGAGTTTCTAGCAGGCATAAATGGGAAGCTAACGACACCTTAGCCGGATCTCTCGCGCTATTTTCTCAGAAGATGCATGCAACTCAAGCACCAATCGTACGGAAATCAACCATAATTAAACAGAAATTTGGGTGGTAGGTTAACAGAGACCTCCGATATCATAGTGGTGGGTTAACAGAAACCAAGTGGCATCATGGTGAGTTTCTAGCAGGCATAATGGGGAAGCTAACGACGCCTCAGCCGGATCTCGCGCCCTATTTTTTCAGAAGTTGCATGCAAACCAAACACCAATCATGCGGAAATCAACTATAATTAAACAAAAAATTGGGTGGTAGGTTAACAGAGACCTCCGATATCACAGTGGTGGGTTAACAGAAACCACGTGACATCGTGGTGCATTTCTAGCAGGCATAAAGGGGAAGCTAACGACACCTTAGCCGGATCTCTCGCGCTATTTTTTCAGAAGTTGCATGCAACTCAAGCACCAATCGTAAGGAAATCAACCATAATTAAACAAAAATTTGGGTGGTAGGTTAACAGAGACCCCCGATATCATAGTGGTGGGTTAACAGAAACCAAGTGCCATCGTGGTGAGTTTCTAGCAGGCATAAATGGGAAGCTAACAACACCTTAGCCGGATCTCTCGCGCTATTTTTTCAGAAGTTGCATGCAACTCAAGCACCAATCGTACGGAAATCAACCATAATTAAACAGAAATTTGGGTGGTTGGTTAACAGAGGCCTCCGATATCATAGTGGTGGGTTAACAGAAACCAAGTGGCATCATGGTGAGTTTCTAGCAGGCATAAATGGGAAGCTAACGACACCTTAGCCGGATCTCGCGCGCTATTTTTTCAGAAGTTGCATGCAACTCAAGCACCAATCGTACGGAAATCAACCATAATTAAACAGAAATTTGGGTGGTAGGTTAACAGAGACCTCCGATATCATAGTGGTGGGTTAACAGAAACCAAGTGGCATCATGGTGAGTTTCTAGCAGGCATAATGGGGAAGCTAACGACGCCTCAGCCGGATCTCGCGCGCTATTTTTTCAGAAGTTGCATGCAAACCAAACACCAATCATGCGGAAATCAACTATAATTAAACAGAAAATTGGGTGGTAGGTTAACAGACACCTCCGATATCATAGTGGTGGGTTAACAGAAACCAAGTGGCATCATGGTGAGTTTCTAGCAGGCATAAATGGGAAGCTAACGACACCTTAGCCTGATCTCTCGCGCTATTTTTTCAGAAGTTGCATGCAAATCAAGCACCAATCGTACGGAAATCAACCATAATTAAACAGAAATTTTAGTGGTAGGTTAACAGAGACCTCCGATATCATAGTGGTGGGTTAACAGAAACCAAGTGCCATCGTGGTGAGTTTCTAGCAGGCACAAATGGGAAGCTAACGACACCTTAGCCGGATCTCTCGCGCTATTTTCTCAGAAGATGCATGCAACTCAAGCACCAATCGTACGGAAATCAACCATAATTAAACAAAAATTTGGGTGGTAGGTTAACAGAGACCTCCGATATCATAGTGGTGGGTTAACAGAAACCAAGTGGCGTCATGGTGAGTTTCTAGCAGGCATAATGGGGAAGCTAACGACGCCTCAGCCGGATCTCGCGCCCTATTTTTTCAGAAGTTGCATGCAAACCAAACACCAATCATGCGGAAATCAACTATAATTAAACAAAAAATTGGGTGGTAGGTTAACAGAGACCTCCGATATCACAGTGGTGGGTTAACAGAAACCACGTGACATCGTGGTGCATTTCTAGCAGGCATTAAGGGGAAGCTAACGACACCTTAGCCGGATCTCTCGCGCTATTTTTTCAGAAGTTGCATGCAACTCAAGCACCAATCGTAAGGAAATCAACCATAATTAAACAAAAATTTGGGTGGTAGGTTAACAGAGACCCCCGATATCATAGTGGTGGGTTAACAGAAACCAAGTGCCATCGTGGTGAGTTTCTAGCAGGCATAAATGGGAAGCTAACAACACCTTAGCCGGATCTCTCGCGCTATTTTTTCAGAAGTTGCATGCAACTCAAGCACCAATCGTACGGAAATCAACCATAATTAAACAGAAATTTGGGTGGTTGGTTAACAGAGGCCTCCGATATCATAGTGGTGGGTTAACAGAAACCAAGTGGCATCATGGTGAGTTTCTAGCAGGCATAAATGGGAAGCTAACGACACCTTAGCCGGATCTCGCGCGCTATTTTTTCAGAAGTTGCATGCAACTCAAGCACCAATCGTACGGAAATCAACCATAATTAAACAGAAATTTGGGTGGTAGGTTAACAGAGACCTCCGATATCATAGTGGTGGGTTAACAGAAACCAAGTGGCATCATGGTGAGTTTCTAGCAGGCATAATGGGGAAGCTAACGACGCCTCAGCCGGATCTCGCGCGCTATTTTTTTAGAAGTTGCATGCAAACCAAACACCAATCATGCGGAAATCAACTATAATTAAACAGAAAATTGGGTGGTAGGTTAACAGAGACCTCCGATATCATAGTGGTGGGTTAACAGAAACCAAGTGGCATCATGGTGAGTTTCTAGCAGGCATAAATGGGAAGCTAACGACACCTTAGCCTGATCTCTCGCGCTATTTTTTCAGAAGTTGCATGCAAATCAAGCACCAATCGTACGGAAATCAACCATAATTAAACAGAAATTTTAGTGGTAGGTTAACAGAGACCTCCGATATCATAGTGGTGGGTTAACAGAAACCAAGTGCCATCGTGGTGAGTTTCTAGCAGGCCTAATGGGGAAGCTAACGACGCCTCAGCCGGATCTCGCGCGCTATTTTTTCAGAAGTTGCTTGCAAACCAAACACCAATCATGCGGAAATCAACTATAATTAAACAAAAAATTGGGTGGTAGGTTAACAGAGACCTCCGATATCACAGTGGTAGTGGAAGCTAACGACACCTTAGCCGGATCTCTCGCGCTATTTTTTCAGAAGTTGCATGCAACTCAAGCACCAATCGTAAGGAAATCAACCATAATTAAACCAAAAATTGGGTGGTAGGTTAACAGAGACCTCCGATATCATAGTGGTGGGTTAACAGAAACCAAGTTCCATCGTGGTGAGTTTCTAGTAGGTATAAATGGGAAGCCAACGACACCTTAGCCGGATCTCTCGCGCTATTTTTTCAGAAGTTGCATGCAACTCAAGCACCAATCGTAAGGAAATCAACCATAATTAAACAAAAATTTGGGTGGTAGGTTAACAGAGACCCCCGATATCATAGTGGTGGGTTAACAGAACCCAAGTGCCATCGTGGTGAGTTTCTAGCAGGCATAAATGGGAAGCTAACGACACCTTAGCCGGATCTCTCGCGCTATTTTTTCAGAAGTTGCATGCAACTCAAGCACCAATCGTACGGAAATCAACCATAATTAAACAGAAATTTGGGTGGTAGGTTAACAGAGACCTCCGATATCATAGCGGTGGGTTAACAGAAACCAAGTGGCATCATGGTGAGTTTCTAGCAGGCCTAATGGGGAAGCTAACGACGCCTCAGCCGGCTCTCGCGCGCTATTTTTTCAGAAGTTGCTTGCAAACCAAACACCAATCATGCGGAAATCAACTATAATTAAACAAAAAATTGGGTGGTAGGTTAACAGAGACCTCCGATATCACAGTGGTGGTGGAAGCTAACGACACCTTAGCCGGATCTCTCGCGCTATTTTTTCAGAAGTTGCATGCAACTCAAACACCAATCGTAAGGAAATCAACCATAATTAAACAAAAATTTGGGTGGTAGGTTAACAGAGACCCCCGATATCATAGTGGTGGGTTAACAGAAACCAAGTGCCATCGTGGTGAGTTTCTAGCAGGCATAAATGGGAAGCTAACGACACCTTAGCCGGATCTCTCGCGCTATTTTCTCAGAAGATGCATGCAACTCAAGCACCAATCGTACGGAAATCAACCATAATTAAACAGAAATTTGGGTGGTAGGTTAACAGAGACCTCCGATATCATAGTGGTGGGTTAACAGAAACCAAGTGGCATCATGGTGAGTTTCTAGCAGGCATAATGGGGAAGCTAACGACGCCTCAGCCGGATCTCGCGCCCTATTTTTTCAGAAGTTGCATGCAAACCAAACACCAATCATGCGGAAATCAACTATAATTAAACAAAAAATTGGGTGGTAGGTTAACAGAGACCTCCGATATCACAGTGGTGGGTTAACAGAAACCACGTGACATCGTGGTGAATTTCTAGCAGGCATTAAGGGGAAGCTAACGACACCTTAGCCGGATCTCTCGCGCTATTTTTTCAGAAGTTGCATGCAACTCAAGCACCAATCGTAAGGAAATCAACCATAATTAAACAAAAATTTGGGCGGTAGGTTAACAGAGACCCCCGATATCATAGTGGTGGGTTAACAGAAACCAAGTGCCATCGTGGTGAGTTTCTAGTAGGCATAAATGGGAAGCTAACGACACCTTAGCCGGATCTCTCGCGCTATTTTTTCAGAAGTTGCATGCAACTCAAGCACCAATCGTACGGAAATCAACCATAATTAAACAGAAATTTGGGTGGTAGGTTAACAGAGACCTCCGATATCGTAGTGGTGGGTTAACAGAAACCAAGTGGCATCGTGGTGAGTTTCTAGCAGGCATAAATGGGAAGCTAACGACACCTTAGCCGGATCTCTCGCGCTATTTTTTCAGAAGTTGCATGCAACTCAAGCACCAATCGTAAGGAAATCAACCATAATTAAACAAAAATTTGGGTGGTAGGTTAACAGAGACCCCCGATATCATAGTGGTGGGTTAACAGAAACCAAGTGCCATCGTGGTGAGTTTCTAGCAGACATAAATGGGAAGCTAACGACGCCTTAGCCGGATCTCTCGCGCTATTTTTTCAGAAGTTGCATGCAACTCAAGCACCAATCGTACGGAAATCAACCATAATTAAACAGAAATTTGGGTGGTAGGTTAACAGAGACCTCCGATATCATAGCGGTGGGTTAACAGAAACCAAGTGGCATCATGGTGAGTTTCTAGCAGGCATAATGGGGAAGCTAACGACGCCTCAGCCGGATCTCGCGCGCTATTTTTTCAGAAGTTGCTTGCAAACCAAACACCAATCATGCGGAAATCAACTATAATTAAACAAAAAATTGGGTGGTAGGTTAACAGAGACCTCCGATATCACAGTGGTGGTGGAAGCTAACGACACCTTAGCCGGATCTCTCGCGCTATTTTTTCAGAAGTTGCATGCAACTCAAACACCAATCGTAAGGAAATCAACCATAATTAAACAGAAATTTGGGTGGTAGGTTAACAGAGACCTCCGATATCATAGTGGTGGGTTAACAGAAACCAAGTGGCATCATGCTGAGTTTCTAGCAGGCATAATGGGGAAGCTAACGACGCCTCAGCCGGATCTCGCGCGCTATTTTTTCAGAAGTTGCATGTAAACCAAACACCAATCATGCGGAAATCAACTATAATTAAACAGAAAATTGGGTGGTAGGTTAACAGAGACCTCCGATATCACAGTAGTGGGTTAACAGAAACCAAGTGGCATCATGGTGAGTTTCTAGCAGGCATAAATGGGAAGCTAACGACACCTTAGCCGGATCTCTCGCGCTATTTTTTCAGAAGTTGCATGCAAATCAAGCCCCAATCGTACGGAAATCAACCATAATTAAACAGAAATTTTAGTGGTAGGTTAACAGAGACCTCCGATATCATAGTGGTGGGTTAACAGAAACCAAGTGCCATCGTGGTGAGTTTCTAGCAGGCATAAATGGGAAGCTAACGACACCTTAGCCGGATCTCTCGCGCTATTTTTTCAGAAGTTGCATGCAACTCAAGCACCAATCGTAAGGAAATCAACCATAATTAAACAAAAATTTGGGTGGTAGGTTAAAAGAGACCTCCGATATCACAGTGGTGGGTTAACAGAAACCAAGTTCCATCGTGGTGAGTTTCTAGCAGGCATAAATGGGAAGCTAACGACACCTTAGCCGGATCTCTCGCGATTTTTTTTCAGAAGTTGCATGCAATTGAAGCACCAATCATAAGGAAATCAACCATAATTAAACAAAAGTTTGGGAGGTAGGTTAACAGAGACCCCCGATATCATAGTGGTGGGTTAACAGAAACCAAGTGCCATCGTGGTGAGTTTCTAGGAGGCATAAATGGGAAGCTAACGACACCTTAGCCGGATCTCTCGCGCTATTTTTTCAGAAGTTGCATGCAACTCAAGCACCAATCGTACGGAAATCAACCATAATTAAACAGAAATTTGGTGGCAGGTTAACAGAGACCTCCGATATCATAGTGGTGGGTCAACAGAAACCAAGTGGCATCGTGGTGAGTTTCTAGCAGGCATAAAGGGGAAGCTAACGACACCTTAGCCGGATCTCTCGCGCTATTTTTTCACAAGTTGCATGCAACTCAAGCACCAATCGTAAGGAAATCAACCATAATTAAACAGAAATTTGGTGGTAGGTTAACAGAGACCTCCGATATCATAGTGGTGGGTTAACAGAAACCAAGTTCCATCGTGGTGAGTTTCTTGCAGGTATAAATGGTAAGCTAACGACACTTTAGCCGGATCTCTCGCGCTATTTTTTCAGAAGTTGCATGCAACTCAAGCACCAATCGTAAGGAAATCAACCATAATTAAACCAAAAATTGGGTGGTAGGTTAACAGAGACCTCCGATATCATAGTGGTGGGTTAACAGAAACCAAGTTCCATCGTGGTGAGTTTCTAGCAGGCATAAATGGGAAGCCAACGACACCTTAGCCGGATCTCTCGCGCTATTTTTTCAGAAGTTGCATGCAACTCAAGCACCAATCGTAAGGAAATCAACCATAATTAAACAAAAATTTGGGTGGTAGGTTAACAGAGACCCCCGATATCATAGTGGTGGGTTAACAGAACCCAAGTGCCATCGTGGTGAGTTTCTAGCAGGCATAAATGGGAAGCTAACGACACCTTAGCCGGATCTCTCGCGCTATTTTTTCAGAAGTTGCATGCAACTCAAGCACCAATCGTACGGAAATCAACCATAATTAAACAGAAATTTGGGTGGTAGGTTAACAGAGACCTCCGATATCATAGCGGTGGGTTAACAGAAACCAAGTGGCATCATGGTGAGTTTCTAGCAGGCCTAATGGGGAAGCTAACGACGCCTCAGCCGGATCTCGCGCGCTATTTTTTCAGAAGTTGCTTGCAAACCAAACACCAATCATGCGGAAATCAACTATAATTAAACAAAAAATTGGGTGGTAGGTTAACAGAGACCTCCGATATCACAGTGGTGGTGGGAGCTAACGACACCTTAGCCGGATCTCTCGCGCTATTTTTTCAGAAGTTGCATGCAACTCAAACACCAATCGTAAGGAAATCAACCATAATTAAACAAAAATTTGGGTGGTAGGTTAACAGAGACCCCCGATATCATAGTGGTGGGTTAACAGAAACCAAGTGCCATCGTGGTGAGTTTCTAGCAGGCATAAATGGGAAGCTAACGACACCTTAGCCGGATCTCTCGCGCTATTTTCTCAGAAGATGCATGCAACTCAAGCACCAATCGTACGGAAATCAACCATAATTAAACAGAAATTTGGGTGGTAGGTTAACAGAGACCTCCGATATCATAGTGGTGGGTTAACAGAAACCAAGTGGCATCATGGTGAGTTTCTAGCAGGCATAATGGGGAAGCTAACGACGCCTCAGCCGGATCTCGCGCCCTATTTTTTCAGAAGTTGTATGCAAACCAAACACCAATCATGCGGAAATCAACTATAATTAAACAAAAAATTGGGTGGTAGGTTAACAGAGACCTCCGATATCACAGTGGTGGGTTAACAGAAACCACGTGACATCGTGGTGAATTTCTAGCAGGCATTAAGGGGAAGCTAACGACACCTTAGCCGGATCTCTCGCGCTATTTTTTCAGAAGTTGCATGCAACTCAAGCACCAATCGTAAGGAAATCAACCATAATTAAACAAAAATTTGGGTGGTAGGTTAACAGAGACCCCCGATATCATAGTGGTGGGTTAACAGAAACCAAGTGCCATCGTGGTGAGTTTCTAGCAGGCATAAATGGGAAGCTAACAACACCTTAGCCGGATCTCTCGCGCTATTTTTTCAGAAGTTGCATGCAACTCAAGCACCAATCGTAAGGAAATCAACCATAATTAAACAGAAATTTGGGTGGTTGGTTAACAGAGGCCTCCGATATCATAGTGGTGGGTTAACAGAAACCAAGTGGCATCATGGTGAGTTTCTAGCAGGCATAAATGGGAAGCTAACGACACCTTAGCCGGATCTCGCGCGCTATTTTTTCAGAAGTTGCATGCAACTCAAGCACCAATCGTACGGAAATCAACCATAATTAAACAGAAATTTGGGTGGTAGGTTAACAGAGACCTCCGATATCATAGTGGTGGGTTAACAGAAACCAAGTGGCATCATGGTGAGTTTCTAGCAGGCATAATGGGGAAGCTAACGACGCCTCAGCCGGATCTCGCGCGCTATTTTTTCAGAAGTTGCATGCAAACCAAACACCAATCATGCGGAAATCAACTATAATTAAACAGAAAATTGGAAGGTAGGTTAACAGAGACCTCCGATATCATAGTGGTGGGTTAACAGAAACCAAGTGGCATCATGGTGAGTTTCTAGCAGGCATAAATGGGAAGCTAACGACACCTTAGCCGGATCTCTCGCGCTATTTTTTCAGAAGTTGCATGCAAATCAAGCACCAATCGTACGGAAATCAACCATAATTAAACAGAAATTTTAGTGGTAGGTTAACAGAGACCTCCGATATCATAGTGGTGGGTTAACAGAAACCAAGTGCCATCGTGGTGAGTTTCTAGCAGGCCTAATGGGGAAGCTAACGACGCCTCAGCCGGATCTCGCGCGCTATTTTTTCAGAAGTTGCTTGCAAACCAAACACCAATCATGCGGAAATCAACTATAATTAAACAAAAAATTGGGTGGTAGGTTAACAGAGACCTCCGATATCACAGTGGTGGTGGAAGCTAACGACACCTTAGCCGGATCTCTCGCGCTATTTTTTCAGAAGTTGCATGCAACTCAAGCACCAATCGTAAGGAAATCAACCATAATTAAACCAAAAATTGGGTGGTAGGTTAACAGAGACCTCCGATATCATAGTGGTGGGTTAACAGAAACCAAGTTCCATCGTGGTGAGTTTCTAGCAGGCATAAATGGGAAGCCAACGACACCTTAGCCGGATCTCTCGCGCTATTTTTTCAGAAGTTGCATGCAACTCAAGCACCAATCGTAAGGAAATCAACCATAATTAAACAAAAATTTGGGTGGTAGGTTAACAGAGACCCCCGATATCATAGTGGTGGGTTAACAGAACCCAAGTGCCATCGTGGTGAGTTTCTAGCAGGCATAAATGGGAAGCTAACGACACCTTAGCCGGATCTCTCGCGCTATTTTTTCAGAAGTTGCATGCAACTCAAGCACCAATCGTACGGAAATCAACCATAATTAAACAGAAATTTGGGTGGTAGGTTAACAGAGACCTCCGATATCATAGTGGTGGGTTAACAGAAACCAAGTGGCATCATGGTGAGTTTCTAGCAGGCCTAATGGGGAAGCTAACGACGCCTCAGCCGGATCTCGCGCGCTATTTTTTCAGAAGTTGCTTGCAAACCAAACACCAATCATGCGGAAATCAACTATAATTAAACAAAAAATTGGGTGGTAGGTTAACAGAGACCTCCGATATCACAGTGGTGGTGGAAGCTAACGACACCTTAGCCGGATCTCTCGCGCTATTTTTTCAGAAGTTGCATGCAACTCAAACACCAATCATAAGGAAATCAACCATATTTAAACAAAAATTTGGGTGGTAGGTTAACAGAGACCCCCGATATCATAGTGGTGGGTTAACAGAAACCAAGTGCCATCGTGGTGAGTTTCTAGCAGGCATAAATGGGAAGCTAACGACACCTTAGCCGGATCTCTCGCGCTATTTTCTCAGAAGATGCATGCAACTCAAGCACCAATCGTTCGGAAATCAACCATAATTAAACAGAAATTTGGGTGGTAGGTTAACAGAGACCTCCGATATCATAGTGGTGGGTTAACAGAAACCAAGTGGCATCATGGTGAGTTTCTAGCAGGCATAATGGGGAAGCTAACGACGCCTCAGCCGGATCTCGCGCCCTATTTTTTCAGAAGTTGCATGCAAACCAAACACCAATCATGCGGAAATCAACTATAATTAAACAAAAAATTGGGTGGTAGGTTAACAGAGACCTCCGATATCACAGTGGTGGGTTAACAGAAACCACGTGACATCGTGGTGAATTTCTAGCAGGCATTAAGGGGAAGCTAACGACACCTTAGCCGGATCTCTCGCGCTATTTTTTCAGAAGTTGCATGCAACTCAAGCGCCAATCGTAAGGAAATCAACCATATTTAAACAAAAATTTGGGCGGTAGGTTAACAGAGACCCCCGATATCATAGTGGTGGGTTAACAGAAACCAAGTGCCATCGTGGTGAGTTTCTAGTAGGCATAAATGGGAAGCTAACGACACCTTAGCCGGATCTCTCGCGCTATTTTTTCAGAAGTTGCATGCAACTCAAGCACCAATCGTACGGAAATCAACCATAATTAAACAGAAATTTGGGTGGTAGGTTAACAGAGACCTCCGATATCGTAGTGGTGGGTTAACAGAAACCAAGTGGCATCGTGGTGAGTTTCTAGCAGGCATAAATGGGAAGCTAACGACACCTTAGCCGGATCTCTCGCGCTATTTTTTCAGAAGTTGCATGCAACTCAAGCACCAATCGTAAGGAAATCAACCATAATTAAACAAAAATTTGGGTGGTAGGTTAACAGAGACCCCCGATATCATAGTGGTGGGTTAACAGAAACCAAGTGCCATCGTGGTGAGTTTCTAGCAGGCATAAATGGGAAGCTAACGACACCTTAGCCGGATCTCTCGCGCTATTTTTTCAGAAGTTGCATGCAACTCAAGCACCAATCGTACGGAAATCAACCATAATTAAACAGAAATTTGGGTGGTAGGTTAACAGAGACCTCCGATATCATAGCGGTGGGTTAACAGAAACCAAGTGGCATCATGGTGAGTTTCTAGCAGGCATAATGGGGAAGCTAACGACGCCTCAGCCGGATCTCGCGCGCTATTTTTTCAGAAGTTGCTTGCAAACCAAACACCAATCATGCGGAAATCAACTATAATTAAACAAAAAATTGGGTGGTAGGTTAACAGAGACCTCCGATATCACAGTGGTGGTGGAAGCTAACGACACCTTAGCCGGATCTCTCGCGCTATTTTTTCAGAAGTTGCATGCAACTCAAACACCAATCGTAAGGAAATCAACCATAATTAAACAAAAATTTGGGTGGTAGGTTAACAGAGACCCCCGATATCATAGTAATGGGTTAACAGAAACCAAGTGCCATCGTGGTGAGTTTCTAGCAGGCATAAATGGGAAGCTAACGACACCTTAGCCGGATCTCTCGCGCTATTTTCTCAGAAGATGCATGCAACTCAAGCACCAATCGTACGGAAATCAACCATAATTAAACAGAAATTTGGGTGGTAGGTTAACAGAGACCTCCGATATCATAGTGGTGGGTTAACAGAAACCAAGTGGCATCATGGTGAGTTTCTAGCAGGCATAATGGGGAAGCTAACGACGCCTCAGCCGGATCTCGCGCCCTATTTTTTCAGAAGTTGCATGCAAACCAAACACCAATCATGCGGAAATCAACTATAATTAAACAAAAAATTGGGTGGTAGGTTAACAGAGACCTCCGATATCACAGTGGTGGTGGAAGCTAACGACACCTTAGCCGGATCTCTCGCGCTATTTTTTCAGAAGTTGCATGCAACTCAAACACCAATCGTAAGGAAATCAACCATATTTAAACAAAAATTTGGGTGGTAGGTTAACAGAGACCCCCGATATCATAGTGGTGGGTTAACAGAAACCAAGTGCCATCGTGGTGAGTTTCTAGCAGGCATAAATGGGAAGCTAACGACACCTTAGCCGGATCTCTCGCGCTATTTTCTCAGAAGATGCATGCAACTCAAGCACCAATCGTTCGGAAATCAACCATAATTAAACAGAAATTTGGGTGGTAGGTTAACAGAGACCTCCGATATCATAGTGGTGGGTTAACAGAAACCAAGTGGCATCATGGTGAGTTTCTAGCAGGCCTAATGGGGAAGCTAACGACGCCTCAGCCGGATCTCGCGCCCTATTTTTTCAGAAGTTGCATGCAAACCAAACACCAATCATGCGGAAATCAACTATAATTAAACAAAAAATTGGGTGGTAGGTTAACAGAGACCTCCGATATCACAGTGGTGGGTTAACAGAAACCACGTGACATCGTGGTGAATTTCTAGCAGGCATTAAGGGGAAGCTAACGACACCTTAGCCGGATCTCTCGCGCTATTTTTTCAGAAGTTGCATGCAACTCAAGCACCAATCGTAAGGAAATCAACCATAATTAAACAAAAATTTGGGCGGTAGGTTAACAGAGACCCCCGATATCATAGTGGTGGGTTAACAGAAACCAAGTGCCATCGTGGTGAGTTTCTAGTAGGCATAAATGGGAAGCTAACGACACCTTAGCCGGATCTCTCGCGCTATTTTTTCAGAAGTTGCATGCAACTCAAGCACCAATCGTACGGAAATCAACCATAATTAAACAGAAATTTGGGTGGTAGGTTAACAGAGACCTCCGATATCGTAGTGGTGGGTTAACAGAAACCAAGTGGCATCGTGGTGAGTTTCTAGCAGGCATAAATGGGAAGCTAACGACACCTTAGCCGGATCTCTCGCGCTATTTTTTCAGAAGTTGCATGCAACTCAAGCACCAATCGTAAGGAAATCAACCATAATTAAACAAAAATTTGGGTGGTAGGTTAACAGAGACCCCCGATATCATAGTGGTGGGTTAACAGAAACCAAGTGCCATCGTGGTGAGTTTCTAGCAGGCATAAATGGGAAGCTAACGACACCTTAGCCGGATCTCTCGCGCTATTTTTTCAGAAGTTGCATGCAACTCAAGCACCAATCGTACGGAAATCAACCATAATTAAACAGAAATTTGGGTGGTAGGTTAACAGAGACCTCCGATATCATAGCGGTGGGTTAACAGAAACCAAGTGGCATCATGGTGAGTTTCTAGCAGGCATAATGGGGAAGCTAACGACGCCTCAGCCGGATCTCGCGCGCTATTTTTTCAGAAGTTGCTTGCAAACCAAACACCAATCATGCGGAAATCAACTATAATTAAACAAACAATTGGGTGGTAGGTTAACAGAGACCTCCGATATCACAGTGGTGGTGGAAGCTAACGACACCTTAGCCGGATCTCTCGCGCTATTTTTTCAGAAGTTGCATGCAACTCAAACACCAATCGTAAGGAAATCAACCATAATTAAACAAAAATTTGGGTGGTAGGTTAACAGAGACCCCCGATATCATAGTAATGGGTTAACAGAAACCAAGTGCCATCGTGGTGAGTTTCTAGCAGGCATAAATGGGAAGCTAACGACACCTTAGCCGGATCTCTCGCGCTATTTTCTCAGAAGATGCATGCAACTCAAGCACCAATCGTACGGAAATCAACCATAATTAAACAGAAATTTGGGTGGTAGGTTAACAGAGACCTCCGATATCATAGTGGTGGGTTAACAGAAACCAAGTGGCATCATGGTGAGTTTCTAGCAGGCATAATGGGGAAGCTAACGACGCCTCAGCCGGATCTCGCGCCCTATTTTTTCAGAAGTTGCATGCAAACCAAACACCAATCATGCGGAAATCAACTATAATTAAACAAAAAATTGGGTGGTAGGTTAACAGAGACCTCCGATATCACAGTGGTGGTGGAAGCTAACGACACCTTAGCCGGATCTCTCGCGCTATTTTTTCAGAAGTTGCATGCAACTCAAGCACCAATCGTAAGGAAATCAACCATAATTAAACAAAAATTTGGGTGGTAGGTTAACAGAGACCCCCGATATCATAGTGGTGGGTTAACAGAAACCAAGTGCCATCGTGGTGAGTTTCTAGCAGGCATAAATGGGAAGCTAACGACACCTTAGCCGGATCTCTCGCGCTATTTTTTCAGAAGTTGCATGCAACTCAAGCACCAATCGTACGGAAATCAACCATAATTAAACAGAAATTTGGGTGGTAGGTTAACAGAGACCTCCGATATCATAGTGGTGGGTTAACAGAAACCAAGTGGCTTCATGGTGAGTTTCTAGCAGGCATAATGGGGAAGCTAACGACGCCTCAGCCGGATCTCGCGCCCTATTTTTTCAGAAGTTGCTTGCAAACCAAACACCAATCATGCGGAAATCAACTATAATTAAACAAAAAATTGGGTGGTAGGTTAACAGAGACCTCCAATATCACAGTGGTGGGTTAACAGAAACCACGTGACATCGTGGTGAGTTTCTAGCAGGCATTAAGGGGAAGCTAACGACACCTTAGCCGGATCTCTCGCGCTATTTTTTCAGAAGTTGCATGCAACTCAAGCACCAATCGTAAGGAAATCAACCATAATTAAACAAAAATTTGGGCGGTAGGTTAACAGAGACCCCCGATATCATAGTGGTGGGCTAACAGAAACCAAGTGCCATCGTGGTGAGTTTCTAGTAGGCATAAATGGGAAGCTAACGACACCTTAGCCGGATCTCTCCCGCTATTTTTTCAGAAGTTGCATGCAACTCAAGCACCAATCGTACGGAAATCAACCATAATTAAACAGAAATTTGGGTGGTAGGTTAACAGAGACCTCCGATATCATAGTGGTGGGTTAACAGAAACCAAGTGGCTTCATGGTGAGTTTCTAGCAGGCATAATGGGGAAGCTAACGACGCCTCAGCCGGATCTCGCGCCCTATTTTTTCAGAAGTTGCATGCAAACCAAACACCAATCATGCGGAAATCAACTATAATGAAACAAAAAAATGGGTGGTAGGTTAACAGAGACCTCCGATATCACAGTGGTGGGTTAACAGAAACCAAGTTCCATCGTGGTGAGTTTCTAGCAGGCATAAAGGGGAAGCTAACGCCCCCTTAGCCGGATCTCTCGCGCTATTTTTTCACAAGTTGCATGCAACTCAAGCACCAATCGTAAGGAAATCAACCATAATTAAACCAAAAATTGGGTGGTAGGTTAACAGAGACCTCCGATATCATAGTGGTGGGTTAACAGAAACCAAGTTACATCGTGGTGAGTTTCTAGCAGGCATAAATGGGAAGCCAACGACACCTTAGCCGGATCTCTCGCGCTATTTTTTCAGAAGTTGCATGCAACTCAAGCACCAATCGTAAGGAAATCAACCATAATTAAACAAAAATTTGGGTGGTAGGTTAACAGAGACCCCCGATATCATAGTGGTGGGTTAACAGAACCCAAGTGCCATCGTGGTGAGTTTCTAGCAGGCATAAATGGGAAGCTAACGACACCTTAGCCGGATCTCTCGCGCTATTTTTTCAGAAGTTGCATGCAACTCAAGCACCAATCGTACGGAAATCAACCATAATTAAACAGAAATTTGGGTGGTAGGTTAACAGAGACCTCCGATATCATAGCGGTGGGTTAACAGAAACCAAGTGGCATCATGGTGAGTTTCTAGCAGGCCTAATGGGGAAGCTAACGACGCCTCAGCCGGATCTCGCGCGCTATTTTTTCAGAAGTTGCTTGCAAACCAAACACCAATCATGCGGAAATCAACTATAATTAAACAAAAAATTGGGTGGTAGGTTAACAGAGACCTCCGATATCACAGTGGTGGTGGAAGCTAACGACACCTTAGCCGGATCTCTCGCGCTATTTTTTCAGAAGTTGCATGCAACTCAAACACCAATCGTAAGGAAATCAACCATAATTAAACAAAAATTTGGGTGGTAGGTTAACAGAGACCCCCGATATCATAGTGGTGGGTTAACAGAAACCAAGTGCCATCGTGGTGAGTTTCTAGCAGGCATAAATGGGAAGCTAACGACACCTTAGCCGGATCTCTCGCGCTATTTTCTCAGAAGATGCATGCAACTCAAGCACCAATCGTACGGAAATCAACCATAACTAAACAGAAATTTGGGTGGTAGGTTAACAGAGACCTCCGATATCATAGTGGTGGGTTAACAGAAACCAAGTGGCATCATGGTGAGTTTCTAGCAGGCATAATGGGGAAGCTAACGACGCCTCAGCCGGATCTCGCGCCCTATTTTTTCAGAAGTTGCATGCAAACCAAACACCAATCATGCGGAAATCAACTATAATTAAACAAAAAATTGGGTGGTAGGTTAACAGAGACCTCCGATATCACAGTGGTGGGTTAACAGAAACCAAGTGACATCGTGGTGAATTTCTAGCAGGCATTAAGGGGAAGCTAACGACACCTTAGCCGGATCTCTCGCGCTATTTTTTCAGAAGTTGCATGCAACTCAAGCACCAATCGTAAGGAAATCAACCATAGTTAAACAAAAATTTGGGCGGTAGGTTAACCGAGACCCCCGATATCATAGTGGTGGGTTAACAGAAACCAAGTGCCATCGTGGTGAGTTTCTAGTAGGCATAAATGGGAAGCTAACGACACCTTAGCCGGATCTCTCGCGCTATTTTTTCAGAAGTTGCATGCAACTCAAGCACCAATCGTACGGAAATCAACCATAATTAAACAGAAATTTGGGTGGTAGGTTAACAGAGACCTCCGATATCGTAGTGGTGGGTTAACAGAAACCAAGTGGCATCGTGGTGAGTTTCTAGCAGGCATAAATGGGAAGCTAACGACACCTTAGCCGGATCTCTCGCGCTATTTTTTCAGAAGTTGCATGCAACTCAAGCACCAATCGTAAGGAAATCAACCATAATTAAACAAAAATTTGGGTGGTAGGTTAACAGAGACCCCCGATATCATAGTGGTGGGTTAACAGAAACCAAGTGCCATCGTGGTGAGTTTCTAGCAGGCATAAATGGGAAGCTAACGACACCTTAGCCGGATCTCTCGCGCTATTTTTTCAGAAGTTGCATGCAACTCAAGCACCAATCGTAAGGAAATCAACCATAATTAAACAAAAATTTGGGCGGTAGGTTAACAGAGACCCCCGATATCATAGTGGTGGGCTAACAGAAACCAAGTGCCATCGTGGTGAGTTTCTAGTAGGCATAAATGGGAAGCTAACGACACCTTAGCCGGATCTCTCCCGCTATTTTTTCAGAAGTTGCATGCAACTCAAGCACCAATCGTACGGAAATCAACCATAATTAAACAGAAATTTGGGTGGTAGGTTAACAGAGACCTCCGATATCATAGTGTTGGGTTAACAGAAACCAAGTGCTATCGTGGTGAGTTTCTAGCAGGCATAATGGGGAAGCTAACGACGCCTCAGCCGGATCTCGCGCCCTATTTTTTCAGAAGTTGCATGCAAACCAAACACCAATCATGCGGAAATCAACTATAATTAAACAATAAATTGGGTGGTAGGTTAACAGAGACCTCCGATATCACAGTGGTGGGTTAACAGAAACCAAGTTCCATCGTGGTGAGTTTCTAGCAGGCATAAGTGGGAAGCTAACGACACCTTAGCCGGATCTCTCGCGCTATTTTTTCAGAAGTTGCATGCAACTCAAGCACCAATCGTAAGGAAATCAACCATAATTAAACAAAAATTTGGGTGGTAGGATAACAGAGACCCCCGATATCATAGTGGTGGGTTAACAGAAACCAAGTGCCATCGTGGTGGGTTTCTAGCAGGCATAAATGGGAAGCTAACGACACCTTAGCCGGATCTCTCGCGCTATTTTTTCAGAAGTTGCATGCAACTCAAGCACCAATCGTACGGAAATCAACCATAATTAAACAGAAATTTGGGTGGTAGGTTAACAGAGACCTCCGATATCATAGTGGTGGGTTAACAGAAACCAAGTGGCATCATGGTGAGTTTCTAGTAGGCATAATGGGGAAGCTAACGACGCCTCAGCCGGATCTCGCGCGCTATTTTTTCAGAAGTTGCATGCAAACCAAACACCAATCATGCGGAAATCAACTATAATTAAACAAAAAATTGGGTGGTAGGTTAACAGAGACCTCCGATATCACAGTGGTGGGTTAACAGAAACCAAGTGACATCGTGGTGAGTTTCTAGCAGGCATTAAGGGGAAGCTAACGACACCTTAGCCGGATCTCTCGCGCTATTTTTTCAGAAGTTGCATGCAACTCAAGCACCAATCGTAAGGAAATCAACCATAATTAAACAAAAATTTGGGCGGTAGGTTAACAGAGACCCCCGATATCATAGTGGTGGGTTAACAGAAACCAAGTGCCATCGTGGTGAGCTTCTAGTAGGCATAAATGGGAAGCTAACGACACCTTAGCCGGATCTCTCGCGCTATTTTTTCAGAAGTTGCATGCAACTCAAGCACCAATCGTAAGGAAATCAACCATAATTAAACAAAAATTTGGGTGGTAGGTTAACAGAGACCCCCGATATCATAGTGGTGGGTTAACAGAAACCAAGTGCCATCGTGGTGAGTTTCTATAAGGTATAAATGGGAAGCTAACGACACCTTAGCCGGATCTCTCGCGCTATTTTTTCAGAAGTTACATGCAAATCAAGCACCAATCGTACGGAAATCAATCATAATTAAACAGAAATTTTGGTGGTAGGTTAACAGAGACCTCCGATATCGTAGTGGTGGGTTAACAGAAACCAAGTGCCATCATGGTGAGTTTCTAGCAGGCATAAAGGGGAAGCTAACGACACCTTAGCCGGATCTCTCGCGCTATTTTTTCAGAAGTTGCATGCAACTCAAGCCCCAATCGTAAGGAAATCAACCATAATTAAACAAAAATTTGGGTGGTAGGTTAACAGAGACCCCCGATATCATAGTGGTGGGTTAACAGAAACCAGGTGCCATCGTGGTGGGTTTCTAGCAGGCATAAATGGGAAGCTAACGACACCTTAGCCGGATCTCTCGCGCTATTTTTTCAGAAGTTGCATGCAACCCAAGCACCAATCGTACGGAAATCAATCATAATTAAACAGAAATTTGGGTGGTAGGTTAACAGAGACCTCCGATATCATAGTGGTGGGTTAACAGAAACCAAGTGGCATCATGGTGAGTTTCTAGTAGGCATAATGGGGAAGCTAACGACGGCTCAGCCGGATCTCGCGCGCTATTTTTTCAGAAGTTGCATGCAAACCAAACACCAATCATGCGGAAATCAACTATAATTAAACAAAAAATTGGGTGGTAGGTTAACAGAGACCTCCGATATCACAGTGGTGGGTTAACAGAAACCAAGTGACATCGTGGTGAGTTTCTAGCAGGCATTAAGGGGAAGCTAACGACACCTTAGCCGGATCTCTCGCGCTATTTTTTCAGAAGTTGCATGCAACTCAAGCACCAATCGTAAGGAAATCAACCATAATTAAACAAAAATTTGGGTGGTAGGTTAACAGAGACTCCCGATATCATAGTGGTGGGTTAACAGAAACCAAGTGCCATCGTGGTGGGTTTCTAGCAGGCATAAATGGGAAGCTAACGACACCTTAGCCGGATCTCTCGCGCTATTTTTTCAGAAGTTGCATGCAACTCAAGCACCAATCGTAAGGAAATCAACCATAATGAAACAAAAATTTGGGTGGTAGGTTAACAGAGACCCCCGATATCATAGTGGTGGGTTAAGAGAAACCAAGTGCCATCGTGGTGAGTTTCTAGCAGGCATAAATGGGAAGCTAACGACACCTTAGCCGGATCTCTCGCGCTATTTTTTCAGAAGTTGCATGCAAATCAAGCACCAATCGTACGGAAATCAATCATAATTAAACAGAAATTTGGGTGGTAGGTTAACAGAGACCTCCGATATCGTAGTGGTGGGTTAACAGAAACCAAGTGCCATCATGGTGAGTTTCTAGCAGGCATAAAGGGGAAGCTAACGACACCTTAGCCGGATCTCTCGCGCTATTTTTTCAGAAGTTGCATGCAACTCAAGCACCAATCGTAAGGAAATCAACCATAATTAAACAAAAATTTGGGTGGCAGGTTAACAGAGACCTCCGATATCATAGTGGTGGGTTAACAGAAACCAAGTTCCATGGTGGTGAGTTTCTAGCAGGCATAAATGGGAAGCTAACGACACCTTAGCCGGATCTCTCGCGATTTTTTTTCAGAAGTTGCATGCAATTGAAGCACCAATCATAAGGAAATCAACCATAATTAAACAAAAATTTGGGAGGTAGGTTAACAGAGACCCCCGATATCATAGTGGTGGGTTAACAGAAACCAAGTGCCATCGTGGTGAGTTTCTAGCAGGCATAAATGGGAAGCTAACGACACCTTAGCCGGATCTCTCGCGCTATTTTTTCAGAAGTTGCATGCAACTCAAGCACCAATCGTACGGAAATCAACCATAATTAAACAAAAATTTGGGAGGTAGGTTAACAGAGACCCCCGATATCATAGTGGTGAGTTTCTAGCAGGCATAAATGGGAAGCTAACGACACCTTAGCCGGATTTCTTGCGCTATTTTTTCAGAAGTTGCATGCAACTCAAACTCCAGTCGTACGGAAATCAACCATAATTAAACAGAAATTTGGGTGGAAGGATAACAGAGAGCTCTAGCAGGCATAAATGGGAAGCTAACGACACCTTAGCCGGATCTCTCGCGCTATTTTTTCAGAAGTTGCATGAAACTCAAGCACCAATCGTACGGAAATCAACCATAATTAAACAGAAATTTGGGTGGTAGGTTAACAGAGACCTCCGATATCATAGTGGTGGGTTAACAGAAACCAAGTGGCATCATGGTGAGTTTCTAGCAGGCATAATGGGGACTCTAACGACGCCTCAGCCGGATCTCTCGCGATTTTTTTTCAGTAGTTGCATGCAATTGAAGCACCAATCATGAGGAAATCAACCATAATTAAACAAAAATTTGGGAGGTAGGTTAACAGAGACCCCCGATATCATAGTGGTGGGTTAACAGAAACCAAGTGCCATCGTGGTGAGTTTCTAGCAGGCATAAATGGGAAGCTAACGACACCTTAGCCGGATCTCTCGCGCTATTTTTTCAGAAGTTGCATGCAACTCAAGCACCAATCGTACGGAA
The DNA here is from genome assembly GCA_951828415.1 of Anomoia purmunda. Lineage (NCBI taxonomy): Eukaryota > Metazoa > Arthropoda > Insecta > Diptera > Tephritidae > Anomoia > Anomoia purmunda. Next base: position 84,012,360 of record OX639997.1, on the reverse strand, counting down.
ATCAACCATAATTAAACAGAAATTTGGGTGGTAGGTTAACAGAGACCTCTGATATCATAGTGGTGGGTCAACAGAAACCAAGTGGCATCGTGGTGAGTTTCTAGCAGGCATAAAGGGGAAGCTAACGACACCTTAGCCGGATCTCTCGCGCTATTTTTTCACAAGTTGCATGCAACTCAAGCACCAATCGTAAGGAAATATACTATAATTAAACACAAATTTGGGTGGTAAGTTAACAGAGACCTCCGATATCATAGTGGTGGGTTAACAGAAACCAAGTTCCATCGTGGTGAGTTTCTAGCAGGCATAAATGGTAAGCTAACGACACCTTAGCCGGATCTCTCGCGCTATTTTTTCAGAAGTTGCATGCAACTCAAGCACCAATCGTAAGGAAATCAACCATAATTAAACAAAAATTTGGGTGGTAGGTTAACAGAGACCTCCGATATCATAGTGGTGGGTTAACAGAAACCAAGTTCCATCATGGTGAGTTTCTAGCAGGCATAAATGGGACTCTAACGACGCCTCAGCCGGATCTCGCGCGCTATTTTTTCAGAAGTTGCATGCAAACCAATCACCAATCATGCGGAAATCAACTATAATTAAACAAAAAATTGGGTGGTAGGTTAACAGAGACCTCCGATATCACAGTGGTGGTGGAAGCTAACGACACCTTAGCCGGATCTCTTGCGCTATTTTTTCAGAAGTTGCATGCAACTCAAGCACCAATCGTAAGGAAATCAACCATAATTAAACAAAAATTTGGGTGGTAGGTTAACAGAGACCCCCGATATCATAGTGGTGGGTTAACAGAAACCAAGCGCCGTCGTGGTGAGTTTCTAGCAGGCATAAATGGGAAGCTAACGACACCTTAGCCGGATCTCTCGCGCTATTTTTTCAGAAGTTGCATGCAACTCAAGCACCAATCGTACGGAAATCAACCATAATTAAACAGAAATTTGGGTGATAGGTTAACAGAGACCTTCGATATCATAGTGGTGGGTTAACAGAAACCACGTGACATCGTGGTGAGTTTCTAGCAGGCATTAAGGGGAAGCTAACGACACCTTAGCCGGATCTCTCGCGCTATTTTTTCATAAGTTGCGTGCAACTCCAGCACCAATCGTATGGAAATCAACCATAATTAAACAAAACTTTGGGCGGTAGGTTAACAGAGACCCCCGATATCATAGTGGTGGGTTAACAGAAACCAAGTGCCATCGTGGTGAGTTTCTAGTAGGCATAAATGGGAAGCTAACGACACCTTAGCCGGATCTCTCGCGCTATTTTTTCAGAAGTTGCATGCAACTCAAGCACCAATCGTACGGAAATCAACCATAATTAAACAAAAATTTGGGTGGTAGGTTAACGGAGACCCCCGATATCATAGTGGTGGGTTAACAGAAACCATGTGCCATCGTGGTGAGTTTCTAGCAGGCATAAATGGGAAGCTAACGACACCTTAGCCGGATCTCTCGCGCTATTTTTTCAGAAGTTGCATGCAACTCAAGCACCAATCGTAAAGAAATCAACCATAATTAAACAGAAATTTGGGTGGTAGGTTAACAGAGAGCTCTAGCAGGCATAAATGGGAAGCTAACGACACCTTAGCCGGATCTCTCGCGCTATTTTTTCAGAAGTTGCATGCAAACCAAGCACCAATCGTACGGAAATCAACTATAATTATACAAAAAATTGGGTGGTAGGTTAACAGAGACCTCCGATATCACAGTGGTGGGTTAACAGAAACCAAGTGCCATCGTGGTGAGTTTCTAGCAGGCATTAAGGGGAAGCTATTGACACCTTAGCCGCACCCCTTGCTTAAGTTTTCTACAAGTTGCATGCAAATCAAGCACCAATCGTACGGAAATCAACCATAATTAAACAAAAATTTGGGTGGTAGGTTAACAGAGACCTCCGATATCACAGTGGTGGGTTAACCGAAACCAAGTGCTATCATGGTGAGTGTCTAGCAGGCATAAAGGGGAACTAACGACACCTTAGCCGGATTTCTCGCGCTATTTTTTCAGAAGTTGCATGTAACTCAAGCACCAATCGTACGAAAATCAACCATAATTAAACAAAATTTGGGTGGTAGGTTAACAGAGACCTCCGATATCACAGTGGTGGGTTAACCGAAACCAAGTGCTATCGTGGTGAGTTTTTAGCAGGCATAAAGGGGAAGCTAACGACACCTTAGCCGGATCTCTCGCGCTTTTTTTTCAGAAGTTGCATGCAACTCAAGCACCAATCGTACGGAAATCAACCATAATTAAACAGAAATTTGGGTGGTAGGTTAACAGAGACCTCCGATATCACAGTGGTGGGTTAACAGAAACCAAGTGCCATCATGGTGAGTTTCTAGCAGGTATTAAGGGGAAGCTATTGACACCTTAGCCGGATCTCTCGCGCTATTTTTTCAGAAGTTGCATGCAACTCAAGCACCAATCGTAGGGAAATCAACCATAATTAAACAGAAATTTGGGTGGTAGGTTAACAGAGACCTCCGATATCATAGTGGTGGGTTAACAGAAACCAAGTGGCAGGCATAATGGGGGAGCTAACGACGCCTCAGCCGGATCTCGCGCGCTATTTTTTCAGAAGTTGCATGCAAACCAAACACCAATCATGCGGAAATCAACTATAATTAAACAAAAAATTGGGTGGTAGGTTAACAGAGACCTCCGATATCATAGTGGCTGGTTAACAGAAACTAAGTACTATCGTGGTGAGTTTCTAGCAGGCATAAATGGGAAGGTAACGACACCCTAGCCGGATCTCTCGTGCTATTTTTTCAGAAGTTGCATGCAACCATAATTAAACAGAAATTTGGGTGGTAGGTTAACAGAGACCTCCGATATCATAGTGGTTGGTTAACATAAACCAAGTGCTAACGTGGTGAGTTTCTAGCAGGCATAAAGGGAAGCTAACGACACCTTAGCCGGATCTCTCGCGCTATTTTTTCAGGAGTTGCATGCAACTCAAGCACCAATCGTACGGAAATCAACCATAATTAAACAGAAATTTGGGTGGTAGGTTAACAGAGACCCCCGATATCATAGTGGTGGGTTAACAGAAACCAAGTGCCATCGTGGTGAGTTTCTAGCAGGCATAAATGGGAAGCTAACGACACCTTAGCCGGATCTCTCGCGCTATTTTTTCAGAAGTTGCATGCAACTCAAACACCAATCGTACGGAAATCAACCATAATTAAACGGAAATTTGGGTGGTAGGTTAACAGAGACCTCCGATATCATAGTGGTGGGTTAACAGAAACCAAGTGGCATCGTGGTGAGTTTCTAGCAGGCATAATGGGGAAGCTAACGACGCCTCAGCCGGATCTCGCGCGCTATTTTTTCAGAAGTTGCATGCAAACCGAACACCAATCATGCGGAAATCAACTGTAATTAAACAAAAAATTGGGTGGTAGGTTAACAGAGACCTCCGATATCATAGTGGCGGGTTAACAGAAACTAAGTGCTATCATGGTGGGTTTCTAGCAGGCATAAATGGAAAGCTAACGACACCTTAGCCGGATCTCTCGTGCTATTTTTTCAGAAGTTGCATGCAACTCAAGCACCAATCGTACGGAAATCAACCATAATTAAACAGAAATTTGGGTGGTAGGTTAACAGAGACCTCCGATATCATAGTGGTTGGTTAACAGAAACCAAGTGCTAACGTGGTGAGTTTCTAGCAGGCATAAAGGGAAGCTAACGACACCTTAGCCGGATCTCTCGCGCTATTTTTTCAGGAGTTGCATGCAACTCAAGCACCAATCGTACGGAAATCAACCATAATTAAACAGAAATTTGGGTGGTAGGTTAACAGAGACCCCCGATATCATAGTGGTGGGTTAACAGAAACCAAGTGCCATCGTGGTGAGTTTCTAGCAGGCATAAATGGGAAGCTAACGACACCTTAGCCGGATCTCTGGCGCTATTTTTTCAGAAGTTGCATGCAACTCAAGCACCAATCGTACGGAAATCAACCATAATCAAACAGAAATTTGGGTGGTAGGTTAACAGAGACCCCCGATATCATAGTGGTGGGTTAACAGAAACCAAGTGCCATCGTGGTGAGTTTCTAGCAGGCATAAATTGGAAGCTAACGACACCTTAGCCGGATTTCTCGCGCTATTTTTTCAGAAGTTGCATGCAACTCAAGCACCAATCGTAAGGAAATCAACCATAATTAAACAAAAATTTGGGTGGTAGGTTAACAGAGACCCCCGATATCATGGTGGTGGGTTAACAGAAACCAAGTGCCATCGTGGTGAGTTTCTAGCAGGCATAAATGGGAAGCTAACGACACCTTAGCCGGATTTCTCGCGCTATTTTTTCAGAAGTTGCATGCAACTCAAGCACCAATCGTACGGAAATCAACCATAATTAAACAGAAATTTGGGTGGTAGGTTAACAGAGACCTCCGATATCGTAGTGGTGGGTTAACAGAAACCAAGTGCCATCATGGTGAGTTTCTAGCAGGCATAAATGGGAAGCTAACGACACCTTAGCCGGATCTCTCGCGCTATTTTTTCAGAAGTTGCATGCAACTCAAGCACCAATCGTAAAGAAATCAACCATAATTAAACAAAAATTTGGGTGGTAGGTTAACAGAGACCCCCGATATCATAGTGGTGGTTTAAGAGAAACCAAGTGCCATCGTCGTGAGTTTCTAGCAGGCATAAATGGGAAGCTAACGACACCTTAGCCGGATTTCTCGCGCTATTTTTTCAGCAGTTGCATGCAACTCAAGCACCAACCATAATTAAACAGAAATTTGGGTGGTAGGTTAACAGAGACCTCCGATATCATAGTGGTGGGTTAACAGAAACCAAGTGCCATCGTGGTGAGTTTCTAGCAGGCATAAATGGGAAGCTAACGACACCTTAGCCGGGTCTCTCGTGCTATTTTTTCTGAAGTTGCATGCAACTCAAGCACCAATCGTACGGAAATCAACCATAATTAAACAAAAATGTGGGTGGTAGGTTAACAGAGACCACCGATATCGTAGTGGTGGGTTAACAGAAACCAAGCGCCATCGTGGTGAGTTGCTAGAAGGCATAAATGGGAAGCTAACGACACCTTAGCCGGATCTCTCGCGCTATTTTTTCAGAAGTTGCATGGAACTCAAGCACCAATCGTTAGGAAATCAACCATAATTAAACAAAAATTTGGGTGGTAGGTTAACAGAGACACCCGATATCATAGTGGTGGGTTAACAGAAAACAAGTGCCACCGTGGTGAGTTTCTAGCAGGCATAAATGGGAAGCTAACGACGTCTTAGCCGGATCTCTCGCGCTATTTTTTCAGAAGTTACATGTAACTCAAGCACCAATCGTACGGAAATCCACCATAATTAAACAAAAATTTGGGTGGCAGGTTAACAGAGACCTCCGATATCATAGTGGTGGGTTAACAGAAACCAAGTGGCATCGTGGTGAGTTTCTAGCAGGCATAAATGGGAAGCTAACGACACCTTAGCCGGATCTCTCGCGCTATTTTTTCAGAAGTTGCATGCAACTCAAGCACCAATCGTAAGGAAATCAACCATAATTAAACAAAAATTTGGGTGGTAGGTTAACAGAGACCCCCGATATCATAGTGGTGGGTTAACAGAAACCAAGTTTCATCGTGGTGAGTTTCTAGCAGGCATAAATGGGAAGCTAACGACACCTTAGCCGGATCTCTCGTGCTATTTTTTCTGAAGTTGCATGCAACTCAAGCACCAATCGTACGGAAATCAACCATAATTAAACAAAAATGTGGGTGGTAGGTTAACAGAGACCCCCGATATCATAGTGGTGGGTTAACAGAAACCAAGTGCCATCGTGGTGAGTTTCTATAAGGTATAAATGGGAAGCTAACGACACCTTAGCCGGATCTCTCGCGCTATTTTTTCAGAAGTTACATGCAAATCAAGCACCAATCGTACGGAAATCAACCATAATTAAACAGAAATTTGGGTGGTAGGTTAACAGAGACCACCGATATCGTAGTGGTGGGTTAACAGAAACCAAGCGCCATCGTGGTGAGTTGCTAGAAGGCATAAATGGGAAGCTAACGACACCTTAGCCGGATCTCTCGCGCTATTTTTTCAGAAGTTGCATGGAACTCAAGCACCAATCGTTAGGAAATCAACCATAATTAAACAAAAATTTGGGTGGTAGGTTAACAGAGACACCCGATATCATAGTGGTGGGTTAACAGAAAACAAGTGCCACCGTGGTGAGTTTCTAGCAGGCATAAATGGGAAGCTAACGACGTCTTAGCCGGATCTCTCGCGCTATTTTTTCAGAAGTTACATGTAACTCAAGCACCAATCGTACGGAAATCCACCATAATTAAACAAAAATTTGGGTGGCAGGTTAACAGAGACCTCCGATATCATAGTGGTGGGTTAACAGAAACCAAGTGCCATCGTGGTGAGTTTCTAGCAGGCATAAATGGGAAGCTAACGACACCTTAGCCGGATCTCTCGCGCTATTTTTTCAGAAGTTGCATGCAACTCAAGCACCAATCGTAAGGAAATCAACCATAATTAAACAAAAATTTGGGTGGTAGGTTAACAGAGACCCCCGATATCATAGTGGTGGGTTAACAGAAACCAAGTTTCATCGTGGTGAGTTTCTAGCAGGCATAAATGGGAAGCTAACGACACCTTAGCCGGATCTCTCGTGCTATTTTTTCTGAAGTTGCATGCAACTCAAGCACCAATCGTACGGAAATCAACCATAATTAAACAAAAATGTGGGTGGTAGGTTAACAGAGACCCCCGATATCATAGTGGTGGGTTAACAGAAACCAAGTGCCATCGTGGTGAGTTTCTAGCAGGCATAAATGGGAAGCTAACGACACCTTAGCCGGATCTCTCGTGCTATTTTTTCTGAAGTTGCATACAACTCAAGCACCAATCGTACGGAAATCAACCATAATTAAACAAAAATGTGGGTGGTAGGTTAACAGAGACCCCCGATATCATAGTGGTGGGTTAACAGAAACCAAGTGCCATCGTGGTGAGTTTCTAGAAGGCATAAATGGGAAGCTAACGACACCTTAGCCGGATCTCTCGCGCTATTTTTTCAGAAGTTGCATGCAACTCAAGCACCAATCGTAAGGAAATCAACCATAATTAAACACAAATTTGGGTGGTAGGTTAACAGAGACACCCGATATCATAGTGGTGGGTTAACAGAAAGCAAGTGCCATCATGATGAGTTTCTAGCAGGCATAAATGGGAAGCTGACGACACCTTAGCCGGATCTCTCGCGCTATTTTTTCAGAAGTTCCATGCAACTCAAGCACCAATCGTAAGGAACTCAACCATAATTATACAAAAATTTGGGTGGTAGGTTAACAGAGACCCCCGATATCATAGTGGTGGGTTAACAGAAACCAAGTGCCATCGTGGTGAGTGTCTAGCAGGAAAAAATGGAAGCTAACGACACCTAACGACAAGCACCAATCGTAAGGAAATCAACTATAATAAAACAAAAATGTGGGTGGTAGGTTAACAGAGACCCCCGATATCATAGTGGTGTGTTAACAGAAAAAAAGTGCCATCATGGTGGGTTTCTAGCAGGCATAAATGGGAAGCTAACGACACCTTAGCCGGATCTCTCGCGCGCTATTTTTTCAGATGTTGCATGCAACTCAAGCACCAATCGTACGGAAGTCAACCATAATTAAACAAAAATTTGGGTGGTAGGTTAGCAGAGACCCCCGATATCATAGTGGTGGGTTAACAGAAACCAAGTGCCATCATGGTGAGTTCCTAGCAGGCATAAATGGGAAGCTAACGACACCTTAGCCGGAACTCTCGCGCTATTTTTTCAGAAGTTGCATGCAACTCAAGCACCAATCGTACGGAAATCAACCATAATTAAACAGAAATTTGGGTGGTAGGTTAACAGAGACCTCCGATATCATAGTGGTGGGTTAACAGAAACCAAGTGCCATCGTGGTGACTTTCTAGCAGGCATAAGTTTGAAGCTAACGACACCTTACCCGGATCTCTCGCGCTATTTTTTCAGAAGTTGCATGCAAATCAAGCAGCAGTCGTACGGAAATCAACCATAATTAAATAGAAATTTGGGTGGCAGGTTAACAGAGACCTCCGATATCATAGTGGTGGGTTAACAGAAACCAAGTGCCATCGTGGTGAGTTTCTAGCAGGCATAAATGGGAAGCTAACGACACCTTAGCCGGATCCCTCGCGCTATTTTTTCAGAAGTTGCATGCAACTCAAGCACCAATCGTAAGGAAATCAACCATAATTAAACAAAAATTTGGGTGGTAGGTTAACAGAGACCCCCGATATCATAGTGGTGGGTTAACAGAAACCAAGTGCCATCGTGGTGAGTTTCTAGCAAGCATAAATGGGAAGCTAACGACACCTTAGCCGGATCTCTCGCGCTATTTTTTCAGAAGTTGCATGCAACTCAAGCACCAATCGTAAGGAAATCAACCATAATTAAACAAAAATTTGGGTGGTAGGTTAACAGAGACTCCCGATATCATAGTGGTGGGTTAACAGAAACCAAGTGCCATCGTGGTGGGTTTCTAGCAGGCATAAATGGGAAGCTAACGACACCTTAGCCGGATCTCTCGCGCTATTTTTTCAGAAGTTGCATGCAACTCAAGCACCAATCGTACGGAAATCAACCATAATTAAACAGAAATTTGGGTGGTAGGTTAACAGAGACCTCCAATATCATAGTGGTGGGTTAACAGCAACCAAGTGCCATCGTGGTGAGTATCTAGCAGGCATAAATGGGAAGCTAACGACACCTTAGCCGGATCTCTCGCGCTATTTTTTCAGAAGTTGCATGCAAACCAAGCACCAATCGTACGGAAATCAACTATAATTAAACAAAAAATTGGGTGGTAGGTTAACAGAGACCTCCGATATCACAGTGGTGGGTTAACAGAAACCAAGTGCCATCGTGGTGAGTTTCTAGCAGGAAAAAATGGAAGCTAACGACACCTTAGCCGGCTCTCGCGCTATTTTTTCAGAAGTTGCATGCAACTCAAGCACCAATCGTAAGGAAATCAACCATAATTAAACAAAAATGTGGGTGGTAGGTTAACAGAGACCCCCGATATCATAGTGGTGTGTTAACAGAAACCAAGTGCCATCGTGGTGGGTTTCTAGCAGGCATAAATGGGAAGCTAACGACACCTTAGCCGGATCTCTCGCGCTATTTTTTCAGAAGTTGCATGCAACTCAAGCACCAATCGTACGGAAATCAACCATAATTAAACAGAAATTTGGGTGGTAGGTTAACAGAGACCTCCGATATCATAGTGGTGGGTTAACAGCAACCCAGTGCCATCATGGTGAGTTTCTAGCAGGCATAAATGGGAAGCTAACGACACCTTCGCCGGATCTCTCGCGCTATTTTTTCAGAAGTTGCATGCAAACCAAGCACCAATCGTACGGAAATCAACTATAATTAAACAAAAATTTGGGTGGTAGGTTAACAGAAACCTCCGATACCAGAGTGCTGGGTTAACAGAAACCAAGTGCCATCGTGGTGAGTTTCTAGCAGGCATTAAGGGGAAGCTATTGACACCTTAGCCGCACCCCTTGCTTAAGTTTTCCACAAGTTGCATGCAAATCAAGCTCCAATCGTACGGAAATCAACCATAATTAAACAAAAATTTGGGTGGTAGGTTAACAGAGATCTCCGATATCACAGTGGTGGGTTAACAGAAACCAAGTGCCATCGTGGTGAGTTTCTAGCAGGCATAAATGGGAAGCTAACGACACCTTAGCCGGATCTCTCGTGCTATTTTTTCAGAAGTTGCATGCAATTCAAGCACCAATCGTACGGAAATCAACCATAATTAAACAGAAATTTGGGTGGTAGGTTAACAGAGACTTTCGATATCATAGTGGTGGGATAACAGAAACCAAGTGCTATCTTGGTGAGTTTCTAGCAGGCATAAATGGGAAGCTAACGACACCTTAGCCGGATCTCTCGTGCTATTTTTTCAGAAGTTGCATGCAATTCAAGCACCAATCGTACGGAAATCAACCATAATTAAACAGAAATTTGGGTGGTAGGTTAACAGAGACTTTCGATATCATAGTGGTGGGATAACAGAAACCAAGTGCTATCTTGGTGAGTTTCTAGCAGGCATAAAGCGGAAGCTAACGAAACCTTAGCCGGATCTCTCGCGCTATTTTTTCAGAAGTTGCATGCAACTCAAGCAACAATCGTACGGAAATCAGCCATAATTAAACAAAAATGTGGGTGGTAGGTTAACAGAGACCCCCGATATCATAGTGGTGGGTTAACTGAAACCAAGTGCCATCGTGGTGAGTTTCTAGAAGGCATAAATGGGAAGCTAACGCCACCTTAGCCGGATCTCTCGCGCTATTTTTTCAGAAGTTGCATGCAACTCAAGCACCAATCGTAAGGAAATCAACCATAATTAAACAAAAATTTGGGTGGTAGGTTAACAGAGACCTGCGATATCATAGTGGTGGGTTAACAGAAACCAAGTTCCATCGTCGTGAGTTTCTAGCAGGCATAAATGGGAAGCCAACGACACCTTAACCGGATCTCGCGCGCTATTTTTTCAGAAGTTGCATGCAACTCAAGCACCAATCGTAAGGAAATCAACCATAATTAAACAAAAATTTGGGTGGTAGGTTAACAGAGACCCCCGATATCATAGCGGTGGGTTAACAGAAACCAAGTGCCATCGTGGTGAGTTTCTAGCAGGCATAAATGGGAAGCTAACGACACCTTAGCCGGATCTCTCGCGCTATTTTTTCAGAAGTTGCATACATCTCAAGCACCAATCGTAAAGAAATCAACATAATTAAACAAAAATTTGGGTGGTAGGTTAACAGAGACCCCCGATATCATAGTGGTGGGTTAACAGAAACCAAGTGCCATCGTGGTGAGTTTCTAGCAGGCATAAATGGGAAGCTAACGACACCTTAGCAGGATCTCTCGCGCTATTTTTTCAGAAGTTGCATGCAACTCAAGCACCAATCGTACGGAAATCAACCATAATTAAACAGAAATTTGGGTGGTAGGTTAACAGAGACCTCCGATATCATAGTGGTGGGTTAACAGAAACCAAGTGGCATCATGGTGAGTTTCTAGCAGGCATAATGGGGACGCTATCGACGCCTCAGCCGGATCTCGCGCGCTATTTTTTCAGAAGTTGCATGCAAACGAAACACCAATCATGCGGAAATCAACTATAATTAAGCAAAAAATTGGGTGGTAGGTTAACAGAGACCTCCGATATCACAGTGGTGGGCTAACAGAAACCAAGTAACATCGTGGTGAGTTTCTAGCAGGCATTAAGGGGAAGCTAACGACACCTTAGCCGGTTCTCTCGCGCTATTTTTTCAGAAGTTGCATGCAACTCAAGCACCAATCGTAAGAAAATCAACCATAATTGAACAAAAATTTGGGTGGTAGGTTAACAGAGACCCCCGATATCATAGTGGTGGGTTAACAGAAACTAAGTGCCATCGTGGTGAGTTTCTAGTAGACATAAATGGGAAGCTAACGACACCTTAGCCGGATCTCTCGCGCTTTTTTCTCAGAAGTTGCATGCAACTCAAGCACCAATCGTAAGGAAATCAACCATAATTAAACAAAAATTTGGGTGGTAGGTTAACAGAGACCCCCGATATCATAGTGGTGGGTTAAGAGAAACCAAGTGCCGTCGTGGTGAGTTTCTAGCAGGCATAAAGGGGAAGCTACCGAAACCTTAGCCGGATCTCTCGCGCTATTTTTTCAGAAGTTGCATGCAACTCAAGCACCAATCGTAAGGAAATCAACCATAATTAAACAAAAATTTGGGTGGTAGGTTAACAGAGACCCCCGATATCATAGTGGTGGGTTAACAGAAAACAAGTGCCACCGTGGTGAGTTTCTAGCAGGCATAAATGGGAAGCTAACGACACCTTAGCCGGATCTCTCGCGCTATTTTTTCAGAAGTTGCATGCAACTCAAGCACCAATCGTACGGAAATCAACCATAATTAAACAGAAATTTGGGTGGTAGGTTAACAGAGACCTCCGACATCATAGTGGTGGGTTAACAGAAACCAAGTGCCATCATGGTGAGTTTCTAGCAGGCATAATGGGGAAGCTAACGACGCCTCAGCCGGATCTCGCGCGCTATTTTTTCAGAAGTTGCATGCAAACCAAACACCAATCATGCGGAAATCAACTATAATTAAACAAAAAATTGGGTGGTAGGTTAACAGAGACCTCCGATATCACAGTGGTGGGTTAACAGAAACCAAGTGACATCGTGGTGAGTTTCTAGCAGCCATTAAGGGGAAGCTATTGACACCTTCGCCGCACCCCTTGCTTAAGTTTTTCACAAGTTGCATGCAAATCAAGCACCAATCGTACGGAAATCAACCATAATTAAACAAAAATTTGGGTGGTAGGTTAACAGAGACCTCCGATATCACAGTGGTGGGTTAACCGAAACCAAGTGCTATCGTGGTGAGTTTTTAGCAGGCATAAATGGGAAGCTAACGACACCTTAGCCGGATCTCTCGCACTATTTTTTCAGAAGTTGCATGCAACTCAAGCTCCAATCGTACGGAATTCAACCATAATTAAACAAAAATTTGGGTGGTAGGTTAACAGAGACCTCCGATATCATAGTGGTGGGTTAACAGAAACCAAGTGCCATCGTGGTGAGTTTCTAGCAGGCATAAATGGGAAGCTAACGACACCTTAGCCGGATCTCTCGTGCTATTTTTTCAGAAGTTGCATGCAACTCAAGCACCAATCGTACGGAAATCAACCATAATTAAACAGAAATTTGGGTGGTAGGTTAGCAGAGACATCATAGTGGTGGGTTAACAGAAACCAAGTGCCATCGTGGTGAGTTTCTAGCAGGCATAAATGGAAAGCTAACGACACCTTAGCCGGATCTCTCGTGCTATTTTTTCAGAAGTTGCATACAACTCAAGCACCAATCGTACGGAAATCAACTATAATTAAACAAAAAATTGGGTGGTAGGTTAACAGAGACCTCCGATATCACAGTGGTGTGTTAACAGAAAGCAAGTGCCATCGAGGTGAGTTTATAGCAGGCATTAAGGGGAAGCTTATGACACCTTAGCCGCACCCCTTGCTTAAGTTTTCCACAAGTTGCATGCAAATCAAGCACCAATCGTACGGAAATCAACCATAATTAAACAAAAATTTGGAAGGTAGGTTAACAGGGACCCCCGATATCATAGTGGTGGGTTAACAGAAACCAAGTGCTATCGTGGTGAGTTTCTAGCAGGCATAAATGGGAAGCTAACGACACCTTAGCCGGATCTCTCGCGCTATTTTTCAGAAGTTGCATGCAACTCAAGCACCAATCGTAAAGAAATCAACCATAATTAAACCAAAATTTGGGTGGTAAGTTAACAGAGACCCCCGATATCATAGTGGTGGGTTAACAGAAACCAAGTTCCATCGTGGTGAGTTTCTAGCAGGCATAAATGGGAAGCTAACGACACTTTAGCCGGATCTCTCGCGCTATTTTTTCAGAAGTTGCATGCAATTCAAGCACCAATCGTACGGAAATCAACCATAATTAAACAGAAATTTGGGTGGTAGGTTAACAGAGACTTTCGATATCATAGTGGTGGGATAACAGAAACCAAGTGCTATCTTGGTGAGTTTCTAGCAGGCATAAAGGGGAAGCTAACGAAACCTTAGCCGGATCTCTCGCGCTATTTTTTCAGAAGTTGCATGCAACTCAAGCACCAATCGTACGGAAATCAGCCATAATTAAACAAAAATGTGGGTGGTAGGTTAACAGAGACCCCCGATATCATAGTGGTGGGTTAACAGAAGCCAAGTGCCATCGTGGTGAGTTTCTAGAAGGCATAAATGGGAAGCTAACGCCACCTTAGCCGGATCTCTCGCGCTATTTTTTCAGAAGTTGCATGCAACTCAAGCACCAATCGTACGGAAATCAACCATAATTAAACAAAAATTTGGGTGGTAGGTTAACAGAGACACCCGATATCATAGTGGTGGGTTAACAGAAACCAAGTGCCATCGTGGTGAGTTTCTAGCAGGCATAAATGGGAAGCTAACGACACCTTAGCCGGATCTCTCGTGCTATTTTTTCAGAAGTTGCATACAACTCAAGCACCAATCGTAAGGAAATCAACAATAATTAAACAAAAATTTGGGTGGTAGGGTAACAGAGACCCCCGATATCATAGTGGTGGGTTAACAGAAACCAAGTGCCATCGTGGTGAGTTTCTAGTAGGCATAAATGGGAAGCTAACGACACCTTAGCCGGATCTCTCGCGCGATTTTTTCAGAAGTTGCATGCAAACCAAGCACCAATCGTACGGAAATCAACTATAATTAAACAAAAAATTGGGTGGTAGGTTAACAGAGACCTCCGATATCACAGTGGTGGGTTAACAGAAACCAAGTGCCATCGAGGTGAGTTTCTAGCAGGCATTAAGGGGAAGCTAACGACACTTTAGCCGGATCTCTCGCGCTATTTTTTCAGAAGTTGCATGCAACTCAAGCACCAATCGTAAGGAAATCAACCATAATTAAACAAAAATTTGGGTGGTAGGTTAACAGAGACCTGCGATATCATAGTGGTGGGTTAACAGAAACCAAACTCCATCGTCGTGAGTTTCTAGCAGGCATAAATGGGAAGCTAACGACACCTTAGCCGGATCTCTCGCGCTATTTTTTCAGAAGTTGCATGCAACTCAAGCACCAATCGTAAGGAAATCAACCATAATTAAACAAAAATTTGGGTGGTAGGTTAACAGAGACCCCCGATATCATAGCGGTGGGTTAACAGAAACCAAGTGCCATCGTGGTGAGTTTCTAGCAGGCATAAATGGGAAGCTAACGACACCTTAGCTGGATCTCTCGCGCTATTTTTTCGGAAGTTGCATGCAACTCAAGCACCAATCGTACGGAAATCAACCATAATTAAACAGAAATTTGGGTGGTAGGTTAACAGAGACCTCCGATATCATAGTGGTGGGTTAACAGAAACCAAGTGGCATCATGGTGAGTTTCTAGCAGGCATAATGGGGACGCTATCGACGCCTCAGCCGGATCTCGCGCGCTATTTTTTCAGAAGTTGCATGCAAACGAAACACCAATCATGCGGAAATCAACTATAATTAAGCAAAAAATTGGGTGGTAGGTTAACAGAGACCTCCGATATCACAGTGGTGGGCTAACAGAAACCAAGTAACATCGTGGTGAGTTTCTAGCAGGCATTAAGGGGAAGCTAACGACACCTTAGCCGGTTCTCTCGCGCTATTTTTTCAGAAGTTGCATGCAACTCAAGCACCAATCGTAAGAAAATCAACCATAATTGAACAAAAATTTGGGTGGTAGGTTAACAGAGACCCCCGATATCATAGTGGTGGGTTAACAGAAACTAAGTGCCATCGTGGTGAGTTTCTAGTAGACATAAATGGGAAGCTAACGACACCTTAGCCGGATCTCTCGCGCTTTTTTCTCAGAAGTTGCATGCAACTCAAGCACCAATCGTAAGGAAATCAACCATAATTAAACAAAAATTTGGGTGGTAGGTTAACAGAGACCCCCGATATCATAGTGGTGGGTTAAGAGAAACCAAGTGCCATCGTGGTGAGTTTCTAGCAGGCATAAAGGGGAAGCTACCGAAACCTTAGCCGGATCTCTCGCGCTATTTTTTCAGAAGTTGCATGCAACTCAAGCACCAATCGTAAGGAAATCAACCATAATTAAACAAAAATTTGGGTGGTAGGTTAACAGAGACCCCCGATATCATAGTGGTGGGTTAACAGAAAACAAGTGCCACCGTGGTGAGTTTCTAGCAGGCATAAATGGGAAGCTAACGACACCTTAGCCGGATCTCTCGCGCTATTTTTTCAGAAGTTGCATGCAACTCAAGCACCAATCGTACGGAAATCAACCATAATTAAACAGAAATTTGGGTGGTAGGTTAACAGAGACCTCCGACATCATAGTGGTGGGTTAACAGAAACCAAGTGCCATCATGGTGAGTTTCTAGCAGGCATAATGGGGAAGCTAACGACGCCTCAGCCGGATCTCGCGCGCTATTTTTTCAGAAGTTGCATGCAAACCAAACACCAATCATGCGGAAATCAACTATAATTAAACAAAAAATTGGGTGGTAGGTTAACAGAGACCTCCGATATCACAGTGGTGGGTTAACAGAAACCAAGTGACATCGTGGTGAGTTTCTAGCAGCCATTAAGGGGAAGCTATTGACACCTTAGCCGCACCCCTTGCTTAAGTTTTTCACAAGTTGCATGCAAATCAAGCACCAATCGTACGGAAATCAACCATAATTAAACAAAAATTTGGGTGGTAGGTTAACAGAGACCTCCGATATCACAGTGGTGGGTTAACCGAAACCAAGTGCTATCGTGGTGAGTTTTTAGCAGGCATAAATGGGAAGCTAACGACACCTTAGCCGGATCTCTCGCACTATTTTTTCAGAAGTTGCATGCAACTCAAGCACCAATCGTACGGAATTCAACCATAATTAACCCTTCGGAGGTGTGGTGGGGTATGTCATACCCCAGCACATGTATTTCCTTAAATATATATATGTTTTTGTTTAAGGAATACGTTATCGCTCCCAATAGCTTTCATTAACATTCAAATACAGGAGATCTGCCACGTTTTACATACCCCAGATATTTCTGTTCCATGGGACAGCCTTTCAAAGTGGGCTGGGGTATCATATTCGATCGCCATAACTTTTTATGTAATTAATGCATTACAGTGAATTTTCTTTCCTTTAAATAAATGTTATTTTTACTTTTGAAATGTAAAAACAGTTTTGAAATTGTTTAAATACAAAAAAAATTATGTTTCAGAAAACTGGAACCTCACTTTTTGGAATAATTTATATTGTCTTTTTTTTATGGCTATAATATTGAATACGAAGGAAAAATTGTTATGTTTTCAAATTAACACTTTTTAAAAATTAGTTAAAGAATAATAAATCACCACAAAATATTGCTATTATTGGAATTTGGTATTTATTTGAAATTGATAGGCATGGGGTATGTCATACCCCACCACACCACTCAAGGAACTTTTAGTCACCACACCAACGAAGGGTTAAACAAAAATTTGGGTGGTAGGTTAACAGAGACCTCCGATATCATAGTGGTGGGTTAACAGAAACCAAGTGCCATCGTGGTGAGTTTCTAGCAGGCATAAATGGGAAGCTAACGACACCTTAGCCGGATCTCTCGTGCTATTTTTTCAGAAGTTGCATGCAACTCAAGCACCAATCGTACGGAAATCAACCATAATTAAACAGAAATTTGGGTGGTAGGTTAGCAGAGACATCATAGTGGTGGGTTAACAGAAACCAAGTGCCATCGTGGTGAGTTTCTAGCAGGCATAAATGGAAAGCTAACGACACCTTAGCCGGATCTCTCGTGCTATTTTTTCAGAAGTTGCATACAACTCAAGCACCAATCGTACGGAAATCAACTATAATTAAACAAAAAATTGGGTGGTAGGTTAACAGAGACCTCCGATATCACAGTGGTGTGTTAACAGAAAGCAAGTGCCATCGAGGTGAGTTTATAGCAGGCATTAAGGGGAAGCTTATGACACCTTAGCCGCACCCCTTGCTTAAGTTTTCCACAAGTTGCATGCAAATCAAGCACCAATCGTACGGAAATCAACCATAATTAAACAAAAATTTGGAAGGTAGGTTAACAGGGACCCCCGATATCATAGTGGTGGGTTAACAGAAACCAAGTGCTATCGTGGTGAGTTTCTAGCAGGCATAAATGGGAAGCTAACGACACCTTAGCCGGATCTCTCGTGCTATTTTTTCAGAAGTTGCATACAACTCAAGCACCAATCGTAAGGAAATCAACAATAATTAAACAAAAATTTGGGTGGTAGGGTAACAGAGACCCCCGATATCATAGTGGTGGGTTAACAGAAACCAAGTGCCTTTTTTCTCAGAAGTTGCATGCAACTCAAGCACCAATCGTAAGGAAATCAACCATAATTAAACAAAAATTTGGGTGGTAGGTTAACAGAGACCCCCGATATCATAGTGGTGGGTTAAGAGAAACCAAGTGCCATCGTGGTGAGTTTCTAGCAGGCATAAAGGGGAAGCTACCGAAACCTTAGCCGGATCTCTCGCGCTATTTTTTCAGAAGTTGCATGCAACTCAAGCACCAATCGTAAGGAAATCAACCATAATTAAACAAAAATTTGGGTGGTAGGTTAACAGAGACCCCCGATATCATAGTGGTGGGTTAACAGAAAACAAGTGCCACCGTGGTGAGTTTCTAGCAGGCATAAATGGGAAGCTAACGACACCTTAGCCGGATCTCTCGCGCTATTTTTTCAGAAGTTGCATGCAACTCAAGCACCAATCGTACGGAAATCAACCATAATTAAACAGAAATTTGGGTGGTAGGTTAACAGAGACCTCCGACATCATAGTGGTGGGTTAACAGAAACCAAGTGCCATCATGGTGAGTTTCTAGCAGGCATAATGGGGAAGCTAACGACGCCTCAGCCGGATCTCGCGCGCTATTTTTTCAGAAGTTGCATGCAAACCAAACACCAATCATGCGGAAATCAACTATAATTAAACAAAAAATTGGGTGGTAGGTTAACAGAGACCTCCGATATCACAGTGGTGGGTTAACAGAAACCAAGTGACATCGTGGTGAGTTTCTAGCAGCCATTAAGGGGAAGCTATTGACACCTTAGCCGCACCCCTTGCTTAAGTTTTTCACAAGTTGCATGCAAATCAAGCACCAATCGTACGGAAATCAACCATAATTAAACAAAAATTTGGGTGGTAGGTTAACAGAGACCTCCGATATCACAGTGGTGGGTTAACCGAAACCAAGTGCTATCGTGGTGAGTTTTTAGCAGGCATAAATGGGAAGCTAACGACACCTTAGCCGGATCTCTCGCACTATTTTTTCAGAAGTTGCATGCAACTCAAGCACCAATCGTACGGAATTCAACCATAATTAAACAAAAATTTGGGTGGTAGGTTAACAGAGACCTCCGATATCATAGTGGTGGGTTAACAGAAACCAAGTGCCATCGTGGTGAGTTTCTAGCAGGCATAAATGGGAAGCTAACGACACCTTAGCCGGATCTCTCGTGCTATTTTTTCAGAAGTTGCATGCAACTCAAGCACCAATCGTACGGAAATCAACCATAATTAAACAGAAATTTGGGTGGTAGGTTAGCAGAGACATCATAGTGGTGGGTTAACAGAAACCAAGTGCCATCGTGGTGAGTTTCTAGCAGGCATAAATGGGAAGCTAACGACACCTTAGCCGGATCTCTCGTGCTATTTTTTCAGAAGTTGCATACAACTCAAGCACCAATCGTACGGAAATCAACTATAATTAAACAAAAAATTGGGTGGTAGGTTAACAGAGACCTCCGATATCACAGTGGTGTGTTAACAGAAAGCAAGTGCCATCGAGGTGAGTTTATAGCAGGCATTAAGGGGAAGCTTATGACACCTTAGCCGCACCCCTTGCTTAAGTTTTCCACAAGTTGCATGCAAATCAAGCACCAATCGTACGGAAATCAACCATAATTAAACAAAAATTTGGAAGGTAGGTTAACAGGGACCCCCGATATCATAGTGGTGGGTTAACAGAAACCAAGTGCTATCGTGGTGAGTTTCTAGCAGGCATAAATGGGAAGCTAACGACACCTTAGCCGGATCTCTCGCGCTATTTTTCAGAAGTTGCATGCAACTCAAGCACCAATCGTAAAGAAATCAACCATAATTAAACCAAAATTTGGGTGGTAAGTTAACAGAGACCCCCGATATCATAGTGGTGGGTTAACAGAAACCAAGTTCCATCGTGGTGAGTTTCTAGCAGGCATAAATGGGAAGCTAACGACACTTTAGCCGGATCTCTCGCGCTATTTTTTCAGAAGTTGCATGCAATTCAAGCACCAATCGTACGGAAATCAACCATAATTAAACAGAAATTTGGGTGGTAGGTTAACAGAGACTTTCGATATCATAGTGGTGGGATAACAGAAACCAAGTGCTATCTTGGTGAGTTTCTAGCAGGCATAAAGGGGAAGCTAACGAAACCTTAGCCGGATCTCTCGCGCTATTTTTTCAGAAGTTGCATGCAACTCAAGCACCAATCGTACGGAAATCAGCCATAATTAAACAAAAATGTGGGTGGTAGGTTAACAGAGACCCCCGATATCATAGTGGTGGGTTAACAGAAGCCAAGTGCCATCGTGGTGAGTTTCTAGAAGGCATAAATGGGAAGCTAACGCCACCTTAGCCGGATCTCTCGCGCTATTTTTTCAGAAGTTGCATGCAACTCAAGCACCAATCGTACGGAAATCAACCATAATTAAACAAAAATTTGGGTGGTAGGTTAACAGAGACACCCGATATCATAGTGGTGGGTTAACAGAAACCAAGTGCCATCGTGGTGAGTTTCTAGCAGGCATAAATGGGAAGCTAACGACACCTTAGCCGCATCTCTCGTGCTATTTTTTCAGAAGTTGCATACAACTCAAGCACCAATCGTAAGGAAATCAACAATAATTAAACAAAAATTTGGGTGGTAGGGTAACAGAGACCCCCGATATCATAGTGGTGGGTTAACAGAAACCAAGTGCCATCGTGGTGAGTTTCTAGTAGGCATAAATGGGAAGCTAACGACACCTTAGCCGGATCTCTCGCGCGATTTTTTCAGAAGTTGCATGCAAACCAAGCACCAATCGTACGGAAATCAACTATAATTAAACAAAAAATTGGGTGGTAGGTTAACAGAGACCTCCGATATCACAGTGGTGGGTTAACAGAAACCAAGTGCCATCGAGGTGAGTTTCTAGCAGGCATTAAGGGGAAGCTAACGACACTTTAGCCGGATCTCTCGCGCTATTTTTTCAGAAGTTGCATGCAACTCAAGCACCAATCGTAAGGAAATCAACCATAATTAAACAAAAATTTGGGTGGTAGGTTAACAGAGACCTGCGATATCATAGTGGTGGGTTAACAGAAATCAAACTCCATCGTCGTGAGTTTCTAGCAGGCATAAATGGGAAGCTAACGACACCTTAGCCGGATCTCTCGCGCTATTTTTTCAGAAGTTGCATGCAACTCAAGCACCAATCGTAAGGAAATCAACCATAATTAAACAAAAATTTGGGTGGTAGGTTAACAGAGACCCCCGATATCATAGCGGTGGGTTAACAGAAACCAAGTGCCATCGTGGTGAGTTTCTAGCAGGCATAAATGGGAAGCTAACGACACCTTAGCTGGATCTCTCGCGCTATTTTTTCGGAAGTTGCATGCAACTCAAGCACCAATCGTACGGAAATCAACCATAATTAAACAAAAATTTGGGTGGTAGGTTAGCAGAGACATCATAGTGGTGGGTTAACAGAAACTAAGTGCCATCGTGGTGAGTTACTAGCAGGCATAAATGGGAAGCTAACGACACCTTAGCCGGATCTCTCGTGCTATTTTTTCAGAAGTTGCATACAACTCAAGCACCAATCGTAAGGAAATCAACAATAATTAAACAAAAATTTGGGTAGTAGGGTAACAGAGACCCCCGATATCATAGTGGTGGGTTAACAGAAACCAAGTTCCATCGTGGTGAGTTTCTAGCAGGCATAAATGGGAAGCTAACGACACCTTAGCTGGATCTCTCGCGCTATTTTTTCGGAAGTTGCATGCAACTCAAGCACCAATCGTACGGAAATCAACCATAACTAAACAGAAATTTGGGTGGTAGGTTAACAGAGACTTTCGATATCATAGTGGTGGGATAACAGAAACCAAGTGCTATCTTGGTGAGTTTCTAGCAGGCATAAAGCGGAAGCTAACGAAACCTTAGCCGGATCTCTCGCGCTATTTTTTCAGAAGTTGCATGCAACTCAAGCA
Organism: Anomoia purmunda; assembly: GCA_951828415.1. NCBI lineage: Eukaryota > Metazoa > Arthropoda > Insecta > Diptera > Tephritidae > Anomoia > Anomoia purmunda. Next base: position 83,990,423 of record OX639997.1, on the reverse strand, counting down.
ACAATCGTACGGAAATCAGCCATAATTAAACAAAAATGTGGGTGGTAGGTTAACAGAGACCCCCGATATCATAGTGGTGGGTTAACTGAAACCAAGTGCCATCGTGGTGAGTTTCTAGAAGGCATAAATGGGAAGCTAACGCCACCTTAGCCGGATCTCTCGCGCTATTTTTTCAGAAGTTGCATGCAACTCAAGCACCAATCGTAAGGAAATCAACCATAATTAAACAAAAATTTGGGTGGTAGGTTAACAGAGACCTGCGATATCATAGTGGTGGGTTAACAGAAACCAAGTTTCATCGTCGTGAGTTTCTAGCAGGCATAAATGGGAAGCTAACGACACCTTAACCGGATCTCGCGCGCTATTTTTTCAGAAGTTGCATGCAACTCAAGCACCAATCGTAAGGAAATCAACCATAATTAAACAAAAATTTGGGTGGTAGGTTAACAGAGACCCCCGATATCATAGCGGTGGGTTAACAGAAACCAAGTGCCATCGTGGTGAGTTTCTAGCAGGCATAAATGGGAAGCTAACGACACCTTAGCCGGATCTCACGCGCTATTTTTTCAGAAGTTGCATACAACTCAAGCACCAATCGTAAGGAAATCAACATAATTAAACAAAAATTTGGGTGGTAGGTTAACAGAGACCCCCGATATCATAGTGGTAGGTTAACAGAAACCAAGTGCCATCGTGGTGAGTTTCTAGCAGGCATAAATGGGAAGCTAACGACACCTTAGCAGGATCTCTCGCGCTATTTTTTCAGAAGTTGCATGCAACTCAAGCACCAATCGTAAGGAAATCAACCATAATTAAACAGAAATTTGGGTGGTAGGTTAACAGAGACCCCCGATATCATAGTGGTGGGTTAACAGAAAACAAGTGCCACCGTGGTGAGTTTCTAGCAGGCATAAATGGGAAGCTAACGACACCTTAGCCGGATATCTCGCGCTATTTTTTCAGAAGTTGCATGCAACTCAAGCACCAATCGTACGGAAATCAACTATAATTAAACAAAAAATTGGGTGGTAGGTTAACAGAGACCTCCGATATCACAGTGGTGGGTTAACAGAAACCAAGTGCCATCGAAGTGAGTTTCTAGCAGGCATTAAGGGGAAGCTAACGACACTTTAGCCGGATCTCTCGCGCTATTTTTTCAGAAGTTGCATGCAACTCAAGCACCAATCGTAAGGAAATCAACCATAATTAAACAAAAATTTGGGTGGTAGGTTAACAGAGACCTGCGATATCATAGTGGTGGGTTAACAGAAACCAAGTTCCATCGTCGTGAGTTTCTAGCAGGCATAAATGGGAAGCTAACGACACCTTAGCCGGATCTCTCGCGCTATTTTTTCAGAAGTTGCATGCAACTCAAGCACCAATCGTAAGGAAATCAACCATAATTAAACAAAAATTTGGGTGGTAGGTTAACAGAGACCCCCGATATCATAGCGGTGGGTTAACAGAAACCAAGTGCCATCGTGGTGAGTTTCTAGCAGGCATAAATGGGAAGCTAACGACACCTTAGCTGGATCTCTCGCGCTATTTTTTCGGAAGTTGCATGCAACTCAAGCACCAATCGTACGGAAATCAACCATAATTAAACAAAAATTTGGGTGGTAGGTTAGCAGAGACATCATAGTGGTGGGTTAACAAAAACCAAGTGCCATCGTGGTGAGTTTCTAGCAGGCATAAATGGGAAGCTAACGACACCTTAGCCGGATCTCTCGTGCTATTTTTTCAGAAGTTGCATACAACTCAAGCACCAATCGTAAGGAAATCAACAATAATTAAACAAAAATTTGGGTAGTAGGGTAACAGAGACCCCCGATATCATAGTGGTGGGTTAACAGAAACCAAGTTCCATCGCGGTGAGTTTCTAGCAGGCATAAATGGGAAGCTAACGACACCTTAGCTGGATCTCTCGCGCTATTTTTTCGGAAGTTGCATGCAACTCAAGCACCAATCGTACGGAAATCAACCATAATTAAACAAAAATTTGGGTGGTATGTTAGCAGAGACATCATAGTGGTGGGTTAACAGAAACCAAGTGCCATCGTGGTGAGTTTCTAGCAGGCATAAATGGGAAGCTAACGACACCTTAGCCGGATCTCTCGTGCTATTTTTTCAGAAGTTGCATACAACTCAAGCACCAATCGTACGGAAATCAACTATAATTAAACAAAAAATTGGGTGGTAGGTTAACAGAGACCTCCGATATCACAGTGGTGTGTTAACAGAAAGCAAGTGCCATCGAGGTGAGTTTCTAGCAGGCATTAAGGGGAAGCTTATGACACCTTAGCCGCACCCCTTGCTTAAGTTTTCCACAAGTTGCATGCAAATCAAGCACCAATCGTACGGAAATCAACCATAATTAAACAAAAATTTGGAAGGTAGGTTAACAGGGACCCCCGATATCATAGTGGTGGGTTAACAGAAACCAAGTGCTATCGTGGTGAGTTTCTAGCAGGCATAAATGGGAAGCTAACGACACCTTAGCCGGATCTCTCGCGCTATTTTTCAGAAGTTGCATGCAACTCAAGCACCAGTCGTGAGGAAATCAACCATAATTAAACCAAAATTTGGGTGGTAGGTTAACAGATACTCCCGATATCATAGTGGTGGGTTAACAGAAACCAAGTGCCATCGTGGTGAGTTTCTAGTAGGCATAAATGAGAAGCTAACGACGTCTTAGCCGGATCTCTCGCGCTATTTTTTCAGAAGTTGCATGCAACTCAAGCACCAATCGTAAAGAAATCAACTATAATTAAACAAAAAATTGGGTGGTAGGTTAACAGAGACCTCCGATATCACAGTGGTGGGTTAACAGAAACCAAGTGCCATCGAGGTGAGTTTCTAGCAGGCATTAAGGGGAAGCTAACGACACTTTAGCCGGATCTCTCGCGCTATTTTTTCAGAAGTTGCATGCAACTCAAGCACCAATCGTAAGGAAATCAACCATAATTAAACAAAAATTTGGGTGGTAGGTTAACAGAGACCTGCGATATCATAGTGGTGGGTTAACAGAAACCAAGTTCCATCGTCGTGAGTTTCTAGCAGGCATAAATGGGAAGCTAACGACACCTTAGCCGGATCTCTCGCGCTATTTTTTCAGAAGTTGCATGCAACTCAAGCACCAATCGTAAGGAAATCAACCATAATTAAACAAAAATTTGGGTGGTAGGTTAACAGAGACCCCCGATATCATAGCGGTGGGTTAACAGAAACCAAGTGCCATCGTGGTGAGTTTCAAGCAGGCATAAATGGGAAGCTAACGACACCTTAGCCGGATCTCTCGCGCTATTTTTTCAGAAGTTGCATACAACTCAAGCACCAATCGTAAGGAAATCAACCATAAGTAATTAAACAAAAATTTGGGTGGTAGGTTAACAGAGACCCCCGATATCATAGTGGTGGGTTAACAGAAACCAAGTGCCATCGTGGTGAGTTTCTAGCAGGCATAAATGGGAAGCTAACGACACCTTAGCAGGATCTCTCGCGCTATTTTTTCAGAAGTTGCATGCAACTCAAGCACCAATCGTACGGAAATCAACCATAATTAAACAGAAATTTGGGTGGTAGGTTAACAGAGACCTCCGATATCATAGTGGTGGGTTAACAGAAACCAAGTGGCATCATGGTGAGTTTCTAGCAGGCATAATTGGGACGCTATCGACGCCTCAGCCGGATCTCGCGCGCTATTTTTTCAGAAGTTGCATGCAAACGAAACACCAATCATGCGGAAATCAACTATAATTAAACAAAAAATTGGGTGGTAGGTTAACAGAGACCTCCGATATCACAGTGGTGGGTTAACAGAAACCAAGTGACATCGTGGTGAGTTTCTAGCAGGCATTAAGGGGAAGCTAACGACACCTTAGCCGGTTCTCTCGCGCTATTTTTTCAGAAGTTGTATGCAACTCAAGCACCAATCGTAAGAAAATCAACCATAATTGAACAAAAATTTGGGTGGTAGCTTAACAGAGACCCCCGATATCATAGTGGTGGGTTAACAGAAACTAAGTGCCATCATGGTGAGTTTCTAGTAGACATAAATGGGAAGCTAACGACACCTTAGCCGGATCTCTCGCGCTATTTTTTCAGAAGTTGCATGCAACTCAAGCACCAATCGTAAGGAAATCAACCATAATTAAACAAAAATTTGGGTGGTAGGTTAACAGAGACCCCCGATATCATAGTGGTGGGTTAAGAGAAACCAAGTGCCATCGTGGTGAGTTTCTAGCAGGCATAAAGGGGAAGCTATCGAAACCTTAGCCGGATCTCTCGCGCTATTTTTTCAGAAGTTGCATGCAACTCAAGCACCAATCGTAAGGAAATCAACCATAATTAAACAAAAATTTGGGTGGTAGGTTAACAGAGACCCCCGATATCATAGTGGTGGGTTAACAGAAAACAAGTGCCACCGTGGTGAGTTTCTAGCAGGCATAAATGGGAAGCTAACGACACCTTAGCCGGATCTCTCGCGCTATTTTTTCAGAAGTTGCATGCAACTCAAGCACCAATCGTACGGAAATCAACCATAATTAAACAGAAATTTGGGTGGTAGGTTAACAGAGACCTCCGATATCATAGTGGTGGGTTAACAGAAACCAAGTGCCATCATGGTGAGTTTCTAGCAGGCATAATGGGGAAGCTAACGACGCCTCAGGTGGATCTCGCGCGCTATTTTTTCAGAAGTTGCATGCAAACCAAACACCAATCATGCGGAAATCAACTATAATTAAACAAAAAATTGGGTGGTAGGTTAACAGAGACCTCCGATATCACAGTGGTGGGTTAACAGAAACCAAGTGACATCGTGGTGAGTTTCTAGCAGCCATTAAGGGGAAGCTATTGACACCTTAGCCGCACCCCTTGCTTAAGTTTTTCACAAGCTGCATGCAAATCAAGCACCAATCGTACGGAAATCAACCATAATTAAACAAAAATTTGGGTGGTAGGTTAACAGAGACCTCCGATATCACAGTGGTGGGTTAACCGAAACCAAGTGCTATCGTGGTGAGTTTTTAGCAGGCATAAAAGCGAAGCTAACGACACCTTAGCCGGATCTCTCGCACTATTTTTTCAGAAGTTGCATGCAACTCAAGCACCAATCGTACGGAAATCAACCATAATTAAACAAAAATTTGGGTGGTAGGTTAACAGAGACCTCCGATATCATAGTGGTGGGTTAACAGAAACCAAGTGCCATCGTGGTGAGTTTCTAGCAGGCATAAATGGGAAGCTAACGACACCTTAGCCGGATCTCTCGTGCTATTTTTTCAGAAGTTGCATGCAACTCAAGCACCAATCGTACGGAAATCAACCATAATTAAACAGAAATTTGGGTGGTAGGTTAACAGAGACCTCCGATATCATAGTGGTGGGTTAACAGAAACCAAGTGCCATCGTGGTGAGTTTCTAGCAGGCATAAATGGGAAGCTAACGACACCTTAGCTGAATCTCTCGCGCTATTTTTTCGGAAGTTGCATGCAACTCAAGCACCAATCGTACGGAAATCAACCATAATTAAACAAAAATTTGGGTGGTAGGTTAGCAGAGACATCATAGTGGTGGGTTAACAGAAACCAAGTGCCATCGTGGTGAGTTTCTAGCAGGCATGAATGGGAAGCTAACGACACCTTAGCCGGATCTCTCGTGCTATTTTTTCAGAAGTTGCATACAACTCAAGCACCAATCGTAAGGAAATCAACAATAATTAAACAAAAATTTGGGTGGTAGGGTAACAGAGACCCCCGATATCATAGTGGTGGGTTAACAGAAACCAAGTGCCATCGTGGTGAGTTTCTAGTAGGCATAAATGGGAAGCTAACGACACCTTAGCCGGATCTCTTGCGCTATTTTTTCAGAAGTTGCATGCAAACCAAGCACCAATCGTACGGAAATCAACTATAATTAAACAAAAAATTGGGTGGTAGGTTAACAGAGACCTCTGATATCACAGTGGTGTGTTAACAGAAAGCAAGTGCCATCGAGGTGAGTTTCTAGCAGGCATTAAGGGGAAGCTTATGACACCTTAGCCGCACCCCTTGCTTAAGTTTTCCACAAGTTGCATGCAAATCATACACCAATCGTACGGAAATCAACCATAATTAAACAAAAATTTGGAAGGTAGGTTAACACGGACCCCCGATATCATAGTGGTGGGTTAACAGAAACCAAGTGCTATCGTGGTGAGTTTCTAGCAGGCATAAATGGGAAGCTAACGACACCTTAGCCGGATCTCTCGCGCTATTTTTCAGAAGTTGCATGCAACTCAAGCACCAGTCGTGAGGAAATCAACCATAATTAAACCAAAATTTGGGTGGTAGCTTAACAGAGACCCCCGATATCATAGTGGTGGGTTAACAGAAACTAAGTGCCATCGTGGTGAGTTTCTAGTAGACATAAATGGGAAGCTAACGACACCTTAGCCGGATCTCTCGCGCTATTTTTTCAGAAGTTGCATGCAACTCAAGCACCAATCGTAAGGAAATCAACCATAATTAAACAAAAATTTGGGTGGTAGGTTAACAGAGACCCCCGATATCATAGTGGTGGGTTAAGAGAAACCAAGTGCCATCGTGGTGAGTTTCTAGCAGGCATAAAGGGGAAGCTATCGAAACCTTAGCCGGATCTCTCGCGCTATTTTTTCAGAAGTTGCATGCAACTCAAGCACCAATCGTAAGGAAATCAACCATAATTAAACAAAAATTTGGGTGGTAGGTTAACAGAGACCCCCGATATCATAGTGGTGGGTTAACAGAAAACAAGTGCCACCGTGGTGAGTTTCTAGCAGGCATAAATGGGAAGCTAACGACACCTTAGCCGGATCTCTCGCGCTATTTTTTCAGAAGTTGCATGCAACTCAAGCACCAATCGTACGGAAATCAACCATAATTAAACAGAAATTTGGGTGGTAGGTTAACAGAGACCTCCGATATCATAGTGGTGGGTTAACAGAAACCAAGTGCCATCATGGTGAGTTTCTAGCAGGCATAATGGGGAAGCTAACGACGCCTCAGGTGGATCTCGCGCGCTATTTTTTCAGAAGTTGCATGCAAACCAAACACCAATCATGCGGAAATCAACTATAATTAAACAAAAAATTGGGTGGTAGGTTAACAGAGACCTCCGATATCACAGTGGTGGGTTAACAGAAACCAAGTGACATCGTGGTGAGTTTCTAGCAGCCATTAAGGGGAAGCTATTGACACCTTAGCCGCACCCCTTGCTTAAGTTTTTCACAAGCTGCATGCAAATCAAGCACCAATCGTACGGAAATCAACCATAATTAAACAAAAATTTGGGTGGTAGGTTAACAGAGACCTCCGATATCACAGTGGTGGGTTAACCGAAACCAAGTGCTATCGTGGTGAGTTTTTAGCAGGCATAAAAGCGAAGCTAACGACACCTTAGCCGGATCTCTCGCACTATTTTTTCAGAAGTTGCATGCAACTCAAGCACCAATCGTACGGAAATCAACCATAATTAAACAAAAATTTGGGTGGTAGGTTAACAGAGACCTCCGATATCATAGTGGTGGGTTAACAGAAACCAAGTGCCATCGTGGTGAGTTTCTAGCAGGCATAAATGGGAAGCTAACGACACCTTAGCCGGATCTCTCGTGCTATTTTTTCAGAAGTTGCATGCAACTCAAGCACCAATCGTACGGAAATCAACCATAATTAAACAGAAATTTGGGTGGTAGGTTAACAGAGACCTCCGATATCATGGTGGTGGGTTAACAGAAACCAAGTGCCATCGTGGTGAGTTTCTAGCAGGCATAAATGGGAAGCTAACGACACCTTAGCTGAATCTCTCGCGCTATTTTTTCGGAAGTTGCATGCAACTCAAGCACCAATCGTACGGAAATCAACCATAATTAAACAAAAATTTGGGTGGTAGGTTAGCAGAGACATCATAGTGGTGGGTTAACAGAAACCAAGTGCCATCGTGGTGAGTTTCTAGCAGGCATGAATGGGAAGCTAACGACACCTTAGCCGGATCTCTCGTGCTATTTTTTCAGAAGTTGCATACAACTCAAGCACCAATCGTAAGGAAATCAACAATAATTAAACAAAAATTTGGGTGGTAGGGTAACAGAGACCCCCGATATCATAGTGGTGGGTTAACAGAAACCAAGTGCCATCGTGGTGAGTTTCTAGTAGGCATAAATGGGAAGCTAACGACACCTTAGCCGGATCTCTTGCGCTATTTTTTCAGAAGTTGCATGCAAACCAAGCACCAATCGTACGGAAATCAACTATAATTAAACAAAAAATTGGGTGGTAGGTTAACAGAGACCTCTGATATCACAGTGGTGTGTTAACAGAAAGCAAGTGCCATCGAGGTGAGTTTCTAGCAGGCATTAAGGGGAAGCTTATGACACCTTAGCCGCACCCCTTGCTTAAGTTTTCCACAAGTTGCATGCAAATCAAGCACCAATCGTACGGAAATCAACCATAATTAAACAAAAATTTGGAAGGTAGGTTAACACGGACCCCCGATATCATAGTGGTGGGTTAACAGAAACCAAGTGCTATCGTGGTGAGTTTCTAGCAGGCATAAATGGGAAGCTAACGACACCTTAGCCGGATCTCTCGCGCTATTTTTCAGAAGTTGCATGCAACTCAAGCACCAGTCGTGAGGAAATCAACCATAATTAAACCAAAATTTGGGTGGTAGGTTAACAGATACCCCCGATATCATAGTGGTGGGTTAACAGAAACCAAGTGCCATCGTGGTGAGTTTCTAGTAGGCATAAATGAGAAGCTAACGACGTCTTAGCCGGATCTCTCGCGCTATTTTTTCAGAAGTTGCATGCAAATCAAGCACCAATCGTACGGAATCAACCATAATTAAACAAAAATGTGGGTGGTAGGTTAACAGAGACCCCCGATATCATAGTGGTGGGTTAACAGAAACCAAGTGCCATCGTGATGAGTTTCTAGCAGGCATAAATAAGAAGCTAACGACACCTTAGCCGGATCTCTCGCGCTATTTTTTCAGAAGTTGCATGCAACTCAAGCACCAATCGTAAAGAAATCAACCATAATTAAACACAAATTTGGGTGGTAAGTTAACAGAGACCCCCGATATCATAGTGGTGGGTTAACAGAAACCAAGTTCCATCGTGGTGAGTTTCTAGCAGGCATAAATGGGAAGCTAACGACACTCTAGCCGGATTTCTCGCGCTATTTTTTCAGAAGTTGCATGCAACTCAAGCACCAATCGTAAGGAAATCAACCATAATTAAACAAAAATTTGGGTGGTAGGTTAACAGAGACCTCCGATATCATAGTGGTGGGTTAACAGAAACCAAGTTCCATCGTGGTGAGTTTCTAGCAGGCATAAATGGGAAGCTAACGACACCTTAGCCGGATCTCTCGCGCTATTTTTTCAGAAGTTGCATGCAACTCAAGCACCAATCGTAAGGAAATCAACCATAATTAAACAAAAATTTGGGTGGTAGGTTAACAGAGACCCCCGATATCATAGCGGTGGGTTAACAGAAACCAAGTGCCATCGTGGTGAGTTTCTAGCAGGCATAAATGGGAAGCTAACGACACCTAAGCCGGATCTCTCGCGCTATTTTTTCAGAAGTTGCATGCAACTCAAGCACCAATCGTAAGGAAATCAACCATAATTAAACAAAAATTTGGGTGGTAGGTTAACAGAGACCCCCGATATCATAGTGGTGGGTTAACAGAAACCAAGTGCCATCGTGGTGAGTTTCTAGCAGGCATAAATGGGAAGCTAACGACACCTTAGCAGGATCTCTCGCGCTATTTTTTCAGAAGTTGCATGCAACTCAAGCACCAATCGTACGGAAATCAACCATAATTAAACAGAAATTTGGGTGGTAGGTTAACAGAGACCTCCGATATCATAGTGGTGGGTTAACAGAAACCAAGTGGCATCATGGTGAGTTTCTAGCAGGCATAATGGGGACGCTAACGACGCCTCAGCCGGATCTCGCGCGCTATTTTTTCAGAAGTTGCATGCAAACGAAACACCAATCATGCGGAAATCAACTATAATTAAACAAAAAATTGGGTGGTAGGTTAACAGAGACCTCCGATATCACAGTGGTGGGTTAACAGAAACCAAGTGACATCGTGGTGAGTTTCTAGCAGGCATTAAGGGGAAGCTAACGGCACCTTAGCCGGATCTCTCGCGCTATTTTTTCAGAAGTTGCATGCAACTCAAGCACCAATCGTAAGAAAATCAACCATAATTGAACAAAAATTTGGGTGGTAGGTTAACAGAGACCCCCGATATCATAGTGGTGGGTTAACAGAAACTAAGTGCCATCGTGGTGAGTTTCTAGTAGGCATAAATGGGAAGCTAACGACACCTTAGCCGGATCTCTCGCGCTATTTTTTCAGAAGTTGCATGCAACTCAAGCACCAATCGTAAGGAAATCAACCATAATTAAACAGAAATTTGGGTGGTAGGTTAACAGAGACCTCCTATATCATAGTGGTGGGTTAACAGAAACCAAGTGCCATCGTGGTGACTTTCTAGCAGGCATAAATTTGAAGCTAACGACACCTTAGCCGGATCTCTCGCGCTATTTTTTCAGAAGTTGCATGCAACTCAAGCACCAATCGTACGGAAATCAACCATAATTAAACAGAAATTTGGATGGTAGGTTAACAGAGACCTCCGTTAACATAGTGGTGGGTTAACAGAAACCAAGTGCCATCGTGGTGAGTTTCTAGCAGGCATAAATGGGAAGCTAACGACACCTTAGCCGGATCTCTCGTGCTATTTTTTCAGAAGTTGCATGCAATTCAAGCACCAATCGTACGGAAATCAACCATAATTAAACAGAAATTTGGGTGGTAGGTTAACAGAGACTTTCGATATCATAGTGGTGGGATAACAGAAACCAAGTGCTATCATGGTGAGTTTCTAGCAGGCATAAAGGGGGAGCTAACGAAACCTTAGCCGGATCTCTCGCGCTATTTTTTCAGAAGTTGCATGCAACTCAAGCAACAATCGTACGGAAATCAACCATAATTAAACAAAAATGTGGGTGGTAGGTTAACAGAGACCCCCGATATCCTAGTGGTGGGTTAACAGAAACCAAGTGCCATCGTGGTGAGTTTCTAGAAGGCATAAATGGGAAGCTAACGACACCTTAGCCGGATCTCTCGCGCTATTTTTTCAGAAGATGCATGCAACTCAAGCACCAATCGTACGGAAATCAACCATAATTAAACAAAAATTTGGGTGGTAGGGTAACAGAGACCCCCGATGTCATAGTGGTGGGTTAACAGAAACCAAGTACCATCGTGGTGAGTTTCTAGCAGGCATAAATGGGAAGCTAACGACACCTTAGCCGGATCTCTCGTGCTATTTTTTCAGAAGGTTCATGCAACTCAAGCACCAATCGTAAGGAAATCAACCATAATTAAACAAAAATTTGGGTGGTAGGTTAACAGAGACCCCCGATATCATAGTGGTGGGTTAACAGAAACCAAGTGCCATCGTAGTGACTTTCTAGCAGGCATAAATGGGAAGCTAACGACACCTTAGCCGGATCTCTCGCGCTATTTTTTCAGAAGTTGCATGCAACTCAAGCACCAATCGTACGGAAATCAACCATAATTAAACAGAAATTTGGGTGGTAGGTTAGCAGAGACCTCCGATATCATAGCGGTGGGTTAACAGAAACCAAGTGGCATCATGGTGAGTTTCTAGCAGGCATAATGGGGAAGCTAACGACGCCTCAGCCGGATCTCGCGCGCTATTTTTTCAGACAGAAGTTGCATGCAAACGAAACACCAATCATGCGGAAATCAACTATAATTAAAAAAAAATTGGGTGGTAGATTAACAGAGACCTCCGATATCATAGTGGTGGGTTAACAGAAACCAAGTGCCATCGTGGTGAGTTTCTAGCAGGCATAAATGGGAAGCTAACGACACCTTAGCTGGATCTCTCGCGCTATTTTTTCGGAAGTTGCATGCAACTCAAGCACCAATCGTACGGAAATCAACCATAATTAAACAAAAATTTGGGTGGTAGGTTAACAGAGACCTCCGATATCATAGTGGTGGGTTAACAGAAACCAAGTGCCATCGTGTTGAGTTTCTAGCAGGCATAAATGGGAAGCTAACGACACCTTAGCCGGATCTCTCGCGCTATTTTTTCAGAAGTTGCATGCAACTCAAGCACCAATCGTAAGGAAATCAACCATAATTAAACAAAAATTTGGGTGGTAGGTTAACAGAGACCCCCGATATCATAGTGGTGGGTTAACAGAAACCAAGTGCCATCGTGGTGAGTTTCTAGCAGGCATAAATGGGAAGCTAACGACACCTTAGCTGGATCTCTCGCGCTATTTTTTCGGAAGTTGCATGCAACTCAAGCACCAATCGTACGGAAATCAACCATAATTAAACAAAAATTTGGGTGGTAGGTTAGCAGAGACATCATAGTGGTGGGTTAACAGAAACCAAGTGCCATCGTGGTGAGTTTCTAGCAGGCATAAATGGGAAGCTAACGACACCTTAGCCGGATCTCTCGTGCTATTTTTTCAGAAGTTGCATACAACTCAAGCACCAATCGTAAGGAAATCAACAATAATTAAACAAAAATTTGGGTGGTAGGGTAACAGAGACCCCCGATATCATAGTGGTGGGTTAACAGAAACCAAGTGCCATCGTGGTGAGTTTCTAGTAGGCATAAATGGGAAGCTAACGACACCTTAGCCGGATCTCTTGCGCTATTTTTTCAGAAGTTGCATGCAAACCAAGCACCAATCGTACGGAAATCAACTATAATTAAACAAAAAATTGGGTGGTAGGTTAACAGAGACCTCCGATATCACAGTGGTGTGTTAACAGAAAGCAAGTGCCATCGAGGTGAGTTTCTAGCAGGCATTAAGGGGAAGCTTATGACACCTTAGCCGCACCCCTTGCTTAAGTTTTCCACAAGTTGCATGCAAATCAAGCACCAATCGTACGGAAATCAACCATAATTAAACACAAATTTGGAAGGTAGGTTAACAGGGACCCCCGATATCATAGTGGTGGGTTAACAGAAACCAAGTGCTATCGTGGTGAGTTTCTAGCAGGCATAAATGGGAAGCTAACGACACCTTAGCCGGATCTCTCGCGCTATTTTTCAGAAGTTGCATGCAACTCAAGCACCAGTCGTGAGGAAATCAACCATAATTAAACCAAAATTTGGGTCGTAGGTTAACAGATACCCCCGATATCATAGTGGTGGGTTAACAGAAACCAAGTGCCATCGTGGTGAGTTTCTAGCAGGCATAAATGAGAAGCTAACGACGTCTTAGCCGGATCTCTCGCGCTATTTTTTCAGAAGTTGCATGCAAATCAAGCACCAATCGTACGGAATCAACCATAATTAAACAAAAATGTGGGTGGTAGGTTAACAGAGACCCCCGATATCATAGTGGTGGGTTAACAGAAACCAAGTGCTATCGTGGTGAGTTTCTAGCAGGCATAAATAAGAAGCTAACGACACCTTAGCCGGATCTCTCGCGCTATTTTTTCAGAAGTTGCATGCAACTCAAGCACCAATCGTAAAGAAATCAACCATAATTAAACACAAATTTGGGTGGTAAGTTAACAGAGACCCCCGATATCATAGTGGTGGGTTAACAGAAACCAAGTTCCATCGTGGTGAGTTTCTAGCAGGCATAAATGGGAAGCTAACGACACTTTAGTTGGATCTCTCGCGCTATTTTTTCAGAAGTTGCATGCAACTCAAGCACCAATCGTAAGGAAATCAACCATAATTAAACAAAAATTTGGGTGGTAGGTTAACAGAGACCTCCGATATCATAGTGGTGGGTTAACAGAAACCAAGTTCCATCGTGGTGAGTTTCTAGCAGGCATAAATGGGAAGCTAACGACACCTTAGCCGGATCTCTCGCGCTACTTTTTCAGAAGTTGCATGCAACTCAAGCACCAATCGTAAGGAAATCAACCATAATTAAACAAAAATTTGGGTGGTAGGTTAACACAGACCCCCGATATCATAGCGGTGGGTTAACAGAAACCAAGTGCCATCGTGGTGAGTTTCTAGCAGGCATAAATGGGAAGCTAACGACACCTAAGCCGGATCTCTCGCGCTATTTTTTCAGAAGTTGCATGCAACTCAAGCACCAATCGTAAGGAAATCAACCATAATTAAACAAAAATTTGGGTGGTAGGTTAACAGAGACCCCCGATATCATAGTGGTGGGTTAACAGAAAGCAAGTGCCATCGTGGTGAGTTTCTAGCAGGCATAAATGGGAAGCTAACGACACCTTAGCAGGATCTCTCGCGCTATTTTTTCAGAAGTTGCATGCAACTCAAGCACCAATCGTACGGAAATCAACCATAATTAAACAGAAATTTGGGTGGTAGGTTAACAGAGACCTCCGATATCATAGTGGTGGGTTAACAGAAACCAAGTGGCATCATGGTGAGTTTCTAGCAGGCATAATGGGGACGCTAACGACGCCTCAGCCGGATCTCGCGCGCTATTTTTTCAGAAGTTGCATGCAAACGAAACACCAATCATGCGGAAATCAACTATAATTAAACAAAAAATTGGGTGGTAGGTTAACAGAGACCTCCGATATCACAGTGGTGGGTTAACAGAAACCAAGTGAAATCGTGGTGAGTTTCTAGCAGGCATTAAGGGGAAGCTAACGGCACCTTAGCCGGATCTCTCGCGCTATTTTTTCGGAAGTTGCATGCAACTCAAGCACCAATCGTACGGAAATCAACCATAATTAAACAAAAATTTGGGTGGTAGGTTAGCAGAGACATCATAGTGGTGGGTTAACAGAAACCAAGTGCCATCGTGGTGAGTTTCTAGCAGGCATAAATGGGAAGCTAACGACACCTTAGCCGGATCTCTTGTGCTATTTTTTCAGAAGTTGCATACAACTCAAGCACCAATCGTAAGGAAATCAACCATAATTAAACAAAAATTTGGGTGGTAGGGTAACAGAGACCCCCGATATCATAGTGGTCGGTTAACAGAAACCAAGTACCATCGTGGTGAGTTTCTAGTAGGCATAAATGGGAAGCTAACGACACCGTAGCCGGATCTCTTGCGCTATTTTTTCAGAAGTTGCATGCAAACCAAGCACCAATCGTACGGAAATCAACTATAATTAAACAAAAAATTGGGTGGTAGGTTAACAGAGACCTCCGATATCACAGTGGTGTGTTAACAGAAAGCAAGTGCCATCGAGGTGAGTTTCTAGCAGGCATTAAGGGGAAGCTTATGACACCTTAGCCGCACCCCTTGCTTAAGTTTTCCACAAGTTGCATGCAAATCAAGCACCAATCGTACGGAAATCAACCATAATTAAACACAAATTTGGAAGGTAGGTTAACAGGGACCCCCGATATCATAGTGGTGGGTTAACAGAAACCAAGTGCTATCGTGGTGAGTTTCTAGCAGGCATAAATGGGAAGCTAACGACACCTTAGCCGGATCTCTCGCGCTATTTTTCAGAAGTTGCATGCAACTCAAGCACCAGTCGTGAGGAAATCAACCATAATTAAACCAACATTTGGGTCGTAGGTTAACAGATACCCCCGATATCATAGTGGTGGGTTAACAGAAACCAAGTGCCATCGTGGTGAGTTGCTAGTAGGCATAAATGAGAAGCTAACGACGTCTTAGCCGGATCTCTCGCGCTATTTTTTCAGAAGTTGCATGCAAATCAAGCACCAATCTTACGGAATCAACCATAATTAAACAAAAATGTGGGTGGTAGGTTAACAGAGACCCCCGATATCATAGTGGTGGGTTAACAGAAACCAAGTGCTATCGTGGTGAGTTTCTAGCAGGCATAAATAAGAAGCTAACGACACCTTAGCCGGATCTCTCGCGCTATTTTTTCAGAAGTTGCATGCAACTCAATCACCAATCGTAAAGAAATCAACCATAATTAAACACAAATTTGGGTGGTAAATTAACAGAGACCCCCGATATCATAGTGGTGGGTTAAAAGAAACCAAGTTCCATCGTGGTGAGTTTCTAGCAGGCATAAATGGGAAGCTAACGACACTTTAGCCGGATCTCTCGCGCTATTTTTTCAGAAGTTGCATGCAACTCAAGCACCAATCGTAAGGAAATCAACCATAATTAAACAAAAATTTGGGTGGTAGGTTAACAGAGACCTCCGATATCATAGTGGTGGGTTAACAGAAACCAAGTTCCATCGTGGTGAGTTTCTAGCAGGCATAAATGGGAAGCTAACGACACCTTAGCCGGATCTCTCGCGCTACTTTTTCAGAAGTTGCATGCAACTCAAGCACCAATCGTAAGGAAATCAACCATAATTAAACAAAAATTTGGGTGGTAGGTTAGCACAGACCCCCGATATCATAGCGGTGGGTTAACAGAAACCAAGTGCCATCGTGGTGAGTTTCTAGCAGGCATAAATGGGAAGCTAACGACACCTAAGCCGGATCTCTCGCGCTATTTTTTCAGAAGTTGCATGCAACTCAAGCACCAATCGTAAGGAAATCAACCATAATTAAACAAAAATTTGGGTGGTAGGTTAACAGAGACCCCCGATATCATAGTGGTGGGTTAACAGAAAGCAAGTGCCATCGTGGTGAGTTTCTAGCAGGCATAAATGGGAAGCTAACGACACCTTAGCAGGATCTCTCGCGCTATTTTTTCAGAAGTTGCATGCAACTCAAGCACCAATCGTACGGAAATCAACCATAATTAAACAGAAATTTGGGTGGTAGGTTAACAGAGACCTCCGATATCATAGTGGTGGGTTAACAGAAACCAAGTGGCATCATGGTGAGTTTCTAGCGGGCATAATGGGGACGCTAACGACGCCTCAGCCGGATCTCGCGCGCTATTTTTTCAGAAGTTGCATGCAAACGAAACACCAATCATGCGGAAATCAACTATAATTAAACAAAAAATTGGGTGGTAGGTTAACAGAGACCTCCGATATCACAGTGGTGGGTTAACAGAAACCAAGTGACATCGTGGTGAGTTTCTAGCAGGCATTAAGGGGAAGCTAACGGCACCTTAGCCGGATCTCTCGCGCTATTTTTTCAGAAGTTGCATGCAACTCAAGCACCAATCGTAAGAAAATCAACCATAATTGAACAAAAATTTGGGTGGTAGGTTAACAGAGACCCCCGATATCATAGTGGTGGGTTGACAGAAACCAAGTGCCATCGTGGTGAGTTTCTAGTAGGCATAAATGGGAAGCTAACGACACCTTAGCCGGATCTCTCGCGCTATTTTTTCAGAAGTTGCATGCAACTCAAGCACCAATCGTAAGGAAATCAACCATAATTAAACAGAAATTTGGGTGGTAGGTTAACAGAGACCTCCTATATCATAGTGGTGGGTTAACAGAAACCAAGTGCCATCGTGGTGACTTTCTAACAGGCATAAATTTGAAGCTAACGACACCTTAGCCGGATCTCTCGCGCTATTTTTTCAGAAGTTGCATGCAACTCAAGCACCAATCGTACGGAAATCAACCATAATTAAACAGAAATTTGGGTGGTAGGTTAACAGAGACCTCCGTTATCATAGTGGTGGGTTAACAGAAACCAAGTGCCATCGTGGTGAGTTTCTAGCAGGCATAAATGGGAAGCTAACGACACCTTAGCCGGATCTCTCGTGCTATTTTTTCAGAAGTTGCATGCAATTCAAGCACCAATCGTACGGAAATCAACCATAATTAAACAGAAATTTGGGTGGTAGGTTAACAGAGACTTTCGATATCATAGTGGTGGGATAACAGAAACCAAGTGCTATCATGGTGAGTTTCTAGCAGGCATAAAGGGGGAGCTAACGAAACCTTAGCCGGATCTCTCGCGCTATTTTTTCAGAAGTTGCATGCAACTCAAGCAACAATCGTACGGAAATCAACCATAATTAAACAAAAATGTGGGTGGTAGGTTAACAGAGACCCCCGATATCATAGTGGTGGGTTAACAGAAACCAAGTGCCATCGTGGTGAGTTTCTAGAAGGCATAAATGGGAAGCTAACGACACCTTAGCCGGATCTCTCGCGCTATTTTTTCAGAAGATGCATGCAACTCAAGCACCAATCGTACGGAAATCAACCATAATTAAACAAAAAATTGGGTGGTAGGTTAACAGAGACACCCGATATCATAGTGGTGGGTTAACAGAAACCAAGTGCCATCGTGGTGAGTTTCTAGCAGGCATAAATGGGAAGCTAACGACACCTAAGCCGGATCTCTCGCGCTATTTTTTCAGAAGTTGCATGCAACTCAAGCACCAATCGTAAGGAAATCAACCATAATTAAACAAAAATTTGGGTGGTAGGTTAACAGAGACCCCCGATATCATAGTGGTGGGTTAACAGAAAGCAAGTGCCATCGTGGTGAGTTTCTAGGAGGCATAAATGGGAAGCTAACGACACCTTAGCAGGATCTCTCGCGCTATTTTTTCAGAAGTTGCATGCAACTCAAGCACCAATCGTACGGAAACCAACCATAATTAAACAGAAATTTGGGTGGTAGGTTAACAGAGACCTCCGATATCATAGTGGTGGGTTAACAGAAACCAAGTGGCATCATGGTGAGTTTCTAGCAGGCATAATGGGGACGCTAAGGACGCCTCAGCCGGATCTCGCGCGCTATTTTTTCAGAAGTTGCATGCAAACGAAACACCAATCATGCGGAAATCAACTATAATTAAACAAAAAATTGGGTGGTAGGTTAACAGAGACCTCCGATATCACAGTGGTGGGTTAACAGAAACCAAGTGACATCGTGGTGAGTTTCTAGCAGGCATTAAGGGGAAGCTAACGGCACCTTAGCCGGATCTCTCGCGCTATTTTTTCAGAAGTTGCATGCAACTCAAGCACCAATCGTAAGAAAATCAACCATAATTGAACAAAAATTTGGGTGGTAGGTTAACAGAGACCCCCGATATCATAGTGGTGGGTTGACAGAAACTAAGTGCCATCGTGGTGAGTTTCTAGTAGGCATAAATGGGAAGCTAACGACACCTTAGCCGGATCTCTCGCGCTATTTTTTCAGAAGTTGCATGCAACTCAAGCACCAATCGTAAGGAAATCAACCATAATTAAACAGAAATTTGGGTGGTAGGTTAACAGAGACCTCCTATATCATAGTGGTGGGTTAACAGAAACCAAGTGCCATCGTGGTGACTTTCTAACAGGCATACATTTGAAGCTAACGACACCTTAGCCGGATCTCTCGCGCTATTTTTTCAGAAGTTGCATGCAACTCAAGCACCAATCGTACGGAAATCAACCATAATTAAACAGAAATTTGGGTGGTAGGTTAACAGAGACCTCCGTTATCATAGTGGTGGGTTAACAGAAACCAAGTGCCATCGTGGTGAGTTTCTAGCAGGCATAAATGGGAAGCTAACGACACCTTAGCCGGATCTCTCGTGCTATTTTTTCAGAAGTTGCATGCAATTCAAGCACCAATCGTACGGAAATCAACCATAATTAAACAGAAATTTGGGTGGTAGGTTAACAGAGACTTTCGATATCATAGTGGTGGGATAACAGAAACCAAGTGCTATCATGGTGAGTTTCTAGCAGGCATAAAGGGGGAGCTAACGAAACCTTAGCCGGATCTCTCGCGCTATTTTTTCAGAAGTTGCATGCAACTCAAGCAACAATCGTACGGAAATCAACCATAATTAAACAAAAATGTGGGTGGTAGGTTAACAGAGACCCCCGATATCATAGTGGTGGGTTAACAGAAACCAAGTGCCATCGTGGTGAGTTTCTAGAAGGCATAAATGGGAAGCTAACGACACCTTAGCCGGATCTCTCGCGCTATTTTTTCAGAAGATGCATGCAACTCAAGCACCAATCGTACGGAAATCAACCATAATTAAACTATAATTAAACAAAAAATTGGGTGGTAGGTTAACAGAGACCTCCGATATCACAGTGGTGGGTTAACAGAAACCAAGTGCCATCGAGGTGAGTTTCTAGCAGGCATTAAGGGGAAGCTTATGACACCTTAGCCGCACCCCTTGCTTAAGTTTTCTACAAGTTGCATGCAAATCAAGCACCAATCATACGGAAATCAACCATAATTAAACAAAAATGTGGGTGGTAGGTTAACAGAGACCCCCGATATCATAGTGGTGGGTTAACAGAAACAAAGTGCCATCGTGGTGAGTTTCTAGCAGGCATAAATAAGAAGCTAACGACACCTTAGCCGGATCTCTCGTGCTATTTTTTCAGAAGTTGCATGCAATTCAAGCACCAATCGTACGGAAATCAACCATAATTAAACAGAAATTTGGGTGGTAGGTTAACAGAGACCTCCGATATCATAGTGGTGGGTTAACAGAAACCAAGTGCTATCGTGGTGAGTTTCTAGCAGGCATAAAGGGGAAGCTAACGACACCTTAGCCGGATCTGTCGCGCTATTTTTTCAGAAGTTGCATGCAACTCAAGCACCAATCGTACGGAAATCAACCATAATTAAACAAAAATGTGGGTGGTAGGTTAACAGAGACCCCCGATATTATAGTGGTGGGTTAACAGAAACCAAGTGGCATCGTGGTGAGTTTCTAGCAGGCATAAAGGGGAAGCTGACGACACCTTAGCCGGATCTCTCGCGCTATTTTTTCAGAAGTTGCACGCAACTCAAGCACCAATCGTAAAGAAATCAACCATAATTAAACACAAATTTGGGTGGTAAGTTAACAGAGCCCCCGATATCATAGTGGTGGGTTAACCGAAACCAAGTTGCATCATGGTGAGTTTCTAGCAGGCATAAACGGGAAGCTAACGACACTTTAGCCGGATCTCTCGCGCTATTTTTTCAGAAGTTGCATGCAACTCAAACACCAATCGTAAGGAAATCAACCATAATTAAACAAAAATTTGGGTGGTAGGTTAACAGAGACCTCCGATATCATAGTGGTGGGTTAACAGAAACCAAGTTCCATCGTGGTGAGTTTCTAGCAGGCATAAATGGGAAGCTAACGACACCTTAGCCGGATCTCTCGCGCTATTTTTTCAGAAGTTGCATGCAACTCAAGCACCAATCGTAAGGAAATCAACCATAATTAAACAACAATTTGGGTGGTAGGTTAACAGAGACCCCCGATATCATAGTGGTAGGTTAACAGAAACCAAGTGCCATCGTGGTGAGTTTCTAGCAGGCATAAATGGGAAGCTAACGACACCTTAGCCGGATCTCTTGCGCTATTTTTTCAGAAGGTTCATGCAACTCAAGCACCAATCGTAAGGAAATCAACCATAATTAAACAAAAATTTGGGTGGTAGGTTAACAGAGACCCCCGATATCATAGTGGTGGGTTAACAGAAACCAAGTGCCATCGTGGTGAGTTTCTAGCAGGCATAAATGGGAAGCTAACGACACCTTAGCCGGATCTCTCGCGCTATTTTTTCAGAAGTTGCATGCAACTCAAGCACCAATCGTACGGAAATCAACCATAATTAAACAGAAATTTGGGTGGTAGGTTAACAGAGACCTCAGATATCATAGCGGTGGGTTAACAGAAACCAAGTGGCATCATGGTGAGTTTCTAGCAGGCATAATGGGGAAGCTAACGACGCCTCAGCCGGATCTCGCGCGCTATTTTTTCAGACAGAAGTTGCATGCAAACGAAACACCAATCATGCGGAAATCAACTATAATTAAAAAAAAAATTGGGTGGTAGGTTAACAGAGACCTCCGATATCATAGTGGTGGGTTAACAGAAACCAAGTGCCATCGTGGTGAGTTTCTAGCAGGCATAAATGGGAAGCTAACGACACCTTAGCCGGATCTCTCGTGCTATTTTTTCAGCAGTTGCATGCAACTCAAGCACCAATCGTACGGAAATCAACCATAATTAAACAGAAATTTGGGTGGTAGGTTAACAGAGACCTCCGATATCATAGTGGTGGGTTAACAGAAACCAAGTGCCATCGTGGTGAGTTTCTAGCAGGCATAAATGGGAAGCTAACGGCACCTTAGCCGGATCTCTCGCGCTATTTTTTCAGAAGTTGCATGCAACTCAAGCACCAATCGTAAGAAAATCAACCATAATTGAACAAAAATTTGGGTGGTAGGTTAACAGAGACCCCCGATATCATAGTGGTGGGTTGACAGAAACCAAGTGCCATCGTGGTGAGTTTCTAGTAGGCATAAATGGGAAGCTAACGACACCTTAGCCGGATCTCTCGCGCTATTTTTTCAGAAGTTGCATGCAACTCAAGCACCAATCGTAAGGAAATCAACCATAATTAAACAGAAATTTGGGTGGTAGGTTAACAGAGACCTCCTATATCATAGTGGTGGGTTAACAGAAACCAAGTGCCATCGTGGTGACTTTCTAACAGGCATAAATTTGAAGCTAACGACACCTTAGCCGGATCTCTCGCGCTATTTTTTCAGAAGTTGCATGCAACTCAAGCACCAATCGTACGGAAATCAACCATAATTAAACAGAAATTTGGGTGGTAGGTTAACAGAGACCTCCGTTATCATAGTGGTGGGTTAACAGAAACCAAGTGCCATCGTGGTGAGTTTCTAGCAGGCATAAATGGGAAGCTAACGACACCTTAGCCGGATCTCTCGTGCTATTTTTTCAGAAGTTGCATGCAATTCAAGCACCAATCGTACGGAAATCAACCATAATTAAACAGAAATTTGGGTGGTAGGTTAACAGAGACTTTCGATATCATAGTGGTGGGATAACAGAAACCAAGTGCTTTCATGGTGAGTTTCTAGCAGGCATAAAGGGGGAGCTAACGAAACCTTAGCCGGATCTCTCGCGCTATTTTTTCAGAAGTTGCATGCAACTCAAGCAACAATCGTACGGAAATCAACCATAATTAAACAAAAATGTGGGTGGTAGGTTAACAGAGACCCCCGATATCATAGTGGTGGGTTAACAGAAACCAAGTGCCATCGTGGTGAGTTTCTAGAAGGCATAAATGGGAAGCTAACGACACCTTAGCCGGATCTCTCGCGCTATTTTTTCAGAAGATGCATGCAACTCAAGCACCAATCGTACGGAAATCAACCATAATTAAACAAAAAATTGGGTGGTAGGTTAACAGAGACACCCGATATCATAGTGGTGGGTTAACAGAAACCAAGTGCCATCGTGGTGAGTTTCTAGCAGGCATAAATGGGAAGCTAACGACACCTAAGCCGGATCTCTCGCGCTATTTTTTCAGAAGTTGCATGCAACTCAAGCACCAATCGTAAGGAAATCAACCATAATTAAACAAAAATTTGGGTGGTAGGTTAACAGAGACCCCCGATATCATAGTGGTGGGTTAACAGAAAGCAAGTGCCATCGTGGTGAGTTTCTAGCAGGCATAAATGGGAAGCTAACGACACCTTAGCAGGATCTCTCGCGCTATTTTTTCAGAAGTTGCATGCAACTCAAGCACCAATCGTACGGAAACCAACCATAATTAAACAGAAATTTGGGTGGTAGGTTAACAGAGACCTCCGATATCATAGTGGTGGGTTAACAGAAACCAAGTGGCATCATGGTGAGTTTCTAGCAGGCATAATGGGGACGCTAAGGACGCCTCAGCCGGATCTCGCGCGCTATTTTTTCAGAAGTTGCATGCAAACGAAACACCAATCATGCGGAAATCAACTATAATTAAACAAAAAATTGGGTGGTAGGTTAACAGAGACCTCCGATATCACAGTGGTGGGTTAACAGAAACCAAGTGACATCGTGGTGAGTTTCTAGCAGGCATTAAGGGGAAGCTAACGGCACCTTAGCCGGATCTCTCGCGCTATTTTTTCAGAAGTTGCATGCAACTCAAGCACCAATCGTAAGAAAATCAACCATAATTGAACAAAAATTTGGGTGGTAGGTTAACAGAGACCCCCGATATCATAGTGGTGGGTTGACAGAAACTAAGTGCCATCGTGGTGAGTTTCTAGTAGGCATAAATGGGAAGCTAACGACACCTTAGCCGGATCTCTCGCGCTATTTTTTCAGAAGTTGCATGCAACTCAAGCACCAATCGTAAGGAAATCAACCATAATTAAACAGAAATTTGGGTGGTAGGTTAACAGAGACCTCCTATATCATAGTGGTGGGTTAACAGAAACCAAGTGCCATCGTGGTGACTTTCTAACAGGCATACATTTGAAGCTAACGACACCTTAGCCGGATCTCTCGCGCTATTTTTTCAGAAGTTGCATGCAACTCAAGCACCAATCGTACGGAAATCAACCATAATTAAACAGAAATTTGGGTGGAAGGTTAACAGAGACCTCCGTTATCATAGTGGTGGGTTAACAGAAACCAAGTGCCATCGTGGTGAGTTTCTAGCAGGCATAAATGGGAAGCTAACGACACCTTAGCCGGATCTCTCGTGCTATTTTTTCAGAAGTTGCATGCAATTCAAGCACCAATCGTACGGAAATCAACCATAATTAAACAGAAATTTGGGTGGTAGGTTAACAGAGACTTTCGATATCATAGTGGTGGGATAACAGAAACCAAGTGCTATCATGGTGAGTTTCTAGCAGGCATAAAGGGGGAGCTAACGAAACCTTAGCCGGATCTCTCGCGCTATTTTTTCAGAAGTTGCATGCAACTCAAGCAACAATCGTACGGAAATCAACCATAATTAAACAGAAATTTGGGTGGTAGGTTAACAGAGACCTCCGATATCATAGTGGTGGGTTAACAGAAACCAAGTGCTATCGTGGTGAGTTTCTAGCAGGCATAAAGGGGAAGCTAACGACACCTTAGCCGGATCTGTCGCGCTATTTTTTCAGAAGTTGCATGCAACTCAAGCACCAATCGTACGGAAATCAACCATAATTAAACAAAAATGTGGGTGGTAGGTTAACAGAGACCCCCGATATTATAGTGGTGGGTTAACAGAAACCAAGTGGCATCGTGGTGAGTTTCTAGCAGGCATAAAGGGGAAGCTAACGACACCTTAGCCGGATCTCTCGCGCTATTTTTTCAGAAGTTGCACGCAACTCAAGCACCAATCGTAAAGAAATCAACCATAATTAAACACAAATTTGGGTGGTAAGTTAACAGAGCCCCCGATATCATAGTGGTGGGTTAACCGAAACCAAGTTGCATCATGGTGAGTTTCTAGCAGGCATAAACGGGAAGCTAACGACACTTTAGCCGGATCTCTCGCGCTATTTTTTCAGAAGTTGCATGCAACTCAAACACCAATCGTAAGGAAATCAACCATAATTAAACAAAAATTTGGGTGGTAGGTTAACAGAGACCTCCGATATCATAGTGGTGGGTTAACAGAAACCAAGTTCCATCGTGGTGAGTTTCTAGCAGGCATAAATGGGAAGCTAACGACACCTTAGCCGGATCTCTCGCGCTATTTTTTCAGAAGTTGCATGCAACTCAAGCACCAATCGTAAGGAAATCAACCATAATTAAACAACAATTTGGGTGGTAGGTTAACAGAGACCCCCGATATCATAGTGGTAGGTTAACAGAAACCAAGTGCCATCGTGGTGAGTTTCTAGCAGGCATAAATGGGAAGCTAACGACACCTTAGCCGGATCTCTTGCGCTATTTTTTCAGAAGGTTCATGCAACTCAAGCACCAATCGTAAGGAAATCAACCATAATTAAACAAAAATTTGGGTGGTAGGTTAACAGAGACCCCCGATATCATAGTGGTGGGTTAACAGAAACCAAGTGCCATCGTGGTGAGTTTCTAGCAGGCATAAATGGGAAGCTAACGACACCTTAGCCGGATCTCTCGCGCTATTTTTTCAGAAGTTGCATGCAACTCAAGCACCAATCGTACGGAAATCAACCATAATTAAACAGAAATTTGGGTGGTAGGTTAACAGAGACCTCCGATATCATAGCGGTGGGTTAACAGAAACCAAGTGGCATCATGGTGAGTTTCTAGCAGGCATAATGGGGAAGCTAACGACGCCTCAGCCGGATCTCGCGCGCTATTTTTTCAGACAGAAGTTGCATGCAAACGAAACACCAATCATGCGGAAATCAACTATAATTAAAAAAAAAATTGGGTGGTAGGTTAACAGAGACCTCCGATATCATAGTGGTGGGTTAACAGAAACCAAGTGCCATCGTGGTGAGTTTCTAGCAGGCATAAATGGGAAGCTAACGACACCTTAGCCGGATCTCTCGTGCTATTTTTTCAGCAGTTGCATGCAACTCAAGCACCAATCGTACGGAAATCAACCATAATTAAACAGAAATTTGGGTGGTAGGTTAACAGAGACCTCCGATATCATAGTGGTGGGTTAACAGAAACCAAGTGCCATCGTGGTGAGTTTCTAGCAGGCATAAATGGGAAGCTAACGACACCTTAGCCGGCTCTCTCGCGCTATTTTTTCAGAAGTTGCATGCAACTCAAGCACCAATCGTAAGGAAATCAACCATAATTAAACAAAAATTTGGGTGGTAGGTTAACAGAGACCCCCGATATCATAGTGGTGGGTTAACAGAAACCAAGTGCCATCGTGGTGAGTTTCTAGCAGGCATAAATGGGAAGCTAACGACACCTTAGCTGGATCTCTCGCGCTATTTTTTCGGAAGTTGCATGCAACTCAAGCACCAATCGTACGGAAATCAACCATAATTAAACAAAAATTTGGGTGGTAGGTTAAAAGAGACACCCGATATCATAGTGGTGGGTTAACAGAAACCAAGTGCCATCGTGGTGAGTTTCTAGCAGGCATAAATGGGAAGCTAACGACACCTTAGCCGGATCTCTCGTGCTATTTTTTCACAAGTTGCATACAACTCAAGCACCAATCGTAAGGAAATCAACAATAATTAAACAAAAATTTGGGTGGTAGGGTAACAGAGACCCCCGATATCATAGTGGTGGGTTAACAGAAACCAAGTGCCATCGTGGTGAGTTTATAGAAGGCATAAATGGGAAGCTAACGACACCTTAGCCGGATCTCTCGCGCTATTTTTTCAGAAGTTGCATGCAACTCAAGCACCAATCGTACGGAAATCAACCATAATTAAACAAAAATTTGGGTGGTAGGTTAACAGAGACACCCGATATCATAGTGGTGGGTTAACAGAAACCAAGTGGCATCGTGGTGAGTTTCTAGCAGGCATAAATGGGAAGCTAACGACACCTTAGCCGGATCTCTCTTGCTATTTTTCCAGAAGTTGCATACAACTCAAGCACCAATCGTAAGGAAATCTACAATAATTAAACAAAAATTTGGGTGGTAGGGTAACAGAGACCCCCGATATCATAGTGGTGGGTTAACAGAAACCAAGTGCCATCGTGGTGAGTTTCTAGTAGGCATAAATGGGAAGCTAACGACACCTTAGCCGGATCTCTCGCGCTATTTTTTCAGAAGTTGCATGCAAACCAAGCACCAATCGAACGGAAATCAACTATAATTAAACAAAAAATTGGGTGGTAGGTTAACAGAGACCTCCGATATCACAGTGGTGGGTTAACAGAAACCAAGTGCCATCGAGGTGAGTTTCTAGCAGGCATTAAGGGGAAGCTTATGACACCTTAGCCGCACCCCTTGCTTAAGTTTTCCACAAGTTGCATGCAAATCAAGCACCAATCCTACGGAAATTAACCATAATTAAACAGAAATTTGGGTGGTAGGTTAACAGAGACCTCCGATATCATAGTGGTGGGTTAACAGAAACCAAGTGCTTTCGTGGTGAGTTTCTAGCAGGCATAAAGGGGAAGCTAACGACACCTTAGCCAGATCTCTCGCGCTATTTTTCAGAAGTTGCATGCAACTCAAGCACCAATCGTACGGAAATCAACCATAATTAAACAAAAATGTGGGTGGTAGGTTAACAGAGACCCCCGATATGATAGTGGTGGGTTAACAGAAACAAAGTGCCATCGTGGTGAGTTTCTAGCAGGCATAAATAAGAAGCTAACGACACCTTAGCCGGATCTCTCGTGCTATTTTTTCAGAAGTTGCATGCAATTCAAGCACCAATCGTACGGAAATCAACCATAATTAAACAGAAATTTGGGTGGTAGGTTAACAGAGACCTCCGATATCATAGTGGTGGGTTAACAGAAACCAAGTGCTATCGTGGTGAGTTTCTAGCAGGCATAAAGGGGAAGCTAACGACACCTTAGCCGGATCTCTCGCGCTATTTTTTCAGAAGTTGCATGCAACTCAAGCACCAATCGTACGGAAATCAACCATAATTAAACAAAAATGTGGGTGGTAGGTTAACACAGACCCCCGATATTATAGTGGTGGGTTAACAGAAACCAAGTGGCATCGTGGTGAGTTTCTAGCAGGCATAAAGGGGAAGCTAACGACACCTTAGCCGGATCTCTCGCGCTATTTTTTCAGAAGTTGCACGCAACTCAAGCACCAATCGTAAAGAAATCAACCATAATTAAACACAAATTTGGGTGGTAAGTTAACAGAGCCCCCGATATCTCGCGCTATTTTTTCAGAAGTTGCATGCAACTCAAGCACCAATCGTAAGGAAATCAACCATAATTAAACAAAAATTTGGGTGGTAGGTTAACAGAGACCTCCGATATCATAGTGGTGGGTTAACAGAAACCAAGTTCCATCGTGGTGAGTTTCTAGCAGGCATAAATGGGAAGCTAACGACACCTTAGCCGGATCTCTCGCGCTATTTTTTCAGAAGTTGCATGCAACTCAAGCACCAATCGTACGGAAATCAACCATAATTAAACAGAAATTTGGGTGGTAGGTTAACAGAGACCTCCGATATCATAGCGGTGGGTTAACAGAAACCAAGTGGCATCATGGTGAGTTTCTAGCAGGCATAATGGGGAAGCTAACGACGCCTCAGCCGGATCTCGCGCGCTATTTTTTCAGACAGAAGTTGCATGCAAACGAAACACCAATCATGCGGAAATCAACTATAATTAAAAAAAAAATTGGGTGGTAGGTTAACAGAGACCTCCGATATCATAGTGGTGGGTTAACAGAAACCAAGTGCCATCGTGGTGAGTTTCTAGCAGGCATAATAGCCGGATCTCTCGTGCTATTTTTTCAGAAGTTGCATGCAACTCAAGCACCAATCGTACGGAAATCAACCATAATTAAACAGAAATTTGGGTGGTAGGTTAACAGAGACCTCCGATATCATAGTGGTGGGTTAACAGAAACCAAGTGCCATCGTGGTGAGTTTCTAGCAGGCATAAATGGGAAGCTAACGACACCTTAGCCGGCTCTCTCGCGCTATTTTTTCAGAAGTTGCATGCAACTCAAGCACCAATCGTAAGGAAATCAACCATAATTAAACAAAAATTTGGGTGGTAGGTTAACAGAGACCCCCGATATCATAGTGGTGGGTTAACAGAAACCAAGTGCCATCGTGGTGAGTTTCTAGCAGGCATAAATGGGAAGCTAACGACACCTTAGCTGGATCTCTCGCGCTATTTTTTCGGAAGTTGCATGCAACTCAAGCACCAATCGTACGGAAATCAACCATAATTAAACAAAAATTTGGGTGGTAGGTTAAAAGAGACACCCGATATCATAGTGGTGGGTTAACAGAAACCAAGTGCCATCGTGGTGAGTTTCTAGCAGGCATAAATGGGAAGCTAACGACACCTTAGCCGGATCTCTCGTGCTATTTTTTCAGAAGTTGCATACAACTCAAGCACCAATCGTAAGGAAATCAACAATAATTAAACAAAAATTTGGGTGGTAGGGTAACAGAGACCCCCGATATCATAGTGGTGGGTTAACAGAAACCAAGTGCCATCGTGGTGAGTTTCTAGAAGGCATAAATGGGAAGCTAACGACACCTTAGCCGGATCTCTCGCGCTATTTTTTCAGAAGTTGCATGCAACTCAAGCACCAATCGTACGGAAATCAACCATAATTAAACAAAAATTTGGGTGGTAGGTTAACAGAGACACCCGATATCATAGTGGTGGGTTAACAGAAACCAAGTGGCATCGTGGTGAGTTTCTAGCAGGCATAAATGGGAAGCTAACGACACCTTAGCCGGATCTCTCTTGCTATTTTTCCAGAAGTTGCATACAACTCAAGCACCAATCGTAAGGAAATCAACAATAATTAAACAAAAATTTGGGTGGTAGGGTAACAGAGACCCCCGATATCATAGTGGTGGGTTAACAGAAACCAAGTGCCATCGTGGTGAGTTTCTAGCAGGCATAAATGGGAAGCTAACGACACCTTAGCTGGATCTCTCGCGCTATTTTTTCGGAAGTTGCATGCAACTCAAGCACCAATCGTACGGAAATCAACCATAATTAAACAAAAATTTGGGTGGTAGGTTAAAAGAGACACCCGATATCATAGTGGTGGGTTAACAGAAACCAAGTGCCATCGTGGTGAGTTTCTAGCAGGCATAAATGGGAAGCTAACGACACCTTAGCCGGATCTCTCGTGCTATTTTTTCACAAGTTGCATACAACTCAAGCACCAATCGTAAGGAAATCAACAATAATTAAACAAAAATTTGGGTGGTAGGGTAACAGAGACCCCCGATATCATAGTGGTGGGTTAACAGAAACCAAGTGCCATCGTGGTGAGTTTCTAGAAGGCATAAATGGGAAGCTAACGACACCAAACCGTCAGTGTCCGTTGAAAATATAAAATCATACGTTGAAAAGCACTCCGGCATTGCGAGTAATTTTTTATCCTGCTTCAAACTTATTAAGAAAGAAACTTCTCCTGATGATATTCAGCACATAAATTTTAAGCTTGGCGTTCCACTCGCCTTCTATAATAAACTTTTGGATCCTAATCTTTGGCCGGCTGGTATAAATGTACGGCCCTTTCGCTTTTTTCCAAAGGATCAGAACGGATCATAGTTTTAATTCTAGTTTTAATTCTTATACTATGAAATCTAATAATTTAAATTTAAGACTCTATTATCAAAATATCTCGGGTATGCGAACAAAAGCGAGAGAAGTATTTTTATTCACCTCGCGATGTGAATTTGATTTGTATGTCTTAGTTGAAACCTGGCTCAATAAGGATTTTTTTGATGCGGAATTTTTTGACCCCGTTTTATTTCAAACATACCGCAAGGATCGAGATTCAGTTAAAACAGGTTGCAATAGAGGTGGAGGTGTCCTTATTGCAATCAAGCGTACCCTAAGATCTTCAGTCGTCCAACTTATGGATGATGACTCTTTACTTGACCAGCTCTGTGTCTGTATTTTTGGTACCTTTGGTAAATTGATTATTTTTGTGTCCTATATTCCACCTAGTAGCTCAGAATCTTTATATGCCGCTCATGTCAATAATCTTCTTGACATCTGTGATAAGAATATAATCAGCAATTTCTGCATTTTAGGTGATTTCAATCTGAATAAGATAGCCTGGTCTAATTTGCTAAATAATAATGTTCTTACTCCTTCTAATGTAAGGCATTCATATGAAATTAACTTTTTAGATAGCCTATTTAGTGCCAATCTTACCCAAATCAATTATTTTAATAATATGCTTGGTAATATCCTGGATCTCATTTTCGTTGATGAGAATTTGATTTGTCAGTTAGATAAATGCTCTATTCCCATCTGCAAATCTGATATGCATCATATTCCCTTAACTTTGTCACTTCAATTTTGTGATTTTATTCCCACTAGTAATAGTGGTCCGCGTCCGTTTAACTTTCGTATCGCAAATTTTGATGCCTTAAACTCAATCATCTCAGAAGTCGATTGGACTGCTGTTTTTCATTTAAAAAATGCCACTGAATGCTATGATGCTTTTTTAGTTAACATTTATGAAATTTTAAACAATAATCTTTCCTTACTTCCTAAGCGATTGCATAAGCTACCCTGGTATAATAAAAAATTGAAGAGTCTAAAAAACAAGAGAAACAAATATTTTAAATTATTCAAAGCTACCAATAATGACATCTATAATGATAAATATATCAGGTTTATGAATGAATTTAATGAACTTGATAAATATTTGTATAATAAATATATATCTCGTTATGAAGATGAGCTCAAAGTTAACCCCAAGGCCTTCTGGTATTATATTAGGTCAAAGAAAGGGTGCTCAAATATCCCAGTTTGCATGAACTTCAATGACAAATGTTCTGCTAGCTTATCGGACTCAGTAAATCTCTTTGCTGACTATTTCAAATCTAACTTTGTTATAAATTCCCTTGACTTTGATAAGTCAGCTTTTGCAGGTGGATCACAGCCAATAGACTTCGGGGCTATGTCTGTGACACAACTAGACGTCATCAAAGGCATCGCTTCCCTAGAATCTTCACTGAAAAGTGACCTTGATGGGCTCTCATCTTTTTTTCTTAAGAAATGTAATTACTCACTCTGTATGCCATTAACATTCATCATTAATCTTTCTTTGTCGTCTGGTGTTTTTATTGATAGGTGGAAAATTACTTCAATTACTCCAATCTTTAAATCTGGTAACAAAAATGACGTTAGAAATTACAGGCCAATTTCTAAACTTACTAGTATTTCAAAACTTTTTGAAAAAGTGGTTAAGGAAAAACTAGCATTTGCAATAAAAGAAACAATTGATCCGCGTCAACATGGTTTTGTCTGTGGACGCTCAACCGTTACGAACTTGGCAGTTTACTCCGAGTATTGCGTTTCAGCATTTAAGAGCGGGCATCAGGTGGATACCATTTACACCGATTTTTCTAAAGCCTTTGACACGGTCACACACAATATTTTAGTACATAAGCTAGAACGTATAGGTTTCCATTCATCATTTCTAGCATGGCTCCGTTCATATCTTTCCAACAGACTTTCTTTTGTAGAAATTGAGAACACTAAATCGTACCCATTTGTGGCTACTTCAGGCGTGCCCCAAGGTAGTATCTTAGGTCCAATCTTATTTGTTCTCTTTGTTAATGATATTGGTTCCTGTTTTAAACAGTCCCAATTTTTACTTTACGCGGATGATCTGAAGCTTTACAGAAAGATTACGTGTCTGTCCGATGTTTCTTCACTGCAAACTGATTTAAATAGCTTATCTGAGTGGAGCATAAGAAATAAACTTTCGCTCAATATTAAAAAATGTTTTCACATGACTCTCTCGAAATCTTATAATCCTATCCTCTCAAATTACTCGGTCTTAAATTTCGAACTTGCCACAGTAAAGGAATTTTTGGATTTAGGAGTCTTATTTGATTCGGGGTTTACTTTTATCAACCATGTAAACTGTGTGATTCCTAAGGCTTACTCTAATTTAGCATTCCTAAAACGATACGCGAAAGACTTTCGGGATCCCTACACTAGAAAGTCGCTATATAACTCATTAGTCCGTTCAAAACTGGAGTACGCGTCAATAATTTGGAATCCATTTTACAATTCACACTCTAACAGAATTGAGCGAGTTCAACGGAATTTTATTCGTTTTGCTCTTCAACCGCTTCATTTTAGTGAGCCCGTCCCATCTTATAGTGCCCGCTGTCTGCTCATAGATTTGAAATCCCTTGCGAATAGGAGAACCATTCAGGCTTTAGTGTTCATCTATGATGTCATTAATGGTTTAATTGACTGCCCTACACTTCTTGAGCAGATTGGCTTCAATGTACCTAATAGGATGCTCCGGCACTACTATCCTTTTCATGTTACCGTATTGAAATCTAACTACTTTAATTTTGCCCCTATTACTCGAGCACTTAGTGAGCTAAATAAAATCTATAGTAGCCTGGATCTCGATTTTGCTATGTTAAGATCTCTGTTTGTGTCTAAGATTCGTTCTTTCTATGTATAATAAAACACATATACATGTATTAGTCAGTAGGTTAATTATCATTAAGTCTACACTTCTAGTCTGTAAGATTTTTTGTAATCATAGACTTAAAATAAAAAGAATAATAATAAATGGGAAGCTAACGACACCTTAGCCGGATCTCTCGTGCTATTTTTTCAGAAGTTGCATGCAACTCAAGCACCAATCGTACGGAAATCAACCATAATTAAACAGAAATTTGGGTGGTAGGTTAACAGAGACCTCCGATATCATAGTGGTGGGTTAACAGAAACCAAGTGCCATCGTGGTGAGTTTCTAGCAGGCATAAATGGGAAGCTAACGACACCCTAGCCGGCTCTCTCGCGCTATTTTTTCAGAAGTTGCATGCAACTCAAGCACCAATCGTAAGGAAATCAACCATAATTAAACAAAAATTTGGGTGGTAGGTTAACAGAGACCCCCGATATCATAGTGGTGGGTTAACAGAAACCAAGTGCCATCGTGGTGAGTTTCTAGCAGGCATAAATGGGAAGCTAACGACACCTTAGCTGGATCTCTCGCGCTATTTTTTCGGAAGTTGCATGCAACTCAAGCACCAATCGTACGGAAATCAACCATAATTAAACAAAAATTTGGGTGGTAGGTTAAAAGAGACACCCGATATCATAGTGGTGGGTTAACAGAAACCAAGTGCCATCGTGGTGAGTTTCTAGCAGGCATAAATGGGAAGCTAACGACACCTTAGCCGGATCTCTCGTGCTATTTTTTCAGAAGTTGCATACAACTCAAGCACCAATCGTAAGGAAATCAACAATAATTAAACAAAAATTTGGGTGGTAGGGTAACAGAGACCCCCGATATCATAGTGGTGGGTTAACAGAAACCAAGTGCCATCGTGGTGAGTTTCTAGAAGGCATAAATGGGAAGCTAACGACACCTTAGCCGGATCTCTCGCGCTATTTTTTCAGAAGTTGCATGCAACTCAAGCACCAATCGTACGGAAATCAACCATAATTAAACAAAAATTTGGGTGGTAGGTTAACAGAGACACCCGATATCATAGTGGTGGGTTAACAGAAACCAAGTGGCATCGTGGTGAGTTTCTAGCAGGCATAAATGGGAAGCTAACGACACCTTAGCCGGATCTCTCTTGCTATTTTTCCAGAAGTTGCATACAACTCAAGCACCAATCGTAAGGAAATCAACAATAATTAAACAAAAATTTGGGTGGTAGGGTAACAGAGACCCCCGATATCATAGTGGTGGGTTAACAGAAACCAAGTGCCATCGTGGTGAGTTTCTAGCAGGCATAAATGGGAAGCTAACGACACCTTAGCTGGATCTCTCGCGCTATTTTTTCGGAAGTTGCATGCAACTCAAGCACCAATCGTACGGAAATCAACCATAATTAAACAAAAATTTGGGTGGTAGGTTAAAAGAGACACCCGATATCATAGTGGTGGGTTAACAGAAACCAAGTGCCATCGTGGTGAGTTTCTAGCAGGCATAAATGGGAAGCTAACGACACCTTAGCCGGATCTCTCGTGCTATTTTTTCAGAAGTTGCATACAACTCAAGCACCAATCGTAAGGAAATCAACAATAATTAAACAAAAATTTGGGTGGTAGGGTAACAGAGACCCCCGATATCATAGTGGTGGGTTAACAGAAACCAAGTGCCATCGTGGTGAGTTTCTAGAAGGCATAAATGGGAAGCTAACGACACCTTAGCCGGATCTCTCGCGCTATTTTTTCAGAAGTTGCATGCAACTCAAGCACCAATCGTACGGAAATCAACCATAATTAAACAAAAATTTGGGTGGTAGGTTAACAGAGACACCCGATATCATAGTGGTGGGTTAACAGAAACCAAGTGGCATCGTGGTGAGTTTCTAGCAGGCATAAATGGGAAGCTAACGACACCTTAGCCGGATCTCTCTTGCTATTTTTCCAGAAGTTGCATACAACTCAAGCACCAATCGTAAGGAAATCAACAATAATTAAACAAAAATTTGGGTGGTAGGGTAACAGAGACCCCCGATATCATAGTGGTGGGTTAACAGAAACCAAGTGCCATCGTGGTGAGTTTCTAGTAGGCATAAATGGGAAGCTAACGACACCTTAGCCGGATCTCTCGCGCTATTTTTTCAGAAGTTGCATGCTAACCAAGCACCAATCGTACGGAAATCAACTATAATTAAACAAAAAATTGGGTGGTAGGTTAACAGAGACCTCCGATATCACAGTGGTGGGTTAACAGAAACCAAGTGCCATCGAGGTGAGTTTCTAGCAGGCATTAAGGGGAAGCTTATGACACCTTAGCCGCACCCCTTGCTTAAGTTTTCCACAAGTTGCATGCAAATCAAGCACCAATCCTACGGAAATTAACCATAATTAAACAGAAATTTGGGTGGTAGGTTAACAGAGACCTCCGATATCATAGTGGTGGGTTAACAGAAACCAAGTGCTTTCGTGGTGAGTTTCTAGCAGGCATAAAGGGGAAGCTAACGACACCTTAGCCAGATCTCTCGCGCTATTTTTCAGAAGTTGCATGCAACTCAAGCACCAATCGTACGGAAATCAACCATAATTAAACAAAAATGTGGGTGGTAGGTTAACAGAGACCCCCGATATCATAGTGGTGGGTTAACAGAAACAAAGTGCCATCGTGGTGAGTTTCTAGCAGGCATAAATAAGAAGCTAACGACACCTTAGCCGGATCTCTCGTGCTATTTTTTCAGAAGTTGCATGCAATTCAAGCACCAATCGTACGGAAATCAACCATAATTAAACAAAAATTTGGGTGGTAGGTTAACAGAGACACCCGATATCATAGTGGTGGGTTAACAGAAACCAAGTGGCATCGTGGTGAGTTTCTAGCAGGCATAAATGGGAAGCTAACGACACCTTAGCCGGATCTCTCTTGCTATTTTTCCAGAAGTTGCATACAACTCAAGCACCAATCGTAAGGAAATCAACAATAATTAAACAAAAATTTGGGTGGTAGGGTAACAGAGACCCCCGATATCATAGTGGTGGGTTAACAGAAACCAAGTGCCATCGTGGTGAGTTTCTAGTAGGCATAAATGGGAAGCTAACGACACCTTAGCCGGATCTCTCGCGCTATTTTTTCAGAAGTTGCATGCAAACCAAGCACCAATCGTACGGAAATCAACTATAATTAAACAAAAAATTGGGTGGTAGGTTAACAGAGACCTCCGATATCACAGTGGTGGGTTAACAGAAACCAAGTGCCATCGAGGTGAGTTTCTAGCAGGCATTAAGGGGAAGCTTATGACACCTTAGCCGCACCCCTTGCTTAAGTTTTCCACAAGTTGCATGCAAATCAAGCACCAATCCTACGGAAATTAACCATAATTAAACAGAAATTTGGGTGGTAGGTTAACAGAGACCTCCGATATCATAGTGGTGGGTTAACAGAAACCAAGTGCTTTCGTGGTGAGTTTCTAGCAGGCATAAAGGGGACGCTAACGACACCTTAGCCAGATCTCTCGCGCTATTTTTCAGAAGTTGCATGCAACTCAAGCACCAATCGTACGGAAATCAACCATAATTAAACAAAAATGTGGGTGGTAGGTTAACAGAGACCCCCGATATCATAGTGGTGGGTTAACAGAAACAAAGTGCCATCGTGGTGAGTTTCTAGCAGGCATAAATAAGAAGCTAACGACACCTTAGCCGGATCTCTCGTGCTATTTTTTCAGAAGTTGCATGCAATTCAAGCACCAATCGTACGGAAATCAACCATAATTAAACAGAAATTTGGGTGGTAGGTTAACAGAGACCTCCGATATCATAGTGGTGGGTTAACAGAAACCAAGTGCTATCGTGGTGAGTTTCTAGCAGGCATAAAGGGGAAGCTAACGACACCTTAGCCGGATCTCTCGCGCTATTTTTTCAGAAGTTGCATGCAACTCAAGCACCAATCGTACGGAAATCAACCATAATTAAACAGAAATTTGGGTGGTAGGTTAACAGAGACCTCCGATATCATAGCGGTGGGTTAACAGAAACCAAGTGGCATCATGGTGAGTTTCTAGCGGGCATAATGGAGAAGCTAACGACGCCTCAGCCGGATCTCTCGCGCTATTTTTTCAGAAGTTGCATGCAAACGAAACACCAATCATGCGGAAATCAACTATAATTAAACAAAAAATTGGGTGGTAGGTTAACAGAGACCTCCGATATCATAGTTGTGGGTTAACAGAAACCAAGTGCCATCGTGGTGAGTTTCTAGCAGGCATAAATGGGAAGCTAACGACACCTTAGCCGGATCTCTCGTGCTATTTTTTCAGAAGTTGCATGCAACTCAAGCACCAATCGTACGGAAATCAACCATAATTAAACAGAAATTTGGGTGGTAGGTTAACAGAGACCTCCGATATCATAGTGGTGGGTTAACAGAAACCAAGTGCCATCATGGTGAGTTTCTAGCAGGCATAAGTGGGAAGCTAACGACGCCTTAGCCGGATCTCTCGCGCTATTTTTTCAGAAGTTGCATGCAACTCAAGCACCAATCGTAAGGAAATCAACCATAATTAAACAAAAATTTGGGTGGTAGGTTAACAGAGACCCCCGATATCATAGTGGTGGGTTAACAGAAACCAAGTGCCATCGTGGTGAGTTTCTAGCAGGCATAAATGGGAAGCTAACGACACCTTAGCTGGATCTCTCGCGCTATTTTTTCGGAAGTTGCATGCAACTCAAGCCCCAATCGTACGGAAATCAACCATAATTAAACAAAAATTTGGGTGGTAGGTTAGCAGAGACATCATAGTGGTGGGTTAACAGAAACCAAGTGCCATCGTGGTGAGTTTCTAGCAGGCATAAATGGGAAGCTAACGACACCTTAGCCGGATCTCTCGTGCTATTTTTTCAGAAGTTGCATACAACTCAAGCACCAATCGTAAGGAAATCAACAATAATTAAACAAAAATTTGGGTGGTAGGGTAACAGAGACCCCCGATATCATAGTGGTGGGTTAACAGAAACCAAGTGATATCGTGGTGAGTTTCTAGTAGGCATAAATGGGAAGCTAACGACACCTTAGCCGGATCTCTTGCGCTATTTTTTCAGAAGTTGCATGCAAACCAAGCACCAATCGTACGGAAATCAACTATAATTAAACAAAAAATTGGGTGGTAGGTTAACAGAGACCTCCGATATCACAGTGGTGTGTTAACAGAAAGCAAGTGCCATCGAGGTGAGTTTCTAGCAGGCATTAAGGGGAAGCTTATGACACCTTAGCCGCACCCCTTGCTTAAGTTTTCCACAAGTTGCATGCAAATCAAGCACCAATCGTACGTAAATCAACCATAATTAAACAAAAATTTGGAAGGTAGGTTAACAGGGACCCCCGATATCATAGTGGTGGGTTAACAGAGACCAAGTGCCATCGTGGTGAGTTTCTATTAGGCATAAATGAGAAGCTAACGACGTCTACGCCGGATCTCTCGCGCTATTTTTTCAGAAGTTGCATGCAAATCAAGCACCAATCGTACGGAATCAACCATAATTAAACAAAAATGTGGGTGGTAGGTTAACAGAGACCCCCGATATCATAGTGGTGGGTTAACAGAAACCAAGCGCCATCGTGGTGAGTTTCTAGCAGGCATAAATAAGAAGCTAACGACACCTTAGCCGGATCTCTCGCGCTATTTTTTCAGAAGTTGAATGCAACTCAAGCACCAATCGTAAAGAAATCAACCATAATTAAACACAAATTTGAGTGGTAAGTTAACAGAGACCCCCGATATCATAGTGGTGGGTTAACAGAAACCAAGTGCAATCGTGGTGAGTTTCTAGCAGGCATAAATGGGAAGCTAACGACACTTTAGCCGGATCCGCGCTATTTTTTCAGAAGTTGCATGCAACTCAAGCACCAATCGTACGGAAATCAACCATAATTAAACAGAAATTTGGGTGGTAGGTTAACAGAGACCTCCGATATCATAGTGGTGGGTTAACAGAAACCAAGTGCTTTCGTGGTGAGTTTCTAGCAGGCATAAAGGGGAAGCTAACGACACCTTAGCCAGATCTCTCGCGCTATTTTTCAGAAGTTGCATGCAACTCAAGCACCAATCGTACGGAAATCAACCATAATTAAACAAAAATGTGGGTGGTAGGTTAACAGAGACCCCCGATATCATAGTGGTGGGTTAACAGAAACAAAGTGCCATCGTGGTGAGTTTCTAGCAGGCATAAATAAGAAGCTAACGACACCTTAGCCGGATCTCTCGTGCTATTTTTTCAGAAGTTGCATGCAATTCAAGCACCAATCGTACGGAAATCAACCATAATTAAACAGAAATTTGGGTGGTAGGTTAACAGAGACCTCCGATATCATAGTGGTGGGTTAACAGAAACCAAGTGCTATCGTGGTGAGTTTCTAGCAGGCATAAAGGGGAAGCTAACGACACCTTAGCCGGATCTCTCGCGCTATTTTTTCAGAAGTTGCATGCAACTCAAGCACCAATCGTACGGAAATCAACCATAATTAAACAAAAATGTGGGTGGTAGGTTAACACAGACCCCCGATATTATAGTGGTGGGTTAACAGAAACCAAGTGGCATCGTGGTGAGTTTCTAGCAGGCATAAAGGGGAAGCTAACGACACCTTAGCCGGATCTCTCGCGCTATTTTTTCAGAAGTTGCACGCAACTCAAGCACCAATCGTAAAGAAATCAACCATAATTAAACACAAATTTGGGTGGTAAGTTAACAGAGCCCCCGATATCTCGCGCTATTTTTTCAGAAGTTGCATGCAACTCAAGCACCAATCGTACGGAAATCAACCATAATTAAACAAAAATGTGGGTGGTAGGTTAACACAGACCCCCGATATTATAGTGGTGGGTTAACAGAAACCAAGTGGCATCGTGGTGAGTTTCTAGCAGGCATAAAGGGGAAGCTAACGACACCTTAGCCGGATCTCTCGCGCTATTTTTTCAGAAGTTGAATGCAACTCAAGCACCAATCGTAAAGAAATCAACCATAATTAAACACAAATTTGAGTGGTAAGTTAACAGAGACCCCCGATATCATAGTGGTGGGTTAACAGAAACCAAGTGCAATCGTGGTGAGTTTCTAGCAGGCATAAATGGGAAGCTAACGACACCTTAGCCGGATCTCTCGCGCTATTTTTTCAGAAGTTGCATGCAACTCAAGCACCAATCGTACGGAAATCAACCATAATTAAACAGAAATTTGGGTGGTAGGTTAACAGAGACCTCCGATATCATAGTGGTGGGTTAACAGAAACCAAGTGCTTTCGTGGTGAGTTTCTAGCAGGCATAAAGGGGAAGCTAACGACACCTTAGCCAGATCTCTCGCGCTATTTTTCAGAAGTTGCATGCAACTCAAGCACCAATCGTACGGAAATCAACCATAATTAAACAAAAATGTGGGTGGTAGGTTAACAGAGACCCCCGATATCATAGTGGTGGGTTAACAGAAACAAAGTGCCATCGTGGTTAGTTTCTAGCAGGCATAAATAAGAAGCTAACGACACCTTAGCCGGATCTCTCGTGCTATTTTTTCAGAAGTTGCATGCAATTCAAGCACCAATCGTACGGAAATCAACCATAATTAAACAGAAATTTGGGTGGTAGGTTAACAGAGACCTCCGATATCATAGTGGTGGGTTAACAGAAACCAAGTGCTATCGTGGTGAGTTTCTAGCAGGCATAAAGGGGAAGCTAACGACACCTTAGCCGGATCTCTCGCGCTATTTTTTCAGAAGTTGCATGCAACTCAAGCACCAATCGTACGGAAATCAACCATAATTAAACAAAAATGTGGGTGGTAGGTTAACACAGACCCCCGATATTATAGTGGTGGGTTAACAGAAACCAAGTGGCATCGTGGTGAGTTTCTAGCAGGCATAAAGGGGAAGCTAACGACACCTTAGCCGGATCTCTCGCGCTATTTTTTCAGAAGTTGCACGCAACTCAAGCACCAATCGTAAAGAAATCAACCATAATTAAACACAAATTTGGGTGGTAAGTTAACAGAGCCCCCGATATCTCGCGCTATTTTTTCAGAAGTTGCATGCAACTCAAGCACCAATCGTAAGGAAATCAACCATAATTAAACAAAAATTTGGGTGGTAGGTTAACAGAGACCCCCGATATCATAGTGGTGGGTTAACAGAAACCAAGTGCCATCGTGGTGAGTTTCTAGCAGGCATAAATGGGAAGCTAACGACACCTTAGCTGGATCTCTCGCGCTATTTTTTCGGAAGTTGCATGCAACTCAAGCCCCAATCGTACGGAAATCAACCATAATTAAACAAAAATTTGGGTGGTAGGTTAGCAGAGACATCATAGTGGTGGGTTAACAGAAACCAAGTGCCATCGTGGTGAGTTTCTAGCAGGCATAAATGGGAAGCTAACGACACCTTAGCCGGATCTCTCGTGCTATTTTTTCAGAAGTTGCATACAACTCAAGCACCAATCGTAAGGAAATCAACAATAATTAAACAAAAATTTGGGTGGTAGGGTAACAGAGACCCCCGATATCATAGTGGTGGGTTAACAGAAACCAAGTGATATCGTGGTGAGTTTCTAGTAGGCATAAATGGGAAGCTAACGACACCTTAGCCGGATCTCTTGCGCTATTTTTTCAGAAGTTGCATGCAAACCAAGCACCAATCGTACGGAAATCAACTATAATTAAACAAAAAATTGGGTGGTAGGTTAACAGAGACCTCCGATATCACAGTGGTGTGTTAACAGAAAGCAAGTGCCATCGAGGTGAGTTTCTAGCAGGCATTAAGGGGAAGCTTATGACACCTTAGCCGCACCCCTTGCTTAAGTTTTCCACAAGTTGCATGCAAATCAAGCACCAATCGTACGTAAATCAACCATAATTAAACAAAAATTTGGAAGGTAGGTTAACAGGGACCCCCGATATCATAGTGGTGGGTTAACAGAGACCAAGTGCCATCGTGGTGAGTTTCTATTAGGCATAAATGAGAAGCTAACGACGTCTACGCCGGATCTCTCGCGCTATTTTTTCAGAAGTTGCATGCAAATCAAGCACCAATCGTACGGAATCAACCATAATTAAACAAAAATGTGGGTGGTAGGTTAACAGAGACCCCCGATATCATAGTGGTGGGTTAACAGAAACCAAGCGCCATCGTGGTGAGTTTCTAGCAGGCATAAATAAGAAGCTAACGACACCTTAGCCGGATCTCTCGCGCTATTTTTTCAGAAGTTGAATGCAACTCAAGCACCAATCGTAAAGAAATCAACCATAATTAAACACAAATTTGAGTGGTAAGTTAACAGAGACCCCCGATATCATAGTGGTGGGTTAACAGAAACCAAGTGCAATCGTGGTGAGTTTCTAGCAGGCATAAATGGGAAGCTAACGACACTTTAGCCGGATCCGCGCTATTTTTTCAGAAGTTGCATGCAACTCAAGCACCAATCGTACGGAAATCAACCATAATTAAACAGAAATTTGGGTGGTAGGTTAACAGAGACCTCCGATATCATAGTGGTGGGTTAACAGAAACCAAGTGCTTTCGTGGTGAGTTTCTAGCAGGCATAAAGGGGAAGCTAACGACACCTTAGCCAGATCTCTCGCGCTATTTTTCAGAAGTTGCATGCAACTCAAGCACCAATCGTACGGAAATCAACCATAATTAAACAAAAATGTGGGTGGTAGGTTAACAGAGACCCCCGATATCATAGTGGTGGGTTAACAGAAACAAAGTGCCATCGTGGTGAGTTTCTAGCAGGCATAAATAAGAAGCTAACGACACCTTAGCCGGATCTCTCGTGCTATTTTTTCAGAAGTTGCATGCAATTCAAGCACCAATCGTACGGAAATCAACCATAATTAAACAGAAATTTGGGTGGTAGGTTAACAGAGACCTCCGATATCATAGTGGTGGGTTAACAGAAACCAAGTGCTATCGTGGTGAGTTTCTAGCAGGCATAAAGGGGAAGCTAACGACACCTTAGCCGGATCTCTCGCGCTATTTTTTCAGAAGTTGCATGCAACTCAAGCACCAATCGTACGGAAATCAACCATAATTAAACAAAAATGTGGGTGGTAGGTTAACACAGACCCCCGATATTATAGTGGTGGGTTAACAGAAACCAAGTGGAATCGTGGTGAGTTTCTAGCAGGCATAAAGGGGAAGCTAACGACACCTTAGCCGGATCTCTCGCGCTATTTTTTCAGAAGTTGCACGCAACTCAAGCACCAATCGTAAAGAAATCAACCATAATTAAACACAAATTTGGGTGGTAAGTTAACAGAGCCCCCGATATCTCGCGCTATTTTTTCAGAAGTTGCATGCAACTCAAGCACCAATCGTAAGGAAATCAACCATAATTAAACAAAAATTTGGGTGGTAGGTTAACAGAGACCTCCGATATCATAGTGGTGGGTTAACAGAAACCAAGTTCCATCGTGGTGAGTTTCTAGCAGGCATAAATGGGAAGCTAACGACACCTTAGCCGGATCTCTCGCGCTATTTTTTCAGAAGTTGCATGCAACTCAAGCACCAATCGTAAGGAAATCAACCATAATTAAACAACAATTTGGGTGGTAGGTTAACAGAGACCCCCGATATCATAGTGGTAGGTTAACAGAAACCAAGTGCCATCGTGTTGAGTTTCTAGCAGGCATAAATGGGAAGCTAACGACACCTTAGCCGGATCTCTCGCGCTATTTTTTCAGAAGGTTCATGCAACTCAAGCACCAATCGTAAGGAAATCAACCATAATTAAACAAAAATTTGGGTGGTAGGTTAACAGAGACCCCCGATATCATAGTGGTGGGTTAACAGAAACCAAGTGCCATCGTGGTGAGTTTCTAGCAGGCATAAATGGGAAGCTAACGACACCTTAGCCGGATCTCTCGCGCTATTTTTTCAGAAGTTGCATGCAACTCAAGCACCAATCGTACGGAAATCAACCATAATTAAACAGAAATTTGGGTGGTAGGTTAACAGAGACCTCCGATATCATAGTGGTAGGTTAACAGAAACCAAGTGCCATCGTGGTGAGTTTCTAGCAGGCATAAATGGGAAGCTAACGACACCTTAGCCGGATCTCTCGCGCTATTTTTTCAGAAGTTGAATGCAACTCAAGCACCAATCGTAAAGAAATCAACCATAATTAAACACAAATTTGAGTGGTAAGTTAACAGAGACCCCCGATATCATAGTGGTGGGTTAACAGAAACCAAGTGCAATCGTGGTGAGTTTCTAGCAGGCATAAATGG
The DNA here is from genome assembly GCA_951828415.1 of Anomoia purmunda. Taxonomy (NCBI): domain Eukaryota; kingdom Metazoa; phylum Arthropoda; class Insecta; order Diptera; family Tephritidae; genus Anomoia; species Anomoia purmunda. The sequence goes on along the minus strand of OX639997.1, from coordinate 83,945,491 downwards.
GAAGCTAACGACACTTTAGCCGGATCCGCGCTATTTTTTCAGAAGTTGCATGCAACTCAAGCACCAATCGTACGGAAATCAACCATAATTAAACAGAAATTTGGGTGGTAGGTTAACAGAGACCTCCGATATCATAGTGGTGGGTTAACAGAAACCAAGTGCTTTCGTGGTGAGTTTCTAGCAGGCATAAAGGGGAAGCTAACGACACCTTAGCCAGATCTCTCGCGCTATTTTTCAGAAGTTGCATGCAACTCAAGCACCAATCGTACGGAAATCAACCATAATTAAACAAAAATGTGGGTGGTAGGTTAACAGAGACCCCCGATATCATAGTGGTGGGTTAACAGAAACAAAGTGCCATCGTGGTTAGTTTCTAGCAGGCATAAATAAGAAGCTAACGACACCTTAGCCGGATCTCTCGTGCTATTTTTTCAGAAGTTGCATGCAATTCAAGCACCAATCGTACGGAAATCAACCATAATTAAACAGAAATTTGGGTGGTAGGTTAACAGAGACCTCCGATATCATAGTGGTGGGTTAACAGAAACCAAGTGCTATCGTGGTGAGTTTCTAGCAGGCATAAAGGGGAAGCTAACGACACCTTAGCCGGATCTCTCGCGCTATTTTTTCAGAAGTTGCATGCAACTCAAGCACCAATCGTACGGAAATCAACCATAATTAAACAAAAATGTGGGTGGTAGGTTAACACAGACCCCCGATATTATAGTGGTGGGTTAACAGAAACCAAGTGGCATCGTGGTGAGTTTCTAGCAGGCATAAAGGGGAAGCTAACGACACCTTAGCCGGATCTCTCGCGCTATTTTTTCAGAAGTTGCACGCAACTCAAGCACCAATCGTAAAGAAATCAACCATAATTAAACACAAATTTGGGTGGTAAGTTAACAGAGCCCCCGATATCTCGCGCTATTTTTTCAGAAGTTGCATGCAACTCAAGCACCAATCGTAAGGAAATCAACCATAATTAAACAAAAATTTGGGTGGTAGGTTAACAGAGACCTCCGATATCATAGTGGTGGGTTAACAGAAACCAAGTTCCATCGTGGTGAGTTTCTAGCAGGCATAAATGGGAAGCTAACGACACCTTAGCCGGATCTCTCGCGCTATTTTTTCAGAAGTTGCATGCAACTCAAGCACCAATCGTAAGGAAATCAACCATAATTAAACAACAATTTGGGTGGTAGGTTAACAGAGACCCCCGATATCATAGTGGTAGGTTAACAGAAACCAAGTGCCATCGTGGTGAGTGTCTAGCAGGCATAAATGGGAAGCTAACGACACCTTAGCCGGATCTCTCGCGCTATTTTTTCAGAAGGTTCATGCAACTCAAGCACCAATCGTAAGGAAATCAACCATAATTAAACAAAAATTTGGGTGGTAGGTTAACAGAGACCCCCGATATCATAGTGGTGGGTTAACAGAAACCAAGTGCCATCGTGGTGAGTTTCTAGCAGGCATAAATGGGAAGCTAACGACACCTTAGCCGGATCTCTCGCGCTATTTTTTCAGAAGTTGCATGCAACTCAAGCACCAATCGTACGGAAATCAACCATAATTAAACAGAAATTTGGGTGGTAGGTTAACAGAGACCTCCGATATCATAGCGGTGGGTTAACAGAAACCAAGTGGCATCATGGTGAGTTTCTAGCGGGCATAATGGAGAAGCTAACGACGCCTCAGCCGGATCTCGCGCGCTATTTTTTCAGACAGAAGTTGCATGCAAACGAAACACCAATCATGCGGAAATCAACTATAATTAAACAAAAAATTGGGTGGTAGGTTAACAGAGACCTCCGATATCATAGTTGTGGGTTAACAGAAACCAAGTGCCATCGTGGTGAGTTTCTAGCAGGCATAAATGGGAAGCTAACGACACCTTAGCCGGATCTCTCGTGCTATTTTTTCAGAAGTTGCATGCAACTCAAGCACCAATCGTACGGAAATCAACCATAATTAAACAGAAATTTGGGTGGTAGGTTAACAGAGACCTCCGATATCATAGTGGTGGGTTAACAGAAACCAAGTGCCATCATGGTGAGTTTCTAGCAGGCATAAGTGGGAAGCTAACGACGCCTTAGCCGGATCTCTCGCGCTATTTTTTCAGAAGTTGCATGCAACTCAAGCACCAATCGTAAGGAAATCAACCATAATTAAACAAAAATTTGGGTGGTAGGTTAACAGAGACCCCCGATATCATAGTGGTGGGTTAACAGAAACCAAGTGCCATCGTGGTGAGTTTCTAGCAGGCATAAATGGGAAGCTAACGACACCTTAGCTGGATCTCTCGCGCTATTTTTTCGGAAGTTGCATGCAACTCAAGCCCCAATCGTACGGAAATCAACCATAATTAAACAAAAATTTGGGTGGTAGGTTAGCAGAGACATCATAGTGGTGGGTTAACAGAAACCAAGTGCCATCGTGGTGAGTTTCTAGCAGGCATAAATGGGAAGCTAACGACACCTTAGCCGGATCTCTCGTGCTATTTTTTCAGAAGTTGCATACAACTCAAGCACCAATCGTAAGGAAATCAACAATAATTAAACAAAAATTTGGGTGGTAGGGTAACAGAGACCCCCGATATCATAGTGGTGGGTTAACAGAAACCAAGTGCCATCGTGGTGAGTTTCTAGTAGGCATAAATGGGAAGCTAACGACACCTTAGCCGGATCTCTTGCGCTATTTTTTCAGAAGTTGCATGCAAACCAAGCACCAATCGTACGGAAATCAACTATAATTAAACAAAAAATTGGGTGGTAGGTTAACAGAGACCTCCGATATCACAGTGGTGTGTTAACAGAAAGCAAGTGCCATCGAGGTGAGTTTCTAGCAGGCATTAAGGGGAAGCTTATGACACCTTAGCCGCACCCCTTGCTTAAGTTTTCCACAAGTTGCATGCAAATCAAGCACCAATCGTACGTAAATCAACCATAATTAAACAAAAATTTGGAAGGTAGGTTAACAGGGACCCCCGATATCATAGTGGTGGGTTAACAGAAACCAAGTGCCATCGTGGTGAGTTTCTATTAGGCATAAATGAGAAGCTAACGACGTCTTAGCCGGATCTCTCGCGCTATTTTTTCAGAAGTTGCATGCAAATCAAGCACCAATCGTACGGAATCAACCATAATTAAACAAAAATGTGGGTGGTAGGTTAACAGAGACCCCCGATATCATAGTGGTGGGTTAACAGAAACCAAGTGCCATCGTGGTGAGTTTCTAGCAGGCATAAATAAGAAGCTAACGACACCTTAGCCGGATCTCTCGCGCTATTTTTTCAGAAGTTGAATGCAACTCAAGCACCAATCGTAAAGAAATCAACCATAATTAAACACAAATTTGAGTGGTAAGTTAACAGAGACCCCCGATATCATAGTGGTGGGTTAACAGAAACCAAGTGCAATCGTGGTGAGTTTCTAGCAGGCATAAATGGGAAGCTAACGACACTTTAGGCGGATCCGCGCTATTTTTTCAGAAGTTGCATGCAACTCAAGCACCAATCGTAAGGAAATCAACCATAATTAAACAAAAATTTGGGTGGTAGGTTAACAGAGACCTCCGATATCATAGTGGTGGGTTAACAGAAACCAAGTTCCATCGTGGTGAGTTTCTAGCAGGCATAAATGGGAAGCTAACGACACCTTAGCCGGATCTCTCGCGCTATTTTTTCAGAAGTTGCATGCAACTCAAGCACCAATCGTAAGGAAATCAACCATAATTAAACAAAAATTTGGGTGGTAGGTTAACAGAGACCCCCGATATCATAGCGGTGGGTTAACAGAAACCAAGTGCCATCATGGTGAGTTTCTAGCAGGCATAAATGGGAAGCTAACGACACCTTAGCCGGATCTCTCGCGCTATTTTTTCAGAAGTTGCATGCAACTCAAGCACCAATCGTAAGGAAATCAACCATAATTAAACAAAAATTTGGGTGGTAGGTTAACAGAGACCCCCGATATCATAGTGGTGGGTTAACAGAAACCAAGTGCCATCGTGGTGAGTTTCTAGCAGGCATAAAATGGGAGGCTAACGACACCTTAGCAGGATCTCTCGCGCTATTTTTTCAGAAGTTGCATGCAACTCAAGCACCAATCGTACGGAAATCAACCATAATTAAACAGAAATTTGGGTGGTAGGTTAACAGAGACCTCCGATATCATAGTGGTGGGTTAACAGAAACCAAGTGGCCTCATGGTGAGTTTCTAGCAGGCATAATGGGGACGCTAACGACGCCTCAGCCGGATCTCGCGCGCTATTTTTTCAGAAGTTGCATGCAAACGAAACACCAATCATGCGGAAATCAACTATAATTAAACAAAAAATTGGGTGGTAGGTTAACAGAGACCTCCGATATCACAGTGGTGGGTTAACAGAAACCAAGTGACATCGTGGTGAGTTTCTAGCAGGCATTAAGGGGAAGCTAACGGCACTTTAGCCGGATCTCTCGCGCTATTTTTTCAGAAGTTGCATGCAACTCAAGCACCAATCGTAAGAAAATCAACCATAATTGAACAAAAATTTGGGTGGTAGGTTAACAGAGACCCCCGATATCATAGTGGTGGGTTAACAGAAACAAAGTGCCATCGTGGTGAGTTTCTAGCAGGCATAAATAAGAAGCTAACGACACCTTAGCCGGATCTCTCGTGCTATTTTTTCAGAAGTTGCATGCAATTCAAGCACCAATCGTACGGAAATCAACCATAATTAAACAGAAATTTGGGTGGTAGGTTAACAGAGACCTCCGATATCATAGTGGTGGGTTAACAGAAACCAAGTGCTATCGTGGTGAGTTTCTAGCAGGCATAAAGGGGAAGCTAACGACACCTTAGCCGGATCTCTCGCGCTATTTTTTCAGAAGTTGCATGCAACTCAAGCACCAATCGTACGGAAATCAACCATAATTAAACAAAAATGTGGGTGGTAGGTTAACACAGACCCCCGATATTATAGTGGTGGGTTAACAGAAACCAAGTGGCATCGTGGTGAGTTTCTAGCAGGCATAAAGGGGAAGCTAACGACACCTTAGCCGGATCTCTCGCGCTATTTTTTCAGAAGTTGCACGCAACTCAAGCACCAATCGTAAAGAAATCAACCATAATTAAACACAAATTTGGGTGGTAAGTTAACAGAGCCCCCGATATCTCGCGCTATTTTTTCAGAAGTTGCATGCAACTCAAGCACCAATCGTAAGGAAATCAACCATAATTAAACAAAAATTTGGGTGGTAGGTTAACAGAGACCTCCGATATCATAGTGGTGGGTTAACAGAAACCAAGTTCCATCGTGGTGAGTTTCTAGCAGGCATAAATGGGAAGCTAACGACACCTTAGCCGGATCTCTCGCGCTATTTTTTCAGAAGTTGCATGCAACTCAAGCACCAATCGTAAGGAAATCAACCATAATTAAACAACAATTTGGGTGGTAGGTTAACAGAGACCCCCGATATCATAGTGGTAGGTTAACAGAAACCAAGTGCCATCGTGGTGAGTTTCTAGCAGGCATAAATGGGAAGCTAACGACACCTTAGCCGGATCTCTCGCGCTATTTTTTCAGAAGTTGCATGCAACTCAAGCACCAATCGTACGGAAATCAACCATAATTAAACAGAAATTTGGGTGGTAGGTTAACAGAGACCTCCGATATCATAGCGGTGGGTTAACAGAAACCAAGTGGCATCATGGTGAGTTTCTAGCGGGCATAATGGAGAAGCTAACGACGCCTCAGCCGGATCTCGCGCGCTATTTTTTCAGAAGTTGCATGCAACTCAAGCACCAATCGTAAGGAAATCAACCATAATTAAACAAAAATTTGGGTGGTAGGTTAACAGAGACCCCCGATATCATAGCGGTGGGTTAACAGAAACCAAGTGCCATCGTGGTGAGTTTCTAGCAGGCATAAATGGGAAGCTAACGACACCTTAGCCGGATCTCTCGCGCTATTTTTTCAGAAGTTGCATGCAACTCAAGCACCAATCGTAAGGAAATCAACCATAATTAAACAAAAATTTGGGTGGTAGGTTAACAGAGACCCCCGATATCATAGTGGTGGGTTAACAGAAACAAAGTGCCATCGTGGTGAGTTTCTAGCAGGCATAAATAAGAAGCTAACGACACCTTAGCCGGATCTCTCGTGCTATTTTTTCAGAAGTTGCATGCAATTCAAGCACCAATCGTACGGAAATCAACCATAATTAAACAGAAATTTGGGTGGTAGGTTAACAGAGACCTCCGATATCATAGTGGTGGGTTAACAGAAACCAAGTGCTATCGTGGTGAGTTTCTAGCAGGCATAAAGGGGAAGCTAACGACACCTTAGCCGGATCTCTCGCGCTATTTTTTCAGAAGTTGCATGCAACTCAAGCACCAATCGTACGGAAATCAACCATAATTAAACAAAAATGTGGGTGGTAGGTTAACACAGACCCCCGATATTATAGTGGTGGGTTAACAGAAACCAAGTGGCATCGTGGTGAGTTTCTAGCAGGCATAAAGGGGAAGCTAACGACACCTTAGCCGGATCTCTCGCGCTATTTTTTCAGAAGTTGCACGCAACTCAAGCACCAATCGTAAAGAAATCAACCATAATTAAACACAAATTTGGGTGGTAAGTTAACAGAGCCCCCGATATCTCGCGCTATTTTTTCAGAAGTTGCATGCAACTCAAGCACCAATCGTAAGGAAATCAACCATAATTAAACAAAAATTTGGGTGGTAGGTTAACAGAGACCTCCGATATCATAGTGGTGGGTTAACAGAAACCAAGTTCCATCGTGGTGAGTTTCTAGCAGGCATAAATGGGAAGCTAACGACACCTTAGCCGGATCTCTCGCGCTATTTTTTCAGAAGTTGCATGCAACTCAAGCACCAATCGTAAGGAAATCAACCATAATTAAACAACAATTTGGGTGGTAGGTTAACAGAGACCCCCGATATCATAGTGGTAGGTTAACAGAAACCAAGTGCCATCGTGGTGAGTTTCTAGCAGGCATAAATGGGAAGCTAACGACACCTTAGCCGGATCTCTCGCGCTATTTTTTCAGAAGGTTCATGCAACTCAAGCACCAATCGTAAGGAAATCAACCATAATTAAACAAAAATTTGGGTGGTAGGTTAACAGAGACCCCCGATATCATAGTGGTGGGTTAACAGAAACCAAGTGCCATCGTGGTGAGTTTCTAGCAGGCATAAATGGGAAGCTAACGACACCTTAGCCGGATCTCTCGCGCTATTTTTTCAGAAGTTGCATGCAACTCAAGCACCAATCGTACGGAAATCAACCATAATTAAACAGAAATTTGGGTGGTAGGTTAACAGAGACCTCCGATATCATAGCGGTGGGTTAACAGAAACCAAGTGGCATCATGGTGAGTTTCTAGCGGGCATAATGGAGAAGCTAACGACGCCTCAGCCGGATCTCGCGCGCTATTTTTTCAGACAGAAGTTGCATGCAAACGAAACACCAATCATGCGGAAATCAACTATAATTAAACAAAAAATTGGGTGGTAGGTTAACAGAGACCTCCGATATCATAGTTGTGGGTTAACAGAAACCAAGTGCCATCGTGGTGAGTTTCTAGCAGGCATAAATGGGAAGCTAACGACACCTTAGCCGGATCTCTCGTGCTATTTTTTCAGAAGTTGCATGCAACTCAAGCACCAATCGTACGGAAATCAACCATAATTAAACAGAAATTTGGGTGGTAGGTTAACAGAGACCTCCGATATCATAGTGGTGGGTTAACAGAAACCAAGTGCCATCATGGTGAGTTTCTAGCAGGCATAAGTGGGAAGCTAACGACGCCTTAGCCGGATCTCTCGCGCTATTTTTTCAGAAGTTGCATGCAACTCAAGCACCAATCGTAAGGAAATCAACCATAATTAAACAAAAATTTGGGTGGTAGGTTAACAGAGACCCCCGATATCATAGTGGTGGGTTAACAGAAACCAAGTGCCATCGTGGTGAGTTTCTAGCAGGCATAAATGGGAAGCTAACGACACCTTAGCTGGATCTCTCGCGCTATTTTTTCGGAAGTTGCATGCAACTCAAGCCCCAATCGTACGGAAATCAACCATAATTAAACAAAAATTTGGGTGGTAGGTTAGCAGAGACATCATAGTGGTGGGTTAACAGAAACCAAGTGCCATCGTGGTGAGTTTCTAGCAGGCATAAATGGGAAGCTAACGACACCTTAGCCGGATCTCTCGTGCTATTTTTTCAGAAGTTGCATACAACTCAAGCACCAATCGTAAGGAAATCAACAATAATTAAACAAAAATTTGGGTGGTAGGGTAACAGAGACCCCCGATATCATAGTGGTGGGTTAACAGAAACCAAGTGCCATCGTGGTGAGTTTCTAGTAGGCATAAATGGGAAGCTAACGACACCTTAGCCGGATCTCTTGCGCTATTTTTTCAGAAGTTGCATGCAAACCAAGCACCAATCGTACGGAAATCAACTATAATTAAACAAAAAATTGGGTGGTAAGTTAACAGAGACCTCCGATATCACAGTGGTGTGTTAACAGAAAGCAAGTGCCATCGAGGTGAGTTTCTAGCAGGCATTAAGGGGAAGCTTATGACACCTTAGCCGCACCCCTTGCTTAAGTTTTCCACAAGTTGCATGTAAATCAAGCACCAATCGTACGTAAATCAACCATAATTAAACAAAAATTTGGAAGGTAGGTTAACAGGGACCCCCGGTATCATAGTGGTGGGTTAACAGAAACCAAGTGCCATCGTGGTGAGTTTCTATTAGGCATAAATGAGAAGCTAACGACGTCTTAGCCGGATCTCTCGCGCTATTTTTTCAGAAGTTGCATGCAAATCAAGCACCAATCGTACGGAATCAACCATAATTAAACAAAAATGTGGGTGGTAGGTTAACAGAGACCCCCGATATCATAGTGGTGGGTTAACAGAAACCAAGTGCCATCGTGGTGAGTTTCTAGCAGGCATAAATAAGAAGCTAACGACACCTTAGCCGGATCTCTCGCGCTATTTTTTAAGAAGTTGAATGCAACTCAAGCACCAATCGTAAAGAAATCAACCATAATTAAACACAAATTTGAGTGGTAAGTTAACAGAGACCCCCGATATCATAGTGGTGGGTTAACAGAAACCAAGTGCAATCGTGGTGAGTTTCTAGCAGGCATAAATGGGAAGCTAACGACACTTTAGCCGGATCCGCGCTATTTTTTCAGAAGTTGCATGCAACTCAAGCACCAATCGTAAGGAAATCAACCATAATTAAACAAAAATTTGGGTGGTAGGTTAACAGAGACCTCCGATATCATAGTGGTGGGTTAACAGAAACCAAGTTCCATCGTGGTGAGTTTCTAGCAGGCATAAATGGGAAGCTAACGACACCTTAGCCGGATCTCTCGCGCTATTTTTTCAGAAGTTGCATGCAACTCAAGCACCAATCGTAAGGAAATCAACCATAATTAAACAAAAATTTGGGTGGTAGGTTAACAGAGACCCCCGATATCATAGCGGTGGGTTAACAGAAACCAAGTGCCATCGTGGTGAGTTTCTAGCAGGCATAAATGGGAAGCTAACGACACCTTAGCCGGATCTCTCGCGCTATTTTTTCAGAAGTTGCATGCAACTCAAGCACCAATCGTAAGGAAATCAACCATAATTAAACAAAAATTTGGGTGGTAGGTTAACAGAGACCCCCGATATCATAGTGGTGGGTTAACAGAAACCAAGTGCCATCGTGGTGAGTTTCTAGCAGGCATAAAATGGGAGGCTAACGACACCTTAGCAGGATCTCTCGCGCTATTTTTTCAGAAGTTGCATGCAACTTAAGCACCAATCGTACGGAAATCAACCATAATTAAACAGAAATTTGGGTGGTAGGTTAACAGAGACCTCCGATATCATAGTGGTGGGTTAACAGAAACCAAGTGGCATCATGGTGAGTTTCTAGCAGGCATAATGGGGACGCTAACGACGCCTCAGCCGGATCTCGCGCGCTATTTTTTCAGAAGTTGCATGCAAACGAAACACCAATCATGCGGAAATCAACTATAATTAAACAAAAAATTGGGTGGTAGGTTAACAGAGACCTCCGATATCACAGTGGTGGGTTAACAGAAACCAAGTGACATCGTGGTGAGTTTCTAGCAGGCATTAAGGGGAAGCTAACGGCACCTTAGCCGGATCTCTCGCGCTATTTTTTCAGAAGTTGCATGCAACTCAAGCACCAATCGTAAGAAAATCAACCATAATTGAACAAAAATTTGGGTGGTAGGTTAACAGAGACCCCCGATATCATAGTGGTGGGTTAACAGAAACTAAGTGCCATCGTGGTGAGTTTCTAGTAGGCATAAATGAGAAGCTAACGACGTCTTAGCCGGATCTCTCGCGCTATTTTTTCAGAAGTTGCATGCAAATCAAGCACCAATCGTACGGAATCAACCATAATTAAACAAAAATGTGGGTGGTAGGTTAACAGAGACTCCCGATATCATAGTGGTGGGTTAACAGAAACCAAGTGCCATCGTGGTGAGTTTCTAGCAGGCATAAATAAGAAGCTAACGACACCTTAGCCGGATCTCTCGCGCTATTTTTTCAGAAGTTGCATGCAACTCAAGCACCAATCGTAAAGAAATCAACCATAATTAAACACAAATTTGAGTGGTAAGTTAACAGAGACCCCCGATATCATAGTGGTGGGTTAACAGAAACCAAGTTCCATCGTGGTGAGTTTCTAGCAGGCATAAATGGGAAGCTAACGACACTTTAGCCGGATCCGCGCTATTTTTTCAGAAGTTGCATGCAACTCAAGCACCAATCGTAAGGAAATCAACCATAATTAAACAAAAATTTGGGTGGTAGGTTAACAGAGACCTCCGATATCATAGTGGTGGGTTAACAGAAACCAAGTTCCATCGTGGTGAGTTTCTAGCAGGCATAAATGGGAAGCTAACGACACCTTAGCCGGATCTCTCGCGCTATTTTTTCAGAAGTTGCATGCAACTCAAGCACCAATCGTAAGGAAATCAACCATAATTAAACAAAAATTTGGGTGGTAGGTTAACAGAGACCCCCGATATCATAGCGGTGGGTTAACAGAAACCAAGTGCCATCGTGGTGAGTTTCTAGCAGGCATAAATGGGAAGCTAACGATACCTTAGCCGGATCTCTCGCGCTATTTTTTCAGAAGTTGCATGCAACTCAAGCACCAATCGTAAGGAAATCAACCATAATTAAACAAAAATTTGGGTGGTAGGTTAACAGAGACCCCCGATATCATAGTGGTGGGTTAACAGAAACCAAGTGCCATCGTGGTGAGTTTCTAGCAGGCATAAATGGGAAGTTAACGACACCTTAGCAGGATCTCTCGCGCTATTTTTTCAGAAGTTGCATGCAACTCAAGCACCAATCGTAAGGAAATCAACCATAATTAAACAAAAATTTGGGTGGTAGGTTAACAGAGACCCCCGATATCATAGTGGTGGGTTAACAGAAACCAAGTGCCATCGTGGTGAGTTTCTAGTAGGCATAAATGGGAAGCTAACGACACCTTAGCCGGATCTCTCGCGCTATTTTTTCAGAAGTTGCATGCAAATCAAGCACCAATCGTACGGAAATTAACCATAATTAAACAGAAATTTGGGTGGAAGGTTAACAGAGACCTCCGATATCATAGTGGTGGGTTAACAGAAACCAAGTGCTATCGTGGTGAGTTTCTAGCAGGCATAAAGGGGAAGCTAACGACACCTTAGCCGGATCTCTCGCGCTATTTTTTCAGAAGTTGCATGCAACTCAAGCACCAATCGTACGGAAATCAACCATAATTAAACAAAAATGTGGGTGGTAGGTTATCAGAGACCCCCGATATCATAGTGGTGGGTTAACAGAAACCAAGTGCCATCGTGGTGAGTTTCTAGTAGGCATAAATGGGAAGCTAACGACACCTTAGCCGGATCTCTCGTGCTATTTTTTCAGAAGTTGCATACAACTCAAGCACCAATCGTACGGAAATCAACCATAATTAAACAAAAATTTGGGTGGTAGGTTAGCAGAGACATCATATTGGTGGGTTAACAGAAACCAAGTGACATCGTGGTGAGTTTCTAGCAGGCATAAATGGGAAGCTAACGACACCTTAGCCGGATCTCTCGTGCTATTTTTTCAGAAGTTGCATACAACTCAAGCACCAATCGTAAGGAAATCAACAATAATTAAACAAAAATTTGGGTGGTAGGGTAACAGAGACCCCCGATATCATAGTGGTGGGTTAACAGAAACCAAGTGCCATCGTGGTGAGTTTCTAGTAGGCATAAATGGGAAGCTAACGACACCTTAGCCGGATCTCTTGCGCTATTTTTTCAGAAGTTGCATGCAAATCAAGCACCAATCGTACGGAAATCAACTATAATTAAACAAAAAATTGGGTGGTAGGTTAACAGAGACCTCCGATATCACAGTGGTGTGTTAACAGAAAGCAAGTGCCATCGAGGTGAATTTCTAGCAGGCATTAAGGGGAAGCTTATGACACCTTAGCCGCACCCCTTGCTTAAGTTTTCCACAAGTTGCATGCAAATTAAGCACCAATCGTACGGAAATCAACCATAATTAAACAAAAATTTGGAAGGTAGGTTAACAGGGACCCCCGATATCATAGTGGTGGGTTAACAGAAACCAAGTGCTATCGTGGTGAGTTTCTAGCAGGCATAAATGGGAAGCTAACGACACCTTAGCCGGATCTCTCGCGCTATTTTTCAGAAGTTGCATGCAACTCAAACACCAGTCGTGAGGAAATCTACCATAATTAAACCAAAATTTGGGTGGTAGGTTAACAGATACCCCCGATATCATAGTGGTGGGTTAACAGAAACCAAGTGCCATCGTGGTGAGTTTCTAGTAGGCATAAATGAGAAGCTAACGACGTCTAAGCCGGATCTCTCGCGCTATTTTTTCAGAAGTTGCATGCAAATCAAGCACCAATCGTACGGAATCAACCATAATTAAACAAAAATGTGGGTGGTAGGTTAACAGAGACCCCCGATATCATAGTGGTGGGTTAACAGAAACCAAGTGCCATCGTGGTGAGTTTCTAGCAGGCATAAATAAGAAGCTAACGACACCTTAGCCGGATCTCTCGCGCTATTTTTTCAGAAGTTGCATGCAACTCAAGCACCAATCGTAAAGAAATCAACCATAATTAAACACAAATTTGGGTGGTAAGTTAACAGAGACCCCCGATATCATAGTGGTGGGTTAACAGAAACCAAGTTCCATCGTGGTGAGTTTCTAGCAGGCATAAATGGGAAGCTAACGACACTTTAGCCGGATCTCTCGCGCTATTTTTTCAGAAGTTGCATGCAACTCAAGCACCAATCGTAAGGAAATCAACCATAATTAAACAAAAATTTGGGTGATAGGTTAACAGAGACCTCCGATATCATAGTGGTGGGTTAACAGAAACCAAGTTCCATCGTGTTGAGTTTCTAGCAGGCATAAATGGGAAGCTAACGACACCTTAGCCGGATCTCTCGCGCTATTTTTTCAGAAGTTGCATGCAACTCAAGCACCAATCGTAAGGAAATCAACCATAATTAAACAAAAATTTGGGTGGTAGGTTAACAGAGACCCCCGATATCATAGCGTTGGGTTAACAGAAACCAAGTGCCATCGTGGTGAGTTTCTAGCAGGCATAAATGGGAAGCTAACGACACCTTAGCCGGATCTCTCGCGCTATTTTTTCAGAAGTTGCATGCAACGCAAGCACCAATCGTAAGGAAATCAACCATAATTAAACAAAAATTTGGGTGGTAGGTTAACAGAGACGCCCGATATCATAGTGGTGGGTTAACAGAAACCAAGTGCCATCGTGGTGAGTTTCTAGCAGGCATAAATGGGAAGCTAACGACACCTTAGCAGGATCTCTCGCGCTATTTTTTCAGAAGTTGCATGCAACTCAAGCACCAATCGTAAGAAAATCAACCATAATTGAACAAAAATTTGGGTGGTAGGTTAACAGAGACCCCCGATATCATAGTGGTGGGTTAACAGAAACTAAGTGCCATCGTGGTGAGTTTCTAGTAGGCATAAATGGGAAGCTAACGACACCTTAGCCGGATCTCTCGCGCTATTTTTTCAGAAGTTGCATGCAACTCAAGCACCAATCGTAAGGAAATCAACCATAATTAAACAGAAATTTGGGTGGTAGGTTAACAGAGACCTCCTATATCATAGTGGTGGGTTAACAGAAACCAAGTGCCATCGTGGTGACTTTCTAGCAGGCATAAATTTGAAGCTAACGACACCTTAGCCGGATCTCTCGCGCTATTTTTTCAGAAGTTGCATGCAACTCAAGCACCAATCGTACGGAAATCAACCATAATTAAACAGAAATTTGGGTGGTAGGTTAACAAAGACCTCCGTTATCATAGTGGTGGGTTAACAGAAACCAAGTGCCATCGTGGTGAGTTTCTAGCAGGCATAAATGGGAAGCTAACGACACCTTAGCCGGATCTCTGGTGCTATTTTTTCAGAAGTTGCATGCAATTCAAGCACCAATCGTACGGAAATCAACCATAATTAAACAGAAATTTGGGTGGTAGGTTAACAGAGACTTTCGATATCATAGTGGTGGGATAACAGAAACCAAGTGCTATCGTGGTGAGTTTCTAGCAGGCATAAAGGGGGAGCTAACGAAACCTTAGCCGGATCTCTCGCGCTATTTTTTCAGAAGTTGCATGCAACTCAAGCAACAATCGTACGGAAATCAACCATAATTAAACAAAAATGTGGGTGGTAGGTTAACAGAGACCCCCGATATCATAGTGGTGGGTTAACAGAAACCAAGTGCCATCGTGGTGAGTTTCTAGAAGGCATAAATGGGAAGCTAACGACACCTTAGCCGGATCTCTCGCGCTATTTTTTCAGAAGTTGCATGCAACTCAAGCACCAATCGTACGGAAATCAACCATAATTAAACAAAAATTTGGGTGGTAGGTTAACAGAGACACCCGATATCATAGTGGTGGGTTAACAGAAACCAAGTGCCATCGTGGTGAGTTTCTAGCAGGCATAAATGGGAAGCTAACGACACCTTAGCCGGATCTCTCGTGCTATTTTTCCAGAAGTTGCATGCAAACCAAGCACCAATCGTACGGAAATCAACTATAATTAAACAAAAAATTGGGTGGTAGGTTAACAGAGACCTCCGATATCACAGTGGTGGGTTAACAGAAACCAAGTGCCATCGAGGCGAGTTTCTAGCAGGCATTAAGGGGAAGCTTATGACACCTTAGCCGCACCCCTTGCTTAAGTTTACCACAAGTTGCATGCAAATCAAGCACCAATCGTACGGAAATTAACCATAATTAAACAGAAATTTGGGTGGTAGGTTAACAGAGACCTCCGAAATCACAGTGGTGGGTTAACGGAAACCAAGTGACATCGTGGTGAGTTTCTAGTAGGCATAAATGGGAAGCTAACGACACCTTAGCCGGATCTCTCGCGCTATTTTTTCAGAAGTTGCATGCAACTCAAGCACCAATCTTACGGAAATCAACCATAATTAAACAAAAATTTGGGTGGTAGGTTAACAGAGACACCCGATATCATAGTGGTGGGTTAACAGAAACCAAGTGCCATCGTGGTGAGTTTCTAGCAGGCATAAATGGGAAGCTAACGACACCTTAGCCGGATCTCTCGCGCTATTTTTTCAGAAGTTGCATGCAACTCAAGCACCAATCGTAAAGAAATCAACCATAATTAAACAAAAATTTGGGTGGTAAGTTAACAGAGACCCCCGATATCATAGTGGTGGGTTAACAGAAACCAAGTTCCATCGTGGTGAGTTTCTAGCAGGCATAAATGGGAAGCTAACGACACTTTAGCCGGATCCGCGCTATTTTTTCAGAAGTTGCATGCAACTCAAGCATCAACCATAATTAAACAAAAATTTGGGTGGTAGGTTAACAGAGACCTCCGATATCATAGTGGTGGGTTAACAGAAACCAAGTTCCATCGTGGCGAGTTTCTAGCAGGCATAAATGGGAAGCTAACGACACCTTAGCCGGATCTCTCGCGCTATTTTTTCAGAAGTTGCATGCAACTCAAGCACCAATCGTAAGGAAATCAACCATAATTAAACAAAAATTTGGGTGGTAGGTTAACAGAGACCCCCGATATCATAGTGGTGGGTTAACAGAAACCAAGTGCCATCGTGGTGAGTTTCTAGCAGGCATAAATGGGAAGCTAACGACACCTTAGCAGGATCTCTCGCGCTATTTTTTCAGAAGTTGCATGCAACTCAAGCACCAATCGTAAGGAAATCAACCATAATTAAACAAAAATTTGGGTGGTAGGTTAACAGAGACCCCCGATATCATAGCGGTGGGTTAACAGAAACCAAGTGCCATCGTGGTGAGTTTCTAGCAGGCATAAATGGGAAGCTAACGACACCTTAGCTGGATCTCTCGCGCTATTTTTTCGGAAGTTGCATGCAACTCAAGCACCAATCGTACGGAAATCAACCATAATTAAACAAAAATTTGGGTGGTAGGTTAGCAGAGACATCATATTGGTGGGTTAACAGAAACCAAGTGACATCGTGGTGAGTTTCTAGCAGGCATAAATGGGAAGCTAACGACACCTTAGCCGGATCTCTCGTGCTATTTTTTCAGAAGTTGCATACAACTCAAGCACCAATCGTAAGGAAATCAACAATAATTAAACAAAAATTTGGGTGGTAGGGTAACAGAGACCCCCGATATCATAGTGGTGGGTTAACAGAAACCAAGTGCCATCGTAGTGAGTTTCTAGTAGGCATAAATGGGAAGCTAACGACACGTTAGCCGGATCTCTTGCGCTATTTTTTCAGAAGTTGCATGCAAACCAAGCACCAATCGTACGGAAATCAACTATAATTAAACAAAAAATTGGGTGGTAGGTTAACAGAGACCTCCGATATCACAGTGGTGTGTTAACAGAAAGCAAGTGCCATCGAGGTGAGTTTCTAGCAGGCATTAAGGGGAAGCTTATGACACCTTAGCCGCACCCCTTGCTTAAGTTTTCCACAAGTTGCATGCAAATTAAGCACCAATCGTACGGAAATCAACCATAATTAAACAAAAATTTGGAAGGTAGGTTAACAGGGACCCCCGATATCATAGTGGTGGGTTAACAGAAACCAAGTGCTATCGTGGTGAGTTTCTAGCAGGCATAAATGGGAAGCTAACGACACCTTAGCCGGATCTCTCGCGCTATTTTTCAGAAGTTGCATGCAACTCAAGCACCAGTCGTGAGGAAATCTACCATAATTAAACCAAAATTTGGGTGGTAGGTTAACAGATACCCCCGATATCATAGTGGTGGGTTAACAGAAACCAAGTGCCATCGTGGTGAGTTTCTAGTAGGCATAAATGAGAAGCTAACGACGTCTAAGCCGGATCTCTCGCGCTATTTTTTCAGAAGTTGCATGCAAATCAAGCACCAATCGTACGGAATCAACCATAATTAAACAAAAATGTGGGTGGTAGGTTAACAGAGACCCCCGATATCATAGTGGTGGGTTAACAGAAACCAAGTGCCATCGTGGTGAGTTTCTAGCAGGCATAAATAAGAAGCTAACGACACCTTAGCCGGATCTCTCGCGCTATTTTTTCAGAAGTTGCATGCAACTCAAGCACCAATCGTAAAGAAATCAACCATAATTAAACACAAATTTGGGTGGTAAGTTAACAGAGACCCCCGATATCATAGTGGTGGGTTAACAGAAACCAAGTTCCATCGTGGTGAGTTTCTAGCAGGCATAAATGGGAAGCTAACGACACTTTAGCCGGATCTCTCGCGCTATTTTTTCAGAAGTTGCATGCAACTCAAGCACCAATCGTAAGGAAATCAACCATAATTAAACAAAAATTTGGGTGATAGGTTAACAGAGACCTCCGATATCATAGTGGTGGGTTAACAGAAACCAAGTTCCATCGTGTTGAGTTTCTAGCAGGCATAAATGGGAAGCTAACGACACCTTAGCCGGATCTCTCGCGCTATTTTTTCAGAAGTTGCATGCAACTCAAGCACCAATCGTAAGGAAATCAACCATAATTAAACAAAAATTTGGGTGGTAGGTTAACAGAGACCCCCGATATCATAGCGTTGGGTTAACAGAAACCAAGTGCCATCGTGGTGAGTTTCTAGCAGGCATAAATGGGAAGCTAACGACACCTTAGCCGGATCTCTCGCGCTATTTTTTCAGAAGTTGCATGCAACGCAAGCACCAATCGTAAGGAAATCAACCATAATTAAACAAAAATTTGGGTGGTAGGTTAACAGAGACGCCCGATATCATAGTGGTGGGTTAACAGAAACCAAGTGCCATCGTGGTGAGTTTCTAGCAGGCATAAATGGGAAGCTAACGACACCTTAGCAGGATCTCTCGCGCTATTTTTTCAGAAGTTGCATGCAACTCAAGCACCAATCGTAAGAAAATCAACCATAATTGAACAAAAATTTGGGTGGTAGGTTAACAGAGACCCCCGATATCATAGTGGTGGGTTAACAGAAACTAAGTGCCATCGTGGTGAGTTTCTAGTAGGCATAAATGGGAAGCTAACGACACCTTAGCCGGATCTCTCGCGCTATTTTTTCAGAAGTTGCATGCAACTCAAGCACCAATCGTAAGGAAATCAACCATAATTAAACAGAAATTTGGGTGGTAGGTTAACAGAGACCTCCTATATCATAGTGGTGGGTTAACAGAAACCAAGTGCCATCGTGGTGACTTTCTAGCAGGCATAAATTTGAAGCTAACGACACCTTAGCCGGATCTCTCGCGCTATTTTTTCAGAAGTTGCATGCAACTCAAGCACCAATCGTACGGAAATCAACCATAATTAAACAGAAATTTGGGTGGTAGGTTAACAAAGACCTCCGTTATCATAGTGGTGGGTTAACAGAAACCAAGTGCCATCGTGGTGAGTTTCTAGCAGGCATAAATGGGAAGCTAACGACACCTTAGCCGGATCTCTCGTGCTATTTTTTCAGAAGTTGCATGCAATTCAAGCACCAATCGTACGGAAATCAACCATAATTATACAGAAATTTGGGTGGTAGGTTAACAGAGACTTTCGATATCATAGTGGTGGGATAACAGAAACAAAGTGCTATCGTGGTGAGTTTCTAGCAGGCATAAAGGGGGAGCTAACGAAACCTTAGCCGGATCTCTCGCGCTATTTTTTCAGAAGTTGCATGCAACTCAAGCAACAATCGTACGGAAATCAACCATAATTAAACAAAAATGTGGGTGGTAGGTTAACAGAGACCCCCGATATCATAGTGGTGGGTTAACAGAAACCAAGTGCCATCGTGGTGAGTTTCTAGAAGGCATAAATGGGAAGCTAACGACACCTTAGCCGGATCTCTCGCGCTATTTTTTCAGAAGTTGCATGCAACTCAAGCACCAATCGTACGGAAATCAACCATAATTAAACAAAAATTTGGTTGGTAGGTTAACAGAGACACCCGATATCATAGTGGTGGGTTAACAGAAACCAAGTGCCATCGTGGTGAGTTTCTAGCAGGCATAAATGGGAAGCTAACGACACCTTAGCCGGATCTCTCGTGCTATTTTTCCAGAAGTTGCATGCAAACCAAGCACCAATCGTACGGAAATCAACTATAATTAAACAAAAAATTGGGTGGTAGGTTAACAGAGACCTCCGATATCACAGTGGTGGGTTAACAGAAACCAAGTGTCATCGTGGTGAGTTTCTAGCAGTCATAAATGGGAAGCTAACGACACCTTAGCCGCACCCCTTGCTTAAGTTTTCCACAAGTTGCATGCAAATCAAGCACCAATCGTACGGAAATTAACCATAATTAAACAGAAATTTGGGTGGTAGGTTAACAGAGACCTCCGATATCACAGTGGTGGGTTAACGGAAACCAAGTGACATCGTGGTGAGTTTCTAGAAGGCATAAATGGGAAGCTAACGACACCTTAGCCGGATCTCTCGCGCTATTTTTTCAGAAGTTGCATGCAAATCAAGCACCATTCGTACGGAAATTAACCATAATTAAACAGAAATTTGGGTGGTAGGTTAACAGAGACCTCCTATATCATAGTGGTGGGTTAACAGAAACCAAGTGCCATCGTGGTGAGTTTCTAGCAGGCATAAATGGGAAGCTAACGACACCTTAGCCGGATCTCTCGCGCTATTTTTTCAGAAGTTGCATGCAACTCAAGCACCAATCGTAAGGAAATCAACAATAATTAAACAAAAATTTGGGTGGTAGGTTAACAGAGACCCCCGATATCATAGTGGTGGGTTAACAGAAACCAAGTGCCATCGTGGTGAGTTTCTAGCAGGCATAAATGGGAAGCTAACGACACCTTAGCCGGATCTCTCGCGCTATTTTTTCAGAAGTTGCATGCAACTCAAGCACCAATCGAACGGAAATCAACCATAATTAAACAAAAATTTGGGTGGTAGGTTAACAGAGACCTCCGATATCATAGTGGTGGGTTAACAGAAACCAAGTGCCATCATGGTGAGTTTCTAGCAGGCATAAACGGGAAGCTAACGACACTTTCGCCGGATCTCTCGCGCTATTTTTTCAGAAGTTGCATGCAACTCAAGCACCAATCGTAAGGAAATCAACCATAATTAAACAAAAATTTGGGTGGTAGGTTAACAGAGACCTCCGATATCATAGCGGTGGGTTAACAGAAACCAAGTGGCATCATGGTGAGTTTCTAGCAGGCATAAATGGGAAGCTAACGACACCTTAGCCGGATCTCTCGCGCTATTTTTTCAGAAGTTGCATGCAACTCAAGCACCAATCGTAAGGAAATCAACCATAATTAAACAACAATTTGGGTGGTAGGTTAACAGAGACCCCCGATATCATAGTGGTAGGTTAACAGAAACCAAGTGCCATCGTGGTGAGTTTCTAACAGGCATAAATGGGAAGCTAACGACACCTTAGCCGGATCTCTCGCGCTATTTTTTCAGAAGGTTCATGCAACTCAAGCATCAATCGTAAGGAAATCAACCATATATAAACAAAAATTTGGGTGGTAGGTTAACAGAGACCCCCGATATCATAGTGGTGGGTTAACATAAACCAAGTGCCATCGTGGTGAGTTTCTAGCAGGTATAAATGGGAAGCTAACTACACCTTAGCCGGATCTCTCGCGCTATTTTTTCAGAAGTTGCATGCAACTAAAGCACCAATT
The DNA here is from genome assembly GCA_951828415.1 of Anomoia purmunda. Lineage (NCBI taxonomy): Eukaryota > Metazoa > Arthropoda > Insecta > Diptera > Tephritidae > Anomoia > Anomoia purmunda. The sequence continues at coordinate 83,924,272 of OX639997.1, read as the reverse complement.
GTACGGAAATCAACCATAATTAAACAGAAATTTGGGTGGTAGGTTAACAGAGACCTCCGATATCATAGCGGTGGGTTAACAGAAACCAAGTGGCATCATGGTGAGTTTCTAGCAGGCATAATGGGGAAGCTAACGACACCTTAGCAGGATCTCTCGCGCTATTTTTTCAGAAGTTGCATGCAACTCAAGCACCAATCGTAAGAAAATCAACCATAATTGAACAAAAATTTGGGTGGTAGGTTAACAGAGACCCCCGATATCATAGTGGTGGGTTAACAGAAACTAAGTGCCATCGTGGTGAGTTTCTAGTAGGCATAAATGGGAAGCTAACGACACCTTAGCCGGATCTCTCGCGCTATTTTTTCAGAAGTTGCATGCAACTCAAGCACCAATCGTAAGGAAATCAACCATAATTAAACAGAAATTTGGGTGGTAGGTTAACAGAGACCTCCTATATCATAGTGGTGGGTTAACAGAAACCAAGTGCCATCGTGGTGACTTTCTAGCAGGCATAAATTTGAAGCTAACGACACCTTAGCCGGATCTCTCGCGCTATTTTTTCAGAAGTTGCATGCAACTCAAGCACCAATCGTACGGAAATCAACCATAATTAAACAGAAATTTGGGTGGTAGGTTAACAAAGACCTCCGTTATCATAGTGGTGGGTTAACAGAAACCAAGTGCCATCGTGGTGAGTTTCTAGCAGGCATAAATGGGAAGCTAACGACACCTTAGCCGGATCTCTCGTGCTATTTTTTCAGAAGTTGCATGCAATTCAAGCACCAATCGTACGGAAATCAACCATAATTATACAGAAATTTGGGTGGTAGGTTAACAGAGACTTTCGATATCATAGTGGTGGGATAACAGAAACCAAGTGCTATCGTGGTGAGTTTCTAGCAGGCATAAAGGGGGAGCTAACGAAACCTTAGCCGGATCTCTCGCGCTATTTTTTCAGAAGTTGCATGCAACTCAAGCAACAATCGTACGGAAATCAACCATAATTAAACAAAAATGTGGGTGGTAGGTTAACAGAGACCCCCGATATCATAGTGGTGGGTTAACAGAAACCAAGTGCCATCGTGGTGAGTTTCTAGAAGGCATAAATGGGAAGCTAACGACACCTTAGCCGGATCTCTCGCGCTATTTTTTCAGAAGTTGCATGCAACTCAAGCACCAATCGTACGGAAATCAACCATAATTAAACAAAAATTTGGGTGGTAGGTTAACAGAGACACCCGATATCATAGTGGTGGGTTAACAGAAACCAAGTGCCATCGTGGTGAGTTTCTAGCAGGCATAAATGGGAAGCTAACGACACCTTAGCCGGATCTCTCGTGCTATTTTTCCAGAAGTTGCATGCAAACCAAGCACCAATCGTACGGAAATCAACTATAATTAAACAAAAAATTGGGTGGTAGGTTAACAGAGACCTCCGATATCACAGTGGTGGGTTAACAGAAACCAAGTGCCATCGAGGTGAGTTTCTAGCAGGCATTAAGGGGAAGCTTATGACACCTTAGCCGCACCCCTTGCTTAAGTTTTCCACAAGTTGCATGCAAATCAAGCACCAATCGTACGGAAATTAACCATAATTAAACAGAAATTTGGGTGGTAGGTTAACAGAGACCTCCGATATCACAGTGGTGGGTTAACGGAAACCAAGTGACATCGCGGTGAGTTTCTAGTAGGCATAAATGGGAAGCTAACGACACCTTAGCCGGATCTCTCGCGCTATTTTTTCAGAAGTTGCATGCAAATCAAGCACCAATCGTACGGAAATTAACCATAATTAAACAGAAATTTGGGTGGTAGGTTAACAGAGACCTCCTATATCATAGTGGTGGGTTAACAGAAACCAAGTGCCATCGTGGTGAATTTCTAGCAGGCATAAATGGGAAGCTAACGACACCTTAGCCGGATCTCTCGCGCTATTTTTTCAGAAGTTGCATGCAACTCAAGCACCAATCGTAAGGAAATCAACAATAATTAAACAAAAATTCGGGTGGTAGGTTAACAGAGACCCCCGATATCATAGTGGTGGGTTAACAGAAACCAAGTGCCATCGTGGTGAGTTTCTAGCAGGCATAAATGGGAAGCTAACGACACCTTAGCCGGATCTCTCGCGCTATTTTTTCAGAAGTTGCATGCAACTCAAGCACCAATCGAACGGAAATCAACCATAATTAAACAAAAATTTGGGTGGTAGGTTAACAGAGACCTCCGATATCATAGTGGTGGGTTAACAGAAACCAAGTGCCATCGAGGTGAGTTTCTAGCAGGCATTAAGGGGAAGCTAACGACACCTTAGCCGGATCTCTCGCGCTATTTTTTCAGAAGTTGCACGCAACTCAAGCACCAATCGTAAAGAAATCAACCATAATTAAACACAAATTTGGGTGGTAAGTTAACAGAGCCCCCGATATCATAGTGGTGGGTTAACCGAAACCAAGTTCCATCATGGTGAGTTTCTAGCAGGCATAAACGGGAAGCTAACGACACTTTAGCCGGATCTCTCGCGCTATTTTTTCAGAAGTTGCATGCAACTCAAGCACCAATCGTAAGGAAATCAACCATAATTAAACAAAAATTTGGGTGGTAGGTTAACAGAGACCTCCGATATCATAGTGGTGGGTTAACAGAAACCAAGTTCCATCGTGGTGAGTTTCTAGCAGGCATAAATGGGAAGCTAACGACACCTTAGCCGGATCTCTCGCGCTATTTTTTCAGAAGTTGCATGCAACTCAAGCACCAATCGTAAGGAAATCAACCATAATTAAACAACAATTTGGGTGGTAGGTTAACAGAGACCCCCGATATCATAGTGGTAGGTTAACAGAAACCAAGTGCCATCGTGGTGAGTTTCTAACAGGCATAAATGGGAAGCTAACGACACCTTAGCCGGATCTCTCGCGCTATTTTTTCAGAAGGTTCATGCAACTCAAGCATCAATCGTAAGGAAATCAACCATAATTAAACAAAAATTTGGGTGGTAGGTTAACAGAGACCCCCGATATCACAGTGGTGGGTTAACATAAACCAAGTGCCATCGTGGTGAGTTTCTAGCAGGCATAAATGGGAAGCTAACTACACCTTAGCCGGATCTCTCGCGCTATTTTTTCAGAAGTTGCATGCAACTCAAGCACCAATCGTACGGAAATCAACCATAATTAAACAGAAATTTGGGTGGTAGGTTAACAGAGACCTCCGATATCATAGCGGTGGGTTAACAGAAACCAAGTGGCATCATGGTGAGTTTCTAGCAGGCATAATGGGGAAGCTAACGACGCCTCAGCCGGATCTCGCGCGCTATTTTTTCAGACAGAAGTTGCATGCAAACGAAACACCAATCACGCGGAAATCAACTATAATTAAACAAAAAATTGGGTAGTAGGTTAACAGAGACCCCCGATATCATAGTGGTGGGTTAACAGAAACCAAGTGCCATCGTGGTGAGTTTCTAGCAGGCATAAATGGGAAGCTAACGACACCTTAGCCGGATCTCTCGCGCTATTTTTTCAGAAGTTGCATGCAACTCAAGCACCAATCGAACGGAAATCAACCATAATTAAACAAAAATTTGGGTGGTAAGTTAACAGAGACCCCCGATATCATAGTGGTGGGTTAACAGAAACCAAGTGCCATCGTGGTGAGTTTCTAGTAGGCATAAATGGGAAGCTAACGACACCTTAGCCGGATCTCTCGCGCTATTTTTTCAGAAGTTGCATGCAAATCAAGCACCAATCGTACGGAAATTAACCATAATTAAACAGAAATTTGGGTGGTAGGTTAACAGAGACCTCCGATATCATAGTGGTGGGTTAACAGAAACCAAGTGCCATCGAGGTGAGTTTCTAGCAGGCATTAAGGGGAAGCTATTGACACCTTAGCCGCACCCCTTGCTTAAGTTTTCCACAAGTTGCATGCAAATCAAGCACCAATTGTACGGAAATCAACCATAATTAAACAAGAATTTGGGTGGTAAGTTAACAGAGACCCCCGATATCATAGTGGTGGGTTAACAGAAACCAAGTGCCATCGTGGTGAGTTTCTAGTAGGCATAAATGGGAAGCTAACGACACCTTAGCCGGATCTCTCGCGCTATTTTTTCAGAAGTTGCATGCAAATCAAGCACCAATCGTACGGAAATTAACCATAATTAAACAGAAATTTGGGTGGTAGGTTAACAGAGACCTCCGATATCATAGTGGTGGGTTAACAGAAACCAAGTGCTATCGTGGTGATTTTCTAGCAGGCATAAAGGGGAAGCTAACGACACCTTAGCCGGATCTCTCGCGCTATTTTTTCAGAAGTTGCACGCAACTCAAGCACCAATCGTAAAGAAATCAACCATAATTAAACACAAATTTGGGTGGTAAGTTAACAGAGCCCCCGATATCATAGTGGTGGGTTAACCGAAACCAAGTTCCATCATGGTGAGTTTCTAGCAGGCATAAACGGGAAGCTAACGACACTTTAGCCGGATCTCTCGCGCTATTTTTTCAGAAGCTGCATGCAACTCAAGCACCAATCGTAAGGAAATCAACCATAATTAAACAAAAATTTGGGTGGTAGGTTAACAGAGACCTCCGATATCATAGTGGTGGGTTAACAGAAACCAAGTTCCATCGTGGTGAGTTTCTAGCAGGCATAAATGGGAAGCTAACGACACCTTAGCCGGATCTCTCGCGCTATTTTTTCAGAAGTTGCATGCAACTCAAGCACCAATCGTAAGGAAATCAACCATAATTAAACAACAATTTGGGTGGTAGGTTAACAGAGACCCCCGATATCATAGTGGTAGGTTAACAGAAACCAAGTGCCATCGTGGTGAGTTTCTAGCAGGCATATATGGGAAGCTAATGACACCTTAGCCGGATCTCTCGCGCTATTTTTTCAGAAGGTTCATGCAACTCAAGCACCAATCGTAAGGAAATCAACCATAATTAAACAAAAATTTGGGTGGTAGGTTAACAGAGACCCCCGATATCATAGTGGTGGGTTAACAGAAACCAAGTGCCATTGTGGTGAGTTTCTAGCAGGCATAAATGGGAAGCTAACGACACCTTAGCCGGATCTCTCGCGCTATTTTTTCAGAAGTTGCATGCAACTCAAGCACCAATCGTACGGAAATCAACCATAATTAAACAGAAATTTGGGTGGTAGGTTAACAGAGACCTCCGATATCATAGCGGTGGGTTAACAGAAACCAAGTGGCATCATGGTGAGTTTCTAGCAGGCATAATGGGGAAGCTAACGACGCCTCAGCCGGATCTCGCGCGCTATTTTTTCAGACAGAAGTTGCATGCAAACGAAACACCAATCATGCGAAAATCAACTATAATTAAACAAAAAATTGGGTGGTAGGTTAACAGAGACCTCCGATATCACAGTGGTGGGTTAACGGAAACCAAGTGACATCGTGGTGAGTTTCTAGCAGGCATTAAGGGGAAGCTAACGACACCTTAGCCGAAACTCTCGCGCTATTTTTCAGAGGTTGCATGCAACTCAAGCACCAATAAGGAAATCAACCATAATTAAACAAAAATTTGGGTGGTAGGTCAACAGAGACCCCCGATATCATAGTGGTGGGTTAACAGAAACCAAGTGCCATCGTGGTGAGTTTCTAGTAGGCATAAATGGGAAGCTAACGACACCTTAGCCGGATCTCTCGCGCTATTTTTCAGAAGCTGCATGCAACTCAAGCACCAATCGTAAGGAAATCAACCATAATTAAACAAAAATTTGGGTGGTAGGTTAACAGAGACCTCCGATATCATAGTGGTGGGTTAACAGAAACCAAATGCCATCGTGATGAGTTTCTAGTAGGCATAAATGGGAAGCTAACGACACCTTACCCGGATCTCTCGCGCTATTTTTTCAGAAGTTGCATGCAACTCAAGCACCAATCGTAAGGAAATCAACCATAATTAAGCAAAAATTTGGGTGGTAGGTCAACAGCGACCCCCGATACCATAGTGGTGGGTTAACAGAAACCAAGTGCCATCGTGGTGAGTTTCTAGTAGGCATAAATGGGAAGCTAACGACGCCTCAGCCGGATCTCGCGCGCTATTTTTTCAGACAGAAGTTGCATGCAAACGAAACACCAATCATGCGGAAATCAACTATAATTAAACAAAAAATTGGGTGGTAGGTTAACAGAGACCTCCGATATCACAGTGGTGGGTTAACGGAAACCAAGTGACATCGTAGTGAGTTTCTAGCAGGCATTAAGGGGAAGCTAACGACACCTTAGCCGGATCTCTCGCGCTATTTTTTCAGAAGTTGCATGCAACTCAAGCACCAATCGTAAAGAAATCAACCATATTAAACACAAATTTGGGTGGTAAGTTAACAGAGACCCCCGATATCATAGTGGTGGGTTAACAGAACCCAAGTTCCATCGTGGTGAGTTTCTAGCAGGCATAAATGGGAAGCTAACGACACTTTAGCCGGATCTCTCGCGCTATTTTTTCAGAAGTTGCATGCAATTCAAGCACCAATCAAACGGAAATCAACAATAATTAAACAGAAATTTGGGTGGTAGGTTAACAGAGACCCCCGATATCATAGTGGTGGGTTAACAGAAACCAAGTGCCATCGTGGTGAGTTTCTAGCAGGCATAAATGGGAAGCTAACGACACCTTAGCCGGATCTCTCGCGCTATTTTTTCAGAAGTTGCTTGCAAATCAAGCACCAATCGTACGGAAATTAACCATAATTAAACAGAAATTTGGGTGATAGGTTAACAGAGACCTCCTATATCATAGTGGTGGGTTAACAGAAACCAAGTGCCATCGTGGTAAGTTTCTAGCAGGCATAAATGGGAAGCTAACGACACCTTAGCCGGATCTCTCGCGCTATTTTTTCAGAAGTTGCATGCAACTCAAGCACCAATCGTAAGGAAATCAACAATAATTAAACAAAAATTTGGGTGGTAGGTTAACAGAGACCCCCGATATCATAGTGGTGGGTTAACAGAAACCAAGTGCCATCGTGGTGAGTTTCTAGCAGGCATAAATGGGAAGCTAACGACACCTTAGCCGGATCTCTCGCGCTATTTTTTCAGAAGTTGCATGCAACTCAAGCACCAATCGAACGGAAATCAACCATAATTAAACAAAAATTTGGGTGGTAGGTTAACAGAGACCTCCGATATCATAGTGGTGGGTTAACAGAAACCAAGTGCCATCGAGGTGAGTTTCTAGCAGGCATTAAGGGGAAGCTAACGACACCTTAGCCGGATCTCTCGCGCTATTTTTTCAGAAGTTGCACGCAACTCAAGCACCAATCGTAAAGAAATCAACCATAATTAAACACAAATTTGGGTGGTAAGTTAACAGAGCCCCCGATATCATAGTGGTGGGTTAACCGAAACCAAGTTCCATCATGGTGAGTTTCTAGCAGGCATAAACGGGAAGCTAACGACACTTTAGCCGGATCTCTCGCGCTATTTTTTCAGAAGTTGCATGCAACTCAAGCACCAATCGTAAGGAAATCAACCATAATTAAACAAAAATTTGGGTGGTAGGTTAACAGAGACCTCCGATATCATAGCGGTGGGTTAACAGAAACCAAGTGGCATCATGGTGAGTTTCTAGCAGGCATAAATGGGAAGCTAACGACACCTTAGCCGGATCTCTCGCGCTATTTTTTCAGAAGTTGCATGCAACTCAAGCACCAATCGTAAGGAAATCAACCATAATTAAACAACAATTTGGGTGGTAGGTTAACAGAGACCCCCGATATCATAGTGGTAGGTTAACAGAAACCAAGTGCCATCGTGGTGAGTTTCTAACAGGCATAAATGGGAAGCTAACGACACCTTAGCCGGATCTCTCGCGCTATTTTTTCAGAAGGTTCATGCAACTCAAGCATCAATCGTAAGGAAATCAACCATAATTAAACAAAAATTTGGGTGGTAGGTTAACAGAGACCCCCGATATCATAGTGGTGGGTTAACATAAACCAAGTGCCATCGTGGTGAGTTTTTAGCAGGCATAAATGGGAAGCTAACTACACCTTAGCCGGATCTCTCGCGCTATTTTTTCAGAAGTTGCATGCAACTCAAGCACCAATAGTACGGAAATCAACCATAATTAAACAGAAATTTGGGCGGTAGGTTAACAGAGACCTCCGATATCATAGCGGTGGGTTAACAGAAACCAAGTGGCATCATGGTGAGTTTCTAGCAGGCATAATGGGGAAGCTAACGACGCCTCAGCCGGATCTCGCGCGCTATTTTTTCAGACAGAAGTTGCATGCAAACGAAACACCAATCACGCGGAAATCAACTATAATTAAACAAAAAATTGGGTGGTAGGCTAACAGAGACCTCCGATATCACAGTGGTGGGTTAACGGAAACCAAGTGACATCGTGGTGAGTTTCTAGTAGGCATAAATGGGAAGCTAACGACACCTTAGCCGGATCTCTCGTGCTATTTTTTCAGAAGTTGCATGCAAATCAAGCACCAATCGTACGGAAATTAATCATAATTAAACAGAAATTTGGGTGGTAGGTTAACAGAGACCTCCTATATCATAGTGGTGGGTTAACAGAAACCAAGTGCCATCGTGGTGAGTTTCTAGCAGGCATAAATGGGAAGCTAACGACACCTTAGCCGGATCTCTCGCGCTATTTTTTCAGAAGTTGCATGCAACTCAAGCACCAATCGTAAGGAAATCAACAATAATTAAACAAAAATTTGGGTGGTAGGTTAACAGAGACCCCCGATATCATAGTGGTGGGTTAACAGAAACCAAGTGCCATCGTGGTGAGTTTCTAGCAGGCATAAATGGGAAGCTAACGACACCTTAGCCGGATCTCTCGCGCTATTTTTTCAGAAGTTGCATGCAACTCAAGCACCAATCGAACGGAAATCAACCATAATTAAACAAAAATTTGGGTGGTAGGTTAACAGAGACCTCCGATATCATAGTGGTGGGTTAACAGAAACCAAGTGCCATCGAGGTGAGTTTCTAGCAGGCATTAAGGGGAAGCTATTGACACCTTAGCCGCACCCCTTGCTTAAGTTTTCCACAAGTTGCATGCAAATCAAGCACCAATCGTACGGAAATCAACCATAATTAAACAAGAATTTTGGTGGTAAGTTAACAGAGACCCCCGATATCATAGTGGTGGGTTAACAGAAACCAAGTGCCATCGTGGTGAGTTTCTAGTAGGCATAAATGGGAAGCTAACGACACCTTAGCCGGATCTCTCGCGCTATTTTTTCAGAAGTTGCATGCAAATCAAGCACCAATCGTACGGAAATTAACCATAATTAAACAGAAATTTGGGTGGTAGGTTAACAGAGACCTCCGATATCATAGTGGTGGGTTAACAGAAACCAAGTGCTATCGTGGTGAGTTTCTAGCAGGCATAAAGGGGAAGCTAACGACACCTTAGCCGGATCTCTCGCGCTATTTTTTCAGAAGTTGCACGCAACTCAAGCACCAATCGTAAAGAAATCAACCATAATTAAACACAAATTTGGGTGGTAAGTTAACAGAGCCCCCGATATCATAGTGGTGGGTTAACCGAAACCAAGTTCCATCATGGTGAGTTTCTAGCAGGCATAAACGGGAAGCTAACGACACTTTAGCCGGATCTCTCGCGCTATTTTTTTCAGAAGTTGCATGCAACTCAAGCACCAATCGTAAGGAAATCAACCATAATTAAACAAAAATGTGGGTGGTAGGTTAACAGAGACCTCCGATATCATAGTGGTGGGTTAACAGAAACCAAGTTCCATCGTGGTGAGTTTCTAGCAGGCATAAATGGGAAGCTAACGACACCTTAGCCGGATCTCTCGCGCTATTTTTTCAGAAGTTGCATGCAACTCAAGCACCAATCGTAAGGAAATCAACCATAATTAAACAACAATTTGGGTGGTAGGTTAACAGAGACCCCCGATATCATAGTGGTAGGTTAACAGAAACCAAGTGCCATCGTGGTGAGTTTCTAGCAGGCATAAATGGGAAGCTAATGACACCTTAGCCGGATCTCTCGCGCTATTTTTTCAGAAGGTTCATGCAACTCAAGCACCAATCGTAAGGAAATCAACCATAATTAAACAAAAATTTGGGTGGTAGGTTAACAGAGACCCCCGATATCATAGTGGTGGGTTAACAGAAACCAAGTGCCATTGTGGTGAGTTTCTAGCAGGCATAAATGGGAAGCTAACGACACCTTAGCCGGATCTCTCGCGCTATTTTTTCAGAAGTTGCATGCAACTCAAGCACCAATCGTACGGAAATCAACCATAATTAAACAGAAATTTGGGTGGTAGGTTAACAGAGACCTCCGATATCATAGCGGTGCGTTAACAGAAACCAAGTGGCATCATGGTGAGTTTCTAGCAGGCATAATGGGGAAGCTAACGACGCCTCAGCCGGATCTCGCGCGCTATTTTTTCAGACAGAAGTTGCATGCAAACGAAACACCAATCATGCGAAAATCAACTATAATTAAACAAAAAATTGGGTGGTAGGTTAACAGAGACCTCCGATATCACAGTGGTGGGTTAACGGAAACCAAGTGACATCGTGGTGAGTTTCTAGCAGGCATTAAGGGGAAGCTAACGACACCTTAGCCGGATCTCTCGCGCTATTTTTCAGAGGTTGCATGCAACTCAAGCACCAATAAGGAAATCAACCATAATTAAACAAAAATTTGGGTGGTAGGTCAACAGAGACCCCCGATATCATAGTGGTGGGTTAACAGAAACCAAGTGCCATCGTGGTGAGTTTCTAGTAGGCATAAATGGGAAGCTAACGACACCTTAGCCGGATCTCTCGCGCTATTTTTCAGAAGCTGCATGCAACTCAAGCACCAATCGTAAGGAAATCAACCATAATTAAACAAAAATTTGGGTGGTAGGTTAACAGAGACCTCCGATATCATAGTGGTGGGTTAACAGAAACCAAATGCCATCGTGATGAGTTTCTAGTAGGCATAAATGGGAAGCTAACGACACCTTACCCGGATCTCTCGCGCTATTTTTGCAGAAGTTGAATGCAAATCAAAACAGAAATTTGGGTGGTAGGTTAACAGAGACCTCCTATATCATAGTGGTGGGTTAACAGAAACCAAGTGCCATCGTGGTGAGTTTCTAGCAGGCATAAATGGGAAGCTAACGACACCTTAGCCGGATCTCTCGCGCTTTTTTTTCAGAAGTTGCATGCAACTCAAGCACCAATCATAAGGAAATCAACCATAATTAAACAAAAATTTGGGTGGTAGGTTAACAGAGACCCCCGATATCATAGTGGTGGGTTAACAGAAACCAAGTGCCATCGTGGTGAGTTTCTAGCAGGCATAAATGGGAAGCTAACGACACCTTAGCCGCACCCCTTGCTTAAGTTTTCCACAAGTTGCATGCAAATCAAACACCAATCGTACGGAAATCAACCATAATTAAACAAGAATTTGGGTGGTAGGTTAACAGAGACCCCCGATATCATAGTGGTGCGTTAACGGAAACCAAGTGGCATCGTGATGAGTTTCAAGCAGGCATAAAGGGGAAGCTAACGACACCTTAGCCGGATCTCTGGCGCTATTTTTTCAGAAGTTGCATGCAACTCAAGCACCAATCGTAAAGAAATCAACCATAATTAAACACAAATTTGGGTGGTAAGTTAACAGAGACCCCCGATATCATAGTGGTGGGTTAACAGAAACCAAGTTCCATCGTGGTGAGTTTCTAGCAGGCATAAATGGGAAGCTAACGACACTTTAGCCGGATCTCTCGCGCTATTTTTTCAGAAGTTGCATGCAACTCAAGCACCAATCGTAAGGAAATCAACCATAATTAAGCAAAAATTTGGGTGGTAGGTCAACAGCGACCCCCGATATCATAGTGGTGGGTTAACAGAAACCAAGTGCCATCGTGGTGAGTTTCTAGTAGGCATAAATGGGAAGCTAACGACGCCTCAGCCGGATCTCGCGCGCTATTTTTTCAGACAGAAGTTGCATGCAAACGAAACACCAATCATGCGGAAATCAACTATAATTAAACAAAAAATTGGGTGGTAGGTTAAGAGAGACCTCCGATATCACAGTGGTGGGTTAACGGAAACCAAGTGACATCGTGGTGAGTTTCTAGCAGGCATTAAGGGGAAGCTAACGACACCTTAGCCGGATCTCTCGCGCTATTTTTTCAGAAGTTGCATGCAACTCAAGCACCAATCGTAAAGAAATCAACCATAATTAAACACAAATTTGGGTGGTAAGTTAACAGAGACCCCCGATATCATAGTGGTGGGTTAACAGAACCCAAGTTCCATCGTGGTGAGTTTCTAGCAGGCATAAATGGGAAGCTAACGACACTTTAGCCGGATCTCTCGCGCTATTTTTTCAGAAGTTGCATGCAATTCAAGCACCAATCAAACGGAAATCAACAATAATTAAACAGAAATTTGGGTGGTAGGTTAACAGAGACCTCCGGTATCATAGTGGTGGGTTAACAGAAACCAAGTGCTATCGTGGTGAGTTTCGAGCAGGCATAAAGGGGAAGCTAACGACACCTTAGCCGGATCTCTCGCGCTATTTTTTCAGAAGTTGCAGGCAACTCAAGCACCAATCGTACGGAAATCAACCATAATTAAACAAAAATGTGGCTGGTAGGTTAACAGAGACCCCCGATATTATAGTGGTGGGTTAACAGAAACCAAGTGGCATCGTGGTGAGTTTCAAGCAGGCATAAAGGGGAAGCTAACGACACCTTAGCCGGATCTCTGGCGCTATTTTTTCAGAAGTTGCATGCAACTCAAGCACCAATCGTAAAGAAATCAACCATAATTAAACACAAATTTGGGTGGTAAGTTAACAGAGACCCCCGATATCATAGTGGTGGGTTAACAGAAACCAAGTGCCATCGTGGTGAGTTTCTAGCAGGCATAAATGGGAAGCTAACGACACCTTAGCCGGATCTCTCGCGCTATTTTTTCAGAAGTTGCATGCAACTCAAGCACCAATCGCAAGGAAATCAACCATAATTAAACAAAAATTTGGGTGGTAGGTTAACAGAGACCCCCGATATCATAGTGGTGGGTTAACAGAAACCAAGTGCCATCGTGGTGAGTTTCTAGCAGGCATAAATGGGAAGCTAACGACACCTTAGCCGGATCTCGCGCGCTATTTTTTCAGACAGAATTTGCATGCAAACGAAACACCAATCATGCGGAAATCAACTATAATTAAACAAAAAATTGGGTGGTAGGTTAACAGAGACCTCCGATATCACAGTGGTGGGTTAACGGAAACCAAGTGACATCGTGGTGAGTTTCTAGCAGGCATTAAGGGGAAGCTAACGACACCTTAGCCGGATCTCTCGCGCTATTTTTTCAGAAGTTGCATGCAACTCAAGCACCAATCGTAAAGAAATCAACCATAATTAAACACAAATTTGGGTGATAAGTTAACAGAGACCCCCGATATCATAGTGGTGGGTTAACAGAAACCAAGTTCCATCGTGGTGAGTTTCTAGCAGGCATAAATGGGAAGCTAACGACACTTTAGCCGGATCTCCCGCGCTATTTTTTCAGAAGTTGCATGCAACTCAAGCACCAATCGTAAGGAAATCAACCATAATTAAACAAAAATGTGGGTGGTAGGTCAACAGAGACCCCCGATATCATAGTGGTGGGTTAACAGAAACCAAGTGCCATCGTGGTGAGTTTCTAGTAGGCATAAATGGGAAGCTAACGACGCCTCAGCCGGATCTCGCGTGCTATTTTTTCAGACAGAAGTTGCATGCAAACGAAACACCAATCATGCGGAAATCAACTATAATTAAACAAAAAATTGGGTGGTAGGTTAACAGAGACCTCCGATATCATAGTGGTGGGTTAACAGAAACCAAGTGGCATCATGGTGAGTTTCTAGCAGGCATAATGGGGAAGCTAACGACGCCTCAGCCGGATCTCGCGCGCTATTTTTTCAGACAGAAGTTGCATTCAAACGAAACACCAATCATGCGGAAATCAACTATAATTAAACAAAAAATTGGGTGGTAGGTTAACAGAGACCTCCGATATCACAGTGGTGGGTTAACGGAAACCAAGTGACATCATGGTGAGTTTCTAGCAGGCATTAAGGGGAAGCTAACGACACCTTAGCCGGATCTCTCGCGCTATTTTTTCAGAAGTTGCATGCAACTCAAGCACCAATAAGGAAATCAACCATAATTAAACAAAAATTTGGGTGGTAGGTCAACAGAGACCCCCGATATCATAGTGGTGGGACAGAAACCAAGTGCCATCGTGGTGAGTTTCTAGTAGGCATAAATGGGAAGCTAACGACACCTTAGCCGGATCTCTCGCGCTATTTTTCAGAAGTTGCATGCAACTCAAGCACCAATCGTAAGGAAATCAACCATAATTAAATAAAAATTTGGGTGGTAGGTTAACAGAGACCTCCGGTATCATAGTGGTGGGTTAACAGAAACCAAATGCCATCGTGATGAGTTTCAAGTAGGCATAAATGGGAAGCTAACGACACCTTAGCCGGATCTCTCGCGCTATTTTTTCAGAAGTTGCATGCAAATCAAAACAGAAATTTGGGTGGTAGGTTAACAGAGACCTCCTATATCATAGTGGTGGGTTAACAGAAACCAAGTGCCATCGTGGTGAGTTTCTAGCAGGCATAAATGGGAAGCTAACGACACCTTAGCCGGATCTCTCGCGCTATTTTTTCAGAAGTTGCATGCAACTCAAGCACCAATCGTAAGGAAATCAACCATAATTAAACAAAAATTTGGGTGGTAGGTTAAGAGAGACCCCCGATATCATAGTGGTGGGTTAACAGAAACCAAGTGCCATCGTGGTGAGTTTCTAGCAGGCATAAATGGGAAGCTAACGACACCTTAGCCGGATCTGTCGCGCTATTTTTTCAGAAGTTGCATGCAACTCAAGCACCAATCGTACGGAAATCAACCATAATTAAACAAAAATTTGGGTGGTAGGTTAACAGAGACCCCCGATATCATAGTGGTGGGTTAACAGAAACCAAGTGCCATCGAGGTGAGTTTCTAGCAGGCATTAAGGGGAAGCTATTGACACCTTAGCCGCACCCCTTGCTTAAGTTTTCCACAAGTTGCATGCAAATCAAGCACCAATCGTACGGAAATCAACCATAATTAAACAAGAATTTGGGTGGTAGGTTAACAGAGACCCCCGATATCATAGTGGT
The DNA here is from genome assembly GCA_951828415.1 of Anomoia purmunda. NCBI lineage: Eukaryota > Metazoa > Arthropoda > Insecta > Diptera > Tephritidae > Anomoia > Anomoia purmunda. The sequence goes on along the minus strand of OX639997.1, from coordinate 83,909,078 downwards.
GGGTTAACAGAAACCAAGTGCCATCGTGGTGAGTTTCTAGTAGGCATAAATGGGAAGCTAACGACACCTTAGCCGGATCTCTCGCGCTATTTTTTCAGAAGTTGCATGCAAATCAAGCGCCAATCGTACGGAAATTAACCATAATTAAACAGAAATTTGGGTGGAAGGTTAACAGAGACCTCCGATATCATAGTGGTGGGTTAACAGAAACCAAGTGCTATCGTGGTGAGTTTCTAGCAGGCATAAAGGGGAAGCTAACGACACCTTAGCCGGATCTCTCGCGCTATTTTTTCAGAAGTTGCATGCAACTCAAGCACCAATCGTACGGAAATCAACCATAATTAAACAAAAATGTGGGTGGTAGGTTAACAGAGACCCCCGATATCATAGTGGTGGGTTAACAGAAACAAAGTGCCATCGTGGTGAGTTTCTAGCAGGCATAAATAAGAAGCTAACGACACCTTAGCCGGATCTCTCTTGCTATTTTTTCAGAAGTTGCATGCAATTCAAGCACCAATCGTACGGAAATCAACAATAATTAAACAGAAATTTGGGTGGTAGGTTAACAGAGACCTCCGGTATCATAGTGGTGGGTTAACAGAAACCAAGTGCTATCGTGGTGAGTTTCTAGCAGGCATAAAGGGGAAGCTAACGACACCTTAGCCGGATCTCTCGCGCTATTTTTTCAGAAGTTGCATGCAACTCAAGCACCAATCGTACGGAAATCAACCATAATTAAACAAAAATGTGGGTGGTAGGTTAACAGAGACCCCCGATATTATAGTGGTGGGTTAACAGAAACCAAGTGGCATCGTGGTGAGTTTCAAGCAGGCATAAAGGGGAAGCTAACGACACCTTAGCCGGATCTCTCGCGCTATTTTTTCAGAAGTTGCATGCAACTCAAGCACCAATCGTAAAGAAATCATCCATAATTAAACACAAATTTGGGTGGTAAGTTAACAGAGACCCCCGATATCATAGTGGTGGGTTAACAGGAACCAAGTTCCATCGTGGTGAGTTTCTAGCAGGCATAAATGGGAAGCTAACGACACTTTAGCCGGATCTCTCGCGCTATTTTTTCAGAAGTTGCATGCAACTTAAGCACCAATCGTAAGGAGATCAACCATAATTAAACAACAATTTGGGTGGTAGGTTAACAGAGACCCCCGATATCATAGTGGTAGGTTAACAGAAACCAAGTGCCATCGTGGTGAGTTTCTAGCAGGCATAAATGGGAAGCTAGCGACACCTTAGCCGGATCTCTCGCGCTATTTTTTCAGAAGTTGCATGCAACTCAAGCACCAATCGTAAGGAAATCAACCATAATTAAACAAAAATTTGGGTGGTAGGTTAACAGAGACCCCCGATATCATAGTGGTGGGTTAACAGAAACCAAGTGCCATCGTGGTGAGTTTCTAGCAGGCATAAATGGGAAGCTAACGACACCTTAGCCGGATCTCTCGCGCTATTTTTTCAGAAGTTGCATGCAACTCAAGCACCAATCGTACGGAAATCAACCATAATTAAACAGAAATTTGGGTGGTAGGTAAACAGAGACCTCCGATATCATAGTGGTGGGTTAACAGAAACCAAGTGGCATCATGGTGAGTTTCTAGCAGGCATAATGGAAAAGCTAACGACGCCTCAGCCGGATCTCGCGCGCTATTTTTTCAGAAGTTGCATGCAAACGAAGCACCAATCATGCGGAAATCAACTATAATTAAACAAAAAATTGGGTGGTAGGTTAACAGAGACCTCCGATATCACAGTGGTGGGTTAAAAGAAACCAAGTGCCATCGTGGTGACTTTCTAGCAGGCATAAATTTGAAGCTAACGACACCTTAGCCGGATCTCTCGCGCTATTTTTTCAGAAGTTGCATGCAACTCAAGCACCAATCGTAAGGAAATCAACCATAATTAAACAGAAATTTGGGTGGTAGGTTAACAGAGACCCCCGATATCATAGTTGTGGGTTAACAGAAACCAAGTGTCATCGTGATGAGTTTCTAGTAGGCATAAATGGGAAGCTAACGACACCTTAGCCGGATCTCTCGCGCTATTTTTTCAGAAGTTGCATGCAAATCAAAACAGAAATTTGGGTGGTAGGTTAACAGAGACCTCCGATATCATAGTGGTGGGTTAACATAAACCAAGTGCCATCGTAGTGAGTTTCTAGCAGGCATAAAGGGGAAGCTAACGACACCTTAGCCGGATCTCTCGCGCTATTTTTTCAGAAGTTGCATGCCACTCAAGCACCAATCGTACGGAAATCAACCATAATTAAACAGAAATTTGGGTGGTAGGTTAACAGAGACCTCCGATATCATAGTGGTGGGTTAACAGAAACCAAGTGCCGTCGTGGTGAGTTTCTAGCAGCCATAAATGGGAAGCTAACGACACCTTAGCCGGATCTCTCGTGCTAATTTTTCAGAAGTTGCTTGCAACTCAAGCACCAAGCGTACGGAAATCAACCATAATTAAACAGAAATTTGGGTGGTAGGTTAACAGAGACCTCCGATATCATAGTGGTGGGTTAACAGAAACCAAGTGCCATCGTGGTGAGTTTCTAGCAGGCATAATGGGGAAGCTAACGACGCCTCAGCCGGATCTCGCGCGCTATTTTTTCAGAAGTTGCATGCAACTCAAGCACCAATCGTACGGAAATCAACCATAATTAAACAGAAATTTGGGTGGTAGGTTAACAGAGACCTCCGATATCATAGTGGTGGGTTAACAGAAACCAAGTGCCATCGTGGTGAGTTTCTAGCAGGCATTAAGGGGAAGCTATTGACACCTTAGCCGCACCCCTTGCTTAAGTTTTCCACAAGTTGCATGCAAATCAAGCACCAATCGTACGGAAATCAACCATAATTAAACAGAAATTTGGGTGGTAGGTTAACAGAGACCTGCGATATCATAGTGGTGGGTTAACCGAAACCAAGTGCTATCGTGGTGAGTTTCTAGCAGGCATAAAGGGGAAGCTAACGACACCTTAGCCGGATTTCTCGCGCTATTTTTTCAGAAGTTGCATGTAACTCAAGCACCAATCGTACGGAAATCAACCATAATTAAACAAAAATTTGGGTGGTAGGTTAACAGAGACCTCCGATATCATAGTGGTGGGTTAACATAAACCAAGTGCTATCGTGGTGAGTTTCTAGCAGGCATAAAGGGGAAGCTAACGACACCTTAGCCGGATCTCTCGCGCTATTTTTTCAGAAGTTGCATGCTACTCAAGCACCAATCGTACGGAAATCAACCATAATTAAACAGAACCTTGGGTGGTAGGTTAATAGAGACCTCCGATATCATAGTGGTGGGTTAACAGAAACCAAGTGCCATCGTGGTGAGTTTCTAGCAGGCATAAATGGGAAGCTAACGACACCTTAGCCGGATCTCTCGCGCTATTTTTTCAGAAGTTGCATGCAACTCAAGCACCAATCGTACGGAAATCAACCATAATTAAGCAGAAATTTGGGTGGTAGGTTAACAGAGACCTCCGATATCATAGTGGTGGGTTAACAGAAACCCAGTGGCATTGTGGTGAGTTTCTAGCAGGCATAATGGGAAAGCTAACGACGCCTTAGCCGGATCTCGCGCGCTCTTTTTTCAGAAGTTGCATGCAAACCAAACACCAATCATGCGGAAATCAACTATAATTAAACAAAAAATTGGGTGGTAGGTTAACAGAGACCTCCGATATCACAGTGGTGGGTTAACAGAAACCAAGTGACATCGTGGTGAGTTTCTAGCAGGCATAAATGGGAAGCTAACGACACCTTAGCCGGATCTCTCGCGTTATTTTTTCAGAAGTTGCATGCAACTCAAGCACCAATCGTAAGGAAATCAACCATAATTAAACAGAAATTTGGGTGGTAGGTTAACAGAGACCTCCGATATCATAGTGGTGGGTTAACATAAACCAAGTGCTATCGTGGTGAGTTTCTAGCAGGCATAAAGGGGAAGCTAACGACACATTAGCCGGATCTCTCGCGCTATTTTTTCAGACGTTGCATGCAACTCAAGCACCAATCGTACGGAAATCAACCATAATTAAACAGAAATTTGGGTGGTAGGTTAACAGAGACCTCCGATATCATAGTGGTGGGTTAACAGAAACCAAGTGCCATCGTGGTGAGTTTCTAGCAGCCATAAATGGGAAGCTAACGACACCTTAGCCGGATCTCTCGTGCTATTTTTTCAGAAGTTGCTTGCAACTCAAGCACCAATCGTACGGAAATCAACCATAATTAAACAGAAATTTGGGTGGTAGGTTAAGAGAGACCTCCGATATCATAGTGGTTGGTTAACAGAAACCAAGTGCTATCATGGTGAGCTTCTAGTAGGCATAAAGGGGAAGCTAACGACACCTTAGCCGGATCTCTCGCGCTATTTTTTCAGAAGTTGCATGCAACTCAAGCACCAATCGTACGGAAATCAACCATAATAAAACAAAAATTTGGGTGGTAGGTTAACAGAGGCCACCGATATCATAGTGGTGGGTTAACAGAAACCAAGTGCCATCGTGGTGAGTTTCTAGCAGGCATAAATGGGAAGCTAACGACACCTTAGCCGGATCTCTCGCGCTATTTTTTCAGAAGTTGCATGCAAACCAAGCACCAATCGTACGGAAATCAACTATAATTAAACAAAAAATTGGGTGGTAGGTTAACAGAGACCTCCGATATCACAGTGCTGGGTTAACAGAAACCAAGTGCCATCGTGGTGAGTTTCTAGCAGGCATTAAGGGGAAGCTATTGACACCTTAGCCGCACCCCTTGCTTAAGCTTTCCACAAGTTGCATGCAAATCAAGCACCAATCGTACGGAAATCAACCATAATTAAACACAAATTTGGGTGGTAGGTTAACAGAGACCTCCGATATCACAAGGGTGGGTTAACCGAAACCAAGTGCTATCGTGGTGAGTTTCTAGCAGGCATAAAGGGGAAGCTTACGACACCTTAGCCGGATTTCTCGCGCTATTTTTTCAGAAGTTGCATGTAACTCAAGCACCAATCGTACGGAAATCAACCATAATTAAACAAAAATTTGGGTGGTAGGTTAACAGAGACCTCCGATATCATAGTGGTGGGTTAACCGAAACCAAGTGCTATCGCGGTGAGTTTCTAGCAGGCATAAAGGGAAAGCTAACGACACGTTAGCCGGATCTCTCGCGCTATTTTTTCAGAAGTTGCATGCAACTCAAGCACCAATCGTACGAAAATCAACAATAATTAAACAGAAATTAGGGCGGTAGGTTAACAGAGACCTCCGATATCATAGTGGTGGGTTAACAGAAACCAAGTGCCATCGTGGTGGGTTTCTAGCAGGCATAAATGGGAAGCTAACGACACCTTAGCCGGATCTCGCGCGCTCTTTTTTCAGAAGTTGCATGCAAACCAAACACCAATCATGCGGAAATCAACTATAATTAAACAAAAAATTGGGTGGTAGGTTAACAGAGACCTCCGATATCACAGTGGTGGGTTAACAGAAACCAAGTGACATCGTGGTGAGTTTCTAGCAGGCAAAAAGGGGAAGCTAACGACACCTTAGCCGGATCTCTCGCGCTATTTTTTCAGAAGTTGCATGCTACTCAAGCACCAATCGTACGGAAATCAACCATAATTAAACAGCACCTTGGGTGGTAGGTTAACAGAGACCTCCGATATCATAGTGGTGGGTTAACAGAAACCAAGTGCCATCGTGGTGAGTTTCTAGCAGGCATAAATGGGAAGCTAACGACACCTTAGCCGGATCTCTCGCGCTATTTTTTCAGAAGTTGCATGCAACTCAAGCACCAATCGTACGGAAATCAACCATAATTAAGCAGCAATTTGGGTGGTAGGTTAACAGAGACCTCCGATATCATAGTGGTGGGTTAACAGAAACCCAGTGGCATCGTGGTGAGTTTCAAGCAGGCATAAAGGGGAAGCTAACGACACCTTAGCCGGATTTCTCGCGCTATTTTTTCAGAAGTTGCATGTAACTCAAGCACCAATCGTACGGAAATCAACCATAATTAAACAAAAATTTGGGTGGTAGGTTAACAGAGACCTCCGATATCACAGTGGTGGGTTAACAGAAACCAAGTGACATCGTGGTGAGTTTCTAGCAGGCATAAAGGGGAAGCTAACGACACCTTAGCCGGATCTCTCGCGCTATTTTTTCAGAAGTTGCATGCTACTCAAGCACCAATCGTACGGAAATCAACCATAATTAAACAGAACCTTGGGTGGTAGGTTAACAGAGACCTCCAATATCATAGTGGTGGGTTAACAGAAACCAAGTGCCATCGTGGTGGGTTTCTAGCAGGCATAAATGGGAAGCTAACGACACCTTAGCCGGATCTCGCGCGCTCTTTTTTCAGAAGTTGCATGCAAACCAAACACCAATCATGCGGAAATCAACTATAATTAAACAAAAAATTGGGTGGTAGGTTAACAGAGACCTCCGATATCACAGTGGTGGGTTAACAGAAACCAAGTGACATCGTGGTGAGTTTCTAGCAGGCATAAAGGGGAAGCTAACGACACCTTAGCCGGATCTCTCGCGCTATTTTTTCAGAAGTTGCATGCTACTCAAGCACCAATCGTACGGAAATCAACCATAATTAAACCGAACCTTGGGTGGTAGGTTAACAGAGACCTCCAATATCATAGTGGTGGGTTAACAGAAACCAAGTGCCATCGTGGTGAGTTTCTAGCAGGCATAAATGGGAAGCTAACGACACCTTAGCCGGATCTCTCGCGCTATTTTTTCAGAAGTTGCATGCAACTCAAGCACCAATCGTACGGAAATCAACCATAATTAAGCAGATATTTGGGTGGTAGGTTAACAGAGACCTCCGATATCATAGTGGTGGGTTAACAGAAACCCAGTGGCATCGTGGTGAGTTTCTAGCAGGCATAATGGGAAAGCTAACGACGCCTTAGCCGGATCTCGCGCGCTCTTTTTTCAGAAGTTGCATGCAAACCAAACACCAATCATGCGGAAATCAACTATAATTAAACAAAAAATTGGGTGGTAGGTTAACAGAGACCTCCGATATCACAGTGGTGGGTTAACAGAAACCAAGTGACATCGTGGTGAGCTTCTAGCAGGCATTAAGGGGAAGCTAACGACACCTTAGCCGGATCTCTCGCGTTATTTTTTCAGAAGTTGCATGCAACTCAAGCACCAATCGTAAGGAAATCAACCATAATTAAACAGAAATTTGGGTGGTAGGTTAACAGAGACCTCCGATATCATAGTGGTGGGTTAACAGAAACCAAGTGCCATCGTGGTGAGTTTCTAGCAGGCATAAAGGGGAAGCTAACGACACCTTAGCCGGATCTCTCGCGCTATTTTTTCAGAAGTTGCATGCAACTCAAGCACCAATCGTACGGAAATCAACCATAATTAAACAGAAATTTGGGTGGTAGGTTAACAGAGACCTCCGATATCATGGTGGTGGGTTAACAGAAACCAAGTGCCATCGTGGTGAGTTTCTAGCAGCCATAAATGGGAAGCTAACGACACCTTAGCCGGATCCCTCGTGCTATTTTTTCAGAAGTTGCTTGCAACTCAAGCACCAATCGTACGGAAATCAACCATAATTAAACAGAAATTTGGGTGGTAGGTTAAGAGAGACCTCCGATATCATAGTGGTTGGTTAACAGAAACCAAGTGCTATCATGGTGAGCTTCTAGCAGGCATAAAGGGGAAGCTAACGACACCTTAGCCGGATCTCTCGCGCTATTTTTTTAGAAGTTGCATGCAACTCAAGCACCAATCGTACGGAAATCAACCATAATTAAACAAAAATGTGGGTGGTAGGTTAACAGAGACCACCGATATCATAGTGGTGGGTTAACAGAAACCAAGTGCCATCGTGGTGAGTTTCTAGCAGGCATAAATGGGAAGCTAACGACACCTTAGCCGGATTTCTCGCGCTATTTTGTCAGAAGTTGCATGCAACTCAAGCACCAATCGTAAGGAAATCAACCATAATTAAACAAAAATTTGGGTGGTAGGTTAAAAGAGACCCCCGATATCATAGTGGTGGGTTAACAGAAACCAAGTGCCATCGTGGTGAGTTTCTAGCAGGCATAAATGGGAAGCTAACGACACCTTAGCCGGATCTCTCGCGCTATTTTTTCAGAAGTTGCATGCAACTCAAGCACCAATCGTACGGAAATCAACCATAATTAAACAGAAATTTGGGTGGTAGGTTAACAGAGAACCCGCAAAATCATAGTGGTGGGTTAACAGAAACCAAGTGCCATCGTGGTGAGTTTCTAGCAGGCATAAATGGGAAGCTAACGACACCTTAGCCGGATCTCTCGCGCTATTTTTTCAGAAGTTGCATGCAACCCAAGCACCAATCGTACGGAAATCAACTATAATTAAACAAAAAATTGGGTGGTAGGTTAACAGAGACCTCCGATATCACAGTGCTGGGTTAACAGAAACCAAGTGCCATCGTGGTGAGTTTCTAGCAGGCATTAAGAGGAAGCTATTGACACCTTAGCCGCACCCCTTGCTTAAGCTTTCCACAAGTTGCATGCAAATCAAGCGCCAATCGTACGGAAATCAACCATAATTAAACAAAAATTTGGGTGGTAGGTTAACAGAGACCTCCGATATCACAATGGTGGGTGAACCGAAACCAAGTGCTATCATGGTGAGTTTCTAGCAGGCATAAAGGGGAAGCTAACGACACCTTAGCCGGATTTCTCGCGCTATTTTTTCAGAAGTTGCATGTAACTCAAGCACCAATCGTACGGAAATCAACCATAATTAAACAAAAATTTGGGTGGTAGGTTAACAGAGACCTCCGATATCATAGTGGTGGGTTAACCGAAACCAAGTGCTATCGCGGTGAGTTTCTAGCAGGCATAAAGGGAAAGCTAACGACACGTTAGCCGGATCTCTCGCGCTATTTTTTCAGAAGTTGCATGCAACTCAAGCACCAATCGTACGAAAATCAACAATAATTAAACAGAAATTAGGGCGGTAGGTTAACAGAGACCTCCGATATCATAGGGGTGGGTTAACAGAAACCAAGTGCCATCGTGGTGGGTTTCTAGCAGGCATAAATGGGAAGCTAGCGACACCTTAGCCGGATCTCTCGCGCTATTTTTTCAGAAGTTGCATGCAACTCAAGCACCAATCGCAAGGGAATCAACCATAATTAAACAAAAATTTGGGTGGTAGGTTAACAGAGACCCCCGATACCATAGTGGTGGGTTAACAGAAACCAAGTGCCATCGTGGTGAGTCTCTAGCAGGCATAAATGGGAAGCATACGACACCTTAGCCGGATCTCTCACGCTATTTTTTCAGAAGTTGCATGCAACTCAAGCACCAATCGTACGAAAATCAACCATAATTAAACAGAAATTTGGGTGGTAGGTTAACAGAGACCTCCGATATCATAGTGGTGGGTTAACAGAAACCAAGTGCCATCGTGGTGAGTTTCTAGCAGGCATAAATGGGAACCTAACGACACCTTATCTGGGTCTCTCGTGCTATTTTTTCTGAAGTTGCATGCAACTCAAGCACCAATCGTACGGAAATCAACCATAATTAAACAAAAATGTGGGTGGTAGGTTAACACAGACCCCCGATATCATAGTGGTGGGTTAACAGAAACCAAGTGCCATCGTGGTTAGTTTCTAGAAGGCATAAATGGGAAGCTAACGACACCAACTCGTGATGAGTTTCTAGAAGGCATAAATGGGAAGCTAACGACACCTTAGCCGGATCTCTCGCGCTATTTTTTCAGAAGTTGCATGCAACTCAAGCACCAATCGTAAGGAAATCAACCATAATTAAACAAACATTTGGGTGGTAGGTTAACAGAGACACCCGATATCATAGTGGTGGGTTAACAGAAACCAAGTGGCATCGTGGTGAGTTTCTAGCAGGCATAATGGGGAAGCTAACGACACCTCAGCCGGATCTCGCGCTCTATTTTTTCAGAAGTTGCATGCAAACCAAACACCAATCGTAAGGAAATCAACCATAATTATACAAAAATTTGGGTGGTAGGTTAACAGAGACCCCCGATATCATAGTGGTGGGTTAACAGAAACCAAGTGCCATCGTGGTGAGTTTCTAGCAGGCATAAGTGGGAAGCTAACGACACCTTAGCCGGGTCTCTCGCGCTATTTTTTCAGAAGTTGCATGCAACTCAAGCACCAATCGTAAGGAAATCAACCATAATTAAACAAAAATTTGGGTGGTAGGTTAACAGAGACCCCCGATATCATAGTGGTGGGTTAACAGAAACCAAGTGCCATCGTGGTGAGTTTCTAGTAGACATAAATGGGAAGCTAACGACGTCTTAGCCGGATCTCTCGCGATATTTTTTCAGAAGTTACATGCAAATCAAGCACCAATCGTACGGAAATCAACCATAATTAAACACAAATTTGGGTGGTAGGTTAACAGAGACCTCCGATATCATTGTGGTGGGTTAACAGAAACCAAGTGCCATCGTGGTGAGTTTCTAGCAGGCATAAATGGGAAGCTAACGACACCTTAGCCGGATCTCTCGTGCTATTTGTTCTGAAGTTGCATGCAACTCAAGCACCAATCGTACGGAAATCAACCATAATTTTAAAAAAATGTGGGTGGTAGGTTAACAGAGACCCCCGATATCATAGTGGTGGGTTAACAGAAACCAAGTGCCATCGTGGTGAGTTTCTAGAAGGCATAAATGGGAAGCTAACGACACCAACTCGTGGTGAGTTTCTAGAAGGCATAAATGGGAAGCTAACGACACCTTAGCCGGATCTCTCGCTCTATTTTTTCAGAAGTTGCATGCAACTCAAGCACCAATCGTAAGGAAATCAACCATAATTAAACAGAAATTTGGGTGGTAGGTTAGCAGAGACCTCCGATATCATAGTGTTGGGTTAACAGAAACCAAGTGCTATCATGGTGAGTTTCAAGCAGGCATAAAGGGGAAGCTAACGACACCTTAGCCGGATCTCTCGTGCTATTTTTTCAGAAGTTGCATGCAACTCAAGCACCAATCGTAAGGAAATCAACCATAATTAAACAAAAATGTGGGTGGTAGGTAAACTGAGACCTCCGATATCATAGTGGTGGGTTAACCGAAACCAAGTGCTATCATGGTAAGTTTCTAGCAGGCATAAATGGGAAGCTAACGACACCTTAGCCGGATCTCTCGCGCTATTTTTTCAGAAGTTGCATGCAACTCAAGCACCAATCGTACGGAAATCAACCATAATTAAACAGAAATTTGGGTGGTAGGTTAAAAGAGACCTCCGATATCATAGTGGTGGGTTAACAGAAACCAAGTGCCATCGTGGTGAGTTTCTAGTAGACATAAATGGGAAGCTAACGACGTCTTAGCCGGATCTCTCGCGATATTTTTTCAGATGTTACATGCAAATCAAACACCAATCGTACGGAAATCAACCATAATTAAACAGAAATTTGGGTCGTAGGTTAACAGAGACCTCCGATATCATTGTGGTGGGTTAACAGAAACCAAGTGCCATCGTGGTGAGTTTCTAGCAGGCATAAATGGGAAGCTAACGACACCTTAGCCGGATCTCTCGCTCTATTTTTTCAGAAGTTGCATGCAACTAAAGCACCAATCGTACGGAAATCAACCATAATTAAACAGAAATTTGGGTGGTAGGTTAACAGAGACCTCCGATATCATAGTGTTGGGTTAACAGAAACCAAGTGCTATCGTGGTGAGTTTCTAGCAGGCATAAAGGGGAAGCTACCGACACCTTAGCCGGATCTCTCGTGCTATTTTTTCAGAAGTTGCATGCAACTCAAGCACCAATCGTAAGGAAATCAACCATAATTAAACAAAAATGTGGGTGGTAGGTTAACATAGACCCCCGATATCATAGTGGTGGGTTAACAGAAACCAAGTGCCATCGTGGTTAGTTTCTAGAAGGCATAAATGGGAAGCTAACGACACCAACTCGTGATGAGTTTCTAGAAGGCATAAATGGGAAGCTAACGACACCTTAGCCGGATCTCTCGCGCTATTTTTTCAGAAGTTGCATGCAACTCAAGCACCAATCGTAAGGAAATCAACCATAATTAAACAAACATTTGGGTGGTAGGTTAACAGAGACACCCGATATCATAGTGGTGGGTTAACAGAAACCAAGTGGCATCGTGGTGAGTTTCTAGCAGGCATAATGGGGAAGCTAACGACACCTCAGCCGGATCTCGCGCTCTATTTTTTCAGAAGTTGCATGCAAACCAAACACCAATCGTAAGGAAATCAACCATAATTATACAAAAATTTGGGTGGTAGGTTAACAGAGACCCCCGATATCATAGTGGTGGGTTAACAGAAACCAAGTGCCATCGTGGTGAGTTTCTAGCAGGCATAAGTGGGAAGCTAACGACACCTTAGCCGGGTCTCTCGCGCTATTTTTTCAGAAGTTGCATGCAACTCAAGCACCAATCGTAAGGAAATCAACCATAATTAAACAAAAATTTGGGTGGTAGGTTAACAGAGACCCCCGATATCATAGTGGTGGGTTAACAGAAACCAAGTGCCATCGTGGTGAGTTTCTAGTAGACATAAATGGGAAGCTAACGACGTCTTAGCCGGATCTCTCGCGATATTTTTTCAGAAGTTACATGCAAATCAAGCACCAATCGTACGGAAATCAACCATAATTAAACACAAATTTGGGTGGTAGGTTAACAGAGACCTCCGATATCATTGTGGTGGGTTAACAGAAACCAAGTGCCATCGTGGTGAGTTTCTAGCAGGCATAAATGGGAAGCTAACGACACCTTAGCCGGATCTCTCGTGCTATTTGTTCTGAAGTTGCATGCAACTCAAGCACCAATCGTACGGAAATCAACCATAATTTTAAAAAAATGTGGGTGGTAGGTTAACAGAGACCCCCGATATCATAGTGGTGGGTTAACAGAAACCAAGTGCCATCGTGGTGAGTTTCTAGAAGGCATAAATGGGAAGCTAACGACACCAACTCGTGGTGAGTTTCTAGAAGGCATAAATGGGAAGCTAACGACACCTTAGCCGGATCTCTCGCTCTATTTTTTCAGAAGTTGCATGCAACTCAAGCACCAATCGTAAGGAAATCAACCATAATTAAACAGAAATTTGGGTGGTAGGTTAGCAGAGACCTCCGATATCATAGTGTTGGGTTAACAGAAACCAAGTGCTATCATGGTGAGTTTCAAGCAGGCATAAAGGGGAAGCTAACGACACCTTAGCCGGATCTCTCGTGCTATTTTTTCAGAAGTTGCATGCAACTCAAGCACCAATCGTAAGGAAATCAACCATAATTAAACAAAAATGTGGGTGGTAGGTAAACTGAGACCTCCGATATCATAGTGGTGGGTTAACCGAAACCAAGTGCTATCATGGTAAGTTTCTAGCAGGCATAAATGGGAAGCTAACGACACCTTAGCCGGATCTCTCGCGCTATTTTTTCAGAAGTTGCATGCAACTCAAGCACCAATCGTACGGAAATCAACCATAATTAAACAGAAATTTGGGTGGTAGGTTAAAAGAGACCTCCGATATCATAGTGGTGGGTTAACAGAAACCAAGTGCCATCGTGGTGAGTTTCTAGTAGACATAAATGGGAAGCTAACGACGTCTTAGCCGGATCTCTCGCGATATTTTTTCAGATGTTACATGCAAATCAAACACCAATCGTACGGAAATCAACCATAATTAAACAGAAATTTGGGTCGTAGGTTAACAGAGACCTCCGATATCATTGTGGTGGGTTAACAGAAACCAAGTGCCATCGTGGTGAGTTTCTAGCAGGCATAAATGGGAAGCTAACGACACCTTAGCCGGATCTCTCGCTCTATTTTTTCAGAAGTTGCATGCAACTAAAGCACCAATCGTACGGAAATCAACCATAATTAAACAGAAATTTGGGTGGTAGGTTAACAGAGACCTCCGATATCATAGTGTTGGGTTAACAGAAACCAAGTGCTATCGTGGTGAGTTTCTAGCAGGCATAAAGGGGAAGCTACCGACACCTTAGCCGGATCTCTCGTGCTATTTTTTCAGAAGTTGCATGCAACTCAAGCACCAATCGTAAGGAAATCAACCATAATTAAACAAAAATGTGGGTGGTAGGTTAACATAGACCCCCGATATCATAGTGGTGGGTTAACAGAAACCAAGTGCCATCGTGGTGAGTTTTTAGAAGGCATAAATGGGAAGCTAACAACACCTTGGCCGGATCTCTCGCGCTATTTTTTCAGAAGTTGCATGCAACTCAAGCACCAATCGTACGGAAATCAACCATAATTAAACAGAAATTTGGGTGGTAGGTTAACAGAGACCTCCGATATCATAGTGGTGGGCTAACAGCAACCAAGTGCTATCGTGGTGAGTTTCTAGCAGGCATAAATGGGAAGCTAACGACACCTTAGCCGGATCTCTCGCGCTATTTTTTCAGAAGTTGCATGCAAACCAAGCACCAATCGTACGGAAATCAACTATAATTAAACAAAAAATTGGGTGGTAGGTTAACAGAGGCCTCCGATATCACAGTGCTGGGTTAACAGAAACCAAGTGGTGAGTTTCTAGCAGGCATAAAGGTGAAGCTAACGACACCTTAGCCGGATTTCTCGCGCTATTTTTTCAGAAGTTGCATGTAACTCAAGCACCAATCGTACGGAAATCAACCATAATTAAACAAAAATTTGGGTGGCAGGTTAACAGAGACCTCCGATATCATAGTGGTGGGTTAACAGCAACCAAGTGCTATCGTGGTGAGTTTCTAGCAGGCATAAAAAACAAGCTAACGACACCTTAGCCGGATCTCTCGCGCTATTTTTTCAGAAGGTGCATGCAACTCAACCACCAATCGTACGGAAATCAACCATAATTAAACAGAAATTAGGGTGGTAGGTAAACAGAGACCTCCGATATCATAGTGGTGGGTTAACAGAAACCAAGTGCCATCGTGGTGAGTTTCTAGCGGGCATAAATGGGAAGCTAACGACACCTTAGCCGGGTCTCTCGTGCTATTTTTTCTGAAGTTGCATGCAACTCAAGCACTAATCGTAAGGACATCAACCATAATTAAACAGAAATGTGGGTGGTAGGTTAACAGAGACCCCCGATATCATAGTGGTGGGTTAACAGAAACCAAGTGCCATCGTGGTGAGTTTCTAGCAGGCATAAGTGGGAAGCTAACGACACCTTAGCCGGGTCTCTCGCGCTATTTTTTCAGAAGTTGCATGCAACTCAAGCACCAATCGTAAGGAAATCAACCATAATTAAACAAAAATTTGGGTGGTAGGTTAACAGAGACCCCCGATATCATAGTGGTGGGTTAACAGAAACCAAGTGCCATCGTGGTGAGTTTCTAGTAGACATAAATGGGAAGCTAACGACGTCTTAGCCGGATCTCTCGCGATATTTTTTCAGAAGTTACATGCAAATCAAGCACCAATCGTACGGAAATCAACCATAATTAAACACAAATTTGGGTGGTAGGTTAACAGAGACCTCCGATATCATTGTGGTGGGTTAACAGAAACCAAGTGCCATCGTGGTGAGTTTCTAGCAGGCATAAATGGGAAGCTAACGACACCTTAGCCGGATCTCTCGTGCTATTTGTTCTGAAGTTGCATGCAACTCAAGCACCAATCGTACGGAAATCAACCATAATTTAAAAAAAATGTGGGTGGTAGGTTAACAGAGACCCCCGATATCATAGTGGTGGGTTATCAGAAACCAAGTGCCATCGTGGTGAGTTTCTAGAAGGCATAAATGGGAAGCTAACGACACCTTAGCCGGATCTCTCGCGCGATTTTTTCAGAAGTTGCATGCAACTCAATCACCAAACGTAAGGAAATCAACCATAATTAAACAAAAATTTGGGTGGTAGGTTAACAGAGACACCCGATATCATAGTGGTGGGTTAACAGAAACCAAGTGCCATCATGGTGAGTTTCTAGCAGGCATAAGTGGGAAGCTAACGACACCTTAGCCGGATCTCTCGCTCTATTTTTTCAGAAGTTGCATGCAACTCAAGCACCAATCGTACGGAAATCAACCATAATTAAACAGAAATTTGGGTGGTAGGTTAACAGAGACCTCCGATATCATAGTGTTGGGTTAACAGAACCCAAGTGCTATCGTGGTGAGTTTCAAGCAGGCATAAAGGGGAAGCTAACGACACCTTAGCCGGATCTCTCGTGCTATTTTTTCAGAAGTTGCATGCAACTCAAGCACCAATCGTAAGGAAATCAACCATAATTAAACAAAAATGTGGGTGGTAGGTAAACTGAGACCTCCGATATCATAGTGGTGGGTTAACCGAAACCAAGTGCTATCATGGTGAGTTTCTAGCAGGCATAATGGGGAAGCTAACGACACCTCAGCCGGATCTCGCGCTCTATTTTTTCAGAAGTTGCATGCAAACCAAACTCCAATCGTAAGGAAATCAACCATAATTATACAAAAATTTGGGTGGTAGGTTAACAGAGACCCCCGATATCATAGTGGTGGGTTAACAGAAACCAAGTGCCATCGTGGTGAGTTTCTAGCAGGCATAAGTGGGAAGCTAACGACACCTTAGCCGGGTCTCTCGCGCTATTTTTTCAGAAGTTGCATGCAACGCAAGCACCAATCGTAAGGAAATCAACCATAATTAAACAAAAATTTGGGTGGTAGGTTAACAGAGACCCCCGATATCATAGTGGTGGGTTAACAGAAACCAAGTGCCATCGTGGTGAGTTTCTAGTAGACATAAATGGGAAGCTAACGACGTCTTAGCCGGATCTCTGGCGATATTTTTTCAGAAGTTACATGCAAATCAAGCACCAATCGTACGGAAATCAACCATAATTAAACACAAATTTGGGTGGTAGGTTAACAGAGACCTCCGATATCATTGTGGTGGGTTAACAGAAACCAAGTGCCATCGTGGTGAGTTTCTAGCAGGCATAAATGGGAAGCTAACGACACCTTAGCCGGATCTCTCGTGCTATTTGTTCTGAAGTTGCATGCAACTCAAGCACCAATCGTACGGAAATCAACCATAATTTAAAAAAAATGTGGGTGGTAGGTTAACAGAGACCCCCGATATCATAGTGGTGGGTTATCAGAAAGCAAGTGCCATCGTGGTGAGTTTCTAGAAGGCATAAATGGGAAGCTAACGACACCTTAGCCGGATCTCTCGCGCTATTTTTTCAGAAGTTGCATGCAACTCAATCACCAAACGTAAGGAAATCAACCATAATTAAACAAAAATTTGGGTGGTAGGTTAACAGAGACACCCGATATCATAGTGGTGGGTTAACAGAAACCAAGTGCCATCATGGTGAGTTTCTAGCAGGCATAAGTGGGAAGCTAACGACACCTTAGCCGGATCTCTCGCTCTATTTTTTCAGAAGTTGCATGCAACTCAAGCACCAATCGTACGGAAATCAACCATAATTAAACAGAAATTTGGGTGGTAGGTTAACAGAGACCTCCGATATCATAGTGGTGGGTTAACAGAAACCAAGTGCCATCGTGGTGAGTTTCTAGTAGACATAAATGGGAAGCTAACGACGTCTTAGCCGGATCTCTCGCGATATTTTTTCAGATGTTACATGCAAATCAAACACCAATCGTACGGAAATCAACCATAATTAAACAGAAATTTGGGTGGTAGGTTAACAGAGACCTCCGATATCATTGTGGTGGGTTAACAGAAACCAAGTGCCATCGTGGTGAGTTTCTAGCAGGCATAAATGGGAAGCTAACGACACCTTAGCCGGATCTCTCGCTCTATTTTTTCAGAAGTTGCATGCAACTAAAGCACCAATCGTACGGAAATCAACCATAATTAAACAGAAATTTGGGTGGTAGGTTAACAGAGACCTCCGATATCAAAGTGTTGGGTTAACAGAAACCAAGTGCTATCGTGGTGAGTTTCTAGCAGGCATAAAGGGGAAGCCAACGACATCTTAGCCGGATCTCTCGTGCTATTTTTTCAGAAGTTGCATGCAACTCAAGCACCAATCGTAAGGAAATCAACCATAATTAAACAAAAATGTGGGTGGTAGGTTAACATAGACCCCCGATATCATAGTGGTGGGTTAACAGAAACCAAGTGTGATCGTGGTGAGTTTCTAGAAGGCATAAATGGGAAGCTAACGACACCTTGGCCGGATCTCTCGCGCTATTTTTTCAGAAGTTGCATGCAACTCAAGCACCAATCGTACGGAAATCAACCATAATTAAACAGAAATTTGGGTGGTAGGTTAACAGAGACCTCCGATATCATAGTGGTGGGTTAACAGCAACCAAGTGCTATCGTGGTGAGTTTCTAGCAGGCATAAATGGGAAGCTAACGACACCTTAGCCGGATCTCTCGCGCTATTTTTTCAGAAGTTGCATGCAAACCAAGCACCAATCGTACGGAAATCAACTATAATTAAACAAAAAATTGGGTGGTAGGTTAACAGAGACCTCAGATATCACAGTGCTGGGTTAACAGAACCCAAGTGCTATCGTGGTGAGTTTCAAGCAGGCATAAAGGGGAAGCTAACGACACCTTAGCCGGATCTCTCGTGCTATTTTTTCAGAAGTTGCATGCAACTCAAGCACCAATCGTAAGGAAATCAACCATAATTAAACAAAAATGTGGGTGGTAGGTAAACTGAGACCTCCGATATCATAGTGGTGGGTTAACCGAAACCAAGTGCTATCATGGTGAGTTTCTAGCAGGCATAATGGGGAAGCTAACGACACCTCAGCCGGATCTCGCGCTCTATTTTTTCAGAAGTTGCATGCAAACCAAACACCAATCGTAAGGAAATCAACCATAATTATACAAAAATTTGGGTGGTAGGTTAACAGAGACCCCCGATATCATAGTGGTGGGTTAACAGAAACCAAGTGCCATCGTAGTGAGTTTCTAGCAGGCATAAGTGGGAAGCTAACGACACCTTAGCCGGGTCTCTCGCGCTATTTTTTCAGAAGTTGCATGCAACTCAAGCACCAATCGTAAGGAAATCAACCATAATTAAACAAAAATTTGGGTGGTAGGTTAACAGAGACCCCCGATATCATAGTGGTGGGTTAACAGAAACCAAGTGCCATCGTGGTGAGTTTCTAGTAGACATAAATGGGAAGCTAACGACGTCTTAGCCGGATCTCTCGCGATATTTTTTCAGAAGTTACATGCAAATCAAGAACCAATCGTACGGAAATCAACCATAATTAAACACAAATTTGGGTGGTAGGTTAACAGAGACCTCCGATATCATTGTGGTGGGTTAACAGAAACCAAGTGCCATCGTGGTGAGTTTCTAGCAGGCATAAATGGGAAGCTAACGACACCTTAGCCGGATCTCTCGTGCTATTTGTTCTGAAGTTGCATGCAACTCAAGCACCAATCGTACGGAAATCAACCATAATTTTAAAAAAATGTGGGTGGTAGGTTAACAGAGACCCCCGATATCATAGTGGTGGGTTATCAGAAACCAAGTGCCATCGTGGTGAGTTTCTAGAAGGCATAAATGGGAAGCTAACGACACCTTAGCCGGATCTCTCGCGCTATTTTTTCAGAAGTTGCATGCAACTCAATCACCAAACGTAAGGAAATCAACCATAATTAAACAAAAATTTGGGTGGTAAGTTAACAGAGACACCCGATATCATAGTGGTGGGTTAACAGAAACCAAGTGCCATCATGGTGAGTTTCTAGCAGGCATAAGTGGGAAGCTAACGACACCTTAGCCGGATCTCTCGCTCTATTTTTTCAGAAGTTGCATGCAACTCAAGCACCAATCGTACGGAAATCAACCATAATTAAACAGAAATTTGGGTGGTAGGTTAACAGAGACCTCCGATATCATAGTGTTGGGTTAACACAAACCAAGTGCCATCGTGGTGAGTTTCTAGCAGGCATAAAGGAGAAGCTAACGACACCTTAGCCGGATCTCTCGTGCTATTTTTTCAGAAGTTGCATGCAACTCAAGCACCAATCGTAAGGAAATCAACCATAATTAAACAAAAATGTGGGTGGTAGGTAAACTGAGACCTCCGATATCATAGTGGTGGGTTAACCGAAACCAAGTGCTATCATGGTGAGTTTCCAGCAGGCATAAAGGGGAAGCTAACGACACCTTAGCCGGATCTCTCGCGCTATTTTTTCAGAAGTTGCATGCAACTCAAGCACCAATCGTACGGAAATGAACCATAATTAAACAGAAATTTGGGTGGTAGGTTAACAGAGACCTCCGATATCATAGTGGTGGGTTAACAGAAACCAAGTGCCATCGTGGTGACATAAATGGGAAGCTAACGACGTCTTAGCCGGATCTCTCGCGATATTTTTTCAGATGTTACATGCAAATCAAACACCAATCGTACGGAAATCAACCATAATTAAACAGAAATTTGGGTGGTAGGTTAACAGAGACCTCCGATATCATTGTGGTGGGTTAACAGAAACCAAGTGCCATCGTGGTGAGTTTCTAGCAGGCATAAATGGGAAGCTAACGACACCTTAGCCGGATCTCTCGCTCTATTTTTTCAGAAGTTGCATGCAACTAAAGCACCAATCGTACGGAAATCAACCATAATTAAACAGAAATTTGGGTGGTAGGTTAACAAAGACACCCGATATCATAGTGGTGGGTAAACAGAAACCAAATGCCATCATGGTGAGTTTCTAGCAGGCATAAATGGGAAGCTAACGACACCTTAGCCGGATCTCTCGCGCTATTTTTTCAGAAGTTGCATGCAAACCAAGCACCAATCGTACGGAAATCAACTATAATTAAACAAAAAATTGGGTGGTAGGTTAACAGAGACCTCAGATATCACAGTGCTGGGTTAACAGAAACCAAGTGGTGAGTTTCTAGCAGGCATAAAGGTGAAGCTAACGACACCTTAGCCGGATTTCTCGCGCTATTTTTTCAGAAGTTGCATGTAACTCAAGCACCAATCGTACGGAAATCAACCATAATTAAACAAAAATTTGGGTGGCAGGTTAACAGAGACCTCCGATATCACAGTGGTGGGTTAACCGAAACCAAGTGCTATCATGGTGAGTTTCTAGCAGGCATAAAGAATAAGCTAACGACACCTTAGCCGGATCTCTCGCGCTATTTTTTCAGAAGGTGCATGCAACTCAAGCACCAATCGTACGGAAATCAACCATAATTAAACAGAAATTAGGGTGGTAGGTAAACAGAGACCTCCGATATCATAGTGGTGGGTTAACAGAAACCAAGTGCCATCGTGGTGAGTTTCTAGCAGGCATAAATGGGAAGCTAACGACACCTTAGCCGGGTCTCTCGTGCTATTTTTTCTGAAGTTGCATGCAACTCAAGCACTAATCGTAAGGACATCAACCATAATTAAACAGAAATGTGGGTGGTAGGTTAACAGAGACCCTCGATATCATAGTGGTGGGTTAACAGAAACCAAGTGCCATCATGGTGAGTTTCTAGAAGGCATAAATGGGAAGCTAACGACACCTTAGCCGGATCTCTCGCGCTATTTTTTCAGAAGTTGCATGCAACTCAAGCACCAATCGTAAGGAAATCAACCATAATTAAACAAAAATTTGGGTGGTAGGTTAACAAAGACACCCGATATCATAGTGGTGGGTAAACAGAAACCAAATGCCATCATGGTGAGTTTCTAGCAGGCATAAATGGGAAGCTAACGACACCTTAGCCGGATCTCTCGCGCTATTTTTGCAGAAGTTGCATGCAACTCAAGCACCAATCGTAAGGAAATCAACCATAATTAAACACAAATTTGGGTGGTAGGTTAACAGAGACCCCCGATATCATAGTGGTGGGTTAAGAGAAACCAAGTGCCATCGTGGTGAGTTTCTAGCAGGCATAAATGGGAAGCTAACGACACCTTAGCCGGATCTCTCGCGCTATTTTTTCAGAAGTTGCATGCAACTCAAGCACCAATCGTACGGAAATCAACCATAATTAAACAGAAATTTGGGTGGTAGGTTAACAGAGACCTCCGATATCATCGTGGTGGGTTAACAGAAACCAAGTGCCATCGTGGTGAGTTTCTAGCAGGTATAAATGGGAAGCTAACGACACCTTAGTCGGATCTCTCGCGCTATTTTTTCAGAAGTTGCATGCAAACCAAGCACCAATCGTACGGAAATCAACTATAATTAAACAAAAAATTGGGTGGTAGGTTAACAGAGACCTCCGATATCACAGTTGTGGGTTAACAGAACCCAAGTGCCATCGTGGTGAGTTTCTAGCAGGCATTAAGGGGAAGCTATTGACACCTTAGCCGCACCCCTTGCTTAAGTTTTCCACAAGTTGCATGCAAATCAAGCACCAATCGTACGGAAATCAACCATAATTAAACAAGAATTTGGGTGGTAGGTTAACAGAGACCTCCGATATCACAGTGGTGGGTTAACCGAAACCAAGTGCTATCGTGGTGAGTTTCTAGCAGGCATAAAGGGGAAGCTAACGACACCTTATCCGGATTTCTCGCGCTATTTTTTTCAGAAGTTGCATGCAACTCAAGCACCAATCGTACGGAAATCAACCATAATTAAACACAAATTTGGGTGGTAGGTTAACAGAGACCCCCGATATCATAGTGGTGGGTTAAGAGAAACCAAGTGCCATCGTGGTGAGTTTCTAGCAGGCATAAATGGGAAGCTAACGACACCTTAGCCGGATCTCTCGCGCTATTTTTTCAGAAGTTGCATGCAACTCAAGCACCAATCGTACGGAAATCAACCATAATTAAACAGAAATTTGGGTGGTAGGTTAACAGAGACCTCCGATATCATAGTGGTGGGTTAACAGAAACCAAGTGCCATCGTGGTGAGTTTCTAGCAGGTATAAATGGGAAGCTAACGACACCTTAGTCGGATCTCTCGCGCTATTTTTTCAGAAGTTGCATGCAAACCAAACACCAATCGTACGGAAATCAACTATAATTAAACAAAAAATTGAGTGGTAGGTTAACAGAGACCTCCGATATCACAGTTGTGGGTTAACAGAACCCAAGTGCCATCGTGGTGAGTTTCTAGCAGGTATTAAGGGGAAGCTATTGACACCTTAGCCGCACCCCTTGCTTAAGTTTTCCACAAGTTGCATGCAAATCAAGCACCAATCGTACGGAAATCAACCATAATTAAACAAGAATTTGGGTGGTAGGTTAACAGAGACCTCCGATATCACAGTGGTGGGTTAACCGAAACCAAGTGCTATCGTGGTGAGTTTCTAGCAGGCATAAAGGGGAAGCTAACGACACCTTATCCGGATTTCTCGCGCTATTTTTTTCAGAAGTTGCATGCAACTCAAGCACCAATCGTACGGAAATCAACCATAATTAAACTAAAATTTGGGTGGTAGGTTAACAGAGACCTCCGATATCACAGTGGTGGGTTAACCGAAACCAAGTGCTATCGCGGTGAGTTTCTAGCAGGCATAAAGGGGAAGCTAACGACACCTTAGCCGGATCTCTCGCGCTATTTTTTCAGAAGTTGCATGCAACTCAAGCACCAATCGTACGGAAATCAACCATAATTAAACAAAAATGTGGGTGGTAGGTTAACAGAGACCCCCGATATCATAGTGGTGGGTTAACAGAAACCAAGTGCCATCGGGGTGAGTTTCTAGAAGGCATAAATGGGAAGCTAACGACACCTTAGCCGGATCTCTCGAGCTATTTTATCAGAAGTTGCATGCAACTCAAGCACCAATCGTAAGGAAATCAACCATAATTAAACAAAAATTTCGGTGGTAGGTTAACAGAGACCCCCGATATCTTAGTGGTGGGTTAAGAGAAAACAAGTGCAATCGTGGTGAGTTTCTAGCAGGCATAAATGGGAAGCTAACGACACCTTAGTCGGATCTCTCGCGCTATTTTTTCAGAAGTTGCATGCAAACCAAGCACCAATCGTACGGAAATCAACTATAATTAAACAAAAAATTGGGTGGTAGGTTAACAGAGACCTCCGATATCACAGTTGTGGGTTAACAGAACCCAAGTGCCATCGTGGTGAGTTTCTAGCAGGCATTAAGGGGAAGCTATTGACACCTTAGCCGCACCCCTTGCTTAAGTTTTCCACAAGTTGCATGCAAATCAAGCACCAATCGTACGGAAATCAACCATAATTAAACAAGAATTGGGGTGGTAGGTTAACAGAGACCTCCGATATCACAGTGGTGGGTTAACCGAAACCAAGTGCTATCGTGGTGAGTTTCTAGCAGGCATAAAGGGGAAGCTAACGACACCTTATCCGGATTTCTCGCGCTATTTTTTTCAGAAGTTGCATGCAACTCAAGCACCAATCGTACGGAAATCAACCATAATTAAACTAAAATTTGGGTGGTAGGTTAACAGAGACCTCCGATATCACAGTGGTGGGTTAACCGAAACCAAGTGCTATCGCGGTGAGTTTCTAGCAGGCATAAAGGGGAAGCTAACGACACCTTAGCCGGATCTCTCGAGCTATTTTATCAGAAGTTGCATGCAACTCAAGCACCAATCGTAAGGAAATCAACCATAATTAAACAAAAATTTCGGTGGTAGGTTAACAGAGACCCCCGATATCATAGTGGTGGGTTAAGAGAAACCAAGTGCAATCGTGGTGAGTTTCTAGCAGGCATAAATGGGAAGCTAACGACACCTTAGTCGGATCTCTCGCGCTATTTTTTCAGAAGTTGCATGCAAACCAAGCACCAATCGTACGGAAATCAACTATAATTAAACAAAAAATTGGGTGGTAGGTTAACAGAGACCTCCGATATCACAGTTGTGGGTTAACAGAACCCAAGTGCCATCGTGGTGAGTTTCTAGCAGGCATTAAGGGGAAGCTATTGACACCTTAGCCGCACCCCTTGCTTAAGTTTTCCACAAGTTGCATGCAAATCAAGCACCAATCGTACGGAAATCAACCATAATTAAACAAGAATTTGGGTGGTAGGTTAACAGAGACCTCCGATATCACAGTGGTGGGTTAACCGAAACCAAGTGCTATCGTGGTGAGTTTCTAGCAGGCATAAAGGGGAAGCTAACGACACCTTATCCGGATTTCTCGCGCTATTTTTTTCAGAAGTTGCATGCAACTCAAGCACCAATCGTACGGAAATCAACCATAATTAAACTAAAATTTGGGTGGTAGGTTAACATAGACCTCCGATATCACAGTGGTGGGTTAACCGAAACCAAGTGCTATCGCGGTGAGTTTCTAGCAGGCATAAAGGGGAAGCTAACGACACCTTAGTCGGATCTCTCGCGCTATTTTTTCAGAAGTTGCATGCAACTCAAGCACCAATCGTACGGAAATCAACCATAATTAAACAGAAATTTGGCTGGTAGGTTAACAGAGACCTCCGATATCATAGTGGTGGGTTAACAAAAACCAAGTGCCATCGTGGTGAGTTTCTAGCAGGCATAAATGGGTAGCTAACGACACCTTAGCCGGGTCTCTCGTGCTGTTTTTTCTGAAGTTGCATGCAACTCAAGCACCAATCGTACGGAAATCAACCATAATTAAACAAAAATGTGGGTGGTAGGTTAACAGAGACCCCCGATATCATAGTGGTAGGTTAACAGAAACCAAGGGCCATCGTAGTGAGTTGCTAGCAGGCATAAATGGGAAGCTAACGACACCTTAGCCGGATCTCTCGCGCTATTTTTTCAGAAGTTGCATTCAACTCAAGCACCAATCGTAAGGAAATCAACCATAATTAAACAAAAATTTGGGTGGTAGGTTAACAGAGACCCCGATATCATAGTGGTGGGTTAACAGAAACCAAGTGCCATCGTGGTGAGTTTCTAGCAGGCATAAATGGGAAGCTAACGACACCTTAGCCGGATCTCTCGCGCTATTTTTTCAGAAGTTGCATGCAACTCAAGCACCAATCGTACGGAAATCAACCATAATTAAACAGAAATTTGGGTGGTAGGTAAACAGAGACCTCCGATATCATAGTGGTGGGTTAAC
The DNA here is from genome assembly GCA_951828415.1 of Anomoia purmunda. Lineage (NCBI taxonomy): Eukaryota > Metazoa > Arthropoda > Insecta > Diptera > Tephritidae > Anomoia > Anomoia purmunda. The sequence continues at coordinate 83,883,126 of OX639997.1, read as the reverse complement.
AGAAACCAAGTGGCATCATGGTGAGTTTCTAGCAGGCATAATGGGGAAGCTAACGACACCTTAGCCGGATCTCTCGCGCTATTTTTTCAGAAGTTGCATGCAACTCAAGCACCAATCGTAAGGAAATCAACCATAATTAAACAAAAATTTGGGTGGTAGGTTAACAGAGACCCCCGATATCATAGTGGTGGGTTAAGAGAAACCAAGTGCCATCGTGGTGAGTTTCTAGCAGGCATAAATGGGAAGCTAACGACACCTTAGTCGGATCTCTCGCGCTATTTTTTCAGAAGTTGCATGCAACTCAAGCACCAATCGTACGGAAATCAACCATAATTACACAGAAATTAGGGTGGTAGGTTAACAGAGACCTCCGATATCATAGCGGTGGGTTAACAGAAACCAAGTGCCATCGTGGTGAGTTTCTAGCAGGCATAAATGGGAAGCTAACGACACCTTAGCCGGATCTCTCGCGCTATTTTTTCAGAAGTTGCATGCAACTCAAGCACCAATCGTAAGGAAATCAACCATAATTAAACAAAAATTTGGGTGGTAGGTTAACAGAGACCCCCGATATCATAGTGGTGGGTTAAGAGAAACCAAGTGCCATCGTGGTGAGTTTCTAGCAGGCATAAATGGGAAGCTAACGACACCTTAGTCGGATCTCTCGCGCTATTTTTTCAGAAGTTGCATGCAACTCAAGCACCAATCGTACGGAAATCAACCATAATTAAACAGAAATTTGGCTGGTAGGTTAACAGAGACCTCCGATATCATAGTGGTGGGTTAACAAAAACCAAGTGCCATCGTGGTGAGTTTCTAGCAGGCATAAATGGGTAGCTAACGACACCTTAGCCGGGTCTCTCGTGCTGTTTTTTCTGAAGTTGCATGCAACTCAAGCACCAATCGTACGGAAATCAACCATAATTAAACAAAAATGTGGGTGGTAGGTTAACAGAGACCCCCGATATCATAGTGGTAGGTTAACAGAAACCAAGGGCCATCGTAGTGAGTTGCTAGCAGGCATAAATGGGAAGCTAACGACACCTTAGCCGGATCTCTCGCGCTATTTTTTCAGAAGTTGCATTCAACTCAAGCACCAATCGTAAGGAAATCAACCATAATTAAACAAAAATTTGGGTGGTAGGTTAACAGAGACCCCGATATCATAGTGGTGGGTTAACAGAAACCAAGTGCCATCGTGGTGAGTTTCTAGCAGGCATAAATGGGAAGCTAACGACACCTTAGCCGGATCTCTCGCGCTATTTTTTCAGAAGTTGCATGCAACTCAAGCACCAATCGTACGGAAATCAACCATAATTAAACAGAAATTTGGGTGGTAGGTAAACAGAGACCTCCGATATCATAGTGGTGGGTTAACAGAAACCAAGTGGCATCATGGTGAGTTTCTAGCAGGCATAATGGGGAAGCTAACGACACCTTAGCCGGATCTCTCGCGCTATTTTTTCAGAAGTTGCATGCAACTCAAGCACCAATCGTAAGGAAATCAACCATAATTAAACAAAAATTTGGGTGGTAGGTTAACAGAGACCCCCGATATCATAGTGGTGGGTTAAGAGAAACCAAGTGCCATCGTGGTGAGTTTCTAGCAGGCATAAATGGGAAGCTAACGACACCTTAGTCGGATCTCTCGCGCTATTTTTTCAGAAGTTGCATGCAACTCAAGCACCAATCGTACGGAAATCAACCATAATTACACAGAAATTAGGGTGGTAGGTTAACAGAGACCTCCGATATCATAGTGGTGGGTTAACAGAAACCAAGTGCCATCATGGTGAGTTTCTAGCAGGCATAAATGGGAAGCTAACGACACCTTAGCCGGATCTCTCGCGCTATTTTTTCAGAAGTTGCATGCAACTCAAGCACCAATCGTAAGGAAATCAACCATAATTAAACAAAAATTTGGGTGGTAGGTTAACAGAGACCCCCGATATCATAGTGGTGGGTTAAGAGAAACCAAGTGCCATCGTGGTGAGTTTCTAGCAGACATAAATGGGAAGCTAACGACACCTTAGTCGGATCTCTCGCTATTTTTTCAGAAGTTGCATGCAACTCAAGCACGAATCGTACGGAAATCAACCATAATTAAACAGAAATTTGGCTGGTAGGTTAACAGAGACCTCCGATATCATAGTGGTGGGTTAACAAAAACCAAGTGCCATCGTGGTGAGTTTCTAGCAGGCATAAATGGGTAGCTAACGACACCTTAGCCGGGTCTCTCGTGCTGTTTTTTCTGAAGTTGCATGCAACTCAAGCACCAATCGTACGGAAATCAAACATAATTAAACAAAAATGTGGGTGGTAGGTTAACAGAGACCCCCGATATCATAGTGGTAGGTTAACAGAAACCAAGGGCCATGGTAGTGAGTTGCTAGCAGGCATAAATGGGAAGCTAACGACACCTTAGCCGGATCTCTCGCGCTATTTTTTCAGAAGTTGCATTCAACTCAAGCACCAATCGTAAGGAAATCAACCATAATTAAACAAAAATTTGGGTGGTAGGTTAACAGAGACCCCGATATCATAGTGGTGGGTTAACAGAAACCAAGTGCCATCGTGGTGAGTTTCTAGCAGGCATAAATGGGAAGCTAACGACACCTTAGCCGGATCTCTCGCGCTATTTTTTCAGAAGTTGCATGCAACTCAAGCACCAATCGTACGGAAATCAACCATAATTAAACAGAAATTTGGGTGGTAGGTAAACAGAGACCTCCGATATCATAGTGGTGGGTTAACAGAAACCAAGTGGCATCATGGTGAGTTTCTAGCAGGCATAATGGGGAAGCTAACGACGCCTCAGCCGGATCTCGCGCGCTATTTTTTCAGAAGTTGCATGCAAACGAAACACCAACCATGTGGAAATCAACTATAATTAAACAAAAAATTGGGTGGTAGGTTAACAGAGACCTCCGATATCACAGTGGTGGGTTAACAGAAACCAAGTGACATCGTGGTGAGTTTCTAGCAGGCATTAAGGGGAAGCTAACGACACCTTAGCCGGATCTCTCGCGCTATTTTTTCAGAAGTTGCATGCAGCTCAAGCACCAATCGTAAGGAAATCAACCATAATTAAACAAAAATTTGGGTGGTAGGTCAACAGAGACCCCCGATATCATAGTTGTGGGTTAACAGAAACCAAGTGCCATCGTGATGAGTTTATAGTAGGCATAAATGGGAAGCTAACGACACCTTAGCCGGATCTCTCGCGCTATTCTTTCAGAAGTTGCATGCAACTCAAGCACCAATCGTACGAAAATCAACAATAATTAAACAGAAATTAGGGCGGTAGGTTAACAGAGACCTCCGATATCATAGTGGTGGGTTAACAGAAACCAAGTGCCATAGTGGTCAGTTTCTAGCAGGCATAAATGGGAACCTAACGACACCTTATCTGAGTCTCTCGTGCTATTTTTTCTGAAGTTGCATGCAACTCAAGCACCAATCGTACGGAAATCAACCATAATTATACAAAAATGTGGGTGGTAGGTTAACAGACACCCCCGATATCATAGTGGTGGGTTAACAGAAACCAAGTGCCATCGTGGTGAGTTTCTAGAAGGCATAAATGGGAAGCTAACGACGCCAACTCGTGGTGAGTTTCTAGCAGGCATAAAGAACAAGCTAACGACACCTTAGCCGGATCTCTCGCGCTATTTTTTCAGAAGGTGCATGCAACTCAAGCACCAATCGTACGGAAATCAACCATAATTAAACAGAAATTAGGGTGGTAGGTAAACAGAGACCTCCGATATCATAGTGGTGGGTTAACAGAAACCAAGTGCCATCGTGGTGAGTTTCTAGCAGGCATAAATGGGAAGCTAACGACACTTTAGCCGGATCTCTCGTGCTATTTTTTCTGAAGTTGCATGCAACTCAAGCACTAATCGTAAGGACATCAACCATAATTAAACAGAAATGTGGGTGGTAGGTTAACAGAGACCCTCGATATCATAGTGGTGGGTTAACAGAAACCAAGTGCCATCATGGTGAGTTTCTAGAAGGCATAAATGGGAAGCTAACGACACCTTAGCCGGATCTCTCGCGCTATTTTTTCAGAAGTTGCATGCAACTCAAGCACCAATCGTAAGGAAATCAACCATAATTAAACAAAAATTTGGGTGGTAGGTTAACAAAGACACCCTATATCATAGTGGTGGGTAAACAGAAACCAAATGCCATCATGGTGAGTTTCTAGCAGGCATAAATGGGAAGCTAACGACACCTTAGCCGGATCTCTCGCGCTATTTTTTCAGAAGTTGCATGCAACTCAAGCACCAATCGTATGGAAATCAACCATAATTAAACACAAATTTGGGTGGGAGGTTAACAGAGACCCCCGATATCATAGTGGAGGGTTAAGAGAAACCAAGTGCCATCGTGGTGCGTTTCTAGCAGGCATAAATGGGAAGCTAACGACACCTTAGCCGGATCTCTCGCGCTATTTTTTCAGAAGTTGCATGCAACTCAAGCACCAATCGTACGGAAATCAACCATAATTAAACAGAAATTTGGGTGGTAGGTTAACAGAGACCTCCGATATCATAGTGGTGGGTTAACAGAAACCAAGTGCCATCGTGGTGAGTTTCTAGCAGGCATAAATGGGAAGCTAACGACACCTTAGCCGGATCTCTCGCGCTATTTTTTCAGAAGTTGCATGCAAACCAAGCACCAATCGTACGGAAATCAACTATAATTAAACAAAAAATTGGGTGGTAGGTTAACAGAGACCTCCGATATCACAGTTGTGGGTTAACAGAACCCAAGTGCCATCGTGGTGAGTTTCTAGCAGGCATTAAGGGGAAGCTATTGACACCTTAGCCGCACCCCTTGGTTAAGTTTTCCACAAGTTGCATGCAAATCAAGCACCAATCGTACGGAAATCAACCATAATTAAACAAGAATTTGGGTGGTAGGTTAACAGAGACCTCCGATATCACAGTGGTGGGTTAACCGAAACCAAGTGCTATCGTGGTGAGTTTCTAGCAGGCATAAAGGGGAAGCTAACGACACCTTATCCGGATTTCTCGCGCTATTTTTTTCAGAAGTTGCATGCAACTCAAGCACCAATCGTACGGAAATCAACCATAATTAAACTAAAATTTGGGTGGTAGGTTAACAGAGACCTCCGATATCACAGTGGTGGGTTAACCGAAACCAAGTGCTATCGCGGTGAGTTTCTAGCAGGCATAAAGGGGAAGCTAACGACACCTTAGCCGGATCTCTCGCGCTATTTTTTCAGAAGTTGCATGCAACTCAAGCACCAATCGTACGGAAATCAACCATAATTACACAGAAATTAGGGTGGTAGGTTAACAGAGACCTCCGATATCATAGTGGTGGGTTAACAGAAACCAAGTGCCATCATGGTGAGTTTCTAGCAGGCATAAATGGGAAGCTAACGACACCTTAGCCGGATCTCTCGCGCTATTTTTTCAGAAGTTGCATGCAACTCAAGCACCAATCGTAAGGAAATCAACCATAATTAAACAAAAATTTGGGTGGTAGGTTAACAGAGACCCCCGATATCATAGTGGTGAGTTAAGAGAAACCAAGTGCCATCGTGGTGAGTTTCTAGCAGGCATAAATGGGAAGCTAACGACACCTTAGTCGGATCTCTCGCGCTATTTTTTCAGAAGTTGCATGCAACTCAAGCACCAATCGTACGGAAATCAACCATAATTAAACAGAAATTTGGCTGGTAGGTTAACAGAGACCTCCGATATCATAGTGGTGGGTTAACAGAAACCAAGTGCCATCGTGGTGAGTTTCTAGCAGGCATAAATGGGTAGCTAACGACACCTTAGCCGGGTCTCTCGTGCTGTTTTTTCTGAAGTTGCATGCAACTCAAGCAACACTCGTACGGAAATCAACCATAATTAAACAAAAATGTGGGTGGTAGGTTAACAGAGACCCCCGATATCATAGTGGTGGGTTAACAGAAACCAAGTGCCATCGGGGTGAGTTTCTAGAAGGCATAAATGGGAAGCTAACGACACCTTAGCCGGATCTCTCGAGCTATTTTATCAGAAGTTGCATGCAACTCAAGCACCAATCGTAAGGAAATCAACCATAATTAAACAAAAATTTCGGTGGTAGGTTAACAGAGACCCCCGATATCATAGTGGTGGGTTAAGAGAAACCAAGTGCAATCGTGGTGAGTTTCTAGCAGGCATAAATGGGAAGCTAACGACACCTTAGTCGGATCTCTCGCGCTATTTTTTCAGAAGTTGCATGCAACTCAAGCACCAATCGTACGGAAATCAACCATAATTAAACAAAAATGTGGGTGGTAGGTTAACAGAGACCTCCGATATCATAGTGGTGGGTTAACAGAAACCAAGTTCCATCGTGGTGAGTTTCTAGCAGGCATAAATGGGAAGCTAACGACACCTTAGCCGGATCTCTCGCGCTATTTTTTCAGAAGTTGCATGCAACTCAAGCACCAATCGTAAGGAAATCAACCATAATTAAACAACAATTTGGGTGGTAGGTTAACAGAGACCCCCGATATCATAGTGGTAGGTTAACAGAAACCAAGTGCCATCGTGGTGAGTTGCTAGCAGGCATAAATGGGAAGCTAACGACACCTTAGCCGGATCTCTCGCGCTATTTTTTCAGAAGTTGCATTCAACTCAAGCACCAATCGTACGGAAATCAACCATAATTAAACAGAAATTTGGGTGGTAGGTTAACAGAGACCCCGATATCATAGTGGTGGGTTAACAGAAACCAAGTGGCATCATGGTGAGTTTCTAGCAGGCATAATGGGGAAGCTAACGACGCCTCAGCCGGATCTCGCGCGCTATTTTTTCAGAAGTTGCATGCAAACGAAACACCAATCATGTGGAAATCAACTATAATTAAACAAAAAATTGGGTGGTAGGTTAACAGAGACCTCCGATATCACAGTGGTGGGTTAACAGAAACCAAGTGACATCGTGGTGAGTTTCTAGCAGGCATTAAGGGGAAGCTAACGACACCTTAGCCGCATCTCTCGCGCTATTTTTTCAGAAGTTGCATGCAACTCAAGCACCAATCGTACGGAAATCAACCATAATTAAACAGAAATTTGGGTGGTAGGTAAACAGAGACCTCCGATATCATAGTGGTGGGTTAACAGAAACCAAGTGGCATCATGGTGAGTTTCTAGCAGGCATAATGGGGAAGCTAACGACGCCTCAGCCGGATCTCGCGCGCTATTTTTTCAGAAGTTGCATGCAAACGAAACACCAATCATGTGGAAATCAACTATAATTAAACAAAAAATTGGGTGGTAGGTTAACAGAGACCTCCGATATCACAGTGGTGGGTTAACAGAAACCAAGTGCCATCGTGATGAGTTTCTAGTAGGCATAAATGGGAAGCTAACGACACCTTAGCCGGATCTCTCGCGCTATTCTTTCAGAAGTTGCATGCAACTCAAGCACCAATCGTACGAAAATCAACAATAATTAAACAGAAATTAGGGCGGTAGGTTAACAGAGACCTCCGATATCATAGTGGTGGGTTAACAGAAACCAAGTGCCATCGTGGTGAGTTTCTAGCAGGCATAAATGGGAACCTAACGACACCTTATCTGAGGCTCTCGTGCTATTTTTTCTGAAGTTGCATGCAACTCAAGCACCAATCGTACGGAAATCAACCATAATTATACAAAAATGTGGGTGGTAGGTTAACAGAGACCCCCGATATCATACTGGTGGGTTAACAGAAACCAAGTGCCATCGTGGTGAGTTTCTAGAAGGCATAAATGGGAAGCTAACGACACCAACTCGTGGTGAGTTTCTAGAAGGCATAAATGGGAAGCTAACGACACCTTAGCCGGATCTCTCGCGCTATTTTTTCAGAAGTTGCATGCAACTCAAGCACCAATCGTTAGGAAATCAACCATAATTAAACAAAAATTTGAGTGGTAGGTTAACAGAGACCCCCGATATCATAGTGGTGGGTTAAAAGAAACCAAGTGCCATCGTGGTGAGTTTCTAGCAGGCATAAGTGGGAAGCTAACGACACCTTAGCCGGATCTCTCGCGCTATTTTTTCAGAAGTTGCATGCAACTCAAGCACCAATCGTAAGGAAATCAACCATAATTAAACAAAAATTTGGGTGGTAGGTTAACAGAGACCCCCGATATCATAGTGGTGGGTTAACAGAAACCAAGTGCCATGGTGGTGAGTTTCTAGTAGACATAAATGGGAAGCTAACGACGTCTTAGCCGGATCTCTCGCGATATTTTTTCAGAAGTTACATGCAATTCAAGCACCAATCGTACGGAAATCAACCATAATTAAACAGAAATTTGGGTGGTAGGTTAACAGAGACCTCCGATATCATTGTGGTGGGTTAACAGAAACCAAGTGCCATCGTGGTGAGTTTCTAGCAGGCATAAATGGGAAGCTAACGACACCTTAGCCGGATCTCTCGTGCTATTTGTTCTGAAGTTGCATGCAACTCAAGCACCAATCGTACGGAAATCAACCATAATTAAACAAAAATGTGGGTGGTAGGTTAACAGAGACCCCCAATATCATAGTGGTGGGTTAACAGAAACCAAGTGCTATCGTGGTGAGTTTCTAGAAGACATAAATGGGAAGCTAACGACACCTTAGCCGGATCTCTCGCTCTATTTTTTCAGAAGTTGCATGCAACTCAAGCACCAATCGTACGGAAATCAACCATAATTAAACAGAAATTTGGGTGGTAGGTTAACAGAGACACCCGAGATCATAGTGGTGGGTTAAAAGAAAAAATTGACACCTTAGCCGCACCCCTTGCTTAAGTTTTCCACAAGTTGCATGCAAATCAAGCACCAATCGTACGGAAATCAACCATAATTAAACAAAAATTTGGGTGGTAGGTTAACAGAGACCTCCGATATCACAGTGGTGGGTTAACCGAAACCAAGTGCTATCGTGGTGAGTTTCTAGCAGGCATAAAGGGGAAGCTAACGACACCTTATCCGGATTTCTCGCGCTATTTTTTTCAGAAGTTGCATGCAACTCAAGCACCAATCGTACGAAAATCAACCATAATTAAACTAAAATTTGGGTGGTAGGTTAACAGAGACCTCCGATATCACAGTGGTGGGTTAACCGAAACCAAGTGCTATCAAGGTGAGTTTCTAGCAGGCATAAAGGGGAAGCTAACGACACCTTAGCCGGATCTCTCGCGCTATTTTTTCAGAAGTTGCATGCAACTCAAGCACCAATCGTACGGAAATCAACCATAATTAAACAGAAATTAGGGTGGTAGGTTAACAGAGACCTCCGATATCATAGTGGTGGGTTAACAGAAACCAAGTGCCATCGTGGTGGGTTTCTAGCAGGCATAAATGGGAAGCTAACGACACCTTAGCCGGATCTCTCGCGCTATTTTTTCAGAAGTTGCATGCAACTCAAGCACCAATCGTAAGGAAATCAACCATAATTAAACAAAAATTTGGGTGGTAGGTTAACAGAGACCCCCGATATCATAGTGGTGGGTTAAGAGAAACCAAGTGCCACCGTGGTGAGTTTCTAGCAGGCATAAATGGGAACCTAACGACACCTTATCTGAGGCTCTCGTGCTATTTTTTCTGAAGTTGCATGCAACTCAAGCACCAATCGTACGGAAATCAACCATAATTATACAAAAATGTGGGTGGTAGGTTAACAGAGACCCCCGATATCATACTGGTGGGTTAACAGAAACCAAGTGCCATCGTGGTGAGTTTCTAGAAGGCATAAATGGGAAGCTAACGACACCAACTCGTGGTGAGTTTCTAGAAGGCATAAATGGGAAGCTAACGACACCTTAGCCGGATCTCTCGCGCTATTTTTTCAGAAGTTGCATGCAACTCAAGCACCAATCGTTAGGAAATCAACCATAATTAAACAAAAATTTGGGTGGTAGGTTAACAGAGACCCCCGATATCATAGTGGTGGGTTAAAAGAAACCAAGTGCCATCGTGGTGAGTTTCTAGCAGGCATAAGTGGGAAGCTAACGACACCTTAGCCGGATCTCTCGCGCTATTTTTTCAGAAGTTGCATGCAACTCAAGCACCAATCGTAAGGAAATCAACCATAATTAAACAAAAATTTGGGTGGTAGGTTAACAGAGACCCCCGATATCATAGTGGTGGGTTAACAGAAACCAAGTGCCATGGTGGTGAGTTTCTAGTAGACATAAATGGGAAGCTAACGACGTCTTAGCCGGATCTCTCGCGATATTTTTTCAGAAGTTACATGCAATTCAAGCACCAATCGTACGGAAATCAACCATAATTAAACAGAAATTTGGGTGGTAGGTTAACAGAGACCTCCGATATCATTGTGGTGGGTTAACAGAAACCAAGTGCCATCGTGGTGAGTTTCTAGCAGGCATAAATGGGAAGCTAACGACACCTTAGCCGGATCTCTCGTGCTATTTGTTCTGAAGTTGCATGCAACTCAAGCACCAATCGTACGGAAATCAACCATAATTAAACAAAAATGTGGGTGGTAGGTTAACAGAGACCCCCAATATCATAGTGGTGGGTTAACAGAAACCAAGTGCTATCGTGGTGAGTTTCTAGAAGACATAAATGGGAAGCTAACGACACCTTAGCCGGATCTCTCGCTCTATTTTTTCAGAAGTTGCATGCAACTCAAGCACCAATCGTACGGAAATCAACCATAATTAAACAGAAATTTGGGTGGTAGGTTAACAGAGACACCCGAGATCATAGTGGTGGGTTAAAAGAAAAAATTGACACCTTAGCCGCACCCCTTGCTTAAGTTTTCCACAAGTTGCATGCAAATCAAGCACCAATCGTACGGAAATCAACCATAATTAAACAAAAATTTGGGTGGTAGGTTAACAGAGACCTCCGATATCACAGTGGTGGGTTAACCGAAACCAAGTGCTATCGTGGTGAGTTTCTAGCAGGCATAAAGGGGAAGCTAACGACACCTTATCCGGATTTCTCGCGCTATTTTTTTCAGAAGTTGCATGCAACTCAAGCACCAATCGTACGAAAATCAACCATAATTAAACTAAAATTTGGGTGGTAGGTTAACAGAGACCTCCGATATCACAGTGGTGGGTTAACCGAAACCAAGTGCTATCAAGGTGAGTTTCTAGCAGGCATAAAGGGGAAGCTAACGACACCTTAGCCGGATCTCTCGCGCTATTTTTTCAGAAGTTGCATGCAACTCAAGCACCAATCGTACGGAAATCAACCATAATTAAACAGAAATTAGGGTGGTAGGTTAACAGAGACCTCCGATATCATAGTGGTGGGTTAACAGAAACCAAGTGCCATCGTGGTGAGTTTCTAGCAGGCATAAATGGGAAGCTAACGACACCTTAGCCGGATCTCTCGCGCTATTTTTTCAGAAGTTGCATGCAACTCAAGCACCAATCGTAAGGAAATCAACCATAATTAAACAAAAATTTGGGTGGTAGGTTAACAGAGACCCCCGATATCATAGTGGTGGGTTAAGAGAAACCAAGTGCCACCGTGGTGAGTTTCTAGCAGGCATAAATGGGAACCTAACGACACCTTATCTGAGGCTCTCGTGCTATTTTTTCTGAAGTTGCATGCAACTCAAGCACCAATCGTACGGAAATCAACCATAATTATACAAAAATGTGGGTGGTAGGTTAACAGAGACCCCCGATATCATACTGGTGGGTTAACAGAAACCAAGTGCCATCGTGGTGAGTTTCTAGAAGGCATAAATGGGAAGCTAACGACACCAACTCGTGGTGAGTTTCTAGAAGGCATAAATGGGAAGCTAACGACACCTTAGCCGGATCTCTCGCGCTATTTTTTCAGAAGTTGCTTGCAACTCAAGCACCAATCGTTAGGAAATCAACCATAATTAAACAAAAATTTGAGTGGTAGGTTAACAGAGACCCCCGATATCATAGTGGTGGGTTAAAAGAAACCAAGTGCCATCGTGGTGAGTTTCTAGCAGGCATAAGTGGGAAGCTAACGACACCTTAGCCGGATCTCTCGCGCTATTTTTTCAGAAGTTGCATGCAACTCAAGCACCAATCGTAAGGAAATCAACCATAATTAAACAAAAATTTGGGTGGTAGGTTAACAGAGACCCCCGATATCATAGTGGTGGGTTAACAGAAACCAAGTGCCATGGTGGTGAGTTTCTAGTAGACATAAATGGGAAGCTAACGACGTCTTAGCCGGATCTCTCGCGATATTTTTTCAGAAGTTACATGCAATTCAAGCACCAATCGTACGGAAATCAACCATAATTAAACAGAAATTTGGGTGGTAGGTTAACAGAGACCTCCGATATCATTGTGGTGGGTTAACAGAAACCAAGTGCCATCGTGGTGAGTTTCTAGCAGGCATAAATGGGAAGCTAACGACACCTTAGCCGGATCTCTCGTGCTATTTGTTCTGAAGTTGCATGCAACTCAAGCACCAATCGTACGGAAATCAACCATAATTAAACAAAAATGTGGGTGGTAGGTTAACAGGGACCCCCAATATCATAGTGGTGGGTTAACAGAAACCAAGTGCTATCGTGGTGAGTTTCTAGAAGACATAAATGGGAAGCTAACGACACCTTAGCCGGATCTCTCGCTCTATTTTTTCAGAAGTTGCATGCAACTCAAGCACCAATCGTACGGAAATCAACCATAATTAAACAGAAATTTGGGTGGTAGGTTAACAGAGACACCCGAGATCATAGTGGTGGGTTAAAAGAAAAAATTGACACCTTAGCCGCACCCCTTGCTTAAGTTTTCCACAAGTTGCATGCAAATCAAGCACCAATCGTACGGAAATCAACCATAATTAAACAAAAATTTGGGTGGTAGGTTAACAGAGACCTCCGATATCACAGTGGTGGGTTAACCGAAACCAAGTGCTATCGTGGTGAGTTTCTAGCAGGCATAAAGGGGAAGCTAACGACACCTTATCCGGATTTCTCGCGCTATTTTTTTCAGAAGTTGCATGCAACTCAAGCACCAATCGTACGAAAATCAACCATAATTAAACTAAAATTTGGGTGGTAGGTTAACAGAGACCTCCGATATCACAGTGGTGGGTTAACCGAAACCAAGTGCTATCAAGGTGAGTTTCTAGCAGGCATAAAGGGGAAGCTAACGACACCTTAGCCGGATCTCTCGCGCTATTTTTTCAGAAGTTGCATGCAACTCAAGCACCAATCGTACGGAAATCAACCATAATTAAACAGAAATTAGGGTGGTAGGTTAACAGAGACCTCCGATATCATAGTGGTGGGTTAACAGAAACCAAGTGCCATCGTGGTGAGTTTCTAGCAGGCATAAATGGGAAGCTAACGACACCTTAGCCGGATCTCTCGCGCTATTTTTTCAGAAGTTGCATGCAACTCAAGCACCAATCGTAAGGAAATCAACCATAATTAAACAAAAATTTGGGTGGTAGGTTAACAGAGACCCCCGATATCATAGTGGTGGGTTAAGAGAAACCAAGTGCCACCGTGGTGAGTTTCTAGCAGGCATAAATGGGAAGCTAACGACACCTTAGTCGGATCTCTCGCGCTATTTTTTCAGAAGTTGCATGCAACTCAAGCACCAATCGTACGGAAATCAACCATAATTAAACAGAAATTTGGCTGGTAGGTTAACAGAGACCTCCGATATCATAGTGGTGGGTTAACAGAAACCAAGTGCCATCGTGGTGAGTTTCTAGCAGGCATAAATGGGTAGCTAACGACACCTTAGCCGGGTCTCTCGTGCTGTTTTTTCTGAAGTTGCATGCAACTCAAGCACCAATCGTAAGGAAATCAACCATAATTAAACAAAAATGTGGGTGGTAGGTTAACAGAGACCCCCGATATCATAGTGGTGTGTTAACAGAAACCAAGTGCCATCGGGGTGAGTTTCTGGAAGGCATAAATGGGAAGCTAACGACACCTTAGCCGGATCTCTCGAGCTATTTTATCAGAAGTAGCATGCAACTCAAGCACCAATCGTAAGGAAATCAACCATAATTAAACAAAAATTTCGGTGGTAGGTTAACAGAGACCCCCGATATCATAGTGGTGGGTTAAGAGAAACCAAGTGCAATCGTGGTGAGTTTCTAGCAGGCATAAAAGGGAAGCTAACGACACCTTAGTCGGATCTCTCGCGCTATTTTTTCAGAAGTTGCATGCAACTCAACCACCAATCGTACGGAAATCAACCATAATTAAACAAAATTGTGGGTGGTAGGTTAACAGAGACCTCCGATATCATAGTGGTGGGTTAACAGAAACCAAGTTCCATCGTGGTGAGTTTCTAGCAGGCATAAATGGGAAGCTAACGACACCTTAGCCGGATCTCTCGCGCTATTTTTTCAGAAGTTGCATGCAACTCAAGCACCAATCGTAAGGAAATCAACCATAATTAAACAACAATTTGGGTGGTAGGTTAACAGAGACCCCCGATATCATAGTGGTAGGTTAACAGAAACCAAGTGCCATCGTGGTGAGTTTCTAGCAGGCATAAATGGGAAGCTAACGACACCTTAGCCGGATCTCTCGCGCTATTTTTTCAGAAGTTGCATTCAAGCACCAATCGTACGGAAATCAACCATAATTAAACAGAAATTTGGGTGGTAGGTAAACAGAGACCTCCGATATCATAGTGGTGGGTTAACAGAAATCAAGTGGCATCATGGTGAGTTTCTAGCAGGCATAATGGGGAAGCTAACGACGCCTCAGCCGGATCTCGCGCGCTATTTTTTCAGAAGTTGCAAGCAAACGAAACACCAATCATGCGGAAATCAACTATAATTAAACAACAAATTGGGTGGTAGGTTAACAGAGACCTCCGATATCACAGTGGTGGGTTAACAGAAACCAAGTGACATCGTGGTGAGTTTCTAGCAGGCATTAAGGGGAAGCTAACGACACCTTAGCCGGATCTCTCGCGCTATTTTTTCAGAAGTTGCATGCAGCTCAAGCACCAATCGTAAGGAAATCAACCATAATTAAACAAAAATTTGGGTGGTAGGTCAACAGAGACCCCCGATATCATAGTTGTGGGTTAACAGAAACCAAGTGCCATCGTGATGAGTTTCTAGTAGGCATAAATGGGAAGCTAACGACACCTTAGCCGGATCTCTCGCGCTATTCTTTCAGAAGTTGCATGCAACTCAAGCACCAATCGTACGAAAATCAACAATAATTAAACAGAAATTAGGGCGGTAGGTTAACAGAGACCTCCGATATCATAGTGGTGGGTTAACAGAAACCAAGTGCCATCGTGGTGAGTTTCTAGCAGGCATAAATGGGAACCTAACGACACCTTATCTGAGTCTCTCGTGCTATTTTTTCTGAAGTTGCATGCAACTCAAGCACCAATCGTACGGAAATCAACCATAATTATACAAAAATGTGGGTGGTAGGTTAACAGAGACCCCCGATATCATAGTGGTGGGTTAACAGAAACCAAGTGCCATCGTGGTGAGTTTCTAGAAGGCATAAATGGGAAGCTAACGACACCAACTCGTGGTGAGTTTCTAGAAGGCATAAATGGGAAGCTAACGGCACCTTAGCCGGATCTCTCGCGCTATTTTTTCAGAAGTTGCATGCAACTCAAGCACCAATCGTAAGGAAATCAACCATAATTAAACAAAAATTTGGGTGGTAGGTTAACAGAGACACCCGATATCATAGTGGTGGGTTAACAGAAACCAAGTGGCATCGTGGTGAGTTTCTAGCAGGCATAATGGGGAAGCTAACGACACCTCAGCCGGATCTCGCGCTCTATTTTTTCAGAAGTTGCATGCAAACCAAACACCAATCGTAAGGAAATCAACCATAATTATACAAAAATTTGGGTGGTAGGTTAACAGAGACCCCCGATATCATAGTGGTGGGTTAAAAGAAACCAAGTGCCATCATGGTGAGTTTCTAGCAGGCATAAGTGGGAAGCCAACGACACCTTAGCCGGATCTCTCGCGCTATTTTTTCAGAAGTTGCATGCAACTCAAGCACCAATCGTAAGGAAATCAACCATAATTAAACAAAAATTTGGATAGTAGGTTAAAAGAGACCCCCGATATCATAGTGGTGGGTTAACAGAAACCAAGTGCCATCGTGGTGAGTTTCTAGTAGACATAAATGGGAAGCTAACGACGTCTTAGCCGGATCTCTCGCGATATTTTTTCAGAAGTTACATGCAAATCAAGCATTAATCGTACGGAAATCAACCATAATTAAACAGAAATTTGGGTGGTAGGTTAACAGAGACCTCCGATATCATTGTGGTGGGTTAACAGAAACCAAGTGCCATCGTGGTGAGTTTCTAGCAGGCATAAATGGGAAGCTAACGACACCTTAGCCGGATCTCTCGTGCTATTTGTTCTGAAGTTGCATGCAACTCAAGCACCAATCGTACGGAAATCAACCATAGGTAAACAAAAATGTGGGTGGTGGGTTAACAGAGACCCCCGATATCATAGTGGTGGGTTAACAGAAACCAAGTGCTATCGTGGTGAGTTTCTAGAAGACATAAATGGGAAGCTAACGACACCTTAGCCGGATCTCTCGCTCTATTTTTTCAGAAGTTGCATGCAACTCAAGCACCAATCGTACGGAAATCAACCATAATTAAACAGAAATTTGGGTGGTAGGTTAACAGAGACACCCGATATCATAGTGGTGGGTTAACAGAAACCAAGTGCCATCATGGTGAGTTTCTAGCAGGCATAAATGGGAAGCTAACGACACCTTAGCGGGATCTCTCGCTCTATTTTTTCAGAAGTTGCATGCAACTCAAGCACCAATCGTACGGAAATCAACCATAATTAAACAAAAATTTGGGTGGTAGGTTAACAGAGACCTCCGATATCATAGTGTTGGGTTAACAGAAACCAAGTGCTATCGTGGTGAGTTTCTAGCAGGCATAAAGGGGAAGCTAACGACACCTTAGCCGGATCTCTCGTGCTATTTTTTCAGAAGTTGCATGCAACTCAAGCACCAATCGTAAGGAAATCAACCATAATTAAACACAAATTTGGGTGGTAGGTTAACAGAGACCCCCGATATCATAGTGGTGGGTTAAGAGAAACCAAGTGCCATCGTGGTGAGTTTCTAGCAGGCATAAATAAGAAGCTAACGACACCTTAGCCGGATCTCTCGCGATATTTTTTCAGAAGTTACATGCAAATCAAACACCAATCGTACGGAAATCAACCATAATTAAACAGAAATTTGGGTGGTAGGTTAACGGAGACCCCCGATATCATAGTTGTGGGTTAACAGAAACCAAGTGCCATCGTGATGAGTTTCTAGTAGGCATAAATGGGAAGCTAACGACACCTTAGCCGGATCTCTCGCGCTATTCTTTCAGAAGTTGCATGCAACTCAAGCACCAATCGTACGGAAATCAACCATAATTAAACAAAAATTTGGGTGGTAGGTTAACAGAGACCTCCGATATCATAGTGTTGGGTTAACAGAAACCAAGTGCTATCGTGGTGAGTTTCTAGCAGGCATAAAGGGGAAGCTAACGACACCTTAGCCGGATCTCTCGTGCTATTTTTTCAGAAGTTGCATGCAACTCAAGCACCAATCGTAAGGAAATCAACCATAATTAAACACAAATTTGGGTGGTAGGTTAACAGAGACCCCCGATATCATAGTGGTGGGTTAAGAGAAACCAAGTGCCATCGTGGTGAGTTTCTAGCAGGCATAAATAAGAAGCTAACGACACCTTAGCCGGATCTCTCGCGATATTTTTTCAGAAGTTACATGCAAATCAAACACCAATCGTACGGAAATCAACCATAATTAAACAGAAATTTGGGTGGTAGGTTAACGGAGACCCCCGATATCATAGTTGTGGGTTAACAGAAACCAAGTGCCATCGTGATGAGTTTCTAGTAGGCATAAATGGGAAGCTAACGACACCTTAGCCGGATCTCTCGCGCTATTCTTTCAGAAGTTGCATGCAACTCAAGCACCAATCGTACGAAAATCAACAATAATTAAACAGAAATTAGGGCGGTAGGTTAACAGAGACCTCCGATATCATAGTGGTGGGTTAACAGAAACCAAGTGCCATCGTGGTGAGTTTCTAGCAGGCATAAATGGGAACCTAACGACACCTTATCTGAGTCTCTCGTGCTATTTTTTCTGAAGTTGCATGCAACTCAAGCACCAATCGTACGGAAATCAAAAATAATTATACAAAAATGTGGGTGGTAGGTTAACAGAGACCTCCGATATCATAGTGGTGGGTTAACAGAAACCAAGTGCCATCGTGGTGAGTTTCTAGAAGGCATAAATGGGAAGCTAACGACACCAACTCGTGGTGAGTTTCTAGAAGGCATAAATGGGAAGCTAACGACACCTTAGCCGGATCTCTCGCGCTATCTTTTCAGAAGTTGCATGCAACTCAAGCACCAATCGTAAGGAAATCAACCATAATTAAACAAAAATTTGGGTGGTAGGTTAACAGAGACACCCGATATCATAGTGGTGGGTTAACAGAAACCAAGTGGCATCGTGGTGAGTTTCTAGCAGGCATAATGGGGAAGCTAACGACACCTCAGCCGGATCTCGCGCTCTATTTTTTCAGAAGTTGCATGCAAACCAAACACCAATCGTAAGGAAATCAACCATAATTATACAAAAAATTGGGTGGTAGGTTAACAGAGACCCCCGATATCATAGTGGTGGGTTAAAAGAAACCAAGTGCCATCGTGGTGAGTTTCTAGCAGGCATAAGTGGGAAGCCAACGACACCTTAGCCGGATCTCTCGCGCTATTTTTTCAGAAGTTGCATGCAACTCAAGCACCAATCGTAAGGAAATCAACCATAATTAAACAGAAATTTGGGTGGTAGGTTAACAGAGACCTCCGATATCATTGTGGTGGGTTAACAGAAACCAAGTGCCATCGTGGTGAGTTTCTAGCAGGCATAAATGGGAAGCTAACGACACCTTAGCCGGATCTCTCGTGCTATTTGTTCTGAAGTTGCATGCAACTCAAGCACCAATCGTACGGAAATCAACCATAATTAAACAAAAATGTGGGTGGTAGGTTAACAGAGACCCCCGATATCATAGTGGTGGGTTAACAGAAACCAAGTGCTATCGTGGTGAGTTTCTAGAAGACATAAATGGGAAGCTAACGACACCTTAGCCGGATCTCTCGCTCTATTTTTTCAGAAGTTGCATGCAACTCAAGCACCAATCGTACGGAAATCAACCATAATTAAACAGAAATTTGGGTGGTAGGTTAACAGAGACACCCGATATCATAGTGGTGGGTTAACAGAAACCAAGTGCCATCATGGTGAGTTTCTAGCAGGCATAAATGGGAAGCTAACGACACCTTAGCCGGATCTCTCGCTCTATTTTTTCAGAAGTTGCATGCAACTCAAGCACCAATCGTACGGAAATCAACCATAATTAAACAGAAATTTGGGTGGTAGGTTAACAGAGACCTCCGATATCATAGTGTTGGGTTAACAGAAACCAAGTGCTATCGTGGTGAGTTTCTAGCAGGCATAAAGGGGAAGCTAACGACACCTTAGCCGGATCTCTCGTGCTATTTTTTCAGAAGTTGCATGCAACTCAAGCACCAATCGTAAGGAAATCAACCATAATTAAACAAAAATGTGGGTGGTAGGTTAACATAGACCCCCGATATCATAGTGGTGGGTTAACAGAAACCAAGTGCCATCGTGGTGAGTTTCTAGAAGGCATAAATGGGAAGCTAACGACACCTTAACCGGATCTCTCGCGCTATTTTTTCAGAAGTTGCATGCAACTCAAGCACCAATCGTACGGAAATCAACCATAATTAAACAAAAATGTGGGTGGTAGGTTAACAGAGACCCCCGATATCATAGTGGTGGGTTAAGGGAAACCAAGTGCCATCGTGGTGAGTTTCTGGCAGGCATAAATGGGTAGCTAACGACACCTTAGCCGGGTCTCTCGTGCTATTTTTTCTGAAGTTGCATGCAACTCAAGCACCAATCGTACGGAAATCAACCATAATTAAACAAAAATGTGGGTGGTAGGTTAACAGAGACCTCCGATATCGTAGTGGTGGGTTAACAGAAACCAAGTTCCATCGTGGTGAGTTTCTAGCAGGCATAAATGGGAAGCTAACGACACCTTTGCCGGATCTCTCGCGCTATTTTTTCAGAAGTTGCATTCAACTCAAGCACCAATCGTAAGGAAATCAACCATAATTAAACAAAAATTTGGGTGGTAGGTTAACAGAGACCCCCGATATCATAGTGGTGGGTTAACAGAAACCAAGTGCCATCGTGGTGAGTTTATAGCAGGCATAAATGGGAAGCTAACGACACCTTAGCCGGATCTCTCGCGCTATTTTTTCAGAAGTTGCATGCAACTCAAGCACCAATCGTAAGGAAATCAACCATAATTAAACAAAAATTTGGGTGGTAGGTCAACAGAGACCCCCGATATCATAGTTGTGGGTTAACAGAAACCAAGTGCCATCGTGATGAGTTTCTAGTAGGCATAAATGGGAAGCTAACGACACCTTAGCCGGATCTCTCGCGCTATTTTTTCAGAAGTTGCATGCAAATCAAAACAGAAATTTGGGTGGTAGGTTAACAGAGACCTCCTATATCATAGTGGTGGGTTAACAGAAACCAAGTGCCATCGTGGTGAGTTTCTAGCAGGCATAAATGGGAAGCTAACGACACCTTAGCCGGATCTCTCGCGCTATTTTTTCAGAAGTTGCATGCACCTCAAGCACCAATCGTACGGAAATCAACCATAATTAAACAGAAATTTGGGTGGTAGGTTAACAGAGACCTCCGATATCACAGTGGTGGGTTAACAGAAACCAAGTGACATCGTGGTGAGTTTCTAGCAGGCATTAAGGGGAAGCTAACGACACCTTAGCCGGATCTCTCGTGCTATTTTTTCAGAAGTTGCATGCAACTCAAGCACCAATCGTAAGGAAATCAACCATAATTAAACAGAAATTTGGGTGGTAGGTTAACAGAGACCTCCGATATCATAGTGGTGGGTTAACAGAAACCAAGTGCCATCATGGTGAGTTTCTAGCAGGCATAATGGGGAAGCTAACGACGCCTCAGCCGGATCTCGCGCGCTATTTTTTCAGAACTTGCATGCAACTCAAGCACCAATCGTACGGAAATCAACCATAATTAAACAGAAATTTGGGTGGTAGGTTAACAGAGACCTCCGATATCATAGTGGTGGGTTAACAGAAACCCAGTGCCATCGTGGTGAGTTTCTAGCAGGCATAAATGGGAAGCTAACGACACCTTAGCCGGATCTCTCGCGCTATTTTTTCAGAACTTGCATGCAAACCAAGCACCAATCGTACGGAAATCAACTATAATTAAACAAAAAATTGGGTGGTAGGTTAACAGAGACCTCCGATATCACAGTGCTGGGTTAACAGAAACCAAGTGCCATCGTGGTGAGTTTCTAGCAGGCATTAAGGGGAAGCTATTGACACCTTAGCCGCACCCCTTGCTTAAGTTTTCCACAAGTTGCATGCAAATCAAGCACCAATCGTACGGAAATCAACCATAATTAAACAAAAATTTGGGTGGTAGGTTAACAGAGACCTCCGATATCACAATGGTGGGTTAACCGAAACCAAGTGCTATCGTG
Organism: Anomoia purmunda; assembly: GCA_951828415.1. Taxonomy (NCBI): domain Eukaryota; kingdom Metazoa; phylum Arthropoda; class Insecta; order Diptera; family Tephritidae; genus Anomoia; species Anomoia purmunda. The sequence continues at coordinate 83,861,514 of OX639997.1, read as the reverse complement.
GTGAGTTTCTAGCAGGCATAAAGGGGAAGCTAACGACACCTTAGCCGGATTTCTCGCGCTATTTTTTCAGAAGTTGCATGTAACTCAAGCACCAATCGTACGGAAATCAACCATAATTAAACAAAAATTTGGGTGGTAGGTTAACAGAGACCTCCGATATCATAGTGGTGGGTTAACATAAACCAAGTGCTATCGTGGTGAGTTTCTAGCAGGCATAAAGGAGAAGCTAACGACACCTTAGCCGGATCTCTCGCGCTATTTTTTCAGAAGTTGCATGCAACTCAAGCACCAATCGTACGGAAATCAACCATAATTAAACAGAAATTTGGGTGGTAGGTTAACAGAGACCTCCGATATCATAATGGTGGGTTAACAGAAACCAAGTGCCATCGTGGTGAGTTTCTAGCAGCCATAAATGGGAAGCTAACGACACCTTAGCCGGATCTCTCGTGCTATTTTTTCAGAAGTTGCTTGCAACTCAAACACCAATCGTACGGAAATCAACCATAATTAAACAGAAATTTGGGTGGTAGGTTTAGAGAGACCTCCCATATCATAGTGGTTGGTTAACAGAAACCAAGTGCTATCGTGGTGAGCTTCTAGCAGGCATAAAGGGGAAGCTAACGACATTTAGCCGGATCTCTCGCGCTATTTTTTCAGAAGTTGCATGCAACTCAAGCACCAATCGTACAGAAATCAACCATAATTAAACAAAAATTTGGGTGGTAGGTTAACAGAGACCCCCGATATCATAGTGGTGGGTTAACAGAAACCAAGTGCCATCGTGGTGAGTTTCTAGCAGGCATAAATGGGAAGCTAAGGACACCTTAGCCGGATTTCTCGCGCTATTTTGTCAGAAGTTGCATGCAACTCAAGCACCAATCGTAAGGAAATCAACCATAATTAAACAAAAATTTGGGTGGTAGGTTAACAGAGACCTCCGATATCATAGTGGTGGGTTAACAGAAACCCAGTGGCATCGTGGTGAGTTTCTAGCAGGCATAATGGGGAAGCTAACGACGCCTTAGCCGGATCTCGCGCGCTCTTTTTTCAGAAGTTGCATGCAAACCAAACACCAATCATGCGGAAATCAACTATAATTAAACAAAAAATTGGGTGGTAGGTTAACAGAGACCTCCGATATCACAGTGGTGGGTTAACAGAAACCAAGTTACATCGTGGTGAGTTTCTAGCAGGCATTAAGGGGAAGCTAACGACACCTTAGCCGGATCTCTCGCGCTATTTTTTCAGAAGTTGCATGCAACTCAAGCACCAATCGTAAGGAAATCAACCATAATTAAACAGAAATTTGGGTGGTAGGTTAACAGAGACCTCCGATATCATAGTGGTGGGTTAACATAAACCAAGTGCTATCGTTGTGAGTTTCTAGCAGGCATAAAGGGGAAGCTAACGACACCTTAGCCGGATCTCTCGCGCTATTTTTTCAGAAGTTGCATGCAACTCAAGCAAGAATCGTACGGAAATCAACCATAATTAAACAGAAATTTGGGTGGTAGGTTAACAGAGACCTCCGATATCATAGTGGTGGGTTAACAGAAACCAAGTGCCATCGTGGTGAGTTTCTAGCAGCCATAAATGGGAAGCTAACGACACCTTAGCCGGATCTCTCGTGCTATTTTTTCAGAAGTTGCTTGCAACTCAAGCACCAATCGTACGGAAATCAACCATAATTAAACAGAAATTTGGGTGGTAGGTTAACAGAGACCTCCGATATCATAGTGGTGGGTTAACAGAAACCAAGTGCCATCGTGGTGAGTTTCTAGCAGGCATAATGGGGAAGCTAACGACGCCTCAGCCGGATCTCGCGCGCTATTTTTTCAGAAGTTGCATGCAACTCAAGCACCAATCGTACGGAAATCAACCATAATTAAACAGAAATTTGGGTGGTAGGTTAACAGAGACCTCCGATATCATAGTGGTGGGTTAACAGAAACCAAGTGCCATCGTGGTGAGTTTCTAGCAGGCATAAATGGGAAGCTAACGACACCTTAGCCGGATCTCTCGCGCTATTTTTTCAGAAGTTGCATGCAAACCAAGCACCAATCGTACGGAAATCAACTATAATTAAACAAAAAATTGGGTGGTAGGTTAACAGAGACCTCCGATATCACAGTGCTGGGTTAACAGAAACCAAGTGCCATCATGGTGAGTTTCTAGCAGGCATTAAGGGGAAGCTATTGACACCTTAGCCGCACCCCTTGCTTAAGTTTTCCACAAGTTGCATGCAAATCAAGCACCAATCGTACGGAAATCAACCATAATTAAACAAAAATTTGGGTGGTAGGTTAACAGAGACCTCCGATATCACAATGGTGGGTTAACCGAAACCAAGTGCTATCGTGGTAAGTTTCTAGCAGGCATAAAGGGGAAGCTAACGACACCTTAGCCGGATTTCTCGCGCTATTTTTTCAGAAGTTGCATGTAACTCAAGCACCAATCGTACGGAAATCAACCATAATTAAACAGAAATTTGGGTGGTAGGTTAACAGAGACCTCCGATATCATAGTGGTGGGTTGACAGAAACCAAGTGCCATCGTGGTGAGTTTCTAGCAGGCATAAATGGGAAGCTAACGACACCTTAGTCGGATCTCTCGCGCTATTTTTTCAGAAGTTGCATGCAAACCAAACACCAATCGTACGGAAATCAACTATAATTAAACAAAAAATTGGGTGGTAGGTTAACAGAGACCTCCGATATCACAGTGGTGGGTTAACAGAAACCAAGTGACATCGTGGTGAGTTTCTAGCAGGCATTAAGGGGAAGCTAACGACACCTTAGCCGGATCTCTCGCGCTATTTTTTCAGAAGTTGCATGCAACTCAAGCACCAATCGTAAGGAAATCAACCATAATTAAACAGAAATTTGGGTGGTAGGTTAACAGAGACCTCCGATATCATAGTGGTGGGTTAACATAAACCAAGTGCTATCGTGGTGAGTTTCTAGCAGGCATAAAGGAGAAGCTAACGACACCTTAGCCGGATCTCTCGCGCTATTTTTTCAGAAGTTGCATGCAACTCAAGCACCAATCGTACGGAAATCAACCATAATTAAACAGAAATTTGGGTGGTAGGTTAACAGAGACCTCCGATATCATAATGGTGGGTTAACAGAAACCAAGTGCCATCGTGGTGAGTTTCTAGCAGCCATAAATGGGAAGCTAACGACACCTTAGCCGGATCTCTCGTGCTATTTTTTCAGAAGTTGCTTGCAACTCAAGCACCAATCGTACGGAAATCAACCATAATTAAACAGAAATTTGGGTGGTAGGTTTAGAGAGACCTCCCATATCATAGTGGTTGGTTAACAGAAACCCAGTGCCATCGTGGTGAGTTTCTAGCAGGCATAAATGGGAAGCTAACGACACCTTAGCCGGATCTCTCGCGCTATTTTTTCAGAACTTGCATGCAAACCAAGCACCAATCGTACGGAAATCAACTATAATTAAACAAAAAATTGGGTGGTAGGTTAACAGAGACCTCCGATATCACAGTGCTGGGTTAACAGAAACCAAGTGCCATCGTGGTGAGTTTCTAGCAGGCATTAAGGGGAAGCTATTGACACCTTAGCCGCACCCCTTGCTTAAGTTTTCCACAAGTTGCATGCAAATCAAGCACCAATCGTACGGAAATCAACCATAATTAAACAAAAATTTGGGTGGTAGGTTAACAGAGACCTCCGATATCACAATGGTGGGTTAACCGAAACCAAGTGCTATCGTCGTGAGTTTCTAGCAGGCATAAAGGGGAAGCTAACGACACCTTAGCCGGATTTCTCGCGCTATTTTTTCAGAAATTGCATGTAACTCAAGCACCAATCGTACGGAAATCAACCATAATTAAACAAAAATTTGGGTGGTAGGTTAACAGAGACCTCCGATATCATAGTGGTGGGTTAACATAAACCAAGTGCTATCGTGGTGAGTTTCTAGCAGGCATAAAGGAGAAGCTAACGACACCTTAGCCGGATCTCTCGCGCTATTTTTTCAGAAGTTGCATGCAACTCAAGCACCAATCGTACGGAAATCAAACATAATTAAACAGAAATTTGGGTGGTAGGTTAACAGAGACCTCCGATATCATAATGGTGGGTTAACAGAAACCAAGTGCCATCGTGGTGAGTTTCTAGCAGCCATAAATGGGAAGCTAACGACACCTTAGCCGGATCTCTCGTGCTATTTTTTCAGAAGTTGCTTGCAACTCAAGCACCAATCGTACGGAAATCAACCATAATTAAACAGAAATTTGGGTGGTAGGTTTAGAGAGACCTCCCATATCATAGTGGTTGGTTAACAGAAACCAAGTGCTATCGTGGTGAGCTTCTAGCAGGCATAAAGGGGAAGCTAACGACATTTAGCCGGATCTCTCGCGCTATTTTTTCAGAAGTTGCATGCAACTCAAGCACCAATCGTACGGAAATCAACCATAATTAAACAAAAATTTGGGTGGTAGGTTAACAGAGACCCCCGATATCATAGTGGTGGGTTAACAGAAACCAAGTGCCATCGTGGTGAGTTTCTAGCAGGCATAAATGGGAAGCTAAGGACACCTTAGCCGGATTTCTCGCGCTATTTTGTCAGAAGTTGCATGCAACTCAAGCACCAATCGTAAGGAAATCAACCATAATTAAACAAAAATTTGGGTGGTAGGTTAACAGAGACCTCCGATATCATAGTGGTGGGTTAACAGAAACCCAGTGGCATCGTGGTGAGTTTCTAGCAGGCATAATGGGGAAGCTAACGACGCCTTAGCCGGATCTCGCGCGCTCTTTTTTCAGAAGTTGCATGCAAACCAAACACCAATCATGCGGAAATCAACTATAATTAAACAAAAAATTGGGTGGTAGGTTAACAGAGACCTCCGATATCACAGTGGTGGGTTAACAGAAACCAAGTTACATCGTGGTGAGTTTCTAGCAGGCATTAAGGGGAAGCTAACGACACCTTAGCCGGATCTCTCGCGCTATTTTTTCAGAAGTTGCATGCAACTCAAGCACCAATCGTAAGGAAATCAACCATAATTAAACAGAAATTTGGGTGGTAGGTTAACAGAGACCTCCGATATCATAGTGGTGGGTTAACATAAACCAAGTGCTATCGTTGTGAGTTTCTAGCAGGCATAAAGGGGAAGCTAACGACACCTTAGCCGGATCTCTCGCGCTATTTTTTCAGAAGTTGCATGCAACTCAAGCAAGAATCGTACGGAAATCAACCATAATTAAACAGAAATTTGGGTGGTAGGTTAACAGAGACCTCCGATATCATAGTGGTGGGTTAACAGAAACCAAGTGCCATCGTGGTGAGTTTCTAGCAGCCATAAATGGGAAGCTAACGACACCTTAGCCGGATCTCTCGTGCTATTTTTTCAGAAGTTGCTTGCAACTCAAGCACCAATCGTACGGAAATCAACCATAATTAAACAGAAATTTGGGTGGTAGGTTAACAGAGACCTCCGATATCATAGTGGTGGGTTAACAGAAACCAAGTGCCATCGTGGTGAGTTTCTAGCAGGCATAATGGGGAAGCTAACGACGCCTCAGCCGGATCTCGCGCGCTATTTTTTCAGAAGTTGCATGCAACTCAAGCACCAATCGTACGGAAATCAACCATAATTAAACAGAAGTTTGGGTGGTAGGTTAACAGAGACCTCCGATATCATAGTGGTGGGTTAACAGAAACCAAGTGCCATCGTGGTGAGTTTCTAGCAGGCATAAATGGGAAGCTAACGACACCTTAGCCGGCTCTCTCGCGCTATTTTTTCAGAGTTGCATGCAAACCAAGCACCAATCGTACGGAAATCAACTATAATTAAACAAAAAATTGGGTGGTAGGTTAACAGAGACCTCCGATATCACAGTGCTGGGTTAACAGAAACCAAGTGCCATCATGGTGAGTTTCTAGCAGGCATTAAGGGGAAGCTATTGACACCTTAGCCGCACCCCTTGCTTAAGTTTTCCACAAGTTGCATGCAAATCAAGCACCAATCGTACGGAAATCAACCATAATTAAACAAAAATTTGGGTGGTAGGTTAACAGAGACCTCCGATATCACAATGGTGGGTTAACCGAAACCAAGTGCTATCGTGGTAAGTTTCTAGCAGGCATAAAGGGGAAGCTAACGACACCTTAGCCGGATTTCTCGTGCTATTTTTTCAGAAGTTGCATGTAACTCAAGCACCAATCGTACGGAAATCAACCATAATTAAACAGAAATTTGGGTGGTAGGTTAACAGAGACCTCCGATATCATAGTGGTGGGTTGACAGAAACCAAGTGCCATCGTGGTGAGTTTCTAGCAGGCATAAATGGGAAGCTAACGACACCTTAGTCGGATCTCTCGCGCTATTTTTTCAGAAGTTGCATGCAAACCAAACACCAATCGTACGGAAATCAACTATAATTAAACAAAAAATTGGGTGGTAGGTTAACAGAGACCTCCGATATCACAGTGGTGGGTTAACAGAAACCAAGTGACATCGTGGTGAGTTTCTAGCAGGCATTAAGGGGAAGCTAACGACACCTTAGCCGGATCTCTCGCGCTATTTTTTCAGAAGTTGCATGCAACTCAAGCACCAATCGTAAGGAAATCAACCATAATTAAACAGAAATTTGGGTGGTAGGTTAACAGAGACCTCCGATATCATAGTGGTGGGTTAACATAAACCAAGTGCTATCGTTGTGAGTTTCTAGCAGGCATAAAGGGGAAGCTAACGACACCTTAGCCGGATCTCTCGCGCTATTTTTTCAGAAGTTGCATGCAACTCAAGCAAGAATCGTACGGAAATCAACCATAATTAAACAGAAATTTGGGTGGTAGGTTAACAGAGACCTCCGATATCATAGTGGTGGGTTAACAGAAACCAAGTGCCATCGTGGTGAGTTTCTAGCAGGCATAAAGGAGAAGCTAACGACACCTTAGCCGGATCTCTCGTGCTATTTTTTCAGAAGTTGCTTGCAACTCAAGCACCAATCGTACGGAAATCAACCATAATTAAACAGAAATTTGGGTGGTAGGTTAACAGAGACCTCCGATATCATAGTGGTGGGTTAACAGAAACCAAGTGCCATCGTGGTGAGTTTCTAGCAGGCATAATGGGGAAGCTAACGACGCCTCAGCCGGATCTCGCGCGCTATTTTTTCAGAAGTTGCATGCAACTCAAGCACCAATCGTACGGAAATCAACCATAATTAAACAGAAATTTGGGTGGTAGGTTAACAGAGACCTCCGATATCATAGTGGTGGGTTAACAGAAACCAAGTGCCATCGTGGTGAGTTTCTAGCAGGCATAAATGGGAAGCTAACGACACCTTAGCCGGATCTCTCGCGCTATTTTTTCAGAAGTTGCATGCAAACCAAGCACCAATCGTACGGAAATCAACTATAATTAAACAAAAAATTGGGTGGTAGGTTAACAGAGACCTCCGATATCACAGTGCTGGGTTAACAGAAACCAAGTGCCATCATGGTGAGTTTCTAGCAGGCATTAAGGGGAAGCTATTGACACCTTAGCCGCACCCCTTGCTTAAGTTTTCCACAAGTTGCATGCAAATCAAGCACCAATCGTACGGAAATCAACCATAATTAAACAAAAATTTGGGTGGTAGGTTAACAGAGACCTCCGATATCACAATGGTGGGTTAACCGAAACCAAGTGCTATCGTGGTAAGTTTCTAGCAGGCATAAAGGGGAAGCTAACGACACCTTAGCCGGATTTCTCGTGCTATTTTTTCAGAAGTTGCATGTAACTCAAGCACCAATCGTACGGAAATCAACCATAATTAAACAGAAATTTGGGTGGTAGGTTAACAGAGACCTCCGATATCATAGTGGTGGGTTGACAGAAACCAAGTTACATCGTGGTGAGTTTCTAGCAGGCATAAATGGGAAGCTAACGACACCTTAGTCGGATCTCTCGCGCTATTTTTTCAGAAGTTGCATGCAAACCAAACACCAATCGTACGGAAATCAACTATAATTAAACAAAAAATTGGGTGGTAGGTTAACAGAGACCTCCGATATCACAGTGGTGGGTTAACAGAAACCAAGTGACATCGTGGTGAGTTTCTAGCAGGCATTAAGGGGAAGCTAACGACACCTTAGCCGGATCTCTCGCGCTATTTTTTCAGAAGTTGCATGCAACTCAAGCACCAATCGTAAGGAAATCAACCATAATTAAACAGAAATTTGGGTGGTAGGTTAACAGAGACCTCCGATATCATAGTGGTGGGTTAACATAAACCAAGTGCTATCGTGGTGAGTTTCTAGCAGGCATAAAGGAGAAGCTAACGACACCTTAGCCGGATCTCTCGCGCTATTTTTTCAGAAGTTGCATGCAACTCAAGCACCAATCGTACGGAAATCAACCATAATTAAACAGAAATTTGGGTGGTAGGTTAACAGAGACCTCCGATATCATAATGGTGGGTTAACAGAAACCAAGTGCCATCGTGGTGAGTTTCTAGCAGCCATAAATGGGAAGCTAACGACACCTTAGCCGGATCTCTCGTGCTATTTTTTCAGAAGTTGCTTGCAACTCAAGCACCAATCGTACGGAAATCAACCATAATTAAACAGAAATTTGGGTGGTAGGTTTAGAGAGACCTCCCATATCATAGTGGTTGGTTAACAGAAACCAAGTGCTATCGTGGTGAGCTTCTAGCAGGCATAAAGGGGAAGCTAACGACATTTAGCCGGATCTCTCGCGCTATTTTTTCAGAAGTTGCATGCAACTCAAGCACCAATCGTACGGAAATCAACCATAATTAAACAGAAATTTGGGTGGTAGGTTAACAGAGACCTCCGATATCATAGTGGTGGGTTAACAGAAACCAAGTGCCATTGTGGTGAGTTTCTAGCAGGCATAAATGGGAAGCTAACGACACCTTAGCCGGATCTCTCGCGCTATTTTTTCAGAAGTTGCATGCAACTCAAGCACCAATCGTACGGAAATCAACCATAATTAAGCAGAAATTTGGGTGGTAGGTTAACAGAGACCTCCGATATCATAGTGGTGGGTTAACAGAAACCCAGTGGCATCATGGTGAGTTTCTAGCAGGCATAATGGGAAAGCTAACGACGCCTTAGCCGGATCTCGCGCGCTCTTTTTTCAGAAGTTGCATGCAAACCAAACACCAATCATGCGGAAATCAACAATAATTAAACAAAAAATTGGGTGGTAGGTTAACAGAGACCTCCGATATCACAGTGGTGGGTTAACAGAAACCAAGTGACATCGTGGTGAGTTTCTAGCAGGCATTAAGGGGAAGCTAACGACACCTTAGCCGGATCTCTCGCGCTATTTTTTCAGAAGTTGCATGCAACTCAAGCACCAATCGTAAGGAAATCAACCATAATTAAACAGAAATTTGGGCGGTAGGTTAACAGAGACCTCCGATATCATAGTGGTGGGTTAACATAAACCAAGTGCTATCGTGGTGAGTTTCTAGCAGGCATAAAGGAGAAGCTAACGACACCTTAGCCGGATCTCTCGCGCTATTTTTTCAGAAGTTGCATGCAACTCAAGCACCAATCGTACGGAAATCAACCATAATTAAACAGAAATTTGGGTGGTAGGTTAACAGAGACCTCCGATATCATAATGGTGGGTTAACAGAAACCAAGTGCCATCGTGGTGAGTTTTTAGCAGCCATAAATGGGAAGCTAACGACACCTTAGCCGGATCTCTCGTGCTATTTTTTCAGAAGTTGCTTGCAACTCAAGCACCAATCGTACGGAAATCAACCATAATTAAACAGAAATTTGGGTGGTAGGTTTAGAGAGACCTCCCATATCATAGTGGTTGGTTAACAGAAACCAAGTGCTATCGTGGTGAGCTTCTAGCAGGCATAAAGGGGAAGCTAACGACATTTAGCCGGATCTCTCGCGCTATTTTTTCAGAAGTTGCATGCAACTCAAGCACCAATCGTACGGAAATCAACCATAATTAAACAAAAATTTGGGGTGGTAGGTTAACAGAGACCCCCGATATCATAGTGGTGGGTTAACAGAAACCAAGTGCCATCGTGGTGAGTTTCTAGCAGGCATAAATGGGAAGCTAAGGACACCTTAGCCGGATTTCTCGCGCTATTTTGTCAGAAGTTGCATGCAACTCAAGCACCAATCGTAAGGAAATCAACCATAATTAAACAAAAATTTGGGTGGTAGGTTAACAGAGACCTCCGATATCATAGTGGTGGGTTAACAGAAACCCAGTGGCATCGTGGTGAGTTTCTAGCAGGCATAATGGGGAAGCTAACGACGCCTTAGCCGGATCTCGCGCGCTCTTTTTTCAGAAGTTGCATGCAAACCAAACACCAATCATGCGGAAATCAACTATAATTAAACAAAAAATTGGGTGGTAGGTTAACAGAGACCTCCGATATCACAGTGGTGGGTTAACAGAAACCAAGTTACATCGTGGTGAGTTTCTAGCAGGCATTAAGGGGAAGCTAACGACACCTTAGCCGGATCTCTCGCGCTATTTTTTCAGAAGTTGCATGCAACTCAAGCACCAATCGTAAGGAAATCAACCATAATTAAACAGAAATTTGGGTGGTAGGTTAACAGAGACCTCCGATATCATAGTGGTGGGTTAACATAAACCAAGTGCTATCGTGGTGAGTTTCTAGCAGGCATAAAGGGGAAGCTAACGACACCTTAGCCGGATCTCTCGCGCTATTTTTTCAGAAGTTGCATGCAACTCAAGCAAGAATCGTACGGAAATCAACCATAATTAAACAGAAATTTGGGTGGTAGGTTAACAGAGACCTCCGATATCATAGTGGTGGGTTAACAGAAACCAAGTGCCATCGTGGTGAGTTTCTAGCAGCCATAAATGGGAAGCTAACGACACCTTAGCCGGATCTCTCATGCTATTTTTTCAGAAGTTGCTTGCAACTCAAGCACCAATCGTACGGAAATCAACCATAATTAAACAGAAATTTGGGTGGTAGGTTAACAGAGACCTCCGATATCATAGTGGTGGGTTAACAGAAACCAAGTGCCATCGTGGTGAGTTTCTAGCAGGCATAATGGGGAAGCTAACGACGCCTCAGCCGGATCTCGCGCGCTATTTTTTCAGAAGTTGCATGCAACTCAAGCACCAATCGTACGGAAATCAACCATAATTAAACAGAAATTTGGGTGGTAGGTTAACAGAGACCTCCGATATCATAGTGGTGGGTTAACAGAAACCAAGTGCCATCGTGGTGAGTTTCTAGCAGGCATAAATGGGAAGCTAACGACACCTTAGCCGGATCTCTCGCGCTATTTTTTCAGAAGTTGCATGCAAACCAAGCACCAATCGTACGGAAATCAACTATAATTAAACAAAAAATTGGGTGGTAGGTTAACAGAGACCTCCGATATCACAGTGCTGGGTTAACAGAAACCAAGTGCCATCATGGTGAGTTTCTAGCAGGCATTAAGGGGAAGCTATTAACACCTTAGCCGCACCCCTTGCTTAAGTTTTCCACAAGTTGCATGCAAATCAAGCACCAATCGTACGGAAATCAACCATAATTAAACAGAAATTTGGGCGGTAGGTTAACAGAGACCTCCGATATCATAGTGGTGGGTTAACATAAACCAAGTGCTATCGTGGTGAGTTTCTAGCAGGCATAAAGGAGAAGCTAACGACACCTTAGCCGGATCTCTCGCGCTATTTTTTCAGAAGTTGCATGCAACTCAAGCACCAATCGTACGGAAATCAACCATAATTAAACAGAAATTTGGGTGGTAGGTTAACAGAGACCCCCGATATCATAGTGGTGGGTTAACAGAAACCAAGTGCCATCGTGGTGAGTTTCTAGCAGGCATAAATGGGAAGCTAAGGACACCTTAGCCGGATTTCTCGCGCTATTTTGTCAGAAGTTGCATGCAACTCAAGCACCAATCGTAAGGAAATCAACCATAATTAAACAAAAATTTGGGTGGTAGGTTAACAGAGACCTCCGATATCATAGTGGTGGGTTAACAGAAACCCAGTGGCATCGTGGTGAGTTTCTAGCAGGCATAATGGGGAAGCTAACGACGCCTTAGCCGGATCTCGCGCGCTCTTTTTTCAGAAGTTGCATGCAAACCAAACACCAGTCATGCGGAAATCAACTATAATTAAACAAAAAATTGGGTGGTAGGTTAACAGAGACCTCCGATATCACAGTGGTGGGTTAACAGAAACCAAGTTACATCGTGGTGAGTTTCTAGCAGGCATTAAGGGGAAGCTAACGACACCTTAGCCGGATCTCTCGCGCTATTTTTTCAGAAGTTGCATGCAACTCAAGCACCAATCGTAAGGAAATCAACCATAATTAAACAGAAATTTGGGTGGTAGGTTAACAGAGACCTCCGATATCATAGTGGTGGGTTAACATAAACCAAGTGCTATCGTGGTGAGTTTCTAGCAGGCATAAAGGGGAAGCTAACGACACCTTAGCCGGATCTCTCGCGCTATTTTTTCAGAAGTTGCATGCAACTCAAGCAAGAATCGTACGGAAATCAACCATAATTAAACAGAAATTTGGGTGGTAGGTTAACAGAGACCTCCGATATCATAGTGGTGGGTTAACAGAAACCAAGTGCCATCGTGGTGAGTTTCTAGCAGCCATAAATGGGAAGCTAACGACACCTTAGCCGGATCTCTCATGCTATTTTTTCAGAAGTTGCTTGCAACTCAAGCACCAATCGTACGGAAATCAACCATAATTAAACAGAAATTTGGGTGGTAGGTTAACAGAGACCTCCGATATCATAGTGGTGGGTTAACAGAAACCAAGTGCCATCGTGGTGAGTTTCTAGCAGGCATAATGGGGAAGCTAACGACGCCTCAGCCGGATCTCGCGCGCTATTTTTTCAGAAGTTGCATGCAACTCAAGCACCAATCGTACGGAAATCAACCATAATTAAACAGAAATTTGGGTGGTAGGTTAACAGAGACCTCCGATATCATAGTGGTGGGTTAACAGAAACCAAGTGCCATCGTGGTGAGTTTCTAGCAGGCATAAATGGGAAGCTAACGACACCTTAGCCGGATCTCTCGCGCTATTTTTTCAGAAGTTGCATGCAAACCAAGCACCAATCGTACGGAAATCAACTATAATTAAACAAAAAATTGGGTGGTAGGTTAACAGAGACCTCCGATATCACAGTGCTGGGTTAACAGAAACCAAGTGCCATCATGGTGAGTTTCTAGCAGGCATTAAGGGGAAGCTATTGACACCTTAGCCGCACCCCTTGCTTAAGTTTTCCACAAGTTGCATGCAAATCAAGCACCAATCGTACGGAAATCAACCATAATTAAACAAAAATTTGGGTGGTAGGTTAACAGAGACCTCCGATATCACAATGGTGGGTTAACCGAAACCAAGTGCTATCGTGGTAAGTTTCTAGCAGGCATAAAGGGGAAGCTAACGACACCTTAGCCGGATTTCTCGCGCTATTTTTTCAGAAGTTGCATGTAACTCAAGCACCAATCGTACGGAAATCAACCATAATTAAACAGAAATTTGGGTGGTAGGTTAACAGAGACCTCCGATATCATAGTGGTGGGTTGACAGAAACCAAGTGCCATCGTGGTGAGTTTCTAGCAGGCATAAATGGGAAGCTAACGACACCTTAGTCGGATCTCTCGCGCTATTTTTTCAGAAGTTGCATGCAAACCAAACACCAATCGTACGGAAATCAACTATAATTAAACAAAAAATTGGGTGGTAGGTTAACAGAGACCTCCGATATCACAGTGCTGGGTTAACAGAAACCAAGTGACATCGTGGTAAGTGTCTAGCAGGCATTAAGGGGAAGCTATTGACACCTTAGCCGCAACCCTTGCTTAAGATTTCCACAAGTTGCATGCAAATCAAGCACCAATCGTACGGAAATCAACCATAATTAAACAAAAATTTGGGTGGTAGGTTAACAGAGACCTCCGATATCACAATGGTGGGTTAACCGAAACCAAGTGCTATCGTGGTGAGTTTCTAGCAGGCATAAAGGGGAAGCTAGCGACACCTTAGCCGGATCTCTCGCGCTATTTTTTCAGAAGTTGCATGCTACTCAAGCACCAGTCGTACGGAAATCAACCATAATTAAACAGAAATTTGGGTGGTAGGTTAACAGAGACCTCCGATATCATAGTGGTGGGTTAACAGAAACCCAGTGGCATCATGGTGAGTTTCTAGCAGGCATAATGGGAAAGCTAACGACGCCTTAGCCGGATCTCGCGCGCCATTTTTTCAGAAGTTGTATGCCACTCAAGCACCAATCGTAAGGAAATCAACCATAATTAAACAGAAATTTGGGTGGTAGGTTAACAGAGACCCCCGATATCATAGTGGTGGGTTAACATAAACCAAGTGCTATCGTGGTGAGTTTCTAGCAGGCATAAAGGGGAAGCTAACGACACCTTAGCCGGATCTCTCGCGCTATTTTTTCAGAAGTTGCATGCAAACAAAACACCAATCATGCGGAAATCAACCATAATTAAACAAAAATTTGGGTGGTAGGTTAACAGAGACCTCCGATATCAGTGTGGTGGGTTAACAGAAACCCAGAGGCATCGTGGTGAGTTTCTAGCAGGCATAATAAGGAAGCTAACGACGCCTTTGCCGGATCTCGCGCGCTCTTTTTTCAGAAGTTGCATGCAAACCAAACACCAATCATGCGGAAATCAACTATAATTAAACAAAAAATTGGGTGGTAGGTTAACAGAGACCTCCGATATCACAGTGGTGGGTTAATAGAAACCAAGTTACATCGTGGTGAGTTTCTAGCAGGCATTAAGGGGAAGCTAACGACACCTTAGCCGGATCTCTCGCGCTATTTTTTCAGAAGTTGCATGCAACTCAAGCACCAATCGTAAGGAAATCAACCATAATTAAACAGAAATTTGGGTGGTAGGTTAACAGAGACCTCCGATATCATAGTGGTGGGTTAACATAAACCAAGTGCTATCGTGGTGAGTTTCTAGCAGGCATAAAGGGGAAGCTAACGACAACTTAGCCGGATCTCTCGCGCTATTTTTTCAGAAGTTGCATGCAACTCAAGCACCAATCGTACGGAAATCAACCATAATTGAACAGAAATTTGGGTGGTAGGTTAACAGAGACCTCCGGTATCATAGTGGTGGGTTAACAGAAACCAAGTGCCATCGTGGTGAGTTTCTAGCAGCCATAAATGGGAAGCTAACGACACCTTAGCCGGATCTCTCGTGCTATTTTTTCAGAAGTTGCTTGCAACTCAAGCACCAATCGTACGGAAATCAACCATAATTAAACAGAAATTTGGGTGGTAGGTTAACAGAGAGCTAAGATATCATAGTGGTGGGTTAACAGAAACCAAGTGCCATCGTGGTGAGTTTCTAGCAGGCATAATGGGGAAGCTAACGACGCCTCAGCCGGATCTCGCGCGCTATTTTTTCAGAAGTTGCATGCAACTCAAGCACCAATCGTACGGAAATCAACCATAATTAAACAGAAATTTGGGTGGTAGGTTAACAGAGACCTCCGATATCATAGTGGTGGGTTAACAGAAACCAATTGCCATCGTGGTGAGTTTCTAGCAGGCATAAATGGGAAGCTAACGACACCTTAGCCGGATCTCTCGCACTATTTTTTCAGAAGTTGCATGCAAACCAAGCACCAATCGTACGGAAATCAACTATAATTAAACAAAAAATTGGGTGGTAGGTTAACAGAGACCTCCGATATCACAGTGCTGGGTTAACAGAAACCAAGTGCCATCGTGGTGAGTTTCTAGCAGGCATTAAGGGGAAGCTATTGACACCTTAGCCGCACCCCTTGCCTAAGTTTTCCACAAGTTGCATGCAAATCAAGCACCAATCGTACGGAAATCAACCATAATTAAACAAAAATTTGGGTGGTAGGTTAACAGAGACCTCCGATATCACAATGGTGGGTTGACCGAAACCAAGTGCTATCGTGGTGAGTTTCTAGCAGGCATAAAGGGGAAGCTAACGACACCTTAGCCGGATTTCTCGCGCTATTTTTTCAGAAGTTGCATGTAACTCAAGCACCAATCGTACGGAAATCAACCATAATTAAACAAAAATTTGGGTGGTAGGTTAACAGAGACCTCCGATATCATAGTGGTGGGTTAACATAAACCAAGTGCTATCGTGGTGAGTTTCTAGCAGGCATAAAGGGGAAGCTAACGACACCTTAGCCGGATCTCTCGCGCTATTTTTTCAGAAGTTGCATGCTACTCAAGCACCAATCGTACGGAAATCAACCATAATTAAACAGAAATTTGGGTGGTAGGTTAAGAGAGACCTCCGATATCATAGTGGTGGGTTGATAGAAACCAAGTGCCATCGTGGCGAGTTTCTAGCAGGCATAAATGGGAAGCTAACGACACCTTAGCCGGATCTCTCGCGATATTTTTTCAGAAGTTGCATGCAACTCAAGCACCAATCGTACGGAAATCAACCATAATTAAGCAGAAATTTGGGTGGTAGGTTAACAGAGACCTCCGATATCATAGTGGTGGGTTAACAGAAACCCAGTGGCATCATGGTGAGTTTCTAGCAGGCATAATGGGAAAGCTAACGACGCCTTAGCCGGATCTCGCGCGCTCTTTTTTCAGAAGTTGCATGCAAACCAAACACCAATCATGCGGAAATCAACTATAATTACACAAAAAATTGGGTGGTAGGTTAACAGAGACCTCCGATATCACAGTGGTGGGTTAACAGAAACCAAGTGACATCGTGGTGAGTTTCTAGCAGGCATTAAGGGGAAGCTAACGACACCTTAGCCGGATCTCTCGCGCTATTTTTTCAGAAGTTGCATGCAACTCAAGCACCAATCGTAAGGAAATCAACCATAATTAAACAGAAATTTGGGTGGTAGGTTAACAGAGACCTCCGATATCATAGTGGTGGGTTAACATAAACCAAGTGCTATCATGGTGAGTTACTAGCAGGCATAAAGGGGAAGCTAACGACACCTTAGCCGGATCTCTCGAGCTATTTTTTCAGAAGTTGCATGCAACTCAAGCACCAATCGTACGGAAATCAACCATAATTAAACAGAAATTTGGGTGTTAGTTTAACAGAGACCTCCGATATCATAGTGGTGGGTTAACAGAAACCAAGTGCCATCGTGGTGAGTTTCTAGCAGCCATAAATGGGAAGCTAACGACACCTTAGCCGGATCTCTCGTGCTATTTTTTCAGAAGTTGCTTGCAACTCAAGCACCAATCGTACGGAAATCAACCATAATTAAACAGAAATTTGGGTGGTAGGTTTAGAGAGACCTCCGATATCATAGTGGTTGGTTAACAGAAACCAAGTGCTATCGTGGTGAGCTTCTAGCAGGCATAAAGGGGAAGCTAACGATACCTTAGCCGGATTTCTCGCGCTATTTTTTCAGAAGTTGCATTCAACTCAAACACCAATCGTAAGGAAATCAACCATAATTAAACAAAAATTTGGGTGGTAGGTAAACAGAGACCTCCCATATCATAGTGGTTGGTTAACAGAAACCAAGTGCTATCGTGGTGAGCTTCTAGCAGGCATAAAGGGGAAGCTAACGACACCTTAGCCGGATCTCTCGCGCTATTTTTTCAGAAGTTGCATGCAAACAAAACACCAATCATGCGGAAATCAACTATAATTAAACAAAAAATTGGGTGGTAGGTTAACAGAGACCTCCGATATCATAGTGGTGGGTTAACATAAACCAAGTGCTATCGTGGTGAGTTTCTAGCAGGCATAAAGGGGAAGCTAACGACACCTTAGCCGGATCTCTCGCGCTATTTTTTCAGAAGTTGCATGCAACTCAAGCACCAATCGTACGGAAATCAACCATAATTAAACAGAAATTTGGGTGGTAGGTTAACAGAGACCTCCGATATCATAGTGGTAGGTTAACAGAAACCAAGTACCATCGTGGTGAGTTTCTAGCAGGCATAATGGGGAAGCTAACGACGCCTCAGCCGGATCTCGCGCGCTATTTTTTCAGAAGTTGCATGCAACTCAAGCACCAATCGTACGGAAATCAACCATAATTAAACAGAAATTTGGGTGGTAGGTTAACATAGACCTCCGATAGCATAGTGGTGGGTTAACAGAAACCAAGTGCCATCGTGGTGAGTTTCTAGCAGGCATAAATGGGAAGCTAACGACACCTTAGCCGGATCTCTCGCGCTATTTTTTCAGAAGTTGCATGCAAACCAAGCACCAATCGTACGGAAATCAACTATAATTAAACAAAAAATTGGGTGGTAGGTTAACAGAGACCTCCCATATCACAGTGCTGGGTTAACAGAAACCAAGTGCCATCATGGTGAGTTTCTAGCAGGCATTAAGGGGAAGCTATTGACACCTTAGCCGCACCCCTTGCTTAAGTTTTCCACAAGTTGCATGCAAATCAAGCACCAATCGTACGGAAATCAACCATAATTAAACAAAAATTTGGGTGATAGGTTAACAGAGACCTCCGATATCACAATGGTGGGTTAACCGAAACCAAGTGCTATCGTGGTAAGTTTCTAGCTGGCATAAAGGGGAAGCTAACGACACCTTAGCCGGATTTCTCGCGCTATTTTTTCAGAAGTTGCATGTAACTCAAGCACCAATCGTACGGAAATCAACCATAATTAAACAGAAATTTGGGTGGTAGGTTAACAGAGACCTCCGATATCATAGTGGTGGGTTGACAGAAACCAAGTGCCATCGTAGCCGGATCTCTCGCGCTATTTTTTCAGAAGTTGCATGCAAACCAAGCACCAATCGTACGGAAATCAACTATAATTAAACAAAAAATTGGGTGGTAGGTTAACAGAGACCTCCGATATCACAGTGCTGGGTTCACAGAAACCAAGTGCCATCATGGTGAGTTTCTAGCAGGCATTAAGGGGAAGCTATTGACACCTTAGCCGCACCCCTTGCTTAAGTTTTCCACAAGTTGCATGCAAATCAAGCACCAATCGTACGGAAATCAACCATAATTAAACAAAAATTTGGGTGGTAGGTTAACAGAGACCTCCGATATCACAATGGTGGGTTAACCGAAACCAAGTGCTATCGTGGTAAGTTTCTAGCAGGCATAAAGGGGAAGCTAACGACACCTTAGCCGGATTTCTCGCGCTATTTTTTCAGAAGTTGCATGTAACTCAAGCACCAATCGTACGGAAATCAACCATAATTAAACAGAAATTTGGGTGGTAGGTTAACAGAGACCTCCGATATCATAGTGGTGGGTTGACAGAAACCAAGTGCCATCGTAGTGAGTTTCTAGCAGGCATAAATGGGAAGCTAACGACACCTTAGCCGGATCTCTCGCGCTATTTTTTCAGAAGTTGCATGCAAACCAAACACCAATCGTACGGAAATCAACTATAATTAAACAAAAAATTGGGTGGTAGGTTAACAGAGACCTCCGATATCACAGTGCTGGGTTAACAGAAACCAAGTGACATCGTGGTGAGTTTCTAGCAGGCATTAAGGGGAAGCTATTGACACCTTAGCCGCACCCCTTGCTTAAGTTTTCCACAAGTTGCATGCAAATCAAGCACCAATCGTACGGAAATCAACCATAATTAAACAAAAATTTGGGTGGTAGGTTAACAGAGACCTCCGATATCACAAGGGTGGGTTAACCGAAACCAAGTGCTATCGTGGTGAGTTTCTAGCAGGCATAAAGGGGAAGCTAACGACACCTTAGCCGGATTTCTCGCGCTATTTTTTCAGAAGTTGCATGTAACTCAAGCACCAATCGTACGGAAATCAACCATAATTAAACAAAAATTTGGGTGGTAGGTTAACAGAGACCTCCGATATCATAGTGGTGGGTTAACATAAACCAAGTGCTATCGTGGTGAGTTTCTAGCAGGCATTAAGGGGAAGCTAACGACACCTTAGCCGGATCTCTCGCGCTATTTTTTCAGAAGTTGCATGCTACTCAAGCACCAGTCGTACGGAAATCAACCATAATTAAACAGAAATTTGGGTGGTAGGTTAACAGAGACCTCCGAAATCATAGTGGTGGGTTGACAGAAACCAATTGCCATCGTGGTGAGTTTCTAGCAGGCATAATGGGAAAGCTAACGACGCCTTAGCCGGATCTCGCGCGCTCTTTTTTCAGAAGTTGCATGCAAACCAAACACCAATCATGCGGAAATCAACTATAATTAAACAAAAAATTGAGTGGTACGTTAACAGAGACCTCCGATATCACAGTGGTGGGTTAACAGAAACCAAGTGACATCGTGGTGAGTTTCTAGCAGGCATTAAGGGGAAGCTAACGACACCTTAGCCGGATCTCTCGCGCTATTTTTTCAGAAGTTGCATGCAACTCAAGCACCAATCGTACGGAAATCAACCATAATTAAGCAGAAACTTGGGTGGTAGGTTAACAGAGACCTCCGATATCATAGTGGTGGGTTAACAGAAACCCAGTGGCATCATGGTGAGTTTCTAGCAGGCATAATGGGAAAGCTAACGACGCCTTAGCCGGATCTCGCGCGCTCTTTTTTCAGAAGTTGCATGCAAACCAAACACCAATCATGCGGAAATCAACTATAATTAAACAAAAAATTGGGTGGTACGTTAACAGAGACCTCCGATATCACAGTGGTGGGTTAACAGAAACCAAGTGACATCGTGGTGAGTTTCTAGCAGGCATTAAGGGGAAGCTAACGACACCTTAGCCGGATCTCTCGCGCTATTTTTTCAGAAGTTGTATGCAACTCAAGCACCAATCGTACGGAAATCAACCATAATTAAACAGAAATTTGGGTGGTAGGTTAACAGAGACCTCCGGTATCATAGTGGTGGGTTAACAGAAACCAAGTGCCATCGTGGTGAGTTTCTAGCAGCCATAAATGGGAAGCTAACGACACCTTAGCCGTATCTCTCGTGCTATTTTTTCAGAAGTTGCTTGCAACTCAAGCACCAATCGTACGGAAATCAACCATAATTAAACAGAAATTTGGGTGGTAGGTTAACAGAGACCTAAGATATCATAGTGGTGGGTTAACAGAAACCAAGTGCCATCGTGGTGAGTTTCTAGCAGGCATAATGGGGAAGCTAACGACGCCTCAGCCGGATCTCGCGCGCTATTTTTTCAGAAGTTGCATGCAACTCAAGCACCAATCGTACGGAAATCAACCATAATTAAACAGAAATTTGGGTGGTAGGTTAACAGAGACCTCCGATATCATAGTGGTGGGTTAACAGAAACCAAGTGCCATCGTGGTGAGTTTCTAGCAGGCATAAATGGGAAGCTAACGACACCTTAGCCGGATCTCTCGCGCTATTTTTTCAGAAGTTGCATGCAAACCAAGCACCAATCGTACGGAAGTCAACTATAATTAAACAAAAAATTGGGTGGTAGGTTAACAGAGACCTCCGATATCACAGTGCTGGGTTAACAGAAACCAAGTGCCATCGTGGTGAGTTTCTAGCAGGCATTAAGGGGAAGCTATTGACACCTTAGCCGCACCCCTTGCTTAAGTTTTCCACAAGTTGCATACAAATCAAGCACCAATCGTACGGAAATCAACCATAATTAAACAAAAATTTGGGTGGTAGGTTAACAGAGACCTCCGATATCACAATGGTGGGTTAACCGAAACCAAGTGCTATCGTGGTGAGTTTCTAGCAGCCATAAATGGGAAGCTAACGACACCTTAGCCGGATCTCTCGTGCTATTTTTTCAGAAGTTGCTTGCAACTCAAGCACCAATCGTACGGAAATCAACCATAATTAAACAGAAATTTGGGTGGTAGGTTAACAGAGACCTAAGATATCATAGTGGTGGGTTAACATAAACCAAGTGTTATCGTGGTGAGTTTCTAGCAGGCATAAAGGGGAAGCTAACGACACCTTAGCCGGATCTCTCGCGCTATTTTTTCAGACGTTGCATGCTACTCAAGCACCAATCGTACGGAAATCAACCATAATTAAACAGAAATTTGGGTGGTAGGTTAACAGAGACCTCCGATATCATAGTGGTGGGTTGATAGAAACCAAGTGCCATCGTGGTGAGTTTCTAGCAGGCATAAATGGGAAGCTAACGACACCTTAGCCGGATCTCTCGCGATATTTTTTCAGAAGTTGCATGCAACTCAAGCACCAATCGTACGGAAATCAACCATAATTAAGCAGAAATTTGGGTGGTAGGTTAACAGAGACCTCCGATATCATAGTGGTGGGTTAACAGAAACCAAGTGACATCGTGGTGAGTTTCTAGCAGGCATTAAGAGGAAGCTAACGACACCTTAGCCGGATCTCTCGCGCTATTTTTTCAGAAGTTGCATGCAAACCAAGCACCAATCGTACGGAAATCAACCATAATTAAACAGAAATTTGGGTGGTAGGTTAACAGAGACCTCCGATATCATAGTGGTGGGTTAACAGAAACCAAGTGCCATCGTGGTGAGTTTCTAGCAGTCATAAATGGGAAGCTAACGACACCTTAGCCGGATCTCTCGTGCTATTTTTTCAGAAGTTGCTTGCAACTCAAGCACCAATCGTACGGAAATCAACCATAATTAAACAGAAATTTGGGTGGTAGGTTAACAGAGACCTCCGATATCATAGTGGTGGGTTAACAGAAACCAAGTGTCATCGTGGTGAGTTTCTAGCAGGCATAATGGGGAAGCTAACGACGCCTCAGCCGGATCTCGCGCGCTATTTTTTCAGAAGTTGCATGCAACTCAAGCACCAATCGTACGGAAATCAACCATAATTAAACAGAAATTTGGGTGGTAGGTTAACAGAGACCTCCGATATCATAGTGGTGGGTTAACAGAAACCAAGTGCCATCGTGGTGAGTTTCTAGCAGGCATAAATGGGAAGCTAACGACACCTTAGCCGGATCTCTCGCGCTATTTTTTCAGAAGTTGCATGCAAACCAAACACCAATCGTACGGAAATCAACTATAATTAAACAAAAAATTGGGTGGTAGGTTAACAGAGACCTCCGATATCACAGTGCTGGGTTAACAGAAACCAAGTGCCATCATGGTGAGTTTCTAGCAGGCATTAAGGGGAAGCTATTGACACCTTAGCCGCACCCCTTGCTTAAGTTTTCCACAAGTTGCATGCAAATCAAGCACCAATCGTACGGAAATCAACCATAATTAAACAAAAACTTGGGTGGTAGGTTAACAGAGACCTCCGATATCACAATGGTGGGTTAACCGAAACCAAGTGCTATCGTGGTAAGTTTCTAGCAGGCATAAAGGGGAAGCTAACGACACCTTAGCCGGATTTCTCGCGCTATTTTTTCAGAAGTTGCATGTAACTCAAGCACCAATCGTACGGAAATCAACCATAATTAAACAGAAATTTGGGTGGTAGGTTAACAGAGACCTCCGATATCATAGTGGTGGGTTGACAGAAACCAAGTGCCATCGTGGTGAGTTTCTAGCAGGCATAAATGGGAAGCTAACGACACCTTAGCCGGATCTCTCGCGCTATTTTTTCAGAAGTTGCATGCAACTCAAGCCGCAATCGTACGGAAATCAACCATAATTAAGCAGAAATTTGGGTGGTAGGTTAACAGAGACCTCCGATATCATAGTGGTGGGTTAACAGAAACCCAGTGGCATCATGGTGAGTTTCTAGCAGGCATAATGGGAAAGCTAACGACGCCTTAGCCGGATCTCGCGCGCTCTTTTTTCAGAAGTTGCATGCAAACCAAACACCAATCATGCGGAAATCAACTATAATTAAACAAAAAATTGGGTGGTACGTTAACAGAGACCTCCGATATCACAGTGGTGGGTTAACAGAAACCAAGTGACATCGTGGTGAGTTTCTAGCAGGCATTAAGGGGACGCTAACGACACCTTAGCCGGATCTCTCGCGCTATTTTTTCAGAAGTTGTATGCAACTCAAGCACCAATCGTACGGAAATCAACCATAATTAAACAGAAATTTGGGTGGTAGGTTAACAGAGACCTCCGGTATCATAGTGGTGGGTTAACAGAAACCAAGTGCCATCGTGGTGAGTTTCTAGCAGCCATAAATGGGAAGCTAACGACACCTTAGCCGGATCTCTCGTGCTATTTTTTCAGAAGTTGCTTGCAACTCAAGCACCAATCGTACGGAAATCAACCATAATTAAACAGAAATTTGGGTGGTAGGTTAACAGAGACCTCCGATATCATAGTGGTGGGTTAACAGAAACCAAGTGCCATCATGGTGAGTTTCTAGCAGGCATAAATGGGAACCTAACGACACCTTAGCCGGATCTCTCGCGCTATTTTTTCAGAAGTTGCATGCAAACCAAGCACCAATCGTACGGAAATCAACCATAATTAAACAGAAATTTGGGTGGTAGGTTAACAGAGACCTCCGATATCATAGTGGTGGGTTAAGAGAAACCAAGTTCCATCGTGGTGAGTTTCTAGCAGGCATAAATGGGAAGCTAACGACACCTTAGCCGGATCTCTCGCGCTATTTTTTCAGAAGTTGCATGCAACTCAAGCACCAATCGTACGGAAATCAACCATAATTAAGCAGAAATTTGGGTGGTAGGTTAACAGAGACCTCCGATATCATAGTGGTGGGTTAACAGAAACCCAGTGGCATCATGGTGAGTTTCTAGCAGGCATAATGGGAAAGCTAACGACGCCTTAGCCGGATCTCGCGCGCTCTTTTTTCAGAAGTTGCATGCAAACCAAACACCAATCATGCGGAAATCAACTATAATTAAACAAAAAATTGGGTGGTACGTTAACAGAGACCTCCGATATCACAGTGGTGGGTTAACAGAAACCAAGTGACATCGTGGTGAGTTTCTAGCAGGCATTAAGGGGAAGCTAACGACACCTTAGCCGGATCTCTCGCGCTATTTTTTCAGAAGTTGCATGCAACTCAAGCACCAATCGTAATCAACCATAATTAAACAGAAATTTGGGTGGTAGGTTAACAGAGACCTCCGATATCATAGTGGTGGGTTAACAGAAACCAAGTGCCATCGTGGTGAGTTTCTAGCAGGCATAAATGGGAAGCTAACGACACCTTAGCCGGATCTCTCGCGCTATTTTTTCAGAAGTTGCATGCAAACCAAGCACCAATCGTACGGAAGTCAACTATAATTAAACAAAAAATTGGGTGGTAGGTTAACAGAGACCTCCGATATCACAGTGCTGGGTTAACAGAAACCAAGTGCCATCGTGGTGAGTTTCTAGCAGGCATTAAGGGGAAGCTATTGGCACCTTAGCCGCACCCCTTGCTTAAGTTTTCCACAAGTTGCATACAAATCAAGCACCAATCGTACGGAAATCAACCATAATTAAACAAAAATTTGGGTGGTAGGTTAACAGAGACCTCCGATATCACAATGGTGGGTTAACCGAAACCAAGTGCTATCGTGATGAGTTTCTAGCAGCCATAAATGGGAAGCTAACGACACCTCAGCCGGATCTCTCGTGCTATTTTTTCAGAAGTTGCTTGCAACTCAAGCACCAATCGTACGGAAATCAACCATAATTAAACAGAAATTTGGGTGGTAGGTTAACAGAGACCTAAGATATCATAGTGGTGGGTTAACAGAAACCAAGTGCCATCGTGGTGAGTTTCTAGCAGGCATAATGGGGAAGCTAACGACGCCTCAGCCGGATCTCGCGCGCTATTTTTTCAGAAGTTGCATGCAACTCAAGCACCAATCGTACGGAAATCAACCATAATTAAACAGAAATTTGGGTGGTAGGTTAACAGAGACCTCCGATATCATAGTGGTGGGTTAACAGAAACCAAGTGCCATCGTGGTGAGTTTCTAGCAGGCATAAATGGGAAGCTAACGACACCTTAGCCGGATCTCTCGCGCTATTTTTTCAGAAGTTGCATGCAAACCAAGCACCAATCGTACGGAAGTCAACTATAATTAAACAAAAAATTGGGTGGTAGGTTAACAGAGACCTCCGATATCACAGTGCTGGGTTAACAGAAACCAAGTGCCATCGTGGTGAGTTTCTAGCAGGCATTAAGGGGAAGCTATTGACACCTTAGCCGCACCCCTTGCTTAAGTTTTCCACAAGTTGCATACAAATCAAGCACCAATCGTACGGAAATCAACCATAATTAAACAAAAATTTGGGTGGTAGGTTAACAGAGACCTCCGATATCACAATGGTGGGTTAACCGAAACCAAGTGCTATCGTGGTGAGTTTCTAGCAGCCATAAATGGGAAGCTAACGACACCTTAGCCGGATCTCTCGTGCTATTTTTTCAGAAGTTGCTTGCAACTCAAGCACCAATCGTACGGAAATCAACCATAATTAAACAGAAATTTGGGTGGTAGGTTAACAGAGACCTAAGATATCATAGTGGTGGGTTAACATAAACCAAGTGTTATCGTGGTGAGTTTCTAGCAGGCATAAAGGGGAAGCTAACGACACCTTAGCCGGATCTCTCGCGCTATTTTTTCAGACGTTGCATGCTACTCAAGCACCAATCGTACGGAAATCAACCATAATTAAACAGAAATTTGGGTGGTAGGTTAACAGAGACCTCCGATATCATAGTGGTGGGTTGATAGAAACCAAGTGCCATCGTGGTGAGTTTCTAGCAGGCATAAATGGGAAGCTAACGACACCTTAGCCGGATCTCTCGCGATATTTTTTCAGAAGTTGCATGCAACTCAAGCACCAATCGTACGGAAATCAACCATAATTAAGCAGAAATTTGGGTGGTAGGTTAACAGAGACCTCCGATATCATAGTGGTGGGTTAACAGAAACCAAGTGACATCGTGGTGAGTTTCTAGCAGGCATTAAGAGGAAGCTAACGACACCTTAGCCGGATCTCTCGCGCTATTTTTTCAGAAGTTGCATGCAAACCAAGCACCAATCGTACGGAAATCAACCATAATTAAACAGAAATTTGGGTGGTAGGTTAACAGAGACCTCCGATATCATAGTGGTGGGTTAACAGAAACCAAGTGCCATCGTGGTGAGTTTCTAGCAGTCATAAATGGGAAGCTAACGACACCTTAGCCGGATCTCTCGTGCTATTTTTTCAGAAGTTGCTTGCAACTCAAGCACCAATCGTACGGAAATCAACCATAATTAAACAGAAATTTGGGTGGTAGGTTAACAGAGACCTCCGATATCATAGTGGTGGGTTAACAGAAACCAAGTGTCATCGTGGTGAGTTTCTAGCAGGCATAATGGGGAAGCTAACGACGCCTCAGCCGGATCTCGCGCGCTATTTTTTCAGAAGTTGCATGCAACTCAAGCACCAATCGTACGGAAATCAACCATAATTAAACAGAAATTTGGGTGGTAGGTTAACAGAGACCTCCGATATCATAGTGGTGGGTTAACAGAAACCAAGTGCCATCGTGGTGAGTTTCTAGCAGGCATAAATGGGAAGCTAACGACACCTTAGCCGGATCTCTCGCGCTATTTTTTCAGAAGTTGCATGCAAACCAAACACCAATCGTACGGAAATCAACTATAATTAAACAAAAAATTGGGTGGTAGGTTAACAGAGACCTCCGATATCACAGTGCTGGGTTAACAGAAACCAAGTGCCATCATGGTGAGTTTCTAGCAGGCATTAAGGGGAAGCTATTGACACCTTAGCCGCACCCCTTGCTTAAGTTTTCCACAAGTTGCATGCAAATCAAGCACCAATCGTACGGAAATCAACCATAATTAAACAAAAACTTGGGTGGTAGGTTAACAGAGACCTCCGATATCACAATGGTGGGTTAACCGAAACCAAGTGCTATCGTGGTAAGTTTCTAGCAGGCATAAAGGGGAAGCTAACGACACCTTAGCCGGATTTCTCGCGCTATTTTTTCAGAAGTTGCATGTAACTCAAGCACCAATCGTACGGAAATCAACCATAATTAAACAGAAATTTGGGTGGTAGGTTAACAGAGACCTCCGATATCATAGTGGTGGGTTGACAGAAACCAAGTGCCATCGTGGTGAGTTTCTAGCAGGCATAAATGGGAAGCTAACGACACCTTAGCCGGATCTCTCGCGCTATTTTTTCAGAAGTTGCATGCAACTCAAGCCGCAATCGTACGGAAATCAACCATAATTAAGCAGAAATTTGGGTGGTAGGTTAACAGAGACCTCCGATATCATAGTGGTGGGTTAACAGAAACCCAGTGGCATCATGGTGAGTTTCTAGCAGGCATAATGGGAAAGCTAACGACGCCTTAGCCGGATCTCGCGCGCTCTTTTTTCAGAAGTTGCATGCAAACCAAACACCAATCATGCGGAAATCAACTATAATTAAACAAAAAATTGGGTGGTACGTTAACAGAGACCTCCGATATCACAGTGGTGGGTTAACAGAAACCAAGTGACATCGTGGTGAGTTTCTAGCAGGCATTAAGGGGAAGCTAACGACACCTTAGCCGGATCTCTCGCGCTATTTTTTCAGAAGTTGTATGCAACTCAAGCACCAATCGTACGGAAATCAACCATAATTAAACAGAAATTTGGGTGGTAGGTTAACAGAGACCTCCGGTATCATAGTGGTGGGTTAACAGAAACCAAGTGCCATCGTGGTGAGTTTCTAGCAGCCATAAATGGGAAGCTAACGACACCTTAGCCGGATCTCTCGTGCTATTTTTTCAGAAGTTGCTTGCAACTCAAGCACCAATCGTACGGAAATCAACCATAATTAAACAGAAATTTGGGTGGTAGGTTAACAGAGACCTCCGATATCATAGTGGTGGGTTAACAGAAACCAAGTGCCATCATGGTGAGTTTCTAGCAGGCATAAATGGGAACCTAACGACACCTTAGCCGGATCTCTCGCGCTATTTTTTCAGAAGTTGCATGCAAACCAAGCACCAATCGTACGGAAATCAACCATAATTAAATAGAAATTTGGGTGGTAGGTTAACAGAGACCTCCGATATCATAGTGGTGGGTTAAGAGAAACCAAGTTCCATCGTGGTGAGTTTCTAGCAGGCATAAATGGGAAGCTAACGACACCTTAGCCGGATCTCTCGCGCTATTTTTTCAGAAGTTGCATGCAACTCAAGCACCAATCGTACGGAAATCAACCATAATTAAGCAGAAATTTGGGTGGTAGGTTAACAGAGACCTCCGATATCATAGTGGTGGGTTAACAGAAACCCAGTGGCATCATGGTGAGTTTCTAGCAGGCATAATGGGAAAGCTAACGACGCCTTAGCCGGATCTCGCGCGCTCTTTTTTCAGAAGTTGCATGCAAACCAAACACCAATCATGCGGAAATCAACTATAATTAAACAAAAAATTGGGTGGTACGTTAACAGAGACCTCCGATATCACAGTGGTGGGTTAACAGAAACCAAGTGACATCGTGGTGAGTTTCTAGCAGGCATTAAGGGGAAGCTAACGACACCTTAGCCGGATCTCTCGCGCTATTTTTTCAGAAGTTGTATGCAACTCAAGCACCAATCGTACGGAAATCAACCATAATTAAACAGAAATTTGGGTGGTAGGTTAACAGAGACCTCCGGTATCATAGTGGTGGGTTAACAGAAACCAAGTGCCATCGTGGTGAGTTTCTAGCAGGCATAATGGGGAAGCTAACGACGCCTCAGCCGGATCTCGCGCGCTATTTTTTCAGAAGTTGCATGCAACTCAAGCACCAATCGTAATCAACCATAATTAAACAGAAATTTGGGTGGTAGGTTAACAGAGACCTCCGATATCATAGTGGTGGGTTAACAGAAACCAAGTGCCATCGTGGTGAGTTTCTAGCAGGCATAAATGGGAAGCTAACGACACCTTAGCCGGATCTCTCGCGCTATTTTTTCAGAAGTTGCATGCAAACCAAGCACCAATCGTACGGAAGTCAACTATAATTAAACAAAAAATTGGGTGGTAGGTTAACAGAGACCTCCGATATCACAGTGCTGGGTTAACAGAAACCAAGTGCCATCGTGGTGAGTTTCTAGCAGGCATTAAGGGGAAGCTATTGGCACCTTAGCCGCACCCCTTGCTTAAGTTTTCCACAAGTTGCATACAAATCAAGCACCAATCGTACGGAAATCAACCATAATTAAACAAAAATTTGGGTGGTAGGTTAACAGAGACCTCCGATATCACAATGGTGGGTTAACCGAAACCAAGTGCTATCGTGATGAGTTTCTAGCAGCCATAAATGGGAAGCTAACGACACCTCAGCCGGATCTCTCGTGCTATTTTTTCAGAAGTTGCTTGCAACTCAAGCACCAATCGTACGGAAATCAACCATAATTAAACAGAAATTTGGATGGTAGGTTAACAGAGACCTAAGATATCATAGTGGTGGGTTAACATAAACCAAGTGTTATCGTGGTGAGTTTCTAGCAGGCATAAAGGGGAAGCTAACGACACCTTAGCCGGATCTCTCGCGCTATTTTTTCAGACGTTGCATGCTACTCAAGCACCAATCGTACGGAAATCAACCATAATTAAACAGAAATTTGGGTGGTAGGTTAACAGAGACCTCCGATATCATAGTGGTGGGTTGATAGAAACCAAGTGCCATCGTGGTGAGTTTCTAGCAGGCATAAATGGGAAGCTAACGACACCTTAGCCGGATCTCTCGCGATATTTTTTCAGAAGTTGCATGCAACTCAAGCACCAATCGTACGGAAATCAACCATAATTAAGCAGAAATTTGGGTGGTAGGTTAACAGAGACCTCCGATATCATAGTGGTGGGTTAACAGAAACCAAGTGACATCGTGGTGAGTTTCTAGCAGGCATTAAGAGGAAGCTAACGACACCTTAGCCGGATCTCTCGCGCTATTTTTTCAGAAGTTGCATGCAACTCAAGCACCAATCGTACGGAAATCAACCATAATTAAACAGAAATTTGGGTGGTAGGTTAACAGAGACCTCCGATATCATAGTGGTGGGTTAACAGAAACCAAGTGCCATCGTGGTGAGTTTCTAGCAGTCATAAATGGGAAGCTAACGACACCTTAGCCGGATCTCTCGTGCTATTTTTTCAGAAGTTGCTTGCAACTCAAGCACCAATCGTACGGAAATCAACCATAATTAAACAGAAATTTGGGTGGTAGGTTAACAGAGACCTCCGATATCATAGTGGTGGGTTAACAGAAACCAAGTGTCATCGTGGTGAGTTTCTAGCAGGCATAATGGGGAAGCTAACGACGCCTCAGCCGGATCTCGCGCGCTATTTTTTCAGAAGTTGCATGCAACTCAAGCACCAATCGTACGGAAATCAACCATAATTAAACAGAAATTTGGGTGGTAGGTTAACAGAGACCTCCGATATCATAGTGGTGGGTTAACAGAAACCAAGTGCCATCGTGGTGAGTTTCTAGCAGGCATAAATGGGAAGCTAACGACACCTTAGCCGGATCTCTCGCGCTATTTTTTCAGAAGTTGCATGCAAACCAAACACCAATCGTACGGAAATTAACTATAATTAAACAAAAAATTGGGTGGTAGGTTAACAGAGACCTCCGATATCACAGTGCTGGGTTAACAGAAACCAAGTGCCATCATGGTGAGTTTCTAGCAGGCATTAAGGGGAAGCTATTGACACCTTAGCCGCACCCCTTGCTTAAGTTTTCCACAAGTTGCATGCAAATCAAGCACCAATCGTACGGAAATCAACCATAATTAAACAAAAATTTGGGTGGTAGGTTAACAGAGACCTCCGATATCACAATGGTGGGTTAACCGAAACCAAGTGCTATCGTCGTAAGTTTCTAGCAGGCATAAAGGGGAAGCTAACGACACCTTAGCCGGATTTCTCGCGCTATTTTTTCAGAAGTTGCATGTAACTCAAGCACCAATCGTACGGAAATCAACCATAATTAAACAGAAATTTGGGTGGTAGGTTAACAGAGACCTCCGATATCATAGTGGTGGGTTGACAGAAACCAAGTGCCATCGTGGTGAGTTTCTAGCAGGCATAAATGGGAAGCTAACGACACCTTAGCCGGATCTCTCGCGCTATTTTTTCAGAAGTTGCATGCAACTCAAGCACCAATCGTACGGAAATCAACCATAATTAAGCAGAAATTTGAGTGGTAGGTTAACAGAGACCTCCGATATCATAGTGGTGGGTTGATAGAAACCAAGTGCCATCGTGGTGAGTTTCTAGCAGGCATAAATGGGAAGCTAACGACACCTTAGCCGGATCTCTCGCGATATTTTTTCAGAAGTTGCATGCAACTCAAGCACCAATCGTACGGAAATCAACCATAATTAAGCAGAAATTTGGGTGGTAGGTTAACAGAGACCTCCGATATCATAGTGGTGGGTTAACAGAAACCAAGTGACATCGTGGTGAGTTTCTAGCAGGCATTAAGAGGAAGCTAACGACACCTTAGCCGGATCTCTCGCGCTATTTTTTCAGAAGTTGCATGCAACTCAAGCACCAATCGTACGGAAATCAACCATAATTAAACAGAAATTTGGGTGGTAGGTTAACAGAGACCTCCGATATCATAGTGGTGGGTTAACAGAAACCAAGTGCCATCGTGGTGAGTTTCTAGCAGTCATAAATGGGAAGCTAACGACACCTTAGCCGGATCTCTCGTGCTATTTTTTCAGAAGTTGCTTGCAACTCAAGCACCAATCGTACGGAAATCAACCATAATTAAACAGAAATTTGGGTGGTAGGTTAACAGAGACCTCCGATATCATAGTGGTGGGTTAACAGAAACCAAGTGTCATCGTGGTGAGTTTCTAGCAGGCATAATGGGGAAGCTAACGACGCCTCAGCCGGATCTCGCGCGCTATTTTTTCAGAAGTTGCATGCAACTCAAGCACCAATCGTACGGAAATCAACCATAATTAAACAGAAATTTGGGTGGTAGGTTAACAGAGACCTCCGATATCATAGTGGTGGGTTAACAGAAACCAAGTGCCATCGTGGTGAGTTTCTAGCAGGCATAAA
This sequence comes from Anomoia purmunda, assembly GCA_951828415.1. NCBI lineage: Eukaryota > Metazoa > Arthropoda > Insecta > Diptera > Tephritidae > Anomoia > Anomoia purmunda. Next base: position 83,828,650 of record OX639997.1, on the reverse strand, counting down.
TGGGAAGCTAACGACACCTTAGCCGGATCTCTCGCGCTATTTTTTCAGAAGTTGCATGCAAACCAAACACCAATCGTACGGAAATTAACTATAATTAAACAAAAAATTGGGTGGTAGGTTAACAGAGACCTCCGATATCACAGTGCTGGGTTAACAGAAACCAAGTGCCATCATGGTGAGTTTCTAGCAGGCATTAAGGGGAAGCTATTGACACCTTAGCCGCACCCCTTGCTTAAGTTTTCCACAAGTTGCATGCAAATCAAGCACCAATCGTACGGAAATCAACCATAATTAAACAAAAATTTGGGTGGTAGGTTAACAGAGACCTCCGATATCACAATGGTGGGTTAACCGAAACCAAGTGCTATCGTCGTAAGTTTCTAGCAGGCATAAAGGGGAAGCTAACGACACCTTAGCCGGATTTCTCGCGCTATTTTTTCAGAAGTTGCATGTAACTCAAGCACCAATCGTACGGAAATCAACCATAATTAAACAGAAATTTGGGTGGTAGGTTAACAGAGACCTCCGATATCATAGTGGTGGGTTGACAGAAACCAAGTGCCATCGTGGTGAGTTTCTAGCAGGCATAAATGGGAAGCTAACGACACCTTAGCCGGATCTCTCGCGCTATTTTTTCAGAAGTTGCATGCAACTCAAGCACCAATCGTACGGAAATCAACCATAATTAAGCAGAAATTTGAGTGGTAGGTTAACAGAGACCTCCGATATCATAGTGGTGGGTTAACAGAAACCCAGTGGCATCATGGTGAGTTTCTAGCAGGCATAATGGGAAAGCTAACGACGCCTTAGCCGGATCTCGCGCGCTCTTTTTTCAGAAGTTGCATGCAAACCAAACACCAATCATGCGGAAATCAACTATAATTAAACAAAAAATTGGGTGGTCAGTTAACAGAGACCTCCGATATCACAGTGGTGGGTTAACAGAAACCAAGTGACATCGTGGTGAGTTTCTAGCAGGCATTAAGGGGAAGCTAACGACACCTTAGCCGGATCTCTCGCGCTATTTTTTCAGAAGTTGTATGCAACTCAAGCACCAATCGTACGGAAATCAACCATAATTAAACAGAAATTTGGGTGGTAGGTTAACAGAGACCTCCGGTATCATAGTGGTGGGTTAACAGAAACCAAGTGCCATCGTGGTGAGTTTCTAGCAGCCATAAATGGGAAGCTAACGACACCTTAGCCGGATCTCTCGTGCTATTTTTTCAGAAGTTGCTTGCAACTCAAGCACCAATCGTACGGAAATCAACCATAATTAAACAGAAATTTGGGTGGTAGGTTAACAGAGACCTAAGATATCATAGTGGTGGGTTAACAGAAACCAAGTGCCATCGTGGTGAGTTTCTAGCAGGCATTATGGGGAAGCTAACGACGCCTCAGCCGGATCTCGCGCGCTATTTTTTCAGAAGTTGCATGCAACTCAAGCACCAATCGTACGGAAATCAACCATAATTAAACAGAAATTTGGGTGGTAGGTTAACAGAGACCTCCGATATCATAGTGGTGGGTTAACAGAAACCAAGTGCCATCGTGGTGAGTTTCTAGCAGGCATAAATGGGAAGCTAACGACACCTTAGCCGGATCTCTCGCGCTATTTTTTCAGAAGTTGCATGCAAACCACGCACCAATCGTACGGAAATCAACTATAATTAAACAAAAAATTGGGTGGTAGGTTAACACAGACCTCCGATATCACAGTGCTGGGTTAACAGAAACCAAGTGCCATCGTGGTGAGTTTCTAGCAGGCATTAAGGGGAAGCTATTGACACCTTAGCCGCACCCCTTGCTTAAGTTTTCCACAAGTTACATACAAATCAAGCACCAATCGTACGGAAATCAACCATAATTAAACAAAAATTTGGGTGGTAGGTTAACAGAGACCTCCGATATCATAATGGTGGGTTAACCGAAACCAAGTGCTATCGTGGTGAGTTTCTAGCAGCCATAAATGGGAAGCTAACGACACCTTAGCCGGATCTCTCGTGCTATTTTTTCAGAAGTTGCTTGCAACTCAAGCACCAATCGTACGGAAATCAACCATAATTAAACAGAAATTTGGGTGGTAGGTTAACAGAGACCTAAGATATCATAGTGGTGGGTTAACATAAACCAAGTGTTATTGTGGTGAGTTTCTAGCAGGCATAAAGGGGAAGCTAACGACACCTTAGCCGGATCTCTCGCGCTATTTTTTCAGACGTTGCATGCTACTCAAGCACCAATCGTACGGAAATCAACCATAATTAAACAGAAATTTGGGTGGTAGGTTAACAGAGACCTCCGATATCATAGTGGTGGGTTGATAGAAACCAAGTGCCATCGTGGTGAGTTTCTAGCAGGCATAAATGGGAAGCTAACGACACCTTAGCCGGATCTCTCGCGATATTTTTTCAGAAGTTGCATGCAACTCAAGCACCAATCGTACGGAAATCAACCATAATTAAGCAGAAATTTGGGTGGTAGGTTAACAGAGACCTCCGATATCATAGTGGTGGGTTAACAGAAACCCAGTGGCATCATGGTGAGTTTCTAGCAGGCATAATGGGAAAGCTAACGACACCTTAGCCGGATCTCGCGCGCTCTTTTTTCAGAAGTTGCATGCAAACCAAACACCAATCATGCGGAAATCAACTATAATTAAACAAAAAATTGGGTGGTAGGTTAACAGAGACCTCCGATATCACAGTGGTGGGTTAACAGAAACCAAGCGACATCGTGGTGAGTTTCTAGCAGGCATTAAGGGGAAGCTAACGACACCTTAGCCGGATCTCTCGCGCTATTTTTTCAGAAGTTGCATGCAAACAAGCACCAATCGTAAGGAAATCAACCATAATTAAACAGAAATTTGGGTGGTAGGTTAACAGAGACCTCCGATATCATAGTGGTGGGTTAACATAAACCAAGTGCTATCGTGGTGAGTTACTAGCAGGCATAAAGGGGAAGCTAACGACACCTTAGCCGGATCTCTCGCGCTATTTTTTCAGAAGTTGCATGCAACTCAAGCTCCAATCGTACGGAAATCAACCATAATTAAACAGAAATTTGGGTGTTAGTTTAACAGAGACCTCCGATATCATAGTGGTGGGTTAACAGAAACCAAGTGCCATCGTGGTGAGTTTCTAGCAGCCATAAATGGGAAGCTAACGACACCTTAGCCGGATCTCTCGTGCTATTTTTTCAGAAGTTGCTTGCAACTCAAGCACCAATCGTACGGAAATCAACCATAATTAAACAGAAATTTGGGTGGTAGGTTTAGAGAGACCTCCGATATCATAGTGGTTGGTTAACAGAAACCAAGTGCTATCGTGGTGAGCTTCTAGCAGGCATAAAGATGAAGCTAACGACACCTTAGCCGGATCTCTCGCGCTATTTTTTCAGAAGTTGCATGCAACTCAAGCACCAATCGTACGGAAATCAACCATAATTAAACAAAAATTTGGGTGGTAGGTTAACAGAGACCCCCGATATCATAGTGGTGGCTTAACAGAAGCCAAGTGCCATCGTGGTGAGTTTCTGGCAGGCATAAATGGGAAGCTAACGACACCTTAGCCGGATTTCTCGCGCTATTTTGTCAGAAGTTGCATGCAACTCAAGCACCAATCGTAAGGAAATCAACCATAATTAAACAAAAATTTGGGTGGTAGGTTAACAGGGACCCCCGATATCATAGAGGTGGGTTAACAGAAACCAAGTGCCATCGTGGTGAGTTTCTAGCAGGCATAAATGGGAAGCTAACGACACCTTAGCCGGATCTCTCGCGCTATTTTTTCAGAAGTTGCATGCAAACCAAGCACCAATCGTACGGAAATCAACTATAATTAAACAAAAAATTGGGTGGTAGGTTAACAGACACCTCCGATATCACAGTGCTGGGTTAACAGAAACCAAGTGCCATCGTGGTGAGTTTCTAGCAGGCATTAAGGGGAAGCTATTGACACCTTAGCCGCACCCCTTGCTTAAGTTTTCCACAAGTTGCATGCAAATCAAGCACCAATCATACGGAAATCATCCATAATTAAATAGAAATTTGGGTGGTAGGTTAACCGAGACCTCCGATATCACAATGGTGGGTTAACCGAAACCAAGTGCTATCGTGGTGAGTTTCTAGCAGGCATAAAGGGGAAGCTACCGATACCTTAGCCGGATTTCTCGCGCTATTTTTTCAGAAGTTGCATTCAACTCAAACACCAATCGTAAGGAAATCAACCATAATTAAACAAAAATTTGGGTGGTAGGTTAACAGAGACCCCCGATATCATAGTGGTGGGTTAACAGAAATCAAGTGCCATCGCGGTGAGTTTCTAGCAGGCATAAATGGGAAGCTAACGACACCTTAGCCGGATCTCTCGCGCTATTTTTTCAGAAGTTGCATGCAACTCAAGCACCTATCGTACGGAAATCAACCATAATTAAACAGAAATTTGGGTGGTAGGTAAACAGAGACCTCCGATATCATAGTGGTGGGTTAACAGAAACTAAGTGGCATCATGGTGAGTTTCTAGCAGGCATAATGGGGAAGCTAACGACGCCTCAGCCGGATCTCGCGCTCTATTTTTTCAGAAGTTGCATGCAAACGAAACACCAATCATGCGGAAATCAACTATAATTAAACAAAAAATTGGGTGGTAGGTCAACAGAGACCTCCGATATCACAGTGGTGGGTTAACAGAAACCAAGTGCCATCGTGGTGAGTTTCTAGCAGCCATAAATGGGAAGCTAACGACACCTTAGCCGGATCTCTCGCGCTATTTTTCAGAAGTCGCTTGCAACTCAAGCACCAATCGTACGGAAATCAACCATAATTAAACAGAAATTTGGGTGGTAGGTTAACAGAGACCTCCGATATCATAGTGGTGGGTTAACAGAAACCAAGTGCCATCGTGGTGAGTTTCTAGCAGGCATAATGGGGAAGCTAACGACGCCTCAGCCGGATTTCGCGCGCTATTTTTTCAGAAGTTGCATGCAACTCAAGCACCAATCGTACGGAAATCAACCATAATTAAACAGAAATTTGGGTGGTAGGTTAACAGAGACCTCCGATATCATAGTGGTGGGTTAACAGAAACCAAGTGCCATCGTGGTGAGTTTCTAGCAGGCATAAATGGGAAGCTAACGACACCTTAGCCGGATCTCTCGCGCTATTTTTTCAGAAGTTGCATGCAAACCAAGCACCAATCGTACGGAAATCAACTATAATTAAACAAAAAATTGGGTGGTAGGTTAACAGAGACCTCCGATATCACAGTGCTGGGTTAACAGAAACCAAGTGCCATCGTGGTGAGTTTCTAGCAGGCATTAAGGGGAAGCTATTGACACCTTAGCCGCACCCCTTGCTTAAGTTTTCCACAAGTTGCATGCCAATCAAGCACCAATCGTACGGAAATCAACCATAATTAAACAAAAATTTGGGTGGTAGGTTAACAGAGACCTCCGATATCACAATGGTGGGTTAACCGAAACCAAGTGCTATCGTGGTGAGTTTCTAGCAGGCATAAAGGGGAAGCTAACGACACCTTAGCCGGATTTCTCGCGCTATTTTTTCAGAAGTTGCATGTAACTCAAGCACCAATCGTACGGAAATCAACCATAATTAAACAAAAATTTAGGTGGTAGGTTAACAGAGACCTCCGATATCATAGTGGTGGGTTAACATAAACCAAGTGCTATCGTGGTGAGTTTCTAGAAGGCATAAAGGGGAAGCTAACGACACCTTAGCCGTATCTCTCGCGCTATTTTTACAGAAGTTGCATGCAACTCAAGCACCAATCGTACGGAAATCAACCATAATTAAACAGAAATTTGGGTGGTAGGTTAACAGAGACCTCCGATATCATAGTGGTGGGTTGATAGAAACCAAGTGCCATCGTGGTGAGTTTCTAGCAGGCATAAATGGGAAGCTAACGACACCTTAGCCGGATCTCTCGCGATATTTTTTCAGAAGTTGCATGCAACTCAAGCACCAATCGTACGGAAATCAACCATAACTAAGCAGAAATTTGGGTGGTAGGTTAACAGAGACCTCCGATATCATAGTGGTGGGTTAACAGAAACCCAGTGGCATCATGGTGAGTTTCTAGCAGGCATAATGGGAAAGCTAACGACACCTTAGCCGGATCTCGCGCGCTCTTTTTTCAGAAGTTGCATGCAAACCAAACACCAATCATGCGGAAATCAACTATAATTAAACAAAAAATTGGGTGGTAGGTTAACAGAGACCTCCGATATCACAGTGGTGGGTTAACAGAAACCAAGCGACATCGTGGTGAGTTTCTAGCAGGCATTAAGGGGAAGCTAACGACACCTTAGCCGGATCTCTCGCGCTATTTTTTCAGAAGTTGCATGTAAACAAGCACCAATCGTAAGGAAATCAACCATAATTAAACAGAAATTTGGGTGGTAGGTTAACAGAGACCTCCGATATCATAGTGGTGGGTTAACATAAACTAAGTGGCATCATGGTGAGTTTCTAGCAGGCATAATGGGGAAGCTAACGACGCCTCAGCCGGATCTCGCGCTCTATTTTTTCAGAAGTTGCATGCAAACGAAACACCAATCATGCGGAAATAAACTATAATTAAACAAAAAATTGGGTGGTAGGTTAACAGAGACCTCCGATATCACAGTGGTGGGTTAACAGAAACCAAGTGACATCGTGGTGAGTTTCTAGCAGGCATTAAGGGGAAGCTAACGACACCTTAGCCGGATCTCGCGCGCTCTTTTTTCAGAAGTTGCATGCAAACCAAACACCAATCATGCGGAAATCACCCACAATTAAACAAAAATTTGGGTGGTAGGTCAACAGAGACCTCCGATATCACAGTGGTGGGTTAACAGAAACCAAGTGCCATCGTGGTGAGTTTCTAGCAGCCATAAACGGGAAGCTAACGACACCTTAGCCGGATCTCTCGCGCTATTTTTTCAGAAGTCGCTTGCAACTCAAGCACCAATCGTACGGAAATCAACCATAATTAAACAGGAATTTGGGTGGTAGGTTAACAGAGACCTCCGATATCATAGTGGTGGGTTAACAGAAACCAAGTGCCATCGTGGTGAGTTTCTAGCAGGCATAATGGGGAAGCTAACGACGCCTCAGCCGGATTTCGCGCGCTGTTTTTTCAGAAGTTGCATGCAACTCAAGCACCAATCGTACGGAAATCAACCATAATTAAACAGAAATTTGGGTGGTAGGTTAACAGAGACCTCCGATATCATAGTGGTGGGTTAACAGAAACCAAGTGCCATCGTGGTGAGTTTCTAGCAGGCATAAATGGGAAGCTAACGACACCTTAGCCGGATCTCTCGCGCTATTTTTTCAGAAGTTGCATGCAAACCAAGCACCAATCGTACGGAAATCAACTATAATTAAACAAAAAATTGGGTGGTAGGTTAACAGAGACCTCCGATATCACAGTGCTGGGTTAACAGAAACCAAGTGCCATCGTGGTGAGTTTCTAGCAGGCATTAAGGGGAAGCTATTGACACCTTAGCCGCGCCCCTTGCTTAAGTTTTCCACAAGTTGCATGCCAATCAAGCACCAATCGTACGGAAATCAACCATAATTAAACAAAAATTTGGGTGGTAGGTTAACAGAGACCTCCGATATCACAATGGTGGGTTAACCGAAACCAAGTGCTATCGTGGTGAGTGTCTAGCAGGCATAAAGGGGAAGCTAACGACACCTTAGCCGGATTTCTCGCGCTATTTTTTCAGAAGTTGCATGTTACTCAAGCACCAATCGTACGGAAATCAACCATAATTAAACAAAAATTTGGGTGGTAGGTTAACAGAGACCTCCGATATCATAGTGGTGGGTTAACATAAACCAAGTGCTATCGTGGTGAGTTTCTAGAAGCCATAAAGGGGAAGCTAACGACACCTTAGCCGGATCTCTCGCGCTATTTTTTCAGAAGTTGCATGCTACTCAAGCACCAATCGTACGGAAATCAACCATAATTAAACAGAAATTTGGGTGGTAGGTTAACAGAGACCTCCGATATCATAGTGGTGGGTTGATAGAAACCAAGTGCCATCGTGGTGAGTTTCTAGCAGGCATAAATGGGAAGCTAACGACACCTTAGCCGGATCTCTCGCGATATTTTTTCAGAAGTTGCATGCAACTCAAGCACCAATCGTACGGAAATCAACCATAATTAAGCAGAAATTTGGGTGGTAGGTTAACAGAGACCTCCGATATCATAGTGGTGGGTTAACAGAAACCCAGTGGCATCATGGTGAGTTTCTAGCAGGCATAATGGGAAAGCTAACGACACCTTAGCCGGATCTCGCGCGCTCCTTTTTCAGAAGTTGCATGCAAACCAAACACCAATCATGCGGAAATCAACTATAATTAAACAAAAAATTGGGTGGTAGGTTAACAGAGACCTCCGATATCACAGTGGTGGGTTAACAGAAACCAAGCGACATCGTGGTGAGTTTCTAGCAGGCATTAAGGGGAAGCTAACGACACCTTAGCCGGATCTCTCGCGCTATTTTTTCAGAAGTTGCATGCAAACAAGCACCAATCGTAAGGAAATCAACCATAATTAAACAGAAATTTGGGTGGTAGGTTAACAGAGACCTCCGATATCATAGTGGTGGGTTAACATAAACCAAGTGCTATCGTGGTGAGTTACTAGCAGGCATAAAGGGGAAGCTAACGACACCTTAGCCGGATCTCTCGCGCTATTTTTTCAGAAGTTGCATGCAACTCAAGCTCCAATCGTACGGAAATCAACCATAATTAAACAGAAATTTGGGTGTTAGTTTAACAGAGACCTCCGATATCATAGTGGTGGGTTAACAGAAACCAAGTGCCATCGTGGTGAGTTTCTAGCAGCCATAAATGGGAAGCTAACGACACCTTAGCCGGATCTCTCGTGCTATTTTTTCAGAAGTTGCTTGCAACTCAAGCACCAATCGTACGGAAATCAACCATAATTAAACAGAAATTTGGGTGGTAGGTTTAGAGAGACCTCCGATATCATAGTGGTTGGTTAACAGAAACCAAGTGCTATCGTGGTGAGCTTCTAGCAGGCATAAAGGGGAAGCTAACGACACCTTAGCCGGATCTCTCGCGCTATTTTTTCAGAAGTTGCATGCAACTCAAGCACCAATCGTACGGAAATCAACCATAATTAAACAAAAATTTGGGTGGTAGGTTAACAGAGACCCCCGATATCATAGTGGTGGCTTAACAGAAGCCAAGTGCCATCGTGGTGAGTTTCTAGCAGGCATTAAGGGGAAGCTATTGACACCTTAGCCGCACCCCTTGCTTAAGTTTTCCACAAGTTGCATGCAAATCAAGCACCAATCATACGGAAATCATCCATAATTAAATAGAAATTTGGGTGGTAGGTTAACAGAGACCTCCGATATCACAATGGTGGGTTAACCGAAACCAAGTGCTATCGTGGTGAGTTTCTAGCAGGCATAAAGGGGAAGCTACCGATACCTTAGCCGGATTTCTCGCGCTATTTTTTCGGAAGTTGCATTCAACTCAAACACCAATCGTAAGGAAATCAACCATAATTAAACAAAAATTTGGGTGGTAGGTTAACAGAGACCTCCGATATCATAGTGGTGGGTTAACAGAAACTAAGTGGCATCATGGTGAGTTTCTAGCAGGCATAATGGGGAAGCTAACGACGCCTCAGCCGGATCTCGCGCTCTATTTTTTCAGAAGTTGCATGCAAACGAAACACCAATCATGCAGAAATCAACTATAATTAAACAAAAAATTGGGTGGTAGGTTAACAGAGACCTCCGATATCACAGTGGTGGGTTAACAGAAACCAAGTGACATCGTGGTGAGTTTCTAGCAGGCATTAAGGGGAAGCTAACGACACCTTAGCCGGATCTCGCGCGCTCTTTTTTCAGAAGTTGCATGCAAACCAAACACCAATCATGCGGAAATCACACATAATTAAACAAAAATTTGGGTGGTAGGTCAACAGAGACCTCCGATATCACAGTGGTGGGTTAACAGAAACCAAGTGCCATCGTGGTGAGTTTCTAGCAGCCATAAATGGGAAGCTAACGACACCTTAGCCGGATCTCTCGCGCTATTTTTTCAGAAGTCGCTTGCAACTCAAGCACCAATCGTACGGAAATCAACCATAATTAAACAGAAATTTGGGTGGTAGGTTAACAGAGACCTCCGATATCATAGCGGTGGGTTAACAGAAACCAAGTGCCATCGTGGTGAGTTTCTAGCAGGCATAATGGGGAAGCTAACGACGCCTCAGCCGGATTTCGCGCGCTATTTTTTCAGAAGTTGCATGCAACTCAAGCACCAATCGTACGGAAATCAACCATAATTAAACAGAAATTTGGGTGGTAGGTTAACAGAGACCTCCGATATCATAGTGGTGGGTTAACAGAAACCAAGTGCCATCGTGGTGAGTTTCTAGCAGGCATAAATGGGAAGCTAACGACACCTTAGCCGGATCTCTCGCGCTATTTTTTCAGAAGTTGCATGCAAACCAAGCACCAATCGTACGGAAATCAACTATAATTAAACAAAAAATTGGGTGGTAGGTTAACAGAGACCTCCGATATCACAGTGCTGGGTTAACAGAAACCAAGTGCCATCGTGGTGAGTTTCTAGCAGGCATTAAGGGGAAGCTATTGACACCTTAGCCGCACCCCTTGCTTAAGTTTTCCACAAGTTGCATGCCAATCAAGCACCAATCGTACGGAAATCAACCATAATGTAGGTTAACAGAGGTAGGTTAACAGAGACCTCCGATATCACAATGGTGGGTTAACCGAAACCAAGTGCTATCGTGGTGAGTTTCTAGCAGGCATAAAGGGGAAGCTAACGACACCTTAGCCGGATTTCTCGCGCTATTTTTTCAGAAGTTGCATGTAACTCAAGCACCAATCGTACGGAAATCAACCATAATTAACCAAAAATTTGGGTGGTAGGTTAACAGAGACCTCCGATATCATAGTGGTGGGTTAACATAAACCAAGTGCTATCGTGGTGAGTTTCTAGAAGCCATAAAGGGGAAGCTAACGACACCTTAGCCGGATCTCTCGCGCTATTTTTTCAGAAGTTGCATGCTACTCAAGCACCAATCGTACGGAAATCAACCATAATTAAACAGAAATTTGGGTGGTAGGTTAACAGAGACCTCCGATATCATAGTGGTGGGTTAACAGAAACCAAGTGCCATCGTGGTGAGTTTCTAGCAGGCATAAATGGGAAGCTAACGACACCTTAGCCGGATCTCTCGCGCTATTTTTCCACAAGTTGCATGCAACTCAAACACCAATCGTAAGGAAATCAACCATAATTAAACAGAAATTTGGGTGGTAGGTTAACAGAGACCCCCGATATCATAGTGGTGGGTTAACATAAACTAAGTGCTATCGTGGTGAGTTTCTAGCAGGCATAAACGGGAAGCTAACGACACCTTAGCCGGATCTCTCGCGCTATTTTTTCAGAAGTTGCATGCAACTCAAGCACCAATCGTACGGAAATCAACCATAATTAAACAGAAATTTGGGTGGTAGGTTAACAGAGACCTCCGATATCATAGTGGTGGGTTAACAGAAACCAAGTGCCATCGTGGTGAGTTTCTAGCAGCCATAAATGGGAAGCTAACGACACCTTAGCCGGATCTCTCGTGCTATTTTTTCAGAAGTTGCTTGCAACTCAAGCACCAATCGTACGGAAATCAACCATAATTAAACAGAAATTTGGGTGGTAGGTTAACAAAGACACCCGATATCATAGTGGTGGGTAAACAGAAACTAAATGCCATCATGGTGAGTTTCTAGCAGGCATAAATGGGAAGCTAACGACACCTTAGCCGGATCTCTCGCGGTATTTTTTCAGAAGTTGTATGCAACTCAAGCACCAATCGTAAGGAAATCAACCATAATTAAACAAAAATTTGGGTGGTAGGTTAACAGAGACCCCCGATATCATAGTGGTGGGTTAAGAGAAACCAAGTGCCATCGTGGTGAGTTTCTAGCAGGCATAAATGGGAAGATAACGACACCTTAGCCGGATCTCTCGCGCTATTTTTTCAGAAGTTGCATGCAACTCAAGCACCAATCGTACGGAAATCAACCATAATTAAACAGAAATTTGGGTGGTAGGTTAACAGAGACCTCCGATATCATAGTGGTGGGTTAACAGCAACCAAGTGCTATCGTGGTGAGTTTCTAGCAGGCATAAGTGGGAAGCTAACGACACCTTAGCCGGATCTCTCGCGCTATTTTTTCAGAAGTTGCATGCAAACCAAGCACCAATCGTACGGAAATCAACTACAATTAAACAAAAAATTGGGTGGTAGGTTAACAGAGACCTCCGATATCACAGTGCTGGGTTAACAGAAACCAAGTGGTGAGTTTCTAGCAGGCATAAAGGTAAAGCTAACGACACCTTAGCCGGATTTCTCGCGCTATTTTTTCAGAAGTTGCATGTAACTCAAGCACCAATCGTACGGAAATCAACCATAATTAAACAAAAATTTGGGTGGCAGGTTAACAGAGACCTCCGATATCACAGTGGTGGGTTAACCGAAACCAAGTGCTATCATGGTAAGTGTCTAGCAGGCATAAATGGGAAGCTAACGACACCTTAGCCGGGGCTCTCGTGCTATTTTTTCTGAAGTTGCATGCAACTCAAGCACCAATCGTAAGGACATCAACCATAATTAAACAGAAATGTGGGTGGTAGGTTAACAGAGACCCCCGATATCGTAGTGGTGGGTTATCAGAAACCAAGTGCCATCACGGTGAGTTTCTAGAAGGCATAAATGGGAAGCTAACGACACCTTAGCCGGATCTCTCGCGCTATTTTTTCAGAAGGTGCATGCAACTCAAGCACCAATCGTACGGAAATCAACCATAATTAAACAGAAATTAGGGTGGTAGGTAAACAGAGACCTCCGATATCATAGTGGTGGGTTAACAGAAACCAAGTGCCATCGTGGTGAGTTTCTAGCAGGCATAAAGGGGAAGCTAACGACACCTTAGCCGGATCTCTCGCGCTATTTTTTTAGAAGTTGCATGCAACTCAAGCACCAATCGTACGGAAATCAACCATAATTAAACAGAAATTAGGGTGGTAGGTTAACAGAGACCTCCGATATCATAGTGGTGGGTTAACAGAAACCAAGTGCCATCGTGGTGAGTTTCTAGCAGGCATAAATGGGAAGCTAACGACACCTTGGCCGGATCTCTCGCGCTATTTTTTCAGAAGTTGCATGCAACTCAAGCACCAATCGTAAGGAAATCAACCATAATTAAACAAAAATTTGGGTGGTAGGTTAACAGAGACCCCCGATATCATAGAGGTGGGTTAAGAGAAACCAAGTGCCATCGTGGTGAGTTTCTAGCAGGTATAAAAGGGAAGCTAACGACACCTTAGTCGGATCTCTCGCGCTATTATTTCAGAAGTTGCATGCAACTCAAGCACCAATCGTATGGAAATCAACCATAATTAAACAGAAATTTGGCTGGTAGGTTAACAGAGACCTCCGATATCATAGTGGTGGGTTAACAGAAACCAAGTGCCATCGTGGTGAGTTTCTAGCAGGCATAAATGGGTAGCTAACGACACCTTAGCCGGATCTCTCGTGCTATTTTTTCTGAAGTTGCATGCAACTCAAGCACCAATCGTACGGAAATCAACCATAATTAAACAAAAATGTGGGTGGTAGGTTAACAGAGACCCCCGATATCATAGTGGTGGGTTAACAGAAACCAAGTGCCATCGGGGTGAGTTTCTAGAAGGCATAAATGGGAATCTAACGACACCTTAGCCGGATCTCTCGCGCTATTTTATCAAAAGTTGCATGCAACTCAAGCACCAATCGTAAGGAAATCAACCATAATTAAACAAAAATTTCGGTGGTAGGTTAACAGAGACCCCCGATATAATAGTGGTGGGTTAAGAGAAACCAAGTGTTATCGTGGTGAGTTTCTAGCAGGCATAAATGGGAAGCTAACGACACCTTAGTCGGATCTCTCGCGCTATTTTTTCAGAAGTTGCATGCTACTCAAGCACCAATCGTACGGAAATCAACCATAATTGAACAGAAATTTGGGTGGTAGGTTAACAGAGACCTCCGATATCATAGTGGTGGGTTAACAGAAACCAAGTGCAATCGTGGTGAGTTTCTAGCAGGCATAAATGGGTAGCTAACGACACCTTAGCCGGGTCTCTCGTGCTATTTTTTCTGAAGTTGCATGCAACTCAAGCACCAATCGTACGGAAATCAACCATAATTAAACAAAAATGTGGGTGGTAGGTTGACAGAGACCCCCGATATCATAGTGGTGGGTTAACAGAAACCAAGTGCCATCGGGGTGAGTTTCTAGAAGGCATAAATGGGAAGCTAACGATACCTTTGCCGGATCTCTCGCGCTATTTTTTCAGAAGTTGCATGCAACTCAAGCACCAATCGTAAGGAAATCAACCATAATTAAACAAAAATTTGGGTGGTAGGTTAAGAGAGACCTCCGATATCACAGTGTTGGGTTAACCGAAACCAAGTGCTATCGTGGTAAGTTTCTAGAAGGCATAAAGGGGAAGCTAACGACACCTTAGCCGGATCTTTCGCGCTATTTTTTCAGAAGTTGCATGTAACTCAAGCACCAATCGTACGGAAATCCACCATAATTAAACAAACATAAGTGCCATCGTGGTGAGTTTCTAGCAGGCATAAATGGGAAGCTAACGACACGTTAGCCGGATCTCTCGCGCTATTTTTTCAGAAGTTGCATGCAACTCAAGCACCAATCGTACGGAAATCAACCATAATTAAACAAAAATTTGGGTGGTAGGTTAACAGAGACCCCCGATATCATAGTGGTGGGTAAACAGAAACCAAGTGCCATCATGGTGAGTTTCTAGTAGGCATAAATGGGAAGCTAACGTACGGAAATCCACCATAATTAAACAAAAATTTGGGTGGCAGGTTAACAGAGACCTCCGATATCATAGTGGTGGGTTAACAGAAACCAAGTGCCATCGTGGTGAGTTTCTAGCAGGCATAAATGGGAAGCTAACGACACCTTAGCCGGATCTCTCGCGCTATTTTTTCAGAAGTTGCATGCAACTCAAGCACCAATCGTAAGGAAATCAACCATAATAAAACAAAAATTTGGGTGGTAGGTTAACAGAGACCCCCGATATCATAGTGGTGGGTTAACAGAAACCAAGTTTCATCGTGGTGAGTTTCTAGCAGGCATAAATGGGAAGCTAACGACACCTTAGCCGGATCTCTCGTGCTATTTTTTCTGAAGTTGCATGCAACTCAAGCACCAATCGTACGGAAATCAACCATAATTAAACAAAAATGTGGGTGGTAGGTTAACAGAGACCCCCGATATCATAGTGGTGGGTTAACAGAAACCAAGTGCCATCGTGGTGAGTTTCTATAAGGTATAAATGGGAAGCTAACGACACCTTAGCCGGATCTCTCGCGCTATTTTTTCAGAAGTTGCATGCAACTCAGGCAACAATCGTAAGGAAATCAACCATAATTAAACAACAATTTGGGTGGTAGGTTAAGAGAGACCCCCGATATCATAGTGGTGGGCTAACAGAAACCAAGTGCCATCGTAGTGAGTTTCTAGCAGGCATAAATGGGAAGCTAACGACACCTTAGCCGGATCTCTCGCGCTATTTTTTCAGAAGTTGCATGCAACTCAAGCACCAATCGTACGGAAATCAACCATAATTAAACAGAAATTTGGGTGGTAGGTTAACAGAGACCTCCGATATCATAGTGGTGGGTTAACAGAAACCAAGTGGCATCGTGGTGAGTTTCTAGCAGGCATAATGGGGAAGCTAACGACGCCTCAGCCGGATCTCGTGCGCTATTTTTTCAGAAGTTGCATGCAAACCAAACACCAATCATGCGGAAATCAACTATAATTAAATAAAAAATTGGATGGTAGGTTAACAGAGATCTCCGATATCACAGTGGTGGGTTAACAGAAACCAAGTGACATCGTGGTGAGTTTCTAGCAGCCATTAAGGGGAAGCTATTGACACCGTAGCCGTACCCCTTGCTTAAGTTTTTCACAAGTTGCATGCAAATCCAGCACCAATCGTACGGAAATCAACCATAATTAAACAAAAATTTGGGTGGTAGGTTAACAGAGACCTCCGATATCACAGTGGTGGGTTAACCGAAACCAAGTGCTATCGTGGTGAGTTTCTAGCAGGCATAAATGCGGAGCTAACGACACCTTAGCCGGATCTCTCGCTCTATTTTTTCAGAAGTTGCATGCAAACCAAACACCAATCAAGCGGAAATCAACCATAATTAAACAAAACATTGGGTGGTAGGTTAACAGAGACCTCCGATATCACAGTGGTAGGTTAACAGAAACCAAGCGTCATCGCGGTGAGTTTCTAGCAGGCATTAAGGGGAAGCTATTGACACCTTTGCCGGATCTCTCGCGCTATTTTTTCAGAAGTTGCATGCAACTGAAGCACCAATCGTAAGGAAATCAACCATAATTAAACAAAAATTTGGGTGGTAGGTTAAGAGAGACCTCCGATATCACAGTGTTGGGTTAACCGAAACCAAGTGCTATCATGGTAAGTTTCTAGCAGGCATAAAGGGGAAGCTAATGACACCTTAGCCGGATCTTTCGCGCTATTTTTTCAGAAGTTGCATGCAACTCAAGCACCAATCGTAAGGAAATCAACCATAATTAAACAAAAATTTGGGTGGTAGGTTAACAGAGACCTCCGATATCACAGTGGTGGGTTAACCGAAACCAAGTGCTATCGTGGTGAGTTTCTAGCAGGCATAAAGGGGAAGCTAACGACACCTTAGCCGGATCTCTCGCGCTATTTTTTCCGAAGTTGCATGCACCTCAAGCACCAATCGTACGGAAATCAACCATATTAAGCAGAAATTTGGGTGGTAGGTTAACAGAGACCTCCGATATCATAGTGGTGGGTTAACAGAAACCAAGTGCCATCATGGTGAGTTTCTAGCAGGCATAAATGGGAAGCTAACGACACCTTAGCCGGATCTCTCGCGCTATTTTTTCAGAAGTTGCATGCAACTCAAGCACCAATCGTAAGGAAATCAACCATAATTAAACAGAAATTTGGGTGGTAGGTTAACAGAGACCCCCGCTATCATAGTGGTGGGTTAACAGAAACCAAGTTTTATCGTGGTGAGTTTCTAGCAGGCATAATGGGGACGCTAACGGCACCTCAGCCGGATCTCGTGCGCTATTTTTTCAGAAGTTGCATGCAAACCAAACACCAATCATGCGGAAATCAACTATAATTAAACAAAAAATTGGGTGGTAGGTTAACAGAGACCTCCGATATCACAGTGGTGGGTTAACAGAAACCAAGTAACATCGTGGTGAGTTTCTAGCAGGCATTAAGGGGAAGCTACTGACACCTTAGCCGGATCTCTCGCGCTATTTTTTCAGAAGTTGCATGCAACTCAGGCAACAATCGTAAGGAAATCAACCATAATTAAACAAAAATTTGGGTGGTAGGTTAAGAGAGACCCCCGATATCATAGTGGTGGGTTAACAGAAACCAAGTGCCATCGTGGTGAGTTTCTAGCAGGCATAAATGGGAAGCTAACGACACCTTATCCGGATCTCTCGCGCTATTTTTTCAGAAGTTGCATGCAACTCAAGCACCAATCGTACGGAAATCAACCATAATTAAACAGAAATTTGGGTGGTAGGTTAACAGAGACCTCCGATATCATAGTGGTGGGTTAACAGAAACCAAGTGGCATCGTGGTGAGTTTCTAGCAGGCATAATGGGGAAGCTAACGACGCCTCAGCCGGATCTCGTGCGCTATTTTTTCAGAAGTTGCATGCAAACCAAACACCAATCATGCGGAAATCAACTATAATTAAATAAAAAATTGGGTGGTAGGTTAACAGAGATCTCCGATATCACAGTGGTGGGTTAACAGAAACCAAGTGACATCGTGGTGAGTTTCTAGCAGCCATTAAGGGGAAGCTATTGACACCTTAGCCGCACCCCTTGCTTAAGTTTTTCACAAGTTGCATGCAAATCAAGCACCAATCGTACGGAAATCAACCATAATTAAACAAAAATTTGGGTGGTAGGTTAACAGAGACCTCCGATATCACAGTGGTGGGTTAACCGAAACCAAGTGCTATCGTGGTGAGTTTCTAGCAGGCATAAAGGGGAAGCTAACGACACCTTAGCCGGATCTCTCACGCTATTTTTTCAGAAGTTGCATGCACCTCAAGCACCAATCGTACGGAATTCAACCATAATTAAACAAAAATGTGGGTGGTAGGTTAACAGAGACCCCCGATATAATAGTGGTGGGTTAAGAGAAACCAAGTGTTATCGTGGTGAGTTTCTAGCAGGCATAAATGGGAAGCTAACGACACCTTAGTCGGATCTCTCGCGATATTTTTTCAGAAGTTGCATGCTACTCAAGCACCAATCGTACGGAAATCAACCATAATTGAACAGAAATTTGGGTGGTAGGTTAACAGAGACCTCCGATATCATAGTGGTGGGTTAACAGAAACCAAGTGCAATCGTGGTGAGTTTCTAGCAGGCATAAATGGGTAGCTAACGACACCTTAGCCGGGTCTCTCGTGCTATTTTTTCTGAAGTTGCATGCAACTCAAGCACCAATCGTACGGAAATCAACCATAATTAAACAAAAATGTGGGTGGTAGGTTAACAGAGACCTTCGATATCATAGTGGTGGGTTAACAGAAACCAAGTGCCATCGGGGTGAGTTTCTAGAAGGCATAAATGGGAAGCTAACGATACCTTTGCCGGATCTCTCGCGCTATTTTTTCAGAAGTTGCATGCAACTCAAGCACCAATCGTAAGGAAATCAACCATAATTAAACAAAAATTTGGGTGGTAGGTTAAGAGAGACCTCCGATATCACAGTGTTGGGTTAACCGAAACCAAGTGGTATCGTGGTAAGTTTCTAGCAGGCATAAAGGGGAAGCTAACGACACCTTAGCCGGATCTTTCGCGCTATTTTTTCAGAAGTTGCATGTAACTCAAGCACCAATCGTACGGAAATCCACCATAATTAAACAAACATAAGTGCCATCGTGGTGAGTTTCTAGCAGGCATAAATGGGAAGCTAACGACGTCTTAGCCGGATCTCTCGCGCTATTTTTTCAGAAGTTACATGTAACTCAAGCACCAATCGTACGGAAATCCACCATAATTAAACAAAAATTTGGGTGGCAGGTTAACAGAGACCTCCGATATCATAGTGGTGGGTTAACAGAAACCAAGTGCCATCGTGGTGAGTTTCTAGCAGGCATAAATGGGAAGCTAACGACACCTTAGCCGGATCTCTCGCGCTATTTTTTCAGAAGTTGCATGCAACTCAAGCACCAATCGTAAGGAAATCAACCATAATTAAACAAAAATTTGGGTGGTAGGTTAACAGAGACCCCCGATATCATAGTGGTGGGTTAACAGAAACCAAGTTTCATCGTGGTGAGTTTCTAGCAGGCATAAATGGGAAGCTAACGACACCTTAGCCGGATCTCTCGTGCTATTTTTTCTGAAGTTGCATGCAACTCAAGCACCAATCGTACGGAAATCAACCATAATTAAACAAAAATGTGGGTGGTAGGTTAACAGAGACCCCCGATATCATAGTGGTGGGTTAACAGAAACCAAGTGCCATCGTGGTGAGTTTCTATAAGGTATAAATGGGAAGCTAACGACACCTTAGCCGGATCTCTCGCGCTATTTTTTCAGAAGTTGCATGCAACTCAGGCAACAATCGTAAGGAAATCAACCATAATTAAACAACAATTTGGGTGGTAGGTTAAGAGAGACCCCCGATATCATAGTGGTGGGCTAACAGAAACCAAGTGCCATCGTAGTGAGTTTCTAGCAGGCATAAATGGGAAGCTAACGACACCTTAGCCGGATCTCTCGCGCTATTTTTTCAGAAGTTGCATGCAACTCAAGCACCAATCGTACGGAAATCAACCATAATTAAACAGAAATTTGGGTGGTAGGTTAACAGAGACCTCCGATATCATAGTGGTGGGTTAACAGAAACCAAGTGGCATCGTGGTGAGTTTCTAGCAGGCATAATGGGGAAGCTAACGACGCCTCAGCCGGATCTCGTGCGCTATTTTTTCAGAAGTTGCATGCAAACCAAACACCAATCATGCGGAAATCAACTATAATTAAATAAAAAATTGGATGGTAGGTTAACAGAGATCTCCGATATCACAGTGGTGGGTTAACAGAAACCAAGTGACATCGTGGTGAGTTTCTAGCAGCCATTAAGGGGAAGCTATTGACACCGTAGCCGTACCCCTTGCTTAAGTTTTTCACAAGTTGCATGCAAATCCAGCACCAATCGTACGGAAATCAACCATAATTAAACAAAAATTTGGGTGGTAGGTTAACAGAGACCTCCGATATCACAGTGGTGGGTTAACCGAAACCAAGTGCTATCGTGGTGAGTTTCTAGCAGGCATAAATGCGGAGCTAACGACACCTTAGCCGGGTCTCTCGCGCTATTTTTTCAGAAGTTGCATGCAAACCAAACACCAATCAAGCGGAAATCAACCATAATTAAACAAAACATTGGGTGGTAGGTTAACAGAGACCTCCGATATCACAGTGGTAGGTTAACAGAAACCAAGCGTCATCGCGGTGAGTTTCTAGCAGGCATTAAGGGGAAGCTATTGACACCTTTGCCGGATCTCTCGCGCTATTTTTTCAGAAGTTGCATGCAACTGAAGCACCAATCGTAAGGAAATCAACCATAATTAAACAAAAATTTGGGTGGTAGGTTAAGAGAGACCTCCGATATCACAGTGTTGGGTTAACCAAAACCAAGTGCTATCGTGGTAAGTTTCTAGCAGGCATAAAGGGGAAGCTAATGACACCTTAGCCGGATCTTTCGCGCTATTTTTTCAGAAGTTGCATGCAACTCAAGCACCAATCGTAAGGAAATCAACAATAATTAAACAAAAATTTGGGTGGTAGGTTAACAGAGACCTCCGATATCACAGTGGTGGGTTAACCGAAACCAAGTGCTATCGTGGTGAGTTTCTAGCAGGCATAAAGGGGAAGCTAACGACACCTTAGCCGGATCTCTCGCGCTATTTTTTCCGAAGTTGCATGCACCTCAAGCACCAATCGTACGGAAATCAACCATATTAAGCAGAAATTTGGGTGGTAGGTTAACAGAGACCTCCGATATCATAGTGGTGGGTTAACAGAAACCAAGTGCCATCATGGTGAGTTTCTAGCAGGCATAAATGGGAAGCTAACGACACCTTAGCCGGATCTCTCGCGCTATTTTTTCAGAAGTTGCATGCAACTCAAGCACCAATCGTAAGGAAATCAACCATAATTAAACAGAAATTTGGGTGGTAGGTTAACAGAGACCCCCGCTATCATAGTGGTGGGTTAACAGAAACCAAGTTTTATCGTGGTGAGTTTCTAGCAGGCATAATGGGGACGCTAACGGCACCTCAGCCGGATCTCGTGCGCTATTTTTTCAGAAGTTGCATGCAAACCAAACACCAATCATGCGGAAATCAACTATAATTAAACAAAAAATTGGGTGGTAGGTTAACAGAGACCTCCGATATCACAGTGGTGGGTTAACAGAAACCAAGTAACATCGTGGTGAGTTTCTAGCAGGCATTAAGGGGAAGCTACTGACACCTTAGCCGGATCTCTCGCGCTATTTTTTCAGAAGTTGCATGCAACTCAGGCAACAATCGTAAGGAAATCAACCATAATTAAACAAAAATTTGGGTGGTAGGTTAAGAGAGACCCCCGATATCATAGTGGTGGGTTAACAGAAACCAAGTGCCATCGTGGTGAGTTTCTAGCAGGCATAAATGGGAAGCTAACGACACCTTAGCCGGATCTCTCGCGCTATTTTTTCAGAAGTTGCATGCAACTCAAGCACCAATCGTACGGAAATCAACCATAATTAAACAGAAATTTGGGTGGTAGGTTAACAGAGACCTCCGATATCATAGTGGTGGGTTAACAGAAACCAAGCGGCATCGTGGTGAGTTTCTAGCAGGCATAATGGGGAAGCTAACGACGCCTCAGCCGGATCTCGTGCGCTATTTTTTCAGAAGTTGCATGCAAACCAAACACCAATCATGCGGAAATCAACTATAATTAAATAAAAAATTGGGTGGTAGGTTAACAGAGATCTCCGATATCACAGTGGTGGGTTAACAGAAACCAAGTGACATCGTGGTGAGTTTCTAGCAGCCATTAAGGGGAAGCTATTGACACCTTAGCCGCACCCCTTGCTTAAGTTTTTCACAAGTTGCATGCAAATCAAGCACCAATCGTACGGAAATCAACCATAATTAAACAAAAATTTGGGTGGTAGGTTAACAGAGACCTCCGATATCACAGTGGTGGGTTAACCGAAACCAAGTGCTATCGTGGTGAGTTTCTAGCAGGCATAAAGGGGAAGCTAACGACACCTTAGCCGGATCTCTCACGCTATTTTTTCAGAAGTTGCATGCACCTCAAGCACCAATCTTACGGAAATCAACCATATTAAGCAGAAATTTGGGTTGTAGGTTAACAGAGACCTCCGATATCATAGTGGTGGGTTACCAGAAACCAAGTGCCATCATGGTGAGTTTCTAGCAGGCATAAATGCGGAGCTAACGACACCTTAGCCGGATCTCTCGCGCTATTTTTTCAGAAGTTGCATGCAAACCCAACACCAATCAAGCGGAAATCAACCATAATTAAACAAAACATTGGGTGGTAGGTTAACAGAGACCTTCGATATCACAGTGGTAGGTTAACAGAAACCAAGCGTCATCGCGGTGAGTTTCTAGCAGGCATTAAGGGGAAGCTATTGACACCTTAGCCGCACCCCTTGCTTAAGTTTTCCACAAGTTGCATGCAAATCAAGCACCAATCGTACGGAAATCAAACATAATTAAACAAAAATTTGGGTGGTAGGTTAACAGAGACCTCCGATATCACAGTGTTGGGTTAACCGAAACCAAGTGCTATCCTGGTGAGTTTCTAGCAGGCATAAAGGGGAAGCTAATGACACCTTAGCCGGATCTCTCACGCTATTTTTTCAGAAGTTGCATGCAACTCAAGCACCAATCGTAAGGAAATCAACCATAATTAAACAAAAATTTGGGTGGTAGGTTAACAGAGACCTCCGATATCACAGTGGTGGGTTAACCGAAACCAAGTGCTATCGTGGTGAGTTTCTAGCAGGCATAAAGGGGAAGCTAACGACACCTTAGCCGGATCTCTCACGCTATTTTTTCAGAAGTTGCATGCACCTCAAGCACCAATCGTACGGAAATCAACCATATTAAGCAGAAATTTGGGTGGTAGGTTAACAGAGACCTCCGATATCATAGTGGTGGGTTAACAGAAACCAAGCGCCATCATGGTGAGTTTCTAGAAGGCATAAATGGGAAGCTAACGACACCTTAGCCTCGCGCTATTTTTACAGAAGTTGCATGCAACTCAAGCACCAATCGTAAGGAAATCAACCATAATTAAACAGAAATTTGGGTGGTAGGTTAACAGAGACCCCCGATATCATAGTGGTGGGTTAACAGAAACCAAGTGGCATCGTGGTGAGTTTCTAGCAGGCATAATGGGGACGCTAACGGCACCTCAGCCGGATCTCGTGCGCTATTTTTTCAGAAGGTGCATGCAACCCAAACACCAATCATGCGGAAATCAACTATAATTAAACAAAAAATTGGGTGGTAGGTTAACAGAGACCTCCGATATCACAGTGGTGGGTTAACAGAAACCAAGTGACATCGTGGTGAGTTTCTAGCAGGCATTAAGGGGAAGCTACTGTCTTCTTAGCCGCACCCCGTGCTTAAGTTTTCCACAAGTTGCATGCAACTCAAGCACCAATCGTACGGAAATCAACCATAATTAAACAGAAATTTGGGTGGTAGGTTAACAGAGACCTCCGATATCATAGTGGTGGGTTAACAGAAACCAAGTGCCATCGTGGTGAGTTTCTAGCAGGCATAAATTTGTAGCTAACGACACCTTACCCGGACCTCTCGCGCTATTTTTTCAGAAGTTGCATGTAACTCAAGCACCAATCGTACGGAAATCAACCACAATTAAACAAAAATTTGGGTGGTAGGTTAACAGAGACCTACGATATCACAGTGGTGAGTTAACCGACACCAAACGCTATCGTGGTGAGTTTCTAGCAGGCATAAAGGGGAAGCTAACGACATCTTAGTCGGATCTCTCGCGCTATTTTTTCAGAAGTTGCATGCTACTCAAGCACCAATCGTACGGAAATCAACCATAATTGAACAGAAATTTGGGTGGTAGGTTAACAGAGACCTCCGATATCATAGTGGTGGGTTAACAGAAACCAAGTGCCATCGTGGTGAGTTTCTAGCAGGCATAAATGGGTAGCTAACGACACCTTAGCCGGGTCTCTCGTGCTATTTTTTCTGAAGTTGCATGCAACTCAAGCACCAATCGTACGGAAATCAACCATAATTAAACAAAAATGTGGGTGGTAGGTTAACAGAGACCCCCGATATCATAGTGGTGGGTTAACAGAAACCAAGTGCCATCAGGGTGAGTTTCTAGAAGGCATAAATGGGAAGCTAACGACACCTTTGGCGGATCTCTCGCGCTATTTTTTCAGAAGTTGCATGCAACTCAAGCACCAATCGTAAGGAAATCAACCATAATTAAACAAAAATTTGGGTGGTAGGTTAAGAGAGACCTCCGATATCACAGTGTTGGGTTAACCGAAACCAAGTGCTATCGTAGTAAGTTTCTAGCAGGCATAAAGGGGAAGCTAACGACACCTTAGCCGGATCTTTCGCGCTATTTTTTCAGAAGTTGCATGTAACTCAAGCACCAATCGTACGGAAATCCACCATAATTAAACAAAAATTTGGGTGGCAGGTTAACAGAGACCTCCGATATCATAGTGGTGGGTTAACAGAAACCAAGTGCCATCGTGGTGAGTTTCTAGCAGGCATAAATGGGAAGCTAACGACACCTTAGCCGGATCTCTCGCGCTATTTTTTCAGAAGTTGCATGCAACTCAAGCACCAATCGTAAGGAAATCAACCATAATTAAACAAAAATTTGGGTGGTAGGTTAACAGAGACCCCCGATATCATAGTGGTGGGTTAACAGAAACCAAGTTTCATCGTGGTGAGTTTCTAGCAGGCATAAATGGGAAGCTAACGACACCTTAGCCGGATCTCTCGTGCTATTTTTTCTGAAGTTGCATGCAACTCAAGCACCAATCGTACGGAAATCAACCATAATTAAACAAAAATGTGGGTGGTAGGTTAACAGAGACCCCCGATATCATAGTGGTGGGTTAACAGAAACCAAGTGCCATCGTGGTGAGTTTCTATAAGGTATAAATGGGAAGCTAACGACACCTTAGCCGGATCTCTCGCGCTATTTTTTCAGAAGTTGCATGCAACTCAGGCAACAATCGTAAGGAAATCAACCATAATTAAACAAAAATTTGGGTGGTAGGTTAAGAGAGACCCCCGATATCATAGTGGTGGGCTAACAGAAACCAAGTGCCATCGTAGTGAGTTTCTAGCAGGCATAAATGGGAAGCTAACGACACCTCAGCCGGATCTCGTGCGCTATTTTTTCAGAAGTTGTATGCAAACCAAACACCAATCATGCGGAAATCAACTATAATTAAATAAAAAATTGGATGGTAGGTTAACAGAGATCTCCGATATCACAGTGGTGGGTTAACCGAAACCAAGTGACATCGTGGTGAGTTTCTAGCAGGCATAATGGGGAAGCTAACGACGCCTTAGCCGTACCCCTTGCTTAAGTTTTTCACAAGTTGCATGCAAATCAAGCACCAATCGTACGGAAATCAACCATAATTAAACAAAAATTTGGGTGGTAGGTTAACAGAGACCTCCGATATCACCGTGGTGGGTTAACCGAAACCAAGTGCTATCGTGGTGAGTTTCTAGCAGGCATAAATGCGGAGCTAACGACACCTTAGCCGGATCTCTCGCGCTATTTTTTCAGAAGTTGCATGCAAACCAAACACCAATCAAGCGGAAATCAACCATAATTAAACAAAACATTGGGTGGTAGGTTAACAGAGACCTCCGATATCACAGTGGTAGGTTAACAGAAACCAAGCGTCATCGCGGTGAGTTTCTAGCAGGCATTAAGGGGAAGCTATTGACACCTTGGCCGCACCCCTTGCTTAAGTTTTCCACAAGTTGCATGCAAATCAAGCACCAATCGTACGGAAATCAACCATAATTAAACAAAAATTTGGGTGGTAGGTTAACAGAGACCTCCGATATCACAGTGTTGGGTTAACCGAATCCAAGTGCTATCCTGGTGAGTTTCTAGCAGGCATAAAGGGGAAGCTAATGACACCTTAGCCGGATCTCTCAGGCTATTTTTTCAGAAGTTGCATGCAACTCAAGCACCAATCGTAAGGAAATCAACCATAATTAAACAAAAATTTGGGTGGTAGGTTAACAGAGACCTCCGATATCACAGTGGTGGGTTAACCGAAACCAAGTGCTATCGTGGTGAGTTTCTAGCAGGCATAAAGGGGAAGCTAACGACACCTTAGCCGGATCTCTCACGCTATTTTTTCAGAAGTTGCATGCACCTCAAGCACCAATCGTACGGAAATCAACCATATTAAGCAGAAATTTGGGTGGTAGGTTAACAGAGACCTCCGATATCATAGTGGTGGGTTAACAGAACCCAAGTGCCATCATGGTGAGTTTCTAGCAGGCATAAATGGGAACTAACGGCACCTTAGCCGGATCTCTCGCGCTATTTTTTCAGAAGTTGCATGCAACTCAAGCACCAATCGTAAGGAAATCAACCATAATTAAACAGAAATTTGGGAGGTAGGTTAACAGAGACCTCCGATATCATAGTGGTGGGTTAACAGAAACCAAGTTCCATCATGGTGAGTTTCTAGCAGGCATAAATGGGAAGCTAATGACACCTTAGCCGGATCTCTCGCGCTATTTTTTCAGAAGTTGCATGCAACTCAAGCACCAATCGTAAGGAAATCAACCATAATTAAACAAAAATTTAGGTGGTAGGTTAACAGAGACCCCCGATATCATAGTGGTGGGTTAACAGAAACCAAGTGCCATCATGGTGAGTTTCTAGCAGGCATAAATAAGAAGCTAACGACACCTTAGCCGGATCTTTCGCGCTATTTTTTCAGAAGTTGCATGCAACTCAAGCACCAATCGTACGGAAATCAACCATAATTAAACAGAAATTTGGGTGGTAGGTTAACAGAGACCTCCGATATCATAGTGGTGGGTTAACAGAAACCAAGTGGCATCGCGGTGAGTTTCTAGCCGGCATAATGGGGACGCTAACGGCACCTCAGCCGGATCTCGTGCGCTATTTTTTCAGAAGTTGCATGCAAACCAAACACCAATCATGCGGAAATCAACTATAATTAAACAAAAAATTGGGTGGTAGGTTAACAGAGACCTCCGATATCACAGTGGTGGGTTAACAGAAACCAAGTGACATCGTGGTGAGTTTCTAGCAGGCATAAAGGGGAAGCTAACGACACCTTAGCCGGACCTCTCGCGCTATTTTTTCAGAAGTTGCATGTAACTCAAGCACCAATCGTACGGAAATCAACCACAATTAAACAAAAATGTGGGTGGTAGGTTAACAGAGACCTCCGATATCACAGTGGTGAGTTAACCGACACCAAACGCTATCGTGGTGAGTTTCTAGCAGGAATAAAGGGAAACCAAGTGGCATCGTGGTGAGTTTCTAGCAGGCATAATGGGGAAGCTAACGACGCCTCAGCCGGATCTCGTGCGCTATTTTTTCAGAAGTTGCATGCAAACCAAACACCAATCATGCGGAAATCAACTATAATTAAATAAAAAATTGGGTGGTAGGTTAACAGAGATCTCCGATATCACAGTGGTGGGTTAACAGAAACCAAGTGACATCGTGGTGAGTTTCTAGCAGCCATTAAGGGGAAGCTATTGACACCTTAGCCGCACCCCTTGCTTAAGTTTTTCACAAGTTGCATGCAAATCAAGCACCAATCGTACGGAAATCAACCATAATTAAACAAAAATTTGGGTGGTAGGTTAACAGAGACCTCCGATATCACAGTGGTGGGTTAACCGAAACCAAGTGCTATCGTGGTGAGTTTCTAGCAGGCATAAAGGGGAAGCTAACGACACCTTAGCCGGATCTCTCACGCTATTTTTTCAGAAGTTGCATGCACCTCAAGCACCAATCGTACGGAAATCAACCATATTAAGTAGAAATTTGGGTGGTAGGTTAACAGAGACCTCCGATATCATAGTGGTGGGTTAACAGAAACCAAGTGCCATCATGGTGAGTTTCTAGCAGGCATAAATGCGGAGCTAACGACACCTTAGCCGGATCTCTCGCGCTATTTTTTCAGAAGTTGCATGCAAACCAAACACCAATCAAGCGGAAATCAACCATAATTAAACAAAACATTGGGTGGTAGGTTAACAGAGACCTCCGATATCACAGTGGTAGGTTAACAGAAACCAAGCGTCATCGCGGTGAGTTTCTAGCAGGCATTAAGGGGAAGCTATTGACACCTTAGCCGCACCCCTTGCTTAAGTTTTCCACAAGTTGCATGCAAATCAAGCACCAATCGTACGGAAATCAACCATAATTAAACAAAAATTTGGGTGGTAGGTTAACAGAGACCTCCGATATCACAGTGTTGGGTTAACCGAAACCAAGTGCTATCCTGGTGAGTTTCTAGCAGGCATAAAGGGAAAGCTAATGACACCTTAGCCGGATCTCTCACGCTATTTTTTCAGAAGTTGCATGCAACTCAAGCACCAATCGTAAGGAAATCAACCATAATTAAACAAAAATTTGGGTGGTAGGTTAACAGAGACCTCCGATATCACAGTGGTGGGTGAACCGAAACCAAGTGCTATCGTGGTGAGTTTCTAGCAGGCATAAAGGGGAAGCTAACGACACCTTAGCCGGATCTCTCACGCTATTTTTTCAGAAGTTGCATGCACCTCAAGCACCAATCGTACGGAAATCAACCATATTAAGCAGAAATTTGGGTGGTAGGTTAACAGAGACCTCCGATATCATAGTGGTGGGTTAACAGAAACCAAGTGCCATCATGGTGAGTTTCTAGCAGGTATAAATGGGAAGCTAACGACACCTTAGCCTCGCGCTATTTTTTCAGAAGTTGCATGCAACTCAAGCACCAATCGTAAGGAAATCAACCATAATTAAACAGAAATTTGGGTGGTAGGTTAACAGAGACCCCCGATATCATAGTGGTGGGTTAACAGAAACCAAGTGGCATCGTGGTGAGTTTCTAGCAGGCATAATGGGGACGCTAACGGCACCTCAGCCGGATCTCGTGCGCTATTTTTTCAGAAGTTGCATGCAAACCAAACACCAATCATGCGGAAATCAACTATAATTAAACAAAAAATTGGGTGGTAGGTTAACAGAGACCTCCGATATCACAGTGGTGGGTTAACAGAAACCAAGTGACATCGTGGTGAGTTTCTAGCAGGCATTAAGGGGAAGCTACTGTCTTCTTAGCCGCACCCCGTGCTTAAGTTTTCCACAAGTTGCATGCAACTCAAGCACCAATCGTACGGAAATCAACCATAATTAAACAGAAATTTGGGTGGCAGGTTAACAGAGACCTCCGATATCATAGTGGTGGGTTAACAGAAACCAAGTGCCATCGTGGTGAGTTTCTAGCAGGCATAAATTTGTAGCTAACGACACCTTACCCGGACCTCTCGCGCTATTTTTTCAGAAGTTGCATGTAACACAAGCACCAATCGTACGGAAATCAACCACAATTAAACAAAAATTTGGGTGGTAGGTTAACAGAGACCTACGATATCACAGTGGTGAGTTGACCGACACCAAACGGTATCGTGGTGAGTTTCTAGCAGGCATAAAGGGGAAGCTAACGACATCTTAGTCGGATCTCTCGCGCTATTTTTTCAGAAGTTGCATGCTACTCAAGCACCAATCGTACGGAAATCAACCATAATTGAACAGAAATTTGGGTGGTAGGTTAACAGAGACCTCCGATATCATAGTGGTGGGTTAACAGAAACCAAGTGCCATCGTGGTGAGTTTCTAGCAGGCATAAATGGGTAGCTAACGACACCTTAGCCGGGTCTCTCGTGCTATTTTTTCTGAAGTTGCATGCAACTCAAGCACCAATCGTACGGAAATCAACCATAATTAAACAAAAATGTGGGTGGTAGGTTAACAGAGACCCCCGATATCATAGTGGTGGGTTAACAGAAACCAAGTGCCATCGGGGTTAGTTTCTAGAAGGCATAAATGGGAAGCTAACGACACCTTTGCCGGATCTCTCGCGCTATTTTTTCAGAAGTTGCATGCAACTCAAGCACCAATCGTAAGGAAATCAACCATAATTAAACAAAAATTTGGGTGGTAGGTTAAGAGAGACCTCCGATATCACAGTGTTGGGTTAACCGAAACCAAGTGCTATCGTGGTAAGTTTCTAGCAGGCATAAAGGGGAAGCTAACGACACCTTAGCCGGATCTTTCGCGCTATTTTTTCAGAAGTTGCATGTAACTCAAGCACCAATCGTACGGAAATCCACCATAATTAAACAAAAATTTGGGTGGCAGGTTAACAGAGACCTCCGATATCATAGTGGTGGGTTAACAGAAACCAAGTGCCATCGTGGTGAGTTTCTAGCAGGCATAAATGGGAAGCTAACGACACCTTAGCCGGATCTCTCGCGCTATTTTTTCAGAAGTTGCATGCAACTCAAGCACCAATCGTAAGGAAATCAACCATAATTAAACAAAAATTTGGGTGGTAGGTTAACAGA
Organism: Anomoia purmunda; assembly: GCA_951828415.1. Taxonomy (NCBI): domain Eukaryota; kingdom Metazoa; phylum Arthropoda; class Insecta; order Diptera; family Tephritidae; genus Anomoia; species Anomoia purmunda. The sequence goes on along the minus strand of OX639997.1, from coordinate 83,797,765 downwards.
GACCCCCGATATCATAGTGGTGGGTTAACAGAAACCAAGTTTCATCGTGGTGAGTTTCTAGCAGGCATAAATGGGAAGCTAACGACACCTTAGCCGGATCTCTCGTGCTATTTTTTCTGAAGTTGCATGCAACTCAAGCACCAATCGTACGGAAATCAACCATAATTAAACAAAAATGTGGGTGGTAGGTTAACAGAGACCCCCGATATCATAGTGGTGGGTTAACAGAAACCAAGTGCCATCGTGGTGAGTTTCTATAAGGTATAAATGGGAAGCTAACGACACCTTAGCCGGATCTCTCGCGCTATTTTTTCAGAAGTTGCATGCAACTCAGGCAACAATCGTAAGGAAATCAACCATAATTAAACAAAAATTTGGGTGGTAGGTTAAGAGAGACCCCCGATATCATAGTGGTGGGCTAACAGAAACCAAGTGCCATCGGGGTGAGTTTCTAGCAGGCATAAATGGGTAGCTAACGACACCTTAGCCGGGTCTCTCGTGCTATTTTTTCTGAAGTTGCATGCAACTCAAGCACCAATCGTACGGAAATCAACCATAATTAAACAAAAATGTGGGTGGTAGGTTAACAGAGACCCCCGATATCATAGTGGTGGGTTAACAGAAACCAAGTGCCATCGGGGTGAGTTTCTAGAAGGCATAAATGGGAAGCTAACGACACCTTTGCCGGATCTCTCGCGCTATTTTTTCAGAAGTTGCATGCAACTCAAGCACCAATCGTAAGGAAATCAACCATAATTAAACAAAAATTTGGGTGGTAGGTTAAGAGAGACCTCCGATATCACAGTGTTGGGTTAACCGAAACCAAGTGCTATCGTGGTAAGTTTCTAGCAGGCATAAAGGGGAAGCTAACGACACCTTAGCCGGATCTTTCGCGCTATTTTTTCAGAAGTTGCATGTAACTCAAGCACCAATCGTACGGAAATCCACCATAATTAAACAAAAATTTGGGTGGCAGGTTAACAGAGACCTCCGATATCATAGTGGTGGGTTAACAGAAACCAAGTGCCATCGTGGTGAGTTTCTAGCAGGCATAAATGGGAAGCTAACGACACCTTAGCCGGATCTCTCGCGCTATTTTTTCAGAAGTTGCATGCAACTCAAGCACCAATCGTAAGGAAATCAACCATAATTAAACAAAAATTTGGGTGGTAGGTTAACAGAGACCCCCGATATCATAGTGGTGGGTTAACAGAAACCAAGTTTCATCGTGGTGAGTTTCTAGCAGGCATAAATGGGAAGCTAACGACACCTTAGCCGGATCTCTCGTGCTATTTTTTCTGAAGTTGCATGCAACTCAAGCACCAATCGTACGGAAATCAACCATAATTAAACAAAAATGTGGGTGGTAGGTTAACAGAGACCCCCGATATCATAGTGGTGGGTTAACAGAAACCAAGTGCCATCGTGGTGAGTTTCTATAAGGTATAAATGGGAAGCTAACGACACCTTAGCCGGATCTCTCGCGCTATTTTTTCAGAAGTTGCATGCAACTCAGGCAACAATCGTAAGGAAATCAACCATAATTAAACAAAAATTTGGGTGGTAGGTTAAGAGAGACCCCCGATATCATAGTGGTGGGCTAACAGAAACCAAGTGCCATCGTAGTGAGTTTCTAGCAGGCATAAATGGGAAGCTAACGACACCTTAGCCGGATCTCTCGCGCTATTTTTTCAGAAGTTGCATGCAACTCAAGCACCAATCGTACGGAAATCAACCATAATTAAACAGAAATTTGGGTGGTAGGTTAACAGAGACCTCCGATATCATAGTGGTGGGTTAACAGAAACCAAGTGGCATCGTGGTGAGTTTCTAGCAGGCATAATGGGGAAGCTAACGACGCCTCAGCCGGATCTCGTGCGCTATTTTTTCAGAAGTTGCATGCAAACCAAACACCAATCATGCGGAAATCAACTATAATTAAATAAAAAATTGGATGGTAGGTTAACAGAGATCTCCGATATCACAGTGGTGGGTTAACCGAAACCAAGTGACATCGTGGTGAGTTTCTAGCAGCCATTAAGGGGAAGCTACTGACACCTTAGCCGCACCCCTTTTTTAAGTTTTTCACAAGTTGCATGCAAATCAAGCACCAATCGTACGGAAATCAACCATAATTAAACAAAAATTTGGGTGGTAGGTTAACAGAGACCTCCGATATCACAGTGGTGGGTTAACCGAAACCAAGTGCTATCGTGGTGAGTTTCTAGCAGGCATAAATGCGGAGCTAACGACACCTTAGCCGGATCTCTCGCGCTATTTTTTCAGAAGTTGCATGCAAACCAAACACCAATCAAGCGGAAATCAACCATAATTAAACAAAACATTGGGTGGTAGGTTAACAGAGACCTCCGATATCACAGTGGTAGGTTAACAGAAACCAAGCGTCATCGCGGTGAGTTTCTAGCAGGCATTAAGGGGAAGCTATTGACACCTTAGCCGCACCCCTTGCTTAAGTTTTCCACAAGTTGCATGCAAATCAAGCACCAATCGTACGGAAATCAACCATAATTAAACAAAAATTTGGGTGGTAGGTTAACAGAGACCTCCGATATCACAGTGTTGGGTTAACCGAAACCAAGTGCTATCCTGGTGAGTTTCTAGCAGGCATAAAGGGGAAGCTAATGACACCTTAGCCGGATCTCTCACGCTATTTTTTCAGAAGTTGCATGCAACTCAAGCACCAATCGTACGGAAATCAACCATATTAAGCAGAAATTTGGGTGGTAGGTTAACAGAGACCTCCGATATCATAGTGGTGGGTTAACAGAAACCAAGTGGCATCGCGGTGAGTTTCTAGCAGGCATAATGGGGACGCTAACGGCACCTCAGCCGGATCTCGTGCGCTATTTTTTCAGAAGTTGCATGCAAACCAAACACCAATCATGCGGAAATCAACTATAATTAAACAAAAAATTGGGTGGTAGGTTAACAGAGACCTCCGATATCACAGTGGTGGGTTAACAGAAACCAAGTGACATCGTGGTGAGTTTCTAGCAGGCATAAAGGGGAAGCTACTGACACCTTAGCCGCACCCCGTGCTTAAGTTTTCCACAAGTTGCATGCAACTCAAGCACCAATCGTACGGAAATCAACCATAATTAAACAGAAATTTGGGTGGCAGGTTAACAGAGACCTCCGATATCATAGTGGTGGGTTAACAGAAACCAAGTGCCATCGTGGTGAGTTTCTAGCAGGCATAAATTTGTAGCTAACGACACCTTACCCGGACCTCTCGCGCTATTTTTTCAGAAGTTGCATGTAACTCAAGCACCAATCGTACGGAAATCAACCACAATTAAACAAAAATTTGGGTGGTAGGTTAACAGAGACCTCCGATATCACAGTGGTGAGTTAACCGACACCAAACGCTATCGTGGTGAGTTTCTAGCAGGCATAAAGGGGAAGCTAACGACACCTTAGCCGGATCTCTCGCGCTATTTTTTCGTAAGTTGCCTGCAACTCAATCACCAATCGTACGGAAATAAACCATAATTAAACAGAAATGTGGTTGGTAGGTTAACAGAGACCTCCGATATCATAGTGGTGGGTTAACAGAAACCAAGTGCCATCGTGGTGAGTTTCTAGCAGGCATAAATGGGAAGCTAACGACACCTTAGCCGGATCTCTCGCGATATTTTTTCAGAAGTTGCATGCAACTCAAGCACCAACCGTAAGGAAATCAACCATAATTAAACACAAATTTGGGTGCTAGGTTAACAGAGACCCCCGATATCATAGTGGTGGGTTAAGAGAAACCAAGTGCCATCGTGGTGAGTTTCTAGCAGGCATAAATGGGAAGCTAACGACACCTTAGCCGGATCTCTCGCGCTATTTTTTCAGAAGTTGCATGCAACTCAAACACCAATCGTAAGGAAATCAACCATAATTACACAAAAATTTGGGTGGTAGGTTAACAGAGACCTCCGATATCATAGTGGTAGGTTAACAGAAACCAAGTTCCATCGTGGGGAGTTTCTAGCAGGCATAAATGGGAAGCTAACGACACCTTAGCCGGATCTCTCGCGCTATTTTGTCAGAAGTTGCATGCAACTCAAGCACCAATCGTAAGGAAATCAACCATAATTAAACAAAAATTTGGGTGGTAGGTTAACAGAGACCCCCGATATCATAGTGGTGGGTTAACAGAAACCAAGTGCCATCATGGTGAGTTTCTAGCAGGCATAAATGGGAAGCTAACGACACCTTAGCCGGATCTCTCGCGCTATTTTTTCAGAAGTTGCATGCAACTCAAGCACCAATCGTACGGAAATCAACTATAATTAAACAGAAATTTGGGTGGTAGGTAAACAGAGACCTCCGATATCATAGTGGTGGGTTAACAGAAACCAAGTGGCATCGTGGTGAGTTTCTAGCAGGCATAAATGGGAAGCTAACGACACCTTAGCCGGATCTCTCGCGCTATTTTTTCAGAAGTTGCATGCAACTCAAGCACCAATCGTACGGAAATCAACCATAATTAAACAGAAATTTGGGTGGTAGGTTAACAGAGACCTCCGATATCATAGTGGTGGGTTAACAGAAACCAAGTGGCATCGTGGTGAGTTTCTAGCAGGCATAACTGGGAAGCTAACGACGCCTCAGCCGGATCTCGCGCGCTATTTTTTCAGAAGTTGCATGCAAACCAAACACCAATCAAGCGGAAATCAACCATAATTAAACAGAAATTTGGGTGGTAGGTTAACAGAGACCTCCGATATCATAGTGGTGGGTTAACAGAAACCAAGCGCCATCGTGGTGAGTTTCTAGCAGGCATAAATTTGTAGCTAACGACACCTTACCCGGACCTCTCGCGCTATTTTTTCAGAAGTTGCATGTAACTCAAGCACCAATCGTACGGAAATCAACCACAATTAAACAAAAATTTGGGTGGTAGGTTAACAGAGACCTACGATATCACAGTGGTGAGTTAACCGACACCAAACGCTATCGTGGTGAGTTTCTAGCAGGCACAAAGGGGAAGCTAACGACATCTTAGTCGGATCTCTCGCGCTATTTTTTCAGAAGTTGCATGCTACTCAAGCACCAATCGTACGGAAATCCACCATAATTAAACAAAAATTTGGGTGGCAGGTTAACAGAGACCTCCGATATCATAGTGGTGGGTTAACAGAAACCAAGTGCCATCGTGGTGAGTTTCTAGCAGGCATAAATGGGAAGCTAACGACACCTTAGCCGGATCTCTCGTGCTATTTTTTCTGAAGTTGCATGCAACTCAAGCACCAATCGTACGGAAATCAACCATAATTAAACAAAAATGTGGGTGGTAGGTTAACAGAGACCCCCGATATCATAGTGGTGGGTTAACAGAAACCAAGTGCCATCGTGGTGAGTTTCTATAAGGTATAAATGGGAAGCTAACGACACCTTAGCCGGATCTCTCGCGCTATTTTTTCAGAAATTGCCTGCAACTCAGGCAACAATCGTAAGGAAATCAACCATAATTAAACAAAAATTTGGGTGGTAGGTTAAGAGAGACCCCCGATATCATAGTGGTGGGCTAACAGAAACCAAGTGCCATCGTAGTGAGTTTCTAGCAGGCATAAATGGGAAGCTAACGACACCTTAGCCGGATCTCTCGCGCTATTTTTTCAGAAGTTGCATGCAACTCAAGCACCAATCGTACGGAAATCAACCATAATTAAACAGAAATTTGGGTGGTAGGTTAACAGAGACCTCCGATATCATAGTGGTGGGTTAACAGAAACCAAGAGGCATCGTGGTGAGTTTCTAGCAGGCATAATGGGGAAGCTAACGACGCCTCAGCCGGATCTCGTGCGCTATTTTTTCAGAAGTTGCATGCAAACCAAACACCAATCATGCGGAAATCAACTATAATTAAATAAAAAATTGGATGGTAGGTTAACAGAGATCTCCGATATCACAGTGGTGGGTTAACCGAAACCAAGTGACATCGTGGTGAGTTTCTAGCAGCCATTAAGGGGAAGCTATTGACACCTTAGCCGTACCCCTTGATTAAGTTTTTCACAAGTTGCATGCAAATCAAGCACCAATCGTACGGAAATCAACCATAATTAAACAAAAATTTGGGTGGCAGGTTAACAGAGACCTCCGATATCACAGTGGTGGGTTAACCGAAACCAAGTGCTATCGTGGTGAGTTTCTAGCAGGCATAAATGCGGAGCTAACGACACCTTAGCCGGATCTCTCGCGCTATTTTTTCAGAAGTTGCATGCAAACCAAACACCAATCAAGCGGAAATCAACCATAATTAAACAAAACATTGGGTGGTAGGTTAACAGAGACCTCCGATATCACAGTGGTAGGTTAACAGAAACCAAGCGTCATCGCGGTGAGTTTCTAGCAGGCATTAAGGGGAAGCTATTGACACCTTAGCCGCAATCCTTGCTTAAGTTTTCCACAAGTTGCATGCAAATCAAGCACCAATCGTACGGAAATCAACCATAATTAAACAAAAATTTGGGTGGTAGGTTAACAGAGACCTCCGATATCACAGTGTTGGGTTAACCGAAACCAAGTGCTATCCTGGTGAGTTTCTAGCAGGCATAAAGGGGAAGCTAATGACACCTTAGCCGGATCTCTCACGCTATTTTTTCAGAAGTTGCATGCAACTCAAGCACCAATCGTAAGGAAAGCAACCATAATTAAACAAAAATTTGGGTGGTAGGTTAACAGAGACCTCCGATATCACAGTGGTGGGTTAACCGAAACCAAGTGCTATCGTGGTGAGTTTCTAGCAGGCATAAAGGGGAAGCTAACGACACCTTAGCCGGATCTCTCACGCTATTTTTTCAGAAGTTGCATGCACCTCAAGCACCAATCGTACGGAAATCAACCATATTAAGCAGAAATTTGGGTGGTAGGTTAACAGAGACCTCCGATATCATAGTGGTGGGTTAACAGAAACCAAGTGCCATCATGGTGAGTTTCTAGCAGGCATAAATGGGAAGCTAACGACACCTTAGCCGGATCTCTCGCGCTATTTTTTCAGAAGTTGCATGCAACTCAAGCACCAATCGTAAGGAAATCAACCATAATTAAACAGAAATTTGGGTGGTAGGTTAACAGAGACCCCCGATATCATAGTGGTGGGTTAACAGAAACCAAGTTCCATCATGGTGAGTTTCTAGCAGGCATAAATGGGAAGCTAACGACACCTTAGCCGGATCTCTCGCGCTATTTTTTCAGAAGTTGCATGCAACTCAAGCACCAATCGTAAGGAAATCAACCATAATTAAACAAAAATTTAGGTGGTAGGTTAACAGAGACCCCCGATATCATAGTGGTGGGTTAACAGAAACCAAGTGCCATCGTGGTGAGTTTCTAGCAGGCATAAATAAGAAGCTAACGACACCTTAGCCGGATCTTTCGCGCTATTTTTTCAGAAGTTGCATCCAACTCAAGCACCAATCGTACGGAAATCAACCATAATTAAACAGAAATTTGGGTGGTAGGTTAACAGAGACCTCCGATATCATAGTGGTGGGTTAACAGAAACCAAGTGGCATCGCGGTGAGTTTCTAGCAGGCATAATGGGGACGCTAACGGCACCTCAGCCGGATCTCGTGCGCTATTTTTTCAGAAGTTGCATGCAAACCAAACACCAATCATGCGGAAATCAACTATAATTAAACAAAAAATTGGGTGGTAGGTTAACAGAGACCTCCGATATCACAGTGGTGGGTTAACAGAAACCAAGTGACATCGTGGTGAGTTTCTAGCAGGCATAAAGGGGAAGCTACTGACACCTTAGCCGCACCCGTGCTTAAGTTTTCCACAAGTTGCATGCAACTCAAGCACCAATCGTACGGAAATCAACCATAATTAAACAGAAATTTGGGTGGCAGGTTAACAGAGACCTCCGATATCATAGTGGTGGGTTAACAGAAACCAAGTGCCATCGTGGTGAGTTTCTAGCAGGCATAAATTTGTAGCTAACGTTACCTTACCCGGACCTCTCGCGCTTTTTTTTCAGAAGTTGCATGTAACTCAAGCACCAATCGTACGGAAATCAACCACAATTAAACAAAAATTTGGGTGGTAGGTTAACAGAGACCTCCGATATCACAGTGGTGAGTTAACCGACACCAAACGCTATCGTGGTGAGTTTCTAGCAGGCATAAGGGGGAAGCTAACGAAACCTTAGCCGGATCTCTCGCGCTATTTTTTCGGAAGTTGCCTGCAACTCAATCACCAATCGTACGGAAATCAACCATAATTAAACAGAAATTTGGTTGGTAGGTTAACAGAGACCTCCGATATCATAGTGGTGGGTTAACAGAAACCAAGTGCCATCGTGGTGAGTTTCTAGCAGGCATAAATGGGAAGCTAACGACACCTTAGCCGGATCTCTCGCGATATTTTTTCAGAAGTTGCATGCAACTCAAGCACCAACCGTAAGGAAATCAACCATAATTAAACACAAATTTGGGTGGTAGGTTAACAGAGACCCCCGATATCATAGTGGTGGGTTAAGAGAAACCAAGTGCCATCGTGGTGAGTTTCTAGCAGGCATAAATGGGAAGCTAACGACACCTTAGCCGGATCTCTCGCGCTATTTTTTCAGAAGTTGCATGCAACTCAAGCACCAATCGTAAGGAAATCAACCATAATTAAACAAAAATTTGGGTGGTAGGTTAACAGAGACCTCCGATATCATAGTGGTGGGTTAACAGAAACCAAGTTCCATCGTGGGGAGTTTCTAGCAGGCATAAATGGGAAGCTAACGACACCTTAGCCGGATCTCTCGCGCTATTTTGTCAGAAGTTGCATGCAACTCAAGCACCAATCGTAAGGAAATCAACCATAATTAAACAAAAATTTGGGTGGTAGGTTAACAGAGACCCCCGATATCATAGTGGTGGGTTAACAGAAACCAAGTGCCATCATGGTGAGTTTCTAGCAGGCATAAATGGGAAGCTAACGACACCTTAGCCGGATCTCTCGCGCTATTTTTTCAGAAGTTGCATGCAACTCAAGCACCAATCGTACGGAAATCAACCATAATTAAACAGAAATTTGGGTGGTAGGTTAACAGAGACCTCCGATATCATAGTGGTGGGTTAACAGAAACCAAGTGGCATCGTGGTGAGTTTCTAGCAGGCATAAATGGGAAGCTAACGACACCTTAGCCGGATCTCTCGCGCTATTTTTTCAGAAGTTGCATGCAACTCAAGCACCAATCGTACGGAAATCAACCATAATTAAACAGAAATTTGGGTGGTAGGTTAACAGAGACCTCCGATATCATAGTGGTGGGTTAACAGAAACCAAGTGGCATCGTGGTGAGTTTCTAGCAGGCATAACTATTTTTTCAGAAGTTGCATGCAAACCAAACACCAATCAAGCGGAAATCAACTATAATTAAACAAAACATTGGGTGGTAGGTTAACAGAAACCTCCGATATCACAGTGGTAGGTTAACAGAAACCAAGCGTCATCGCGGTGAGTTTCTAGCAGGCATTAAGGGGAAGCTATTGACACCTTAGCCGCACCCCTTGCTTAAGTTTTCCACAAGTTGCATGCAAATCAAGCACCAATCGTACGGAAATCAACCATAATTAAACAAAAATTTGGGTGGTAGGTTAACAGAGACCTCCGATATCACAGTGTTGGGTTAACCGAAACCAAGTGCTATCCTGGTGAGTTTTTAGCAGGCATAAATGGGAAGCTAACGACACCTTAGCCGGATCTCTCGCGCTATTTTTTCAGAAGTTGCATGCAACTCAAGCACCAATCGTACGGAAATCAACCATAATTAAACAGAAATTTGGGTGGTAGGTTAACAGAGACTTCCGATATCATAGTGGTGGGTTAACAGAAACCAAGTGACATCGTGGTGAGTTTCTAGCAGCCATTAAGGGGAAGCTATTGACACCTTAGCCGCACCCCTTGCTTAAGTTTTTCACAAGTTGCATGCAAATCAAGCACCAATCGTACGGAAATCAACCATAATTAAACAAAAATTTGGGTGGTAGGTTAACAGAGACCTCCGATATCACAGTGTTGGGTTAACCGAAACCAAGTGCTATCCTGGTGAGTTTCTAGCAGGCATAAAGGGGAAGCTAATGACACCTTAGCCGGATCTCTCACGCTATTTTTTCAGAAGTTGCATGCAACTCAAGCACCAATCGTAAGGAAATCAACCATAATTAAACAAAAATTTGGGTGGTAGGTTAACAGAGACCTCCGATATCACAGTGGTGGGTTAACCGAAACCAAGTGCTATCGTGGTGAGTTTCTAGCAGGCATAAAGGGGAAGCTAACGACACCTTAGCCGGATCTCTCACGCTATTTGTTCAGAAGTGGCATGCACCTCAAGCACCAATCGTACGGAAATCAACCATATTAAGCAGAAATTTGGGTGCTAGGTTAACAGATACCTCCGATATCATAGTGGTGGGTTAACCGAAACCACGTGCTATCATGGTGAGTTTCTAGCAGGCATAAAGGGGAAGCTAACGACACCTTAGCCGCACCCCTTGCTTAAGTTTTTCACAAGTTGCATGCAACTCAAGCACCAATCGTAACGAAATCAACCATAATTAAACAAACATTTGGGTGGTAGATTAACAGAGACCCCCGATATCATAGTGGCGGGTTAACAGAAACCAAGTGCCATCGTGGTGACTTTCTAGCAGGCATAAATGGGAAGCTAACGACACCTTAGCCGGATCTCTCGCGCTATTTTTTCAGAAGTTGCATGCAACTCAAGCACCAATCGTAAGGAAATCAACCATAATTAAACAAAAATTTAGGTGGTAGGTTAACAGAGACCCCCGATATCATAGTGGTGGGTTAACAGAAACCAAGTGCCATCGTGGTGAGTTTCTAGCAGGCATAAATAAGAAGCTAACGACACCTTAGCCGGATCTTTCGCGCTATTTTTTCAGAAGTTGCATGCAACTCAAGCACCAATCGTACGGAAATCAACCATAATTAAACAGAAATTTGGGTGGTAGGTTAACAGAGACCTCCGATATCATAGTGGTGGGTTAACAGACACCAAGTGGCATCGTGGTGAGTTTCTAGCAGGCATAATGGGGACGCTAACGGCACCTCAGCCGGATCTCGTGCGCTATTTTTTCAGAAGTTGCATGCAAACCAAACACCAATCATGCGGAAATCAACTATAATTAAACAAAAAATTGGGTGGTAGGTTAACAGAGACCTCCGACATCACAGTGGTGGGTTAACAGAAACCAAGCGACATCGTGGTGAGTTTCTAGCAGGCATTAAGGGGAAGCTACTGACACCTTAGCCGCACTCCGTGCTTAAGTTTTCAACAAGTTGCATGCAACTCAAGCACCAATCGTACGGAAATCAACCATAATTAAACAGAAATTTGGGTGGCAGGTTAACAGAGACCTCCGATATCATAGTGGTGGGTTAACAGAAACCAAGTGCCATCGTGGTGAGTTTCTAGCAGGCATAAATGGGAAGCTAACGACACCTTAGCCGGATCTCTGGCGCTATTTTTTCAGAAGTTGCATGCAACTCAAGCACCAATCGTAAGGAAATCAACCATAATTAAACAAAAATTTGGGTGGTAGGTTAACAGAGACCTCCGATATCATAGTGGTGGGTTAACAGAAACATAGTTCCATCGTGGTGAGTTTCTAGCAGGCATAAATGGGAAGCTAACGACACCTTAGCCGGATCTCTCGCGATATTTTTTCAGAAGTTGCATGCAACTCAAGCACCAACCGTAAGGAAATCAACCATAATTAAACACAAATTTGGGTGGTAGGTTAACAGAGACCCCCGATATCATAGTGGTGGGTTAAGAGAAACCAAGTTCCATCGTGGTGAGTTTCTAGCAGGCATAAATGGGAAGCTAACGACACCTTAGCCGGATCTCTCGCGCTATTTTTTCAGAAGTTGCATGCAACTCAAGCACCAATCGTAAGGAAATCAACCATAATTAAACAAAAATTTGGGTGGCAGGTTAAAAGAGACCTCCGATATCATAGTGGTGGGTTAACAGAAACCAAGTTCCATCGTGGGGAGTTTCTAGCAGGCATAAATGGGAAGCTAACGACACCTTAGCCGGATCTCTCGCGCTATTTTGTCAGAAGTTGCATGCAACTCAAGCACCAATCGTAAGGAAATCAACCATAATTAAACAAAAATTTGGGTGGTAGGTTAACAGAGACCCCCGATATCATAGTGGTGGGTTAACAGAAACCAAGTGCCATCATGGTGAGTTTCTAGCAGGCATAAATGGGAAGCTAACGACACCTTAGCCGGATCTCTCGCGCTATTTTTTCAGAAGTTGCATGCAACTCAAGCACCAATCGTACGGAAATCAACCATAATTAAACAGAAATTTGGGTGGTAGGTTAACAGAGACCTCCGATATCATAGTGATGGGTTAACAGAAACCAACTGGCATCGTGGTGAGTTTCTAGCAGGCATAAATGGGAAGCTAACGACACCTTAGCCGGATCTCTCGCGCTATTTTTTCAGAAGTTGCATGCAACTCAAGCACCAATCGTACGGAAATCAACCATAATTAAACAGAAATTTGGGTTGTAGGTTAACAGAGACCTCCGATATCATAGTGGTGGGTTAACAGAAACCAAGTGGCATCGTGGTGAGTTTCTAGCAGGCATAACTGGGAAGCTAACGACGCCTCAGCTGGATCTCGCGCGCTATTTTTTCAGAAGTTGCATGCAAACCAAACACCAATCAAGCGGAAATCAACCATAATTAAACAAAACATTGGGTGGTAGGTTAACAGAGGCCTCCGATATCACAGTGGTAGGTTAACAGAAACCAAGCGGTGAGTTTCTAGCAGGCATTAAGGGGAAGCTATTGACACCTTAGCCGCACCCCTTGCTTAAGTTGTCCACAAGTTGCATGCAAATCAAGCACCAATCGTACGGAAATCAACCATAATTAAACAAAAATTTGGGTGGTAGGTTAACAGAGACCTCCGATATCACAGTGTTGGGTTAACCGAAACCAGGTGCTATCCTAGTGAGTTTCTAGCAGGCATAAAGGGGAAGCTAGTGACACCTTAGCCGGATCTCTCACGCTATTTTTTCAGAAGTTGCATGCAACTCAAGCACCAATCGTAAGGAAATCAACCATAAATAAACAAAAATTTGGGTGGTAGGTTAACAGAGACCTCCGATATCACAGTGGTGGGTTAACCGAAACCAAGTACTATCGTGGTAAGTTTCTAGCAGGCATAAAGGGGAAGCTAACGACACCTTAGCCGGATCTCTCACGCTATTTTTTCAGAAGTTGCATGCACCTCAACAACAATCGTACGGAAATCAACCATATTAAGCAGAAATTTGGGTGGTAGGTTAACAGAGACCTCCGATATCATAGTGGTGGGTTAACAGAAACCAAGTGCCATCATGGTGAGTTTCTAGCAGGCATAAATGGGAAGCTAACGACACCTTAGCCGGATCTCTCGCGCTATTTTTTCAGAAGTTGCATGCAACTCAAGCACCAATCGTACGGAAATCAACCATAATTAAACAGAAATTTGGGTGGTAGGTTAACAGAGACCTCCGATATCATAGTGGTGGGTTAACAGAAACCAAGTGGCATCGTGGTGAGTTTCTAGCAGGCATAATGGGGAATCTAACGACGCCTCAGCCGGATCTCGTGCGCTATTTTTTCAGAAGTTGCATGCAAACCAAACACCAATCATGCGGAAATCAACTATAATTAAATAAAAAATTGGGTGGTAGGTTAATAGAGATCTCCGATATCACACTGGTGGGTAAACAGAAACCAAGTGACATCGTGGTGAGTTTCTAGCAGCCATTAAGGGGAAGCTATTGACACCTTAGCCGCATCCCTTGCTTAAGTTTTTCACAAGTTGCATGCCAATCAAGCACCAATCGTACGGAAATCAACCATAATTAAACAAAAATTTGGGTGGTAGGTTAACAGAGACCTCCGATATCACAGTGTTGGGTTAACCGAAACCAAGTGCTATCCTGGTGAGTTTCTAGCAGGCATAAAGGGGAAGCTAATGACACCTTAGCCGGATCTCTCACGCTATTTTTTCAGAAGTTGCATGCAACTCAAGCACCAATCGTAAGGAAATCAACCATAATTAAACAAAAATTTGGGTGGTAGGTTAACAGAGACCTCCGGTATCACAGTGGTGGGTTAACCGAAACCAAGTGCTATCGTGGTGAGTTTCTAGCAGGCATAAAGGGGAAGCTAACGACACTTTAGCCGCATCTCTCACGCTATTTGTTCAGAAGTTGCATGCACCTCAAGCACCAATCGTACGGAAATCAACCATATTAAGCAGAAATTTGGGTGCTAGGTTAACAGATACCTCCGATATCATAGTGGTGGGTTAACCGAAACCACGTGCTATCATGGTGAGTTTCTAGCAGGCATAAAGGGGAAGCTAACGACACCTTAGCCGGATCTCTCGCGCTATTTTTTCAGAAGTTGCATGCAACTCAAGCACCAATCGTAAGGGGAAGCTACTGACACCTTAGCCGCACCCCGTGCTTAAGTTTTCAACTAGTTGCATGCAACTCAAGCACCAATCGTACGGAAATCAACCATAATTAAACAGAAATTTGGGTGGCAGGTTAACAGAGACCTCCGATATCATAGTGGTGCGTTAACAGAAACCAAGTGCCATCATGGTGAGTTTCTAGCAGGCATAAATTTGTAGCTAACGACACCTTACCCGGACCTCTCGCGCTATTTTTTCAGAAGTTGCATGTAACTCAAGCACCAATCGTACGGAAATCAACCACAATTAAACAAAAATTTGGGTGGTAGGTTAACAGAGACCTCCGATATCACAGTGGTGAGTTAACCGACACCAAACGCTATCGTGGTGAGTTTCTAGCAGGCATAAATGGGAAGCATACGACACCTTAGCCGGATCTCTCACGCTATTTTTTCAGAAGTTGCATGCAACTCAAGCACCAATCGTACGGAAATCAACCATAATTAAACAGAAATTCGGGTGGTAGGTTAACAGAGACCTCCGCTATCATAGTGGTGGGTTAACAGAAACCAAGTGGCATCGTGGTGAGTTTCTAGCAGGCATAACTGGGAAGCTAACGACGCCTCAGCCGGATCTCGCGCGCTATTTTTTCAGAAGTTGCATGCAAACCAAACACCAATCAAGCGGAAATCAACCATAATTAAACAAAACATTGGGTGGTAGGTTAACAGAGACCTCCGATATCACAGTGGTAGGTTAACAGAAACCAAGCGTCATCGCGGTGAGTTTCTAGCAGGCATTAAGGGGAAGCTATTGACACCTTAGCCGCACCCCT
This sequence comes from Anomoia purmunda, assembly GCA_951828415.1. NCBI lineage: Eukaryota > Metazoa > Arthropoda > Insecta > Diptera > Tephritidae > Anomoia > Anomoia purmunda. The sequence continues at coordinate 83,782,466 of OX639997.1, read as the reverse complement.
TGCTTAAGTTTTCCACAAGTTGCATGCAAATCAAGCACCAATCGTACGGAAATCAACCATAATTAAACAAAAATTTGGGTGGTAGGTTAACAGAGACCTCCGATATCACAGTGTTGGGTTAACCGAAACCAAGTGCTATCCTGGTGAGGTTCTTTCACGCTATTTTTTCAGAAGTTGCATGCAACTCAAGCACCAATCGTAAGGAAATCAACCATAAATAAACAAAAATTTGGGTGGTAGGTTAACAGAGACCTCCGATATCACAGTGGTGGGTTAACCGAAACCAAGTGCAATCGTGGTGAGTTTCTAGCAGGCATAAAGGGGAAGCTAACGACACCTTAGCCGGATCTCTCACGCTATTTTTTCAGAAGTTGCATGCACCTCAAGCACCAATCGTACGGAAATCAACCATATTAAGCAGAAATTTGGGTGGTAGGTTAACAAAGACCTCCGATATCATAGTGGTGGGTTAACAGAAACCAAGTGCCATCATGGTGAGTTTCTAGCAGGCATAAATGGGAAGCTAACGACACCTTAGCCGGATCTCTCGCGCTATTTTTTCAGAAGTTGCATGCAACTCAAGCACCAATCGTAAGGAAATCAACCATAATTAAACAAAAATTTAGGTGGTAGGTTAACAGAGACCCCCGATATCATAGTGGTGGGTTAACAGAAACCAAGTGCCATCGTGGTGAGTTTCTAGCAGGCATAAATAAGAAACTAACGACACCTTAGCCGGATCTTTCGCGCTATTTTTTCAGAAGTTGCATGCAACTCAAGCACCAATCGTACGGAAATCAACCATAATTAAACAGAAATTTGGGTGGTAGGTTAACAGAGACCTCCGATATCATAGTGGTGGGTTAACAGAAACCAAGTGGCATCGTGGTGAGTTTCTAGCAGGCATAATGGGGACGCTAACGGCACCTCAGCCGGATCTCGTGCGCAATTTTTTCAGAAGTTGCATGCAAACCAAACACCAATCATGCGGAAATCAACTATAATTAAACAAAAAATTGGGTGGTAGGTTAACAGAGACCTCCGATATCACAGTGGTGGGTTAACAGAAACCAAGTGACATCGTGGTGAGTTTCTAGCAGGCATTAAGGGGAAGCTACTGACACCTTAGCCGCACCGCGTGCTTAAGTTTTCCACAAGTTGCATGCAACTCAAGCACCAATCGTACGGAAATCAACCATAATTAAACAGAAATTTGGGTGGCAGGTTAACAGAGACCTCCGATATCATAGTGGTGGGTTAACAGAAACCAAGTGCCATCGTGGTGAGTTTCTAGCAGGCATAAATATGTAGCTAACGACACCTTACCCGGACCTCTCGCGCTATTTTTTCAGAAGTTGCATGTAACTCAAGCACCAATCGTACGGAAATCAACCACAGTTAAACAAAAATTTGGGTTGTAGGTTAACAGAGACCTCCGATATCACAGTGGTGAGTTAACCGACACCAAACGCTATCGCGGTGAGTTTCTAGCAGGCATAAAGGGGAAGCTAACGACACCTTAGCCGGATCTCTCGCGCTATTTTTTCGGAAGTTGCATGCAACTCAATCACCAATCGTACGGAAATCAACCATAATTAAACAGAAATTTGGTTGGTAGGTTAACAGAGACCTCCGGGTTAACAGAAACCAAGTGCCATCTGAGTGAGTTTCTAGCAGGCATAAATGGGAAGCTAACGACACCTTAGCCGGATCTCTCGCGCTATTTGTTCAGAAGTTGCATGCAACTCAAGCACCAATCGTAAGGAAATCAACCATAATTAAACAAAAATTTAGCTGGTAGGTTAACAGAGACCCCCGATATCATAGTGGTGGGTTAACAGAAACCAAGTTCCATCATGGTGAGTTTCTAGCAGGCATAAATGGGAAGCTAGCGACACCTTAGCCGGATCTCTCGCGCTATTTGTTCAGAAGGTGCATGCAACTCAAGCACCAATCGTAAGGAAATCAACCATAATTAAACAAAAATTTAGCTGGTAGGTTAACAGAGACCCCCGATATCATAGTGATGGGTTAACAGAAACCAAGTGCCATCGTGGTGAGTTTCTAGCAGGCATAAATAAGAAGCTAACGACACCTTAGCCGGATCTTTCGCGCTATTTTTTCAGAAGTTGCATGCAACTCAAGCACCAATCGTACGGAAATCAACTATAATTAAACAGAAATTTGGGTGGCAGGTTAACAGTGACCTCCGATATCATAGTGGTGGGTTAACAGAAACCAAGTGGCATCGTGTTGAGTTTCTAGCAGGCATAATGGGGACGCTAACGGCACCTCAGCCGGATCTCGTGCGCTATTTTTTCAAAAGTTGCATGCAAACCAAACACCAATCATGCGGAAATCAACTATAATTAAACAAAAAATTTTGTGGTAGGTTAACAGAGACCTCCGATATCACAGTGGTGGGTTAACAGAAACCAAGTGACATCATGGTGAGTTTCTAGCAGGCATTAAGGGGAAGCTACTGACACCTTAGCCGCACCCCGTGCTTAAGTTTTCCACAAGTTGCATGCAACTCAAGCACCAATCGTACGGAAATCAACCATAATTAAACAAAAAATTGGGTGGTAGGTTAACAGAGACCCCTGATATCATAGTGGTGGGTTAACAGAAACCAAGTGCCATCGTGGTGAGTTTCTAGCACGCATAAATGGGAAGCTAACGACACCGTAGCCGGATCTCTCGCGCTATTTTTTCAGAAGTTGCATGCAACTCAAGCACCAATCGTACGGAAATCAACCATAATTAAACAAAAATTTGGGTGGTAGGTTAACAGAGACCCCCGATATCATAGTGGTGGGTTAACAGAAACCAAGTGCCATCGTGGTGAGTTCCTAGCAGGCATAAATGGGAAGCTAACGACAGCTTATCCGGATCTCTCGCGCTATTTTTTCAGAAGTTGCATGCAAATCAAGCAGCAATCGTACGGAAATCAACCATAATTAAATAGAAATTTGGGTGGTAGGTTAACAGAGACCTCCGATATCATAGTGGTGGGTTAACAGAAACCAAGTGCCATCGTGGTGAGTTTCTAGCAGGCATAAATGGGAAGCTAACGACACCTTAGCCGGATCTCTCGCGCTATTTTTTCAGAAGTTGCATGCAACTCAAGCACCAATCGTAAGGAAATCAACCATAATTAAACAAAAATTTGGGTGATAGGTTAAAAGAGACCCCCGATATCATAGTGGTGGGTTAACAGAAACCAAGTGCCATCGTGGTGAGTTTCTAGTAGGCATAAATGGGAAGCTAACGACACCTTAGCCGGATCTCCCGCGCTATTTTTTCACAAGTTGCATGCAAACCAAACACCAATCGTAAGGAAATCAACCATAATTAAACAAAAATTTGGGTGGTAGGTTAACAGAGACCCCCGATATCATAGTGGTGGGTTAACAGAAACCAAGTGCCATCGTGGTGAGTTCCTAGCAGGCATAAATGGGAAGCTAACGACACCTTAGCCGGATCTCTCGCGCTATTTGTTCAGAAGTTGCATGCAACTCAAGCACTAATCGTACGGAAATCAACCATAATTAAACAGAAATTTGGATGGTAGGTTAACAGAGACCTCCGATATCATAGTGGTGGGTTAACAGAAACCAAGTGCCATCATGGTGAGTTTCTAGCAGGCATAAATGGGAAGCTAACGACACCTTAGCCGGATCTCTCGCGCTATTTTTTCACAAGTTGCATGCAAACCAAACACCAATCGTAAGGAAATCAACCATAATTAAACAAAAATTTGGGTGGTAGGTTAACAGAGACCCCCGATATCATAGTGGTGGGTTAACAGAAACCAAGTGCCATCGTGGTGAGTTCCTAGCAGGCATAAATGGGAAGCTAACGACACCTTAGCCGGATCTCTCGCGCTATTTTTTCAGAAGTTGCATGCAACTCAAACACCAATCGTAAGGAAATCAACCATAATTAAACAAAAATTTGGGTGGTAGGTTAACAGAGACCCCCGATATCATAGTGGTGGGTTAACAGAAACCAAGTTCCATCGTAGTGAGTTTCTAGCAGGCATAAATGGGAAGCTAACGACACCTTAGCCGGATCTCTCGCGCTATTTTTTCAGAAGTTGCATGCAACTCAAGCACCAATCGTAAGGAAATCAACCATAATTAAACAAAAATTTGGGTGGTAGGTTAACAGAGACCTCCGATATCATAGTGGTGGGTTAACAGAAACCAAGTGCCATCGTGGTGAGTTTCTAGCAGGCATAAATGGGAAGCTAACGACACCTTAGCCGGATCTCTCGCGCTATTTTTTCAGAAGTTGCATGCAACTCAAGCACCAATCGTAAGGAAATCAACCATAATTAAACAAAAATTTGGGTGATAGGTTAAAAGAGACCCCCGATATCATAGTGGTGGGTTAACAGAAACCAAGTGCCATCGTGGTGAGTTTCTAGTAGGCATAAATGGGAAGCTAACGACACCTTAGCCGGATCTCCCGCGCTATTTTTTCACAAGTTGCATGCAAACCAAACACCAATCGTAAGGAAATCAACCATAATTAAACAAAAATTTGGGTGGTAGGTTAACAGAGACCCCCGATATCATAGTGGTGGGTTAACAGAAACCAAGTGCCATCGTGGTGAGTTCCTAGCAGGCATAAATGGGAAGCTAACGACACCTTAGCCGGATCTCTCGCGCTATTTGTTCAGAAGTTGCATGCAACTCAAGCACTAATCGTACGGAAATCAACCATAATTAAACAGAAATTTGGATGGTAGGTTAACAGAGACCTCCGATCTCATAGTGGTGGGTTAACAGAAACCAAGTGCCATCATGGTGAGTTTCTAGCAGGCATAAATGGGAAGCTAACGACACCTTAGCCGGATCTCTCGCGCTATTTTTTCACAAGTTGCATGCAAACCAAACACCAATCGTAAGGAAATCAACCATAATTAAACAAAAATTTGGGTGGTAGGTTAACAGAGACCCCCGATATCATAGTGGTGGGTTAACAGAAACCAAGTGCCATCGTGGTGAGTTCCTAGCAGGCATAAATGGGAAGCTAACGACACCTTAGCCGGATCTCTCGCGCTATTTTTTCAGAAGTTGCATGCAACTCAAGCACTAATCGTACGGAAATCAACCATAATTAAACAGAAATTTGGATGGTAGGTTAACAGAGACCTCCGATATCATAGTGGTGGGTTAACAGAAACCAAGTGCCATCATGGTGAGTTTCTAGCAGGCATAAATGGGAAGCTAACGACACCTTAGCCGGATCTCTCGCGCTATTTTTTCAGAAGTTGCATGCAACTCAAGCACCAATCGTAAGGAAATCAACCATAATTAAACAAAAATTTGGGTGGTAGGTTAACAGAGACCCCCGATATCATAGTGGTGGGTTAACAGAAACCAAGTTCCATCGTAGTGAGTTTCTAGCAGGCATAAATGGGAAGCTAACGACACCTTAGCCGGATCTCTCGCGCTATTTCTTCAGAAGTTGCATGCAACTCAAGCACCAATCGTAAGGAAATCAACCATAATTAAACAAAAATTTGGGTGGTGGGTTAACAGAGACCCCCGATATCATAGTGGTGGGTTAACAGAAACCAAGCGCCATCATGGTGAGTTTCTAGCAGGCATAAATAAGAAGGTAACGACACCTTAGCCGGATCTCTCGCGCTATTTTTTCAGAAGTTGCATGCAACTCAAGCACCAATCGTACGGAAATCAACCATAATTAAACAGAAATTTGGATGCTAGGTTAACAGAGACCTAATATATCACAGTGGTGGGTTAACAGAAACCAAGTGACATCGTGGTGAGTTTCTAGCAGGCATTAAGGGGAAGCTACTGACACCTTAGCCGCACCCCGTGCTTAAGTTTTTCAGAAGTTGCATGCAACTCAAGCACCAATCGTACGGAAATCAACCATAATTAAACAGAAATTTGGGTGGTAGGTTAACAGAGACCTCCGATATCATAGTGGTGGGTTAACAGAAACCAAGTGCCATCGTGGTGAGTTTCTAGCAGGCATAAATGGAAAGCTAACGACACCTTAGCCGGATCTCTCGCGCTATTTTTTCAGAAGTTGCATGCAACTCAAGCACCAATCGTAAGGAAATCAACCATAATTAAACAAAAATTTGGGTGATAGGTTAAAAGAGACCCCCGATATCATAGTGGTGGGTTAACAGAAACCAAGTGCCATTGTTGTGAGTTTCTAGTAGGCATAAATGGGAAGCTAACGACACCTTAGCCGGATCTCTCGCGCTATTTTTTCACAAGTTGCATGCAAACCAAACACCAATCGTAAGGAAATCAACCATAATTAAACAAAAATTTGGGTGGTAGGTTAACAGAGACCCCCGATATCATAGTGGTGGGTTAACAGAAACCAAGTTCCATCGTAGTGAGTTTCTAGCAGGCATAAATAAGAAGGTAACGACACCTTAGCCGGATCTCTCGCGCTATTTGTTCAGAAGTTGCATGCAACTCAAGCACCAATCGTACGGAAATCAACCATAATTAAACAGAAATTTGGGTGCTAGGTTAACAGAGACCTAATATATCATAGTGGTGGGTTAACAGAAACCAAGTGGCATCGTGGTGTGTTTCTAGCAGGTATAATAGGGAAGCTAACGACACCTCAGCCGGATCTCGCGCGCTCTTTTTCCAGAAGTTGCATGCAAACCAAACACCAATCATGCGGAAATCAACTATAATTAAACAAAAAATTGGGTGGTAGGTTAACAGAGACCTCCGATATCACAGTGGTGGCTTAACAGAAACCAAGTGACATCGTGGTGAGTTTCTAGCAGGCATTAAGGGGAAGCTACTGACACCTTAGCCGCACCCCGTGCTTAAGTTTTCCACAAGTTGCATGCAACTCAAGCACCAATCGTACGGAAATCAACCATAATTAAACAGAAATTTGGGTGGTAGGTTAACAGAGACCTCCGATATCATAGTGGTGGGTTAACAGAAACCAAGTGCCATCGTGGTGAGTTTCTAGCAGGCATAAATTTGTAGCTAACGACACCTTACCCGGACCTCTCGCGCTATTTTTTCAGAAGTTGCATGCAACTCAAGCACCAATCGTACGGAAATCAACCATAATTAAACAGAAATTTGGTTGGTAGGTTAACAGAGACCTCCGATATCATAGTGGTGGGTTAACAGAAACCAAGTGCCATCGTGGTGAGTTTCTAGCAGGCATAAATGGGAAGCTAACGACACCTTAGCCGGATCTCTCGCGCTATTTTTTCAGAAGTTGCAAGCAACTCAAGCACCAATCGTACGGAAATCAACCATAATTAAACAAAAATTTGGGTGTTAGGTTAACAGAGACCCCTGATATCATAGTGGTGGGTTAACAGAAACCAAGTGCCATCGTGGTGAGTTTCTAGCACGCATAAATGGGAAGCTAACGACACCGTAGCCGGATCTCTCGCGCTATTTTTTCAGAAGTTGCATGCAACTCAAGCACCAATCGTACGGAAATCAACCATAATTAAACAAAAATTTGGGTGGTAGGTTAACAGAGACCCCCGATATCATAGCGGTGGGTTAACAGAAACCAAGTGCCATCGTGGTGAGTTCCTAGCAGGCATAAATGGGAAGCTAACGACGTCTTAGCCGGATCTCTCGCGCTATTTTTTCAGAAGTTGCATGCAACTCAAGCACCAATCGTACGGAAATCAACCATAATTAAACAGAAATTTGGGTGGTAGGTTAACAGAGACCTCCGATATCATAGTGGTTGGTTAACAGAAACCACGTGCCATCAAGGTGAGTTTCTAGCAGGCATAAATTTGAAGCTAACGACACCTTACCCGGATCTCTCGCGCTATTTTTTCAGAAGTTGCATGCAAATCAAGCAGCAATCGTACGGAAATCAACCATAATTAAATAGAAATTTGGGTGGTAGGTTAACAAAGACCTCCGATATCATAGTGGTGGGTTAACAGAAACCAAGTGCCATCATGGTGAGTTTCTAGCAGGCATAAATGGGAAGCTAACGACACCTGAGCCGGATCTCTCGCGCTATTTTTTCACAAGTTGCATGCAAACCAAACAACCATAATTAAACAAAAATTTGGGTGGTAGGTTAACAGAGACCCCCGATATCATAGTGGTGGGTTAACAGAAACCAAGTGCCATCGTGGTGAAATTTGGGTACTAGGTTAACAGAGACCTAATATATCATAGTGGTGGGTTAACAGAAACCAAGTGGCATCATGGTGTGTTTCTAGCAGGTATAATGGGGAAGCTAACGACACCTCAGCCGGATCTCGCGCGCTATTTTTTCAGAAGTTGCATGCAAACCAAACACCAATCAAGCGGAAATCAACCATAATTAAACAAAACATTGGGTGGTAGGTTAACAGAGACCTCCGATATCACAGTGGTAGGTTAACAGAAACCAAGCGTCATCGCGGTGAGTTTCTAGCAGGCATCAAGGGGAAGCTACTGACACCTTAGCCGCACCCCGTGCTTAAGTTTTCCACAAGTTGCATGCAACTCAAGCACCAATCGTACGGAAATCAACCATAATTAAACACAAATTTGGGTGGTAGGTTAACAGAGACCTCCGATATCACAAGGGTGGGTTAACCGAAACCAAGTTCCATCGTAGTGAGTTTCTAGCAGGCATAAATGGGAAGCTAACGACACCTTAGCCGGATCTCTCGCGATATTTTTTCAGAAGTTGCATGCAACTCAAGCACCAATCGTAAGGAAATCAACCATAATTAAACAAAAATTTGGGTGGTGGGTTAACAGAGACCCCCGATATCATAGTGGTGGGTTAACAGAAACCAAGTGCCATCGTGGTGAGTTTCTAGCCGGCATAAATAAGAAGCTAGCGACACCTTAGCCGGATCTCTCGCGCTATTTTTTCAGAAGTTGCATGCAACTCAAGCACCAATCGTACGGAAATCAACCATAATTAAACAGAAATTTGGGTGCTAGGTTAACAGAGACCTAATATATCATAGTGGTGGGTTAACAGAAACCAAGTGGCATCGTGGTGTGTTTCTAGCAGGTATAATGGGGAAGCTAACGACACTTCAGCCGGATCTCGCGCGCTATTTTTTCAGAAGTTGCATGCAAACCAAACACCAATCATGCGGAAATCAACTATAATTAAACAAAAAATTGGGTGGTAGGTTAACAGAGACCTCCGATATCACAGTGGTGGGTTAACAGAAACCAAGTGACATCGTGGTGAGTTTCTAGCAGGCATTAAGGGGAAGCTACTGACACCTTAGCCGCACCCCGTGCTTAAGTTTTCCACAAGTTGCATGCAACTCAAGCACCAATCGTACGGAAATCAACCATAATTAAACAGAAATTTGGGTGGTAGGTTAACAGAGACCTCCGATATCATAGTGGTGGGTTAACAGAAACCAAGTGCCATCGCGGTGAGTTTCTAGCAGGCATAAATTTGTAGCTAACGACACCTTACCCGGACCTCTCGCGCTATTTTTTCAGAAGTTGCATGTAACTCAAGCACCAATCGTACGGAAATCAACCATAATTAAACAAAAATTTGGGTGGTAGGTTAACAGAGACCTCCGATATCACAGTGGTGGGTTAACCGAAACCAAATGCTATCGTGGTGAGTTTCTAGCTGGCATAAAGGGGAAGCTAACGACACCTTAGCCGGATCTCTCGCGCTATTTTTTCAGAAGTTGCATGCAACTCAAGCACCAATCGTACGGAAATCAACCATAATAAAACAGAAATTTGGTTGGTAGGTTACAGAGACCTCCGATATCATAGTGGGGGGTTAACAGAAACCAAGTGCCATCGTGGTGAGTTTCTAGCAGGCATAAATAAGAAGCTAGCGACACCTTAGCCGGATCTCTCGCGCTATTTTTTCAGAAGTTGCATGCAACTCAAGCACCAATCGTACGGAAATCAACCATAATTAAACAGAAATTTGGGTGCTAGGTTAACAGAGACCTAATATATCATAATGGTGGGTTAACAGAAACCAAGTGGCATCGTGGTGTGTTTCTAGCAGGTATAATGGGGAAGCTAACGACACCTTAGCCGGATCTCTCGCGCTATTTTTTCAGAAGTTGCATGCAACTCAAGCACCAATCGTACGGAAATCAACTATAATTAAACAAAAAATTGGGAGGTAGGTTAACAGAGACCTCCGATATCACAGTGGTGGGTTAACAGAAACCAAGTGACATCGTGGTGACTTTCTAGCAGGCATTAAGGGGAAGCTACTGACACCTTAGCCGCACCCCGTGCTTAAGTTTTTCAGAAGTTGCATGCAACTCAAGCACCAATCGTACGGAAATCAACCATAATTAACCCTGCTGTTAGGTTAAAAAAAACTTACGAATCTTAGGTTAGAGGACCATTTGGTCCATACTGCAGTTGTCATACAAAATAACAATTTAATCTTAGTCTTTATATTTAGTTTGGTTCAATACTTGCTAAATATTATTATTTTATTATTTACTCAACTCTGGTAAAACCCAGCACCAGTGGCCTGCTCTAAAAATGCTTCAAGTTCAGGAGCTCGAAAGCGAGGAATTGGTATTTGCTGCAAGTCTAAGTCTGATGTAAAATGCTGCATTTGCAGTGCGTTTATTTGCAAAACCAACCGAAAAACATTTTTTTGCTCATCATGTAGTGCCAAAAAATATCGAACAAACTAATAAATACTTATTTTTGGAAAATTAATGTAAAGAAAATCAAAGAAAATATACTATGGACCAAATGGTCCCTTAACCTAAGATTCGTAATTTTCAATTTATCTTAGTCCAGTTTTAAGTCAGAGAATTAAATTTTCGCACATAATATTGTTTTATAAAAAGACCACCTGAGCTGAAAAATTTAGACAGTATATATCACCGTTCCAAAGTTACAAAGAAAACAAAAAAAAAATTGGACCAAATGGTCTTAACCTAACAGCAGGGTTAAACAGAAATTTGGGTGGTAGGTTAACAGAGACCTCCGATATCATAGTGGTGGGTTAACAGAAACCAAGTGCCATCGTGGTGAGTTTCTAGCAGGCATAAATGGGAAGCTAACGACACCTTAGCCGGATCTCTCGCGCTATGTTTTCAGAAGTTGCATGCAACTCAAGCACCAATCGTACGGAAATCAACCATAATTAAACAAAAATTTGGGTGGTAGGTTAACAGAGACCCCCGATATCATAGTGGTGGGTTAACAGAAACCAAGTGCCATCGTGGTGAGTTTCTAGCACGCATAAATGGGAAGCTAACGACACCGTAGCCGGATCTCTCGCGCTATTTTTTCAGAAGTTGCATGCAACTCAAGCACCAATCGTACGGAAATCAACCATAATTAAACAAAAATTTGGGTGGTAGGTTAACAGAGACCCCCGATATCATAGTGGTGGGTTAACAGAAACCAAGTGCCATCGTGGTGAGTTCCTAGCAGGCATAAATGGGAAGCTAATGACAGCTTATCCGGATCTCTCGCGCTATTTTTTCAGAAGTTGCATGCAACTCAAGCACCAATCGTACGGAAATCAACCATAATTAAACAGAAATTTGGGTGGTAGGTTAACAGAGACCTCCGATATCATAGTGGTGGGTTAACAGAAACCAAGTGCCATCAAGGTGAGTTTCTAGCAGGCATAAATTTGAAGCTAATGACACCTTACCCGGATCTCTCGCGCTATTTTTTCAGAAGTTGCATGCAAATCAAGCAGCTATCGTACGGAAATCAACCATAATTAAATAGAAATTTGGGTGGTAGGTTAACAGAGACCTCCGATATCATAATGGTGGGTTAACAGAAACCAAGTGCCATCGTGGTGAGTTTCTAGCAGGCATAAATGGAAAGCTAACGACACCTTAGCCGGATCTCTCGCGCTATTTTTTCAGAAGTTGCATGCAACTCAAGCACCAATCGTAAGGAAATCAACCATAATTAAACAAAAATTTGGGTGATAGGTTAAAAGAGACCCCCGATATCATAGTGGTGGGTTAACAGAAACCAAGTGCCATCGTTGTGAGTTTCTAGTAAGCATAAATGGGAAGCTAACGACACCTTAGCCGGATCTCTCGCGCTATTTTTTCACAAGTTGCATGCAAACCAAACACCAATCGTAAGGAAATCAACCATAATTAAACAAAAATTTGGGTGGTAGGTTAACAGAGACCCCCGATATCATAGTGGTGGGTTAACAGAAACCAAGTTCCATCGTAGTGAGTTTCTAGCAGGCATAAATAAGAAGGTAACGACACCTTAGCCGGATCTCTCGCGCTATTTTTTCAGAAGTTGCATGCAACTCAAGCACCAATCGTACGTAAATCAACCATAATTAAACAGAAATTTGGGTGCTAGGTTAACAGAGACCTAATATATCATAGTGGTGGGTTAACAGAAACCAAGTGGCATCGTGGTGTGTTTCTAGCAGGTATAATGGGGAAGCTAACGACACCTCAGCCGGATCTCGCGCGCTCTTTTTTCAGAAGTTGCATGCAAACCAAACACCAATCATGCGGAAATCAACTATAATTAAACAAAAAATTGGGTGGTAGGTTAACAGAGACCTCCGATATCACAGTGGTGGTTTAACAGAAACCAAGTGACATCGTGGTGAGTTTCTAGCAGGCATTAAGGGGAAGCTACTGACACCTTAGCCGCACCCCGTGCTTAAGTTTTCCACAAGTTGCATGCAACTCAAGCACCAATCGTACGGAAATCAACCATAATTAAACAGAAATTTGGGTGGTAGGTTAACAGAGACCTCCGATATCATAGTGGTGGGTTAACAGAAACCAAGTGCCATCGTGGTGAGTTTCTAGCAGGCATAAATTTGTAGCTAACGACACCTTACCCGGACCTCTCGCGCTATTTTTTCAGAAGTTGCATGTAACTCAAGCACCAATCGTACGGAAATCAACCATAATTAAACAAAAATTTGGGTGGTAGGTTAACAGAGACCTCCAATATCACAGTGGTGGGTTAACCGAAACCAAACGCTATCGTGGTGAGTTTCTAGCAGGCAAAAAGGGGAAGCTAACGACACCTTAGCCGGATCTCTCGCGCTATTTTTTCAGAAGTTGCATGCAACTCAAGCACCAATCGTACGGAAATCAACCATAATTAAACAGAAATTTGGTTGGTAGGTTAACAGAGACCTCCGATATCATAGTGGTGGGTTAACAGAAACCAAGTGCCATCGTGGTGAGTTTCTAGCAGGCATAAATGGGAAGCTAACGACACCTTAGCCGGATCTCTCGCGCTATTTTTTCAGAAGTTGCAAGCAACTCAAGCACCAATCGTACGGAAATCAACCATAATTAAACAAAAATTTGGGTGTTAGGTTAACAGAGACCCCTGATATCATAGTGGTGGGTTAACAGAAACCAAGTGCCATCGTGGTGAGTTTCTAGCACGCATAAATGGGAAGCTAACGACACCGTAGCCGCATCTCTCGCGCTATTTTTTCAGAAGTTGCATGCAACTCAAGCACCAATCGTACGGAAATCAACCATAATTAAACAAAAATTTTGGTGGTAGGTTAACAGAGACCCCCGATATCATAGTGGTGGGTTAACAGAAACCAAGTGCCATCGTGGTGAGTTCCTAGCAGGCATAAATGGGAAGCTAACGACGTCTTAGCCGGATCTCTCGCGCTATTCTTTCAGAAGTTGCATGCAACTCAAGCACCAATCGTACGGAAATCAACCATAATTAAACAGAAATTTGGGTGGTAGGTTAACAGAGACCTCCGATATCATAGTGGTGGGTTAACAGAAACCACGTGCCATCAAGGTGAGTTTCTAGCAGGCATAAATTTGAAGCTAACGACACCTTACCCGGATCTCTCGCGCTATTTTTTCAGAAGTTGCATGCAAATCAAGCAGCAATCGTACGGAAATCAACCATAATTAAATAGAAATTTGGGTGGTAGGTTAACAAAGACCTCCGATATCATAGTGGTGGGTTAACAGAAACCAAGTGCCATCATGGTGAGTTTCTAGCAGGCATAAATGGGAAGCTAACGACACCTGAGCCGGATCTCTCGCGCTATTTTTTCAGAAGTTGCATGCAACTCAAGCACCAATCGTAAGGAAATCAACCATAATTAAACAAAAATTTGGGTGATAGGTTAAAAGATACCCCCGATATCATAGTGGTGGGTTAACAGAAACCAAGTGCCATCGTGGTGAGTTTCTAGTAGGCATAAATGGGTAGCTAACGACACCTTAGCCGGATCTCTCGCGCTATTTTTTCACAAGTTGCATGCAAACCAAACACCAATCGTAAGGAAATCAACCATAATTAAACAAAAATTTGGGTGGTAGGTTAACAGAGACCCCCGATATCATAGTGGTGGGTTAACAGAAACCAAGTGCCATCGTGGTGAAATTTGGGTGCTAGGTTAACAGAGACCTAATATATCATAGTGGTGGGTTAACAGAAACCAAGTGGCATCATGGTGTGTTTCTAGCAGGTATAATGGGGAAGCTAACGACACCTCAGCCGGATCTCGCGCGCTATTTTTTCAGAAGTTGCATGCAAACCAAACACCAATCATGCGGAAATCAACTATAATTAAACAAAAAATTGGGTGGTAGGTTAACAGAGACCTCCGATATCACAGTGGTGGGTTAACAGAAACCAAGTGACATCGTGGTGAGTTTCTAGCAGGCATCAAGGGGAAGCTACTGACACCTTAGCCGCACCCCGTGCTTAAGTTTTCCACAAGTTGCATGCAACTCAAGCACCAATCGTATGGAAATCAACCATAATTAAACAGAAATTTTGGTGGTAGGTTAACAGAGACCCCCGATATCATATTGGTGGGTTAACAGAAACCAAGTGCCATCATGGTGAGTTTCTAGCAGGCATAAATGGGAAGCTAACGACACCTTAGCCGGATCTCTCGCGCTATTTTTTCAGAAGTTGCATGCAACTCAAGCACCAATCGTAAGGAAATCAACCATAATTAAACAAAAATTTGGGTGGTAGGTTAACAGAGACCCCCGATATCATAGTGGTGGGTTAACAGAAACCAAGTGCCATCGTGGTGAGTTTCTAGCAGGCATAAATAAGAAGCTAGCGACACCTTAGCCGGATCTCTCGCGCTATTTTTTCAGAAGTTGCATGCAACTCAAGCACCAATTGTAAGGAAATCAACCATAATTAAACAAAAATTTGGGTGGTGGGTTAACAGAGACCCCCGATATCACAGTGGTGGGTTAACAAAAACCAAGTTCCATCGTGGTGAGTTTCTAGCAGGCATAAATGGGAAGCTAACGACACCTTAGCCGGATCTCTCGCGATATTTTTTCAGAAGTTGCATGCAACTCAAGCACCAATCGTACGGAAATCAACCATAATTAAACAAAAATTTGGGTGGTCGGTTAACAGAGACCTCCGATATCACAGTGGTGGGTTAACCGAAACCAAATGCTATCGTGGTGAGTTTCTAGCAGGCATAAAGGGGAAGCTAACGACACCTTAGCCGGATCTCTCGCGCTATTTTTTCAGAAGTTGCATGCAACTCAAGCACCAATCGTACGGAAATCAACCATAATAAAACAGAAATTTGGTTGGTAGGTTAACAGAGACCTCCGATATCATAGTGGTGGGTTAACAGAAACCAAGTGCCATCGTGGTGAGTTTCTAGCAGGCATAAATGGGAAGCTAACGACACCTTAGCCGGATCTCTCGCGGTATTTTTTCAGAAGTTGCATGCAACTCAAGCCCCAATCGTACGGAAATCAACCATAATTAAACAAAAATTTGGGTGGTAGGTTAACAGAGACCCCTGATATCATAGTGGTGGGTTAACAGAAACCAAGTGCCATCGTGGTGAGTTTCTAGCACGCATAAATGGGAAGCTAACGACACCGTAGCCGGATCTCTCGCGCTATTTTTTCAGAAGTTGCATGCAACTCAAGCACCAATCGTACGGAAATCAACCATAATTAAACAGAAATTTGGGTGGTAGGTTAACAGAGACCTCCGATATCATAGTGGTGGGTTAACAGAAACCAAGTGCCATCAAGGTGAGTTTCTAGCAGGCATAAATTTGAAGCTAACGACACCTTACCCGGATCTCTCGCGCTATTTTTTCAGAAGTTGCATGCAAATCAAGCAGCAATCGTACGGAAATCAACCATAATTAAATAGAAATTTGGGTGGTAGGTTAACAGAGACCTCCGATATCATAGTGGTGGGTTAACAGAAACCAAGTGCCATCGTGGTGAGTTTCTAGCAGGCATAAATGGGAAGCTAACGACACCTTAGCCGGATCTCTCGCGCTATTTTTTCAGAAGTTGCATGCAACTCAAGCACCAATCGTAAGGAAATCAACCATAATTAAACACAAATTTGGGTGAAAGGTTAAAAGAGACCCCCGATATCATAGTGGTGGGTTAACAGAACCCAAGTGCCATCGTGGTGAGTTTCTAGTAGGCATAAATGGGAAGCTAACGACACATTAGCCGGATCTCTCGCGCTATTTTTTCACAAGTTGCATGCAAACCAAACACCAATCGTAAGGAAATCAACCATAATTAAACAAAAATTTGGGTGGTAGGTTAACAGAGACCCCCGATATCATAGTGGTGGGTTAACAGAAACCAAGTGCCATCGTGGTGAGTTCCTAGCAGGCATAAATGGGAAGCTAACGACACCTTAGCCGGATCTCTCGCGCTATTTTTTCAGAAGTTGCATGCAGCTCAAGCACTAATCGTACGGAAATCAACCATAATTAAACAGAAATTTGGAAGGTAGGTTAACAGAGACCTCCGATATCATAGTGGTGGGTTAACAGAAACCAAGTGCCATCATGGTGAGTTTCTAGCAGGCATAAATGGGAAGCTAACGACACCTTAGTCGCACCCCTTGCTTAAGTTTTTCACAAGTTGCATGCAAATCAAGCACCAATCGTACGGAAATCAACCATAATTAAACAAAAATTTGGGTGGTAGGTTAACAGAGACCTCCGATATCACAGTGGTGGGTTAACCGAAACCAAGTGCTATCGTGGTGAGTTTCTAGCAGGCATAAAGGGGAAGCTAACGACTTCTTAGCCGGATCTCTCGCGCTATTTTTTCAGAAGTTGCATGCAACTCAAGCACCAATCGTACGGAAATCAACCATAATTAAACAAAAATTTGGGTGGTAGGTTAACAGAGACCTCCGATATCATAGTGGTGGGTTAACAGAAACCAAGTGCCATCGTGGTGAGTTTCTAGCAGGCATAAATTTTAAGCTAACGACACCTTAGCCGGATCTCTCGCGCTATTTTTTCAGAAGTTGCATGCAACTCAAGCACCAGTCGTAAGGAAATCAACCATAATTAAACAAAAATTTGGGTGGTAGGTTAACAGAGACACCCGATATCATAGTGGTGGGTTAACAGAAACCAAATGCCATCGTGGTGAGTTTCTAGCAGGCATAAATGGGAAGCTAACGACACCTTAGCCGGATCTCTCGCGCAATTTTTTCAGAAGTTGCATGCAACTCAAGCACCAATCGTAAGGTAATCAACCATAATTAAATAGAAATTTGGGTGGTAGGTTAACAGAGACCTCCGATATCGTAGTGTTGGGTTAACAGAAACCAAGTGCCATCGTGGTGAGTTTCTAGCAGGCATAAATGGGAAGCTAACGACACCTTAGCCGGATCTCTCGCGCTATTTTTTCAGAAGTTGCATGCAACTCAAGCACCAATCGTAAGGAAATCAACCATAATTAAACAAAAATTTTGGTGGTGGGTTAACAGAAACCAAGTGCCATCGTGGTGAGTTTCTAGCAGGCATAAATGGGAAGCTAACGACACCTAGCCGGATCTCTCGCGCTATTTTTCAAGCACCAATCGTACGGAAATCAACCATAATTAAACAGAAATTTGGGTGGTAGGTTAAAATAGACCTCCAATATCATAGTGGTGGGTTAACAGAAACCAAGTGCCATCGTGGTGAGTTTCTAGCAGGCATAAATGGGAAGCCAACGACACCTTAGCCGGATCTCTCGCGCTATTTTTTCAGAAGTTGCATGCAAATCAAGCAGCACTCGACCGGAAATCAACCATAATTAAATAGAAATTTGGGTGCCAGGTTAACAGAGACCTCCGATATCATAGTGGTGGGTTAACAGAAACCAAGTGCCATCGTGGTGAGTTTCTAGAAGGCATAAATGGGAAGCTAACGACACCTTAGCCGGATCTCTCGCGCTATTTTTTCAGAAGTTGCATGCAACTCAAGCACCAATCGTACGCAAATCAACCATAATTAAACAAAAATTTGGGTGGTAGGTTAACAGAGACACCCGATATCATAGTGGTGGGTTAACAGAAACCAAGTGCCATCGTGGTGAGTTTCTAGCAGGCATAAATAAGAAGCTAGCGACACCTTAGCCGGATCTCTCGCGCTATTTTTTCAGAAGTTGCATGCAACTCAAGCACCAATCTTACGGAAATCAACCATAATTAAACAGAAATTTGGGTGCTAGGTTAACAGAGACCTAATATATCATAGTGGTGGGTTAACAGAAGCCAAGTGGCATCATGGTGTGTTTCTAGCAGGTATAATGGGGAAGCTAACGACACTTCAGCCGGATCTCGCGCGCTATTTTTTCAGAAGTTGCATGCAAACCAAACACCAATCATGCGGAAATCAACTATAATTAAACAAAAAATTGGGTGGTAGGTTAACAGAGACCTCCGATATCACAGTGGTGGGTTAACAGAAACCAAGTGACATCGTGGTGAGTTTCTAGCAGGCATTAAGGGGAAGCTACTGACACCTTAGCCGCACCCCGTGCTTAAGTTTTCCACAAGTTGCATGCAACTCAAGCACCAATCGTACGGAAATCAACCATAATTAAACAGAAATTTGGGTGGTAGGTTAACAGAGACCTCCGATATCATAGTGGTGGGTTAACAGAAACCAAGTGCCATCGCGGTGAGTTTCTAGCAGGCATAAATTTGTAGCTAACGACACCTTACCCGGACCTCTCGCGCTATTTTTTCAGAAGTTGCATGTAACTCAAGCACCAATCGTACGGAAATCAACCATAATTAAACAAAAATTTGGGTGGTAGGTTAACAGAGACCTCCGATATCACAGTGGTGGGTTAACCGAAACCAAATGCTATCGTGGTGAGTTTCTAGCAGGCATAAAGGGGAAGCTAACGACACCTTAGCCGGATCTCTCACGCTATTTTTTCAGAAGTTGCATGCAACTCAAGCACCAATCGTACGGAAATCAACCATAATAAAACAGAAATTTGGTTGGTAGGTTAACAGAGACCTCCGATATCATAGTGGTGGGTTAACAGAAACCAAGTGCCATCGTGGTGAGTTTCTAGCAGGCATAAATGGGAAGCTAACGACACCTTAGCCGGATCTCTCGCGCTATTTTTTCAGAAGTTGCATGCAACTCAAGCCCCAATCGTACGGAAATCAACCATAATTAAACAAAAATTTGGGTGGTAGGTTAACAGAGACCCCTGATATCATAGTGGTGGGTTAACAGAAACCAAGTGCCATCGTGGTGAGTTTCTAGCACGCATAAATGGGAAGCTAACGACACCGTAGCCGGATCTCTCGCGCTATTTTTTCAGAAGTTGCATGCAACTCAAGCACCAATCGTACGGAAATCAACCATAATTAAACAAAAATTTGGGTGGTAGGTTAACAGAGACCCCCGATATCATAGTGGTGGGTTAACAGAAACCAAGTGCCAGCGTGGTGAGTTCCTAGCAGGCATAAATGGGAAGCTAACGACAGCTTATCCGGATCTCTCGCGCTATTTTTTCAGAAGTTGCATGCAACTCAAGCACCAATCGTACGGAAATCAACCATAATTAAACAGAAATTTGGGTGGTAGGTTAACAGAGACCTCCGATATCATAGTGGTGGGTTAACAGAAACCAAGTGCCATCAAGGTGAGTTTCTAGCAGGCATAAATTTGAAGCTAACGACACCTTACCCGGATCTCTCGCGCTATTTTTTCAGAAGTTGCATGCAAATCAAGCAGCAATCGTACGGAAATCAACCATAATTAAATAGAAATTTGGGTGGTAGGTTAACAGAGACCTCCGATATCATAGTGGTGGGTTAACAGAAACCAAGTGCCATCGTGGTGAGTTTCTAGCAGGCATAAATGGGAAGCTAACGACACCTTAGCCGGATCTCTCGCGCTATTTTTCAGAAGTTGCATGCAACTCAAGCACCAATCGTAAGGAAATCAACCATAATTAAACAAAAATTTGGGTGAAAGGTTAAAAGAGGCCCCCGATATCATAGTGGTGGGTTAACAGAACCCAAGTGCCATCGTGGTGAGTTTCTAGTAGGCATAAATGGGAAGCTAACGACACATTAGCCGGATCTCTCGCGCTATTTTTTCACAAGTTGCATGCAAATCAAGCACCAATCGTACGGAAATCAACCATAATTAAACAAAAATTTGGGTGGTAGGTTAACAGAGACCTCCGATATCACAGTGGTGGGTTAACCGAAACCAAGTGCTATCGTGGTGAGTTTCTAGCAGGCATAAAGGGGAAGCTAACGACTTCTTAGCCGGTTCTCTCGCGCTATTTTTTCAGAAGATGCATGCAACTCAAGCACCAATCGTACGGAAATCAACCATAATTAAACAAAAATTTGGGTGGTAGGTTAACAGAGACCTCCGATATCATAGTGGCGGGTTAACAGAAACCAAGTGCCATCGTGGTGAGTTTCTAGCAGGCATAAATGGGAAGCTAACGACACCTTAGCCGGATCTCTCGCGCAATTTTTTCAGAAGTTGCATGCAACTCAAGCACCAATCGTAAGGTAATCAACCATAATTAAATAGAAATTTGGGTGGTAGGTTAACAGAGACCTCCGATATCGTAGTGTTGGGTTAACAGAAACCAAGTGCCATCGTGGTGAGTTTCTAGCAGGCATAAATGGGAAGCTAACGACACCTTAGCCGGATCTCTCGCGCTATTTTTTCAGAAGTTGCATGCAACTCAAGCACCAATCGTAAGGAAAGCTAACGACACCTAGCCGGATCTCTCGCGCTATTTTTCAAGCACCAATCGTACGGAAATCAACCATAATTAAACAGAAATTTGGGTGGTAGGTTAACAGAGACCTCCAATATCATAGTGGTGGGTTAACAGAAACCAAGTGCCATCGTGGTGAGTTTCTAGCAGGCATAAATGGGAAGCCAACGACACCTTAGCCGGATCTCTCGCGCTATTTTTTCAGAAGTTGCATGCAAATCAAGCAGCACTCGACCGGAAATCAACCATAATTAAATAGAAATTTGGGTGCCAGGTTAACAGAGACCTCCGATATCATAGTGGTGGGTTAACAGAAACCAAGTGCCATCGTGGTGAGTTTCTAGAAGGCATAAATGGGAAGCTAACGACACCTTAGCCGGATCTCTCGCGCTATTTTTTCAGAAGTTGCATGCAACTCAAGCACCAATCGTACGCAAATCAACCATAATTAAACAAAAATTTGGGTGGTAGGTTAACAGAGACACCCGATATCATAGTTGTGGGTTAACAGAAACCAAGTGACATCATGGTGAGTTTCTAGCAGGCATAAATGGGAAGCTAACGACACCTTAGTCGCACCCCTTGCTTAAGTTTTTCACAAGTTGCATGCAAATCAAGCACCAATCGTACGGAAATCAACCATAATTAAACAAAAATTTGGGTGGTAGGTTAACAGAGACCTCCGATATCACAGTGGTGGGTTAACCGAAACCAAGTGCTATCGTGGTGAGTTTCTAGCAGGCATAAAGGGGAAGCTAACGACTTCTTAGCCGGATCTCTCGCGCTATTTTTTCAGAAGTTGCATGCAACTCAAGCACCAATCGTACGGAAATCAACCATAATTAAACAAAAATTTGGGTGGTAGGTTAACAGAGGCCTCCGATATCATAGTGGTGGGTTAACAGAAACCAAGTGCCATCGTGGTGAGTTTCTAGCAGGCATAAATGGGAAGCTAACGACACCTTAGTCGCACCCCTTGCTTAAGTTTTTCACAAGTTGCATGCAAATCAAGCACCAATCGTAAGGAAATCAACCATAATTAAACAAAAATTTAGGTGGTGGGTTAACAGAAACCAAGTGCCATCGTGGTGAGTTTCTAGCAGGCATAAATGGGAAGCCAACGACACCTTAGCCGGATCTCTCGCGCTATTTTTTCAGAAGTTGCATGCAAATCAAGCAGCACTCGACCGGAAATCAACCATAATTAAATAGAAATTTGGGTGGCAGGTTAACAGAGACCTCCGATATCTTAGTGGTGGGTTAACAGAAACCAAGTGCCATCGTGGTGAGTTTCTAGAAGGCATAAATGGGAAGCTAACGACACCTTAGCCGGATCTCTCGCGCTATTTTTTCAGAAGTTGCATGCAACTCAAGCACCAATCGTACGCAAATCAACCATAATTAAACAAAAATTTGGGTGGTAGGTTAACAGAGACACCCGATATCATAGTGGTGGGTTAACAGAAACCAAGTGCCATCGTTGTGAGTTTCTAGTAGGCATAAATGGGAAGCTATTGACACCTTAGTCGCACCCCTTGCTTAAGTTTTTCACAAGTTGCAAATCAAGCACCAATCGTACGGAAATCAACCATAATTAAACAAAAATTTGGGTGGTAGGTTAACAGAGACCTCCGATATCACAGTGGTGGGTTAACCGAAACCAAGTGCTATCGTGGTGAGTTTCTAGCAGGCATAAAGGGGAAGCTAACGACTTCTTAGCCGGATCTCTCGCGCTATTTTTTCAGAAGTTGCATGCAACTCTAGCACCAATCGTACGGAAATCAACCATAATTAAACAAAAATTTGGGTGGTAGGTTAACAGAGACATCCGATATCATAGTGGTGGGTTAACAGAAACCAAGTACCATCGTGGCGAGTTTCTAGCAGGCATAAATTTGAAGCGAACGACACCTTACCCGGATCTCTCGCGTTTTGTTCAGAAGTTGCATGCAAATCAAGCACCAATCGTACGGAAATCAACCATAATTAAACAAAAATTTGGGTGGTAGGTTAACAGAGACCTCCGATATCACAGTGGTGGGTTAACCGAAACCAAGTACTATCATGGTGAGTTTCTAGCAGGCATAAAGGGGAAGCTAACGACACTTTAGCCGGATCTCTCGCGCTATTTTTTCAGAAGTTGCATGCAACTCAAGCATCAATCGTATGGAAATCAACAATAATTAAACAGAAATTTGGGTGGTAGGTTAACAGAGACCTCCGTTATCGTAGTGTTGGGTTAACAGAAACCAAGTGGCATCATGGTGAGTTTCTAGCAGGCATAAATGGGAAGCTAACGACACCTTAGCCGGATCTCACGCGCTATTTTTTCAGAAGTTGCATGCAAATCAAGCACCAATCGTTAGGAAATCAACCATAATTAAACACAAATTTGGGTGGTAAGTTAACAGAGACCTCCGTTATCATAGTGGTGGGTTAACAGAAACCAAGTTCCATCGTGGTGAGTTTCTAGCAGGCATAAATGGGAAGCTAACGACACCTTAGCCGGATCTCTCGCGCTATTTTTTCAGAAGTTGCATGCAACTCAAGCATCAATCGTATGGAAATCAACAATAATTAAACAGAAATTTGGGTGGTAGGTTAACAGAGACCTCCGTTATCGTAGTGTTGGGTTAACAGAAACCAAGTGGCATCATGGTGAGTTTCTAGCAGGCATAAATGGGAAGCTAACGACACCTTAGCCGGATTTCACGCGCTATTTTTTCAGAAGTTGCATGCAACTCAAGCACCAATCGTAAGGAAATCAACCATAATTAAACAAAAATTTGGGTGGTAGGTTAACAGAGACACCCGATATCATAGTGGTGGGTTAACAGAAGCCAAGTGCCATCGTGGTGTGTTTCTAGCAGGCATAAATGGGAAGCTAACGACACCTTAGCCGGATCTCTCGCGCTATTTTTTCAGAAGCTGCATGCAACTCAAGCACCAGTCGTAAGGAAATCAACCATAATTAAACAAAAATTTGGGTGGTAGGTTAACAGAGACACCCGATATCAGAGGTGGGTTAACAGAGACCAAGTGCCATCGTGGTGAGTTTCTAGCAGGCATAAAGGGGAAGCTAACGACACCTTAGCCGGATCTCTCGCGCTATTTTTTCAGAAGTTGCACTCAACTCAAGCACCAATCGTAAGGAAATCAACCATAATTAAATAGAAATTTGGGTGGTAGGTTAACAGAGACCCCGATATCATAATGGTGGGTTAACAGAAACCAAGTGCCATCGTGGTGAGTTTCTAGTAGGCATAAATGGGAAGCTAACGACACCTTAGCCGGATCTCTCGCGCTATTTTTTCAGAAGTTGCATGCAAACCAAACACCAATCGTAAGAAATCAACTATAATTAAAAAAAAAATTGGGTGGTAGGTTAACAGAGACCTCCGATATCACAGTGGTGGGTTAACAGAAACCAAGTGTCATCGTGGTGAGTTTCTAGCAGGCATTAAGGGGAAGCTATTGACACCTTAGCCACACCCCTTGCTTAAGTTTTCCACAAGTTGCATGCAAATCAAGCACCAATCGTACGGAGATCAACCATAATTAAACAAAAATTTGGGTGGTAGGTTAACAGAGACCTCCGATATCACAGTGGTGGGTTAACAGAAACCACGTGCTGTCATGTTGAGTTTCTAGCAGGCATAAAGAGGAAGCTAACGACACCTTAGCCGGATCTCTCGCGCTATTTTTTCAGAAGTTGCATGCAAATCAATCAGCAATCGACCGGAAATCAACCATAATTAAATAGAAATTTGGGTGGCAGGTTAACAAAGGCCTCCGATATCATAGTGGTGGGTTAACAGAAACCAAGTGCCATCGTGGTGAGTTTCTAGAAGGCATAAACGGGAAGCCAACGACACCTTAGCCGGATCTCTCGCGCTATTTTTTCAGAAGTTGCATGCAACTCAAGCACCAATCGTACGCAAATCAACCATAATTAAACAAAAATTTGGGTGGTAGGTTAACAGAGACACCCGATATCATAGTTATTGACACCTTAGTCGCACCCCTTGCTTAAGTTTTTCACAAGTTGCATGCAAATCAAGCACCAATCGTACAAAAATCAACCATAATTAAACAAAAATTTGGGTGGTAGGTTAACAGAGACCTCCGATATCACAGCGGTGGGTTAACCGAAACCAAGTGCTATCGTGGTGAGTTTCTAGCAGGCATAAAGGGGAAGCTAACGACTTCTTAGCCGGATCTCTCGCGCTATTTTTTCAGAAGTTGCATGCAACTCAAGCACCAATCGTACGGATATCAACCATAATTAAACAAAAATTTGGGTGGTAGGTTAACAGAGACTCCCGATATCATAGTGGTGGGTTAACAGAAACCAAGTGCCATTGTGGTGAGTTTCTAGCAGGCATAAATTTGAAGCTAACGACACCTTACCCGGATCTCTCGCGTTGTTTTTCAGAAGTTGCATTGAAATCAAGCACCAATCGTACGGAAATCAACCATAATTAAACAATAATTTGGGTGGTAGGTTAACAGAGACCTCCGATATCACAGTGGTGGGTTAACCGAAACCAAGTACTATCATGGTGAGTTTCTAGCAGGCATAAAGGGGAAGCTAAAGACACCTTAGCCGGATCTCTTGCGCTATTTTTTCAGAAGTTGCATGCAACTCAAGCATCAATCGTACGGAAATCAACAATAATTAAACAGAAATTTGGGTGGTAGGTTAACAGAGACCTCCGTTATCGTAGTGTTGGGTTAACAGAAACCAAGTGTCATCATGGTGAGTTTCTAGCAGGCATAAATGGGAAGCTGACGACACCTTAGCCGGATCTCTCGCGCTATTTTTTCAGAAGTTGCATGCAACTCCAGCACCAATCGTAAGGAAATCAACCATAATTAAACAAAAATTTGGGGTGGTAGGTTAACAGAGACACCCGATATCATAGTGGTGGGTTAACAGAAACCAAGTGCCATCGTGGTGAGTTTCTAGCAGGCATAAATGGGAAGCTAACGACACCTTAGCCGGATCTCTCGCGCTATTTTTTCAGAAGTTGCATGCAACTCAAGCACCAGTCGTAAGGAAATCAACCATAATTAAACAAAAATTTGGGTGGTAGGTTAACAGAGACACCCGATATCATAGTGGTGGGTTAACAGAGACCAAGTGCCATCGTGGTGAGTTTCTAGCAGGCATAAACGGGAAGCTAACGACACCTTAGCCGGATCTCTCGCGCTATTTTTTCAGAAGTTGCATGCAACTCAAGCACCAATCGTAAGGAAATCAACCATAATTAAATAGAAATTTGGGTGGTAGGTTAACAGAGACCTCCGATATCGTAGTGTTGGGTTAACAAAAACCAAGTGCCATCGTGGTGAGTTTCTAGCAGGCATAAATGGGAAGCTAACGACACCTTAGCCGGATCTCTCGCGCAATTTTTTCAGAAGTTGCATGCAACTCAAGCACCAATCGTAAGGTAATCAACCATAATTAAATAGAAATTTGGGTGGTAGGTTAACAGAGACCTCCGATATCGTAGTGTTGGGTTAACAGAAACCAAGTGCCATCGTGGTGAGTTTCTAGCAGGCATAAATGGGAAGCTAACGACACCTTAGCCGGATCTCTCGCGCTATTTTTTCAGAAGTTGCATGCAAATCAAGCAGCAATCGTACGGAAATCAACCATAATTAAATAGAAATTTGGGTGGTAGGTTAACAGAGACCTCCGATATCATAGTGGTGGGTTAACAGAGACCAAGTGCCATCGTGGTGAGTTTCTAGAAGGCATAAACGGGAAGCTAACGACACCTTAGCCGGATCTCTCGCGCTATTTTTTCAGAAGTTGCATGCAACTCAAGCACCAATCGTACGCAAATCAACCATAATTAAACAAAAATTTGGGTGGTAGGTTAACAGAGACACCCGATATCATAGTTATTGACACCTTAGTCGCACCCCTTGCTTAAGTTTTTCACAAGTTGCATGCAAATCAAGCACCAATCGTACAAAAATCAACCATAATTAAACAAAAATTTGGGTGGTAGGTTAACAGAGACCTCCGATATCACAGCGGTGGGTTAACCGAAACCAAGTGCTATCGTGGTGAGTTTCTAGCAGGCATAAAGGGGAAGCTAACGACTTCTTAGCCGGATCTCTCGCGCTATTTTTTCAGAAGTTGCATGCAACTCAAGCACCAATCGTACGGATATCAACCATAATTAAACAAAAATTTGGGTGGTAGGTTAACAGAGACTCCCGATATCATAGTGGTGGGTTAACAGAAACCAAGTGCCATCGTGGTGAGTTTCTAGCAGGCATAAATTTGAAGCTAACGACACCTTACCCGGATCTCTCGCGTTTTTTTTTCAGAAGTTGCATTGAAATCAAGCACCAATCGTACGGAAATCAACCATAATTAAACAATAATTTGGGTGGTAGGTTAACAGAGACCTCCGATATCACAGTGGTGGGTTAACCGAAACCAAGTACTATCATGGTGAGTTTCTAGCAGGCATAAAGGGGAAGCTAAAGACACCTTAGCCGGATCTCTTGCGCTATTTTTTCAGAAGTTGCATGCAACTCAAGCATCAATCGTACGGAAATCAACAATAATTAAACAGAAATTTGGGTGGTAGGTTAACAGAGACCTCCGTTATCGTAGTGTTGGGTTAACAGAAACCAAGTGTCATCATGGTGAGTTTCTAGCAGGCATAAATGGGAAGCTGACGACACCTTAGCCGGATCTCTCGCGCTATTTTTTCAGAAGTTGCATGCAACTCCAGCACCAATCGTAAGGAAATCAACCATAATTAAACAAAAATTTGGGGTGGTAGGTTAACAGAGACACCCGATATCATAGTGGTGGGTTAACAGAAACCAAGTGCCATCGTGGTGAGTTTCTAGCAGGCATAAATGGGAAGCTAACGACACCTTAGCCGGATCTCTCGCGCTATTTTTTCAGAAGTTGCATGCAACTCAAGCACCAGTCGTAAGGAAATCAACCATAATTAAACAAAAATTTGGGTGGTAGGTTAACAGAGACACCCGATATCATAGTGGTGGGTTAACAGAGACCAAGTGCCATCGTGGTGAGTTTCTAGCAGGCATAAACGGGAAGCTAACGACACCTTAGCCGGATCTCTCGCGCTATTTTTTCAGAAGTTGCATGCAACTCAAGCACCAATCGTAAGGAAATCAACCATAATTAAATAGAAATTTGGGTGGTAGGTTAACAGAGACCTCCGATATCGTAGTGTTGGGTTAACAGAAACCAAGTGCCATCGTGGTGAGTTTCTAGCAGGCATAAATGGGAAGCTAACGACACCTTAGCCGGATCTCTCGCGCAATTTTTTCAGAAGTTGCATGCAACTCAAGCACCAATCGTAAGGTAATCAACCATAATTAAATAGAAATTTGGGTGGTAGGTTAACAGAGACCTCCGATATCGTAGTGTTGGGTTAACAGAAACCAAGTGCCATCGTGGTGAGTTTCTAGCAGGCATAAATGGGAAGCTAACAACTAAAGCACCAATCGTAAGGAAATCAACCATAATTAAACAAAAATTTAGGTGGTGGGTTAACAGAAACCAAGTGCCATCGTGGTGAGTTTCTAGCAGGCATAAATGGGAAGCTAACGACACCTAGCCGGATCTCTCGCGCTATTTTTCAAGCACCAATCGTACGGAAATCAACCATAATTAAACAGAAATTTGGGTGGTAGGTTAACAGAGACCTCCATTATCATAGTGGTGGGTTAACAGAAACCAAGTGCCATCGTGGTGAGTTTCTAGCAGGCATAAATGGGAAGCCAACGACACCTTAGCCGGATCTCTCGCGCTATTTTTTCAGAAGTTGCATGCAAATCAAGCAGCACTCGACCGGAAATCAACCATAATTAAATAGAAATTTGGGTGGCAGGTTAACAGAGACCTCCGATATCATAGTGGTGGGTTAACAGAAACCAAGTGCCATCGTGGTGAGTTTCTAGAAGGCATAAATGGGAAGCTAACGACACCTTAGCCGGATCTCTCGCGCTACTTTTTCAGAAGTTGCATGCAACTCAAGCACCAATCGTACGCAAATCAACCATAATTAAACAAAAATTTGGGTGGTAGGTTAACAGAGACACCCGATATCATAGTTATTGACACCTTAGTCGCACCCCTTGCTTAAGTTTTTCACAAGTTGCATGCAAATCAAGCACCAATCGTACAAAAATCAACCATAATTAAACAAAAATTTGGGTGGTAGGTTAACAGAGACCTCCGATATCACAGTGGTGGGTTAACCGAAACCAAGTGCTATCGTGGTGAGTTTCTAGCAGGCATAAAGGGGAAGCTAACGACTTCTTAGCCGGATCTCTCGCGCTATTTTTTCAGAAGTTGCATGCAACTCAAGCACCAATCGTACGGATATCAACCATAATTAAACAAAAATTTGGGTGGTAGGTTAACAGAGACTCCCGATATCATAGTGGTGGGTTAACAGAAACCAAGTGCCATCGTGGTGAGTTTCTAGCAGGCATAAATTTGAAGCTAACGACACCTTACCCGGATCTCTCGCGTTTTTTTTTCAGAAGTTGCATTGAAATCAAGCACCAATCGTACGGAAATCAACCATAATTAAACAAAAATTTGGGTGGTAGGTTAACAGAGACCTCCGATATCACAGTGGTGGGTTAACCGAAACCAAGTACTATCATGGTGAGTTTCTAGCAGGCATAAAGGGGAAGCTAAAGACACCTTAGCCGGATCTCTTGCGCTATTTTTTCAGAAGTTGCATGCAACTCAAGCATCAATCGTACGGAAATCAACAATAATTAAACAGAAATTTGGGTGGTAGGTTAACAGAGACCTCCGTTATCGTAGTGTTGGGTTAACAGAAACCAAGTGTCATCATGGTGAGTTTCTAGCAGGCATAAATGGGAAGCTGACGACACCTTAGCCGGATCTCTCGCGCTATTTTTTCAGAAGTTGCATGCAACTCAAGCACCAATCGTAAGGAAATCAACCATAATTAAACAAAAATTTGGGTGGTAGGTTAACAGAGACACCCGATATCATAGTGGTGGGTTAACAGAAACCAAGTGCCATCGTGGTGAGTTTCTAGCAGGCATAAATGGGAAGCTAACGACACCTTAGCCGGATCTCTCGCGCTATTTTTTCAGAAGTTGCATGCAACTCAAGCACCAGTCGTAAGGAAATCAACCATAATTAAACAAAAATTTGGGTGGTAGGTTAACAGAGACACCCGATATCATAGTGGTGGGTTAACAGAGACCAAGTGCCATCGTGGTGAGTTTCTAGCAGGCATAAACGGGAAGCTAACGACACCTTAGCCGGATCTCTCGCGCTATTTTTTCAGAAGTTGCATGCAACTCAAGCACCAATCGTAAGGAAATCAACCATAATTAAATAGAAATTTGGGTGGTAGGTTAACAGAGACCTCCGATATCGTAGTGTTGGGTTAACAGAAACCAAGTGCCATCGTGGTGAGTTTCTAGCAGGCATAAATGGGAAGCTAACGACACCTTAGCCGGATCTCTCGCGCAATTTTTTCAGAAGTTGCATGCAACTCAAGCACCAATCGTAAGGTAATCAACCATAATTAAATAGAAATTTGGGTGGTAGGTTAACAGAGACCTCCGATATCGTAGTGTTGGGTTAACAGAAACCAAGTGCCATCGTGGTGAGTTTCTAGCAGGCATAAATGGGAAGCTAACGACACCTTAGCCGGATCTCTCGCGCTATTTTTTCAGAAGTTGCATGCAACTCAAGCACCAATCGTAAGGAAATCAACCATAATTAAACAAAAATTTAGGTGGTGGGTTAACAGAAACCAAGTGCCATCGTGGTGAGTTTCTAGCAGGCATAAATGGGAAGCTAACGACACCTAGCCGGATCTCACGCGCTATTTTTCAAGCACCAATCGTACGGAAATCAACCATAATTAAACAGAAATTTGGGTGGCAGGTTAACAGAGACCTCCATTATCATAGTGATGGGTTAACAGAAATCAAGTGCCATCGTGGTGAGTTTCTAGCAGGCATAAATGGGAAGCCAACGACACCTTAGCCGGATCTCTCGCGCTATTTTTTCAGAAGTTGCATGCAAATCAAGCAGCACTCGACCGGAAATCAACCATAATTAAATAGAAATTTGGGTGGCAGGTTAACAGAGACCTCCGATATCATAGTGGTGGGTTAACAGAAACCAAGTGCCATCGTGGTGAGTTTCTAGAAGGCATAAATGGGAAGCTAACGACACCTTAGCCGGATCTCTCGCGCTATTTTTTCAGAAGTTGCATGCAACTCAAGCACCAATCGTACGCAAATCAACCATAATTAAACAAAAATTTGGGTGGTAGGTTAACAGAGACACCCGATATCATAGTGGTGGGTTAACAGAAACCAAGTGACATCATGGTGAGTTTCTAGCAGGCATTAAGGGGAAGCTATTGACACCTTAGTCGCACCCCTTGCTTAAGTTTTTCACAAGTTGCAAATCAAGCACCAATCGTACGGAAATCAACCATAATTAAACAAAAATTTGGGTGGTAGGTTAACAGAGACCTCCGATATCACAGTGGTGGGTTAACCGAAACCAAGTGCTATCGTGGTGAGTTTCTAGCAGGCATAAAGGGGAAGCTAACGACTTCTTAGCCGGATCTCTCGCGCTATTTTTTCAGAAGTTGCATGCAACTCAAGCACCAATCGTACGGAAATCAACCATAATTAAACAAAAATTTGGGTGGTAGGTTAACAGAGACCTCCGATATCATAGTGGTGGGTTAACAGAAACCAAGTACCATCGTGGCGAGTTTCTAGCAGGCATAAATTTGAAGCTAACGACACCTTACCCGGATCTCTCGCGTTTTGTTCAGAAGTTGCATGCAAATCAAGCACCAATCGTACGGAAATCAACCATAATTAAACAAAAATTTGGGTGGTAGGTTAACAGAGACCTCCGATATCACAGTGGTGGGTTAACCGAAACCAAGTACTATCATGGTGAGTTTCTAGCAGGCATAAAGGGGAAGCTAACGACACCTTAGCCGGATCTCTCGCGCTATTTTTTCAGAAGTTGCATGCAACTCAAGCATCAATCGTATGGAAATCAACAATAATTAAACAGAAATTTGGGTGGTAGGTTAACAGAGACCTCCGTTATCGTAGTGTTGGGTTAACAGAAACCAAGTGCCATCGTGGTGAGTTTCTAGCAGGCATAAATGGGAAGCTAACGACACCTTAGCCGGATCTCTCGCGCTATTTTTTCAGAAGTTGCATGCAACTCAAGCACCAGTCGTAAGGAAATCAACCATAATTAAACAAAAATTTGGGTGGTAGGTTAACAGAGACACCCGATATCAGAGGTGGGTTAACAGAGACCAAGTGCCATCGTGGTGAGTTTCTAGCAGGCATAAAGGGGAAGCTAACGACACCTTAGCCGGATCTCTCGCGCTATTTTTTCAGAAGTTGCATGCAACTCAAGCACCAATCGTAAGGAAATCAACCATAATTAAATAGAACATTGGGTGGTAGGTTAACACAGACCCCGATATCATAATGGTGGGTTAACAGAAACCAAGTGCCATCGTGGTGAGTTTCTAGTAGGCATAAATGGGAAGCTAACGACACCTTAGCCGGATCTCTCGCGCTATTTTTTCAGAAGTTGCATGCAAACCAAACACCAATCGTAAGAAATCAACTATAATTTAAAAAAAAAATTGGGTGGTAGGTTAACAGAGACCTCCGATATCACAGTGGTGGGTTAACAGAAACCAAGTGTCATCGTGGTGAGTTTCTAGCACGCATTAAGGGGAAGCTATTGACACCTTAGCCACACCCCTTGCTTAAGTTTTCCACAAGTTGCATGCAAATCAAGCACCAATCGTACGGAGATCAACCACAATTAAACAAAAATTTGGGTGGTAGGTTAACAGAGACCTCCGATATCACAGTGGTGGGTTAACAGAAACCAAGTGTCATCGTGGTGAGTTTCTAGCAGGCATAAAGGGGAAGCTAACGACACCTTAGCCGGATCTCTCGCGCTATTTTTTCAGAAGTTGCATGCAAATCAACCAGCAATCGTACGGAAATCAACCATAATTAAATAGAAATTTGGGTGGTAGGTTAACAGAGACCTCCGATATCATAGTGGTGGGTTAACAGAAACCAAGTGCCATCATGGTGAGTTTCTAGCAGGCATAAATGGGAAGCTAACGACACCTTAGCCGGATCTCTCGCGCAATTTTTTCAAAAGTTGCATGCAACTCAAGCACCAATCGTAAGGAAATCAACCATAATTAAACAAAAATTTGGGTGGTAGGTTAACAGCGACCCCCGATATCATCGTGGTGGGTGAACAGAAACCAAGTGCCATCGTGGTGTGTTCCTTGCAGGCATAAATGGGAAGCTAACGACACTTTAGCCGGATCTCTCGCGCTATTTTTTCAGAAGTTGCATGCAACTCAAGCACCAATCGTACGAAAATCAACCATAATTAAACAAAAATTTGGGTGGTAGGTTAACAGAGACCTCCGATATCATAGTGGTGGGTTAACAGAAACCAAGTGCCATCGTGGTGAGTTTCTAGCAGGCATAAATGGGAAGCTAACGACACCTTAGCCGGATCTCTCGCGCTATTTTTTCAGAAGTTGCATGCAACTCAAGCACCAATGGTAAGGAAATCAACCATAATTAAACAAAAATTTGGATGGTAGGTTAACAGAGACCCCGATATCATAATGGTGGGTTAACAGAAACCAAGTGCCACCGTGGTGAGTTTCTAGTAGGCATAAATGGGAAGCTAACGACACCTTAGCCGGATCTCTCGCGCTATTTTTTCAGAAGTTGCATGCAAACCAAACACCAATCGTAAGAAATCAACTATAATTTAAAAAAAAAATTGGGTGGTAGGTTAACAGAGACCTCCGATATCACAGTGGTGGGTTAACAGAAACCAAGTGTCATCGTGGTGAGTTTCTAGCAGGCATTAAGGGGAAGCTATTGACACCTTAGCCACACCCCTTGCTTAAGTTTTCCACAAGTTGCATGCAAATCAAGCACCAATCGTACGGAGATCAACCATAATTAAACAAAAATTTGGGTGGTAGGTTAACAGAGACCTCCGATATCACAGTGGTGGGTTAACAGAAACCAAGTGTCATCGTGGTGAGTTTCTAGCAGGCATAAAGGGGAAGCTAACGACACCTTAGCCGGATCTCTCGCGCTATTTTTTCAGAAGTTGCATGCAAATCAACCAGCAATCGTACGGAAATCAACCATAATTAAATAGAAATTTGGGTGGTAGGTTAACAGAGACCTCCGATATCATAGTGGTGGGTTAACAGAAACCAAGTGCCATCATGGTGAGTTTCTAGCAGGCATAAATGGGAAGCTAACGACACCTTAGCCGGATCTCTCGCGCAATTTTTTCAAAAGTTGCATGCAACTCAAGCACCAATCGTAAGGAAATCAACCATAATTAAACAAAAATTTGGGTGGTAGGTTAACAGCGACCCCCGATATCATCGTGGTGGGTGAACAGAAACCAAGTGCCATCGTGGTGTGTTCCTTGCAGGCATAAATGGGAAGCTAACGACACTTTAGCCGGATCTCTCGCGCTATTTTTTCAGAAGTTGCATGCAACTCAAGCACCAATCGTACGAAAATCAACCATAATTAAACAAAAATTTGGGTGGTAGGTTAACAGAGACCTCCGATATCATAGTGGTGGGTTAACAGAAACCAAGTGCCATCGTGGTGAGTTTCTAGCAGGCATAAATGGGAAGCTAACGACACCTTAGCCGGATCTCTCGCGCTATTTTTTCAGAAGTTGCATGCAACTCAAGCACCAATGGTAAGGAAATCAACCATAATTAAACAAAAATTTGGATGGTAGGTTAACAGAGACACCCGATATAATAGTCGTGGGTTAACAGAAACCAAGTGCCACCGTGGTGAGTTTCTAGCAGGCATAAATGGGAAGCTAACGACACCTTAGCCGGATCTCTCGCGCTATTTTTCAAGCACCAATCGTACGGAAATCAACCATAATTAAACAGAAATTTGCGTGGTAGGTTAACAGAGACCTCCAATATCGTAGTGTTGGGTTAACAGAAACCAAGTGCCATCGTGGTGAGTTTCTAGCAGGCATAAATGGGAAGCTAACGACACCTTAGCCGGATCTCTCGCGCTATTTTTTCAGAAGTTGCATGCAACTCAAGCACCAATCGTAAGGAAATCAACCATAACTAAACAAAAATTTAGGTGGTGGGTTAACAGAAACCAAGTGCCATCGTGGTGAGTTTCTAGCAGGCATAAATGGGAAGCTAACGACACCTAGCCGGATCTCTCGCGCTATTTTTCAAGCACCAATCGTACGGCAATCAACCATAATTAAACAGAAATTTGGGTGGTAGGTTAACAGAGACCTCCAATATCATAGTGGTGGGTTAACAGAAACCAAGTGCCATCGTGGTGAGTTTCTAGCAGGCATAAATGGGAAGCCAACGACACCTTAGCCGGATCTCTCGCGCTATTTTTTCAGAAGTTGCATGCAAATCAAGCAGCACTCGACCGGAAATCAACCATAATTAAATAGAAATTTGGGTGGCAGGTTAACAGAGACCTCCGATATCATAGTGGTGGGTTAACGGAAATCAACCATAATTAAACAAAAATTTGGGTGGTAGGTTAACAGAGACCTCCGATATCATAGTGGTGGGTTAACAGAAACCAAGTACCATCGTGGCGAGTTTCTAGCAGGCATAAATTTGAAGCTAACGACACCTTACCCTCATCTCTCGCGTTTTGTTCAGAAGTTGCATGCAAATCAAGCACCAATCGTACGGAAATCAACCATAATTAAACAAAAATTTGGGTGGTAGGTTAACAGAGACCTCCGATATCACAGTGGTGGGTTAACCGAAACCAAGTACTATCATGGTGAGTTTCTAGCAGGCATAAAGGGGAAGTTAACGACACCTTAGCCGGATCTCTCGCGCTATTTTTTCAGAAGTTGCATGCAACTCAAGCATCAATCGTATGGAAATCAACAATAATTAAACAGAAATTTGGGTGGTAGGTTAACAGAGACCTCCGTTATCGTAGTGTTGGGTTAACAGAAACCAAGTGCCATCGTGGTGAGTTTCTAGCAGGCATAAATGGGAAGCTAACGACACCTTAGCCGGATCTCTCGCGCTATTTTTTCAGAAGTTGCATGCAACTCAAGCACCAATCGTAAGGAAATCAACCATAATTAAACAAAAATTTGGGTGGTAGGTTAACAGAGACACCCGATATCATAGTGGTGGGTTAACAGAAGCCAAGTGCCATCGTGGTGAGTTTCTAGCAGGCATAAATGGGAAGCTAACGACACCTTAGCTGGATCTCTCGCGCTATTTTTTCAGAAGTTGCATGCAACTCAAGCACCAGTCGTAAGGAAATCAACCATAATTAAACAAAAATTTGGGTGGTAGGTTAACAGAGACACCCGATATCAGAGGTGGGTTAACAGAGACCAAGTGCCATCGTGGTGAGTTTCTAGCAGGCATAAAGGGGAAGCTAAGGACACCTTAGCCGGATCTCTCGCGCTATTTTTTCAGAAGTTGCATGCAACTCAAGCACCAATCGTAAGGAAATCAACCATAATTAAATAGAAATTTGGGTGGTAGGTTAACAGAGACCCCGATATCATAATGGTGGGTTAACAGAAACCAAGTGCCATCGTGGTGAGTTTCTAGTAGGCATAAATGGGAAGCTAACGACACCTTAGCCGGATCTCTCGCGCTATTTTTTCAGAAGTTGCATGCAAACCAAACACCAATCGTAAGAAATCAACTATAATTAAAAAAAAAAATTGGGTGGTAGGTTAACAGAGACCTCCGATATCACAGTGGTGGGTTAACAGAAACCAAGTGTCATCGGGGTGAGTTTCTAGCAGGCATTAAGGGGAACCTATTGACACCTTAGCCACACCCCTTGCTTAAGTTTTCCACAAGTTGCATGCAAATCAAGCACCAGTCGTACGGAGATCAACCATAATTAAACAAAAATTTGGGTGGTAGGTTAACAGAGACCTCCGATATCACAGTGGTGGGTTAACAGAAACCACGTGCTGTCATGTTGAGTTTCTAGCAGGCATAAAGGGGAAGCTAACGACATCTTAGCCGGATCTCTCGCGCTATTTTTTCAGAAGTTGCATGCAAATCAACCAGCAATCGTACGGAAATAAACCATAACTAAATAGAAATTTGGGTGGTAGGTTAACAGAGACCTCCGATATCATAGTGGTGGGTTAACAGAAACCAAGTGCCATCATGGTGAGTTTCTAGCAGGCATAAATGGGAAGCTAACGACAACTTAGCCGGATCTCTCGCGCAATTTTTTCAAAAGTTGCATGCAACTCAAGCACCAATCGTACGGAAATCAACCATAATTAAACAAAAATTTGGGTGGTAGGTTAACAGCGACCCCCGATATCATCGTGGTGGGTGAACAGAAACCAAGTGCCATCGTGGTGTGTTCCTTGCAGGCATAAATGGGAAGCTAACGACACTTTAGCCGGATCTCTCGCGCTATTTTTTCAGAAGTTGCATGCAACTCAAGCCCCAATCGTACGAAAATCAACCATAATTAAACAAAAATTTGGGTGGTAGGTTAACAGAGACCTCCGATATCATAGTGGTGGGTTAACAGAAACCAAGTGCCATCATGGTGAGTTTCTAGCAGGCATAAATGGGAAGCTAACGACACCTTAGCCGGATCTCTCGCGCAATTTTTTCAAAAGTTGCATGCAACTCAAGCCCCAATCGTACGAAAATCAACCATAATTAAACAAAAATTTGGGTGGTAGGTTAACAGAGACCTCCGATATCACAGTGGTGGGTTAACAGAAACCAAGTGCCATCGTGGTGAGTTTCTAGCAGGCATAAATGGGAAGCTAACGACACCTTAGCCGGATCTCTCGCGCTATTTTTTCAGAAGTTGCATGCAACTCAAGCACCAATGGTAAGGAAATCAACCATAATTAAACAAAAATTTGGGTGGTAGGTTAACAGAGACACCCGATATAATAGTGGTGGGTTAACAGAAACCAAGTGCCATCGTGGTGAGTTTCTAGCAGGCATAAATGGGAAGCTAACGACACCTTAGCCGGATCTCTCGCGCTATTTTTCAAGCACCAATCGTACGGAAATCAACCATAATTAAACAGAAATTTGCGTGGTAGGTTAACAGAGACCTCCAATATCATAGTGGTGGGTTAACAGAAACCAAGTGCCATCGTGGTGAGTTTCTAACAGGCATAAATTTGAAGCTAACGACACCTTAGCCGGATCTCTCGCGCTATTTTTTCAGAAGTTGCATGCAAATCAAGCAGCAATCGTACTGAAATCAACCATAATTAAATAGAAATTTGGGTGGTAGGTTAACAGAGAACTCCGATATCATAGTGGTGGGTTAACAAAAACCAAATACCATCGTGGTGAGTTTCTAGTAGGCATAAATGGGAAGCTAACGACACCTTAGCCGGATCTCTCGCGCTATTTTTCAAGCACCAATCGTACGGAAATCAACCATAATTAAACAGAAATTTGCGTGGTAGGTTAACAGAGACCTCCAATATCATAGTGGTGGGTTAGCAGAAACCAAGTGCCATCGTGGTGAGTTTCTAACAGGCATAAATTTGAAGCTAACGACACCTTAGCCGGATCTCTCGCGCTATTTTTTCAGAAGTTGCATGCAAATCAAGCACCAATGGTAAGGAAATCAACCATAATTAAACAAAAATTTGGGTGGTAGGTTAAAAGAGACACCCGATATAATAGTGGTGGGTTAACAGAAACCAAGTGCCATCGTGGTGAGTTTCTAGCAGGCATAAATGGGAAGCTAACGACACCTTAGCCGGATCTCTCGCGCTATTTTTTCAGAAGTTGCATGCAACTCAAGCACCAATGGTAAGGAAATCAACCATAATTAAACAAAAATTTGGGTGGTAGGTTAACAGAGACACCCGATATAATAGTGGTGGGTTAACAGAAACCAAGTGCCATCGTGGTGAGTTTCTAGCAGGCATAAATGGGAAGCTAACGACACCTTAGCCGGATCTCTCGCGCTATTTTTCAAGCACCAATCGTACGGAAATCAACCATAATTAAACAGAAATTTGCGTGGTAGGTTAACAGAGGCCTCCAATATCATAGTGGTGGGTTAACAGAAACCAAGTGCCATCGTGGTGAGTTTCTAACAGGCATAAATTTGAAGCTAACGACACCTTAGCCGGATCTCTCGCGCTATTTTTTCAGAAGTTGCATGCAAATCAAGCAGCAATCGTAATGAAATCAACCATAATTAAATAGAAATTTGGGTGGTAGGTTAACAGAGAACTCCGATATCATAGTGGTGGGTTAACAGAAACCAAGTGCCATCGTGGTGAGTTTCTAGCAGGCATAAATGGGAAGCTAACGACACCTTAGCCGGATCTCTCGCGCTATTTTTCAAGCACCAATCGTACGGAAATCAACCATAATTAAACAAAAATTTGGGTGGTAGGTTAACAGAGACTCCCGATATCATAGTGGTGGGTTAACAGAAACCAAGTGCCATCGTGGTGAGTTTCTAGCAGGCATAAATGGAAAGCTAACGACACCTTAGCCGGATCTCTCGCGCTATTTTTCAAGCACCAATCGTACGGAAATCAACCATAATTAAACAGAAATTTGCGTGGTAGGTTAACAGAGGCCTCCAATATCATAGTGGTGGGTTAACAGAAACCAAGTGCCATCGTGGTGAGTTTCTAACAGG
The DNA here is from genome assembly GCA_951828415.1 of Anomoia purmunda. Taxonomy (NCBI): domain Eukaryota; kingdom Metazoa; phylum Arthropoda; class Insecta; order Diptera; family Tephritidae; genus Anomoia; species Anomoia purmunda. The sequence goes on along the minus strand of OX639997.1, from coordinate 83,742,691 downwards.
CATAAATTTGAAGCTAACGACACCTTAGCCGGATCTCTCGCGCTATTTTTTCAGAAGTTGCATGCAACTCAAGCACCAATCGTAAGGAAATCAACCATAATTAAACAAAAATTTGGGTGGTAGGTTAACAGAGACACCCGATATCATAGTGGTGGGTTAACAGAAGCCAAGTGCCATCGTGGTGAGTTTCTAGCAGGCATAAATGGGAAGCTAACGACACCTTAGCTGGATCTCTCGCGCTATTTTTTCAGAAGTTGCATGCAACTCAAGCACCAGTCGTAAGGAAATCAACCATAATTAAACAAAAATTTGGGTGGTAGGTTAACAGAGACACCCGATATCAGAGGTGGGTTAACAGAGACCAAGTGCCATCGTGGTGAGTTTCTAGCAGGCATAAAGGGGAAGCTAAGGACACCTTAGCCGGATCTCTCGCGCTATTTTTTCAGAAGTTGCATGCAACTCAAGCACCAATCGTAAGGAAATCAACCATAATTAAATAGAAATTTGGGTGGTAGGTTAACAGAGACCCCGATATCATAATGGTGGGTTAACAGAAACCAAGTGCCATCGTGGTGAGTTTCTAGTAGGCATAAATGGGAAGCTAACGACACCTTAGCCGGATCTCTCGCGCTATTTTTTCAGAAGTTGCATGCAAACCAAACACCAATCGTAAGAAATCAACTATAATTAAAAAAAAAAATTGGGTGGTAGGTTAACAGAGACCTCCGATATCACAGTGGTGGGTTAACAGAAACCAAGTGTCATCGGGGTGAGTTTCTAGCAGGCATTAAGGGGAACCTATTGACACCTTAGCCACACCCCTTGCTTAAGTTTTCCACAAGTTGCATGCAAATCAAGCACCAGTCGTACGGAGATCAACCATAATTAAACAAAAATTTGGGTGGTAGGTTAACAGAGACCTCCGATATCACAGTGGTGGGTTAACAGAAACCACGTGCTGTCATGTTGAGTTTCTAGCAGGCATAAAGGGGAAGCTAACGACATCTTAGCCGGATCTCTCGCGCTATTTTTTCAGAAGTTGCATGCAAATCAACCAGCAATCGTACGGAAATAAACCATAACTAAATAGAAATTTGGGTGGTAGGTTAACAGAGACCTCCGATATCATAGTGGTGGGTTAACAGAAACCAAGTGCCATCATGGTGAGTTTCTAGCAGGCATAAATGGGAAGCTAACGACAACTTAGCCGGATCTCTCGCGCAATTTTTTCAAAAGTTGCATGCAACTCAAGCACCAATCGTACGGAAATCAACCATAATTAAACAAAAATTTGGGTGGTAGGTTAACAGCGACCCCCGATATCATCGTGGTGGGTGAACAGAAACCAAGTGCCATCGTGGTGTGTTCCTTGCAGGCATAAATGGGAAGCTAACGACACTTTAGCCGGATCTCTCGCGCTATTTTTTCAGAAGTTGCATGCAACTCAAGCCCCAATCGTACGAAAATCAACCATAATTAAACAAAAATTTGGGTGGTAGGTTAACAGAGACCTCCGATATCATAGTGGTGGGTTAACAGAAACCAAGTGCCATCATGGTGAGTTTCTAGCAGGCATAAATGGGAAGCTAACGACACCTTAGCCGGATCTCTCGCGCAATTTTTTCAAAAGTTGCATGCAACTCAAGCACCAATCGTACGGAAATCAACCATAATTAAACAAAAATTTGGGTGGTAGGTTAACAGCGACCCCCGATATCATCGTGGTGGGTGAACAGAAACCAAGTGCCATCGTGGTGTGTTCCTTGCAGGCATAAATGGGAAGCTAACGACACTTTAGCCGGATCTCTCGCGCTATTTTTTCAGAAGTTGCATGCAACTCAAGCCCCAATCGTACGAAAATCAACCATAATTAAACAAAAATTTGGGTGGTAGGTTAACAGAGACCTCCGATATCACAGTGGTGGGTTAACAGAAACCAAGTGCCATCGTGGTGAGTTTCTAGCAGGCATAAATGGGAAGCTAACGACACCTTAGCCGGATCTCTCGCGCTATTTTTTCAGAAGTTGCATGCAACTCAAGCACCAATGGTAAGGAAATCAACCATAATTAAACAAAAATTTGGGTGGTAGGTTAACAGAGACACCCGATATAATAGTGGTGGGTTAACAGAAACCAAGTGCCATCGTGGTGAGTTTCTAGCAGGCATAAATGGGAAGCTAACGACACCTTAGCCGGATCTCTCGCGCTATTTTTCAAGCACCAATCGTACGGAAATCAACCATAATTAAACAGAAATTTGCGTGGTAGGTTAACAGAGACCTCCAATATCATAGTGGTGGGTTAACAGAAACCAAGTGCCATCGTGGTGAGTTTCTAACAGGCATAAATTTGAAGCTAACGACACCTTAGCCGGATCTCTCGCGCTATTTTTTCAGAAGTTGCATGCAAATCAAGCAGCAATCGTACTGAAATCAACCATAATTAAATAGAAATTTGGGTGGTAGGTTAACAGAGAACTCCGATATCATAGTGGTGGGTTAACAAAAACCAAATACCATCGTGGTGAGTTTCTAGTAGGCATAAATGGGAAGCTAACGACACCTTAGCCGGATCTCTCGCGCTATTTTTCAAGCACCAATCGTACGGAAATCAACCATAATTAAACAGAAATTTGCGTGGTAGGTTAACAGAGACCTCCAATATCATAGTGGTGGGTTAGCAGAAACCAAGTGCCATCGTGGTGAGTTTCTAACAGGCATAAATTTGAAGCTAACGACACCTTAGCCGGATCTCTCGCGCTATTTTTTCAGAAGTTGCATGCAAATCAAGCACCAATGGTAAGGAAATCAACCATAATTAAACAAAAATTTGGGTGGTAGGTTAAAAGAGACACCCGATATAATAGTGGTGGGTTAACAGAAACCAAGTGCCATCGTGGTGAGTTTCTAGCAGGCATAAATGGGAAGCTAACGACACCTTAGCCGGATCTCTCGCGCTATTTTTTCAGAAGTTGCATGCAACTCAAGCACCAATGGTAAGGAAATCAACCATAATTAAACAAAAATTTGGGTGGTAGGTTAACAGAGACACCCGATATAATAGTGGTGGGTTAACAGAAACCAAGTGCCATCGTGGTGAGTTTCTAGCAGGCATAAATGGGAAGCTAACGACACCTTAGCCGGATCTCTCGCGCTATTTTTCAAGCACCAATCGTACGGAAATCAACCATAATTAAACAGAAATTTGCGTGGTAGGTTAACAGAGGCCTCCAATATCATAGTGGTGGGTTAACAGAAACCAAGTGCCATCGTGGTGAGTTTCTAACAGGCATAAATTTGAAGCTAACGACACCTTAGCCGGATCTCTCGCGCTATTTTTTCAGAAGTTGCATGCAAATCAAGCAGCAATCGTAATGAAATCAACCATAATTAAATAGAAATTTGGGTGGTAGGTTAACAGAGAACTCCGATATCATAGTGGTGGGTTAACAGAAACCAAGTGCCATCGTGGTGAGTTTCTAGCAGGCATAAATGGGAAGCTAACGACACCTTAGCCGGATCTCTCGCGCTATTTTTCAAGCACCAATCGTACGGAAATCAACCATAATTAAACAAAAATTTGGGTGGTAGGTTAACAGAGACTCCCGATATCATAGTGGTGGGTTAACAGAAACCAAGTGCCATCGTGGTGAGTTTCTAGCAGGCATAAATGGAAAGCTAACGACACCTTACCCGGATCTCTCGCGTTTTTTTTTTCAGAAGTTGCATTGAAATCAAGCACCAATCGTACGGAAATCAACCATAATTAAACAAAAATTTGGGTGGTAGGTTAACAGAGACCTCCGATATCACAGTGGTGGGTTAACCGAAACCAAGTACTATCATGGTGAGTTTCTAGCAGGCATAAAGGGGAAGCTAAAGACACCTTAGCCGGATCTCTCGCGCTATTTTTTCAGAAGTTGCATGCAACTCAAGCATCAATCGTACGGAAATCAACAATAATTAAACAGAAATTTGGGTGGTAGGTTAACAGAGACCTCCGTTATCGTAGTGTTGGGTTAACAGAAACCAAGTGCCATCGTGGTGAGTTTCTAGCAGGCATAAATGGGAAGCTGACGACACCTTAGCCGGATCTCTCGCGCTATTTTTTCAGAAGTTGCATGCAACTCAAGCACCAATCGTAAGGAAATCAACCATAATTAAACAAAAATTTGGGTGGTAGGTTAACAGATACACCCGATATCATAGTGGTGGGTTAACAGAAACCAAGTGCCATCGTGGTGAGTTTCTAGCAGGCATAAATGGGAAGCTAACGACACCTTAGCCGGATCTCTCGCGCTATTTTTTCAGAAGTTGCATGCAACTCAAGCACCAGTCGTAAGGAAATCAACCATAATTAAACAAAAATTTGGGTGGTAGGTTAACAGAGACACCCGATATCATAGTGGTGGGTTAACAGAGACCAAGTGCCATCGTGGTGAGTTTCTAGCAGGCATAAATGGGAAGCTGACGACACCTTAGCCGGATCTCTCGCGCTATTTTTTCAGAAGTTGCATGCAACTCCAGCACCAATCGTAAGGAAATCAACCATAATTAAACAAAAATTTGGGGTGGTAGGTTAACAGAGACACCCGATATCATAGTGGTGGGTTAACAGAAACCAAGTGCCATCGTGGTGAGTTTCTAGCAGGCATAAATGGGAAGCTAACGACACCTTAGCCGGATCTCTCGCGCTATTTTTTCAGAAGTTGCATGCAACTCAAGCACCAATCGTAAGGAAATCAACCATAATTAAACAAAAATTTAGGTGGTGGGTTAACAGAAACCAAGTGCCATCGTGGTGAGTTTCTAGCAGGCATAAATTTGAAGCTAACGACACCTTAGCCGGATCTCTCGCGCTATTTTTTAGAAGTGCATGCAAATCAAGCAGCAATCGTAAGGAAATCAACCATAATTAAACAAAAATTTGGGTGGTAGGTTAACAGAGACACCCGATATAATAGTGGTGGGTTAACAGAAACCAAGTGCCATCGTGGTGAGTTTCTAGCAGGCATAAATGGGAAGCTAACGACACCTTAGCCGGATCTCTCGCGCTATTTTTTCAGAAGTTGCATGCAACTCAAGCACCAATCGTAAGGAAATCAACCATAATTAAACAAAAATTTGGGTGGTAGGTTAACAGAGACACCCGATATCATAGTGGTGGGTTAACAGAAGCCAAGTGCCATCGTGGTGAGTTTTTAGCAGGCATAAATGGGAAGCTAACGACACCTTAGCCGGATCTCTCGCGCTCTTTTTTCAGAAGTTGCATGCAACTCAAGCACCAGTCGTAAGGAAATCAACCATAATTAAACAACAATTTGGGTGGTAGGTTAACAGAGACACCCGATATCAGAGGTGGGTTAACAGAGACCAAGTGCCATCATGGTGAGTTTCTAGCAGGCATAAAGGGGAAGCTAACGACACCTTAGCCGGATCTCTCGCGCTATTTTTTCAGAAGTTGCATGCAACTCAAGCACCAATCGTAAGGAAATCAACCATAATTAAATAGAAATTTGGGTGGTAGGTTAACAGAGACCCCGATATCATAATAGTGGGTTAACAGAAACCAAGTGCCATCGTGGTGAGTTTCTAGTAGGCATAAATGGGAAGCTAACGACACCTTAGCCAGATCTCTCGCGCTATTTTTTCAGAAGTTGCATGCAAACCAAACACCAATCGTAAGAAATCAACTATAATTAAAAAAAAAAAATTGGGTGGTAGGTTAACAGAGACCTCCGATATCACAGTGGTGGGTTAACAGAAACCAAGTGTCATCGTGGTGAGTTTCTAGCAGGCATTAAGGGGAAGCTATTGACACCTTAGCCACACCCCTTGCTTAAGTTTTCCACAAGTTGCATGCAAATCAAACACCAATCGCACGGAGATCAACCATAATTAAACAAAAATTTGGGTGGTAGGTTAACAGAGACCTCCGATATCACAACGGTGGGTTAACAGAAACCACGTGCTGTCATGTTGAGTTTCTAGCAGGCATAAAGGGGAAGCTAACGACACCTTAGCCGGATCTCTGGCGCTATTTTTTCAGAAGTTGCATGCAAATCAACCAGGAATCGTACGGAAATCAACCATAATTAAATAGAAATTTGGGTGGTAGGTTAACAGAGACCTCCGATATCATAGTGGTGGGTTAACAGAAACCAAGTGCCATCATGGTGAGTTTCTAGCAGGCATAAATGGGAAGCTAACGACACCTTAGCCGGATCACTCGCGCTATTTTTTCAGAGGTTGCATGCAAATCAAGCACCAATCGTACGGAAATCAACCATAATTAAACAAAAATTTGGGTGGTAGGTTAACAGAGACCTCCGATATCACAGTGGTGGGTTAACAGAAACCAAGTGTCATCGTGGTGAGTTTCTAGCAGGCATTAAGGGGAAGCTATTGACACCTTAGCCACACCCCTTGCTTAAGTTTTCCACAAGTTGCATGCAAATCAAGCACCAATCGTACGGAGATCAACCATAATTAAACAAAAATTTGGGTGGTAGGTTAACAGAGACCTCCGATATCACAACGGTGGGTTAACAGAAACCACGTGCTGTCATGTTGAGTTTCTAGCAGGCATAAAGGGGAACCTAACGACACCTTAGCCGGATCTCTCGCGCTATTTTTTCAGAAGTTGCATGCAACTCAAGCACCAATCGTACGGAAATCAACCATAATTAAACAAAAATTTGGGTGGTAGGTTAACAGCGACCCCCGATATCATCGTGGTGGGTGAACAGAAACCAAGTGCCATCGTGGTGAGTTTCTAGCAGGCATTAAGGGGAAGCTATTGACACCTTAGCCACACCCCTTGCTTAAGTTTTCCACAAGTTGCATTGAAATCAAGCACCAATCGTACGGAAATCAACCATAATTAAACAAAAATTTGGGTGGTAGGTTAACAGAGACCTCCGATATCACAGTGGTGGGTTAACCGAAACCAAGTACTATCATGGTGAGTTTCTAGCAGGCATAAAGGGGAAGCTAAAGACACCTTAGCCGGATCTCTCGCGCTATTTTTTCAGAAGTTGCATGCAACTCAAGCATCAATCGTACGGAAATCAACAATAATTAAACAGAAATTTGGGTGGTAGGTTAACAGAGACCTCCGTTATCGTAGTGTTGGGTTAACAGAAACCAAGTGCCATCGTGGTGAGTTTCTAGCAGGCATAAATGGGAAGCTGACGACACCTTAGCCGGATCTCTCGCGCTATTTTTTCAGAAGTTGCATGCAACTCAAGCACCAGTCGTAAGGAAATCAACCATAATTAAACAAAAATTTGGGTGGTAGGTTAACAGAGACACCCGATATCATAGTGGTGGGTTAACAGAGACCAAGTGCCATCGTGGTGAGTTTCTAGCAGGCATAAACGGGAAGCTAACGACACCTTAGCCGGATCTCTCGCGCTATTTTTTCAGAAGTTGCATGCAACTCAAGCACCAATCGTAAGGAAATCAACCATAATTAAATAGAAATTTGGGTGGTAGGTTAACAGAGACCTCCGATATCGTAGTGTTGGGTTAACAGAAACCAAGTGCCATCCTGGTGAGTTTCTAGCAGGCATAAATGGGAAGCTAACGACACCTTAGCCGGATCTCTCGCGCTATTTTTTCAGAAGTTGCATGCAACTCAAGCACCAATCGTAAGGAAATCAACCATAATTAAACAAAAATTTAGGTGGTGGGTTAACAGAAACCAAGTGCCATCGTGGTGAGTTTCTAGCAGGCATAAATTTGAAGCTAACGACACCTTAGCCGGATCTCTCGCGCTATTTTTTAGAAGTGCATGCAAATCAAGCAGCAATCGTAAGGAAATCAACCATAATTAAACAAAAATTTGGGTGGTAGGTTAACAGAGACACCCGATATAATAGTGGTGGGTTAACAGAAACCAAGTGCCATCGTGGTGAGTTTCTAGCAGGCATAAATGGGAAGCTAACGACACCTTAGCCGGATCTCTCGCGCTATTTTTTCAGAAGTTGCATGCAACTCAAGCACCAATCGTAAGGAAATCAACCATAATTAAACAAAAATTTGGGTGGTAGGTTAACAGAGACACCCGATATCATAGTGGTGGGTTAACAGAAGCCAAGTGCCATCGTGGTGAGTTTTTAGCAGGCATAAATGGGAAGCTAACGACACCTTAGCCGGATCTCTCGCGCTATTTTTTCAGAAGTTGCATGCAACTCAAGCACCAGTCGTAAGGAAATCAACCATAATTAAACAACAATTTGGGTGGTAGGTTAACAGAGACACCCGATATCAGAGGTGGGTTAACAGAGACCAAGTGCCATCATGGTGAGTTTCTAGCAGGCATAAAGGGGAAGCTAACGACACCTTAGCCGGATCTCTCGCGCTATTTTTTCAGAAGTTGCATGCAACTCAAGCACCAATCGTAAGGAAATCAACCATAATTAAATAGAAATTTGGGTGGTAGGTTAACAGAGACCCCGATATCATAATAGTGGGTTAACAGAAACCAAGTGCCATCGTGGTGAGTTTCTAGTAGGCATAAATGGGAAGCTAACGACACCTTAGCCGGATCTCTCGCGCTATTTTTTCAGAAGTTGCATGCAAACCAAACACCAATCGTAAGAAATCAACTATAATTAAAAAAAAAAAATTGGGTGGTAGGTTAACAGAGACCTCCGATATCACAGTGGTGGGTTAACAGAAACCAAGTGTCATCGTGGTGAGTTTCTAGCAGGCATTAAGGGGAAGCTATTGACACCTTAGCCACACCCCTTGCTTAAGTTTTCCACAAGTTGCATGCAAATCAAACACCAATCGCACGGAGATCAACCATAATTAAACAAAAATTTGGGTGGTAGGTTAACAGAGACCTCCGATATCACAACGGTGGGTTAACAGAAACCACGTGCTGTCATGTTGAGTTTCTAGCAGGCATAAAGGGGAAGCTAACGACACCTTAGCCGGATCTCTCGCGCTATTTTTTCAGAAGTTGCATGCAAATCAACCAGGAATCGTACGGAAATCAACCATAATTAAATAGAAATTTGGGTGGTAGGTTAACAGAGACCTCCGATATCATAGTGGTGGGTTAACAGAAACCAAGTGCCATCATGGTGAGTTTCTAGCAGGCATAAATGGGAAGCTAACGACACCTTAGCCGGATCACTCGCGCTATTTTTTCAGAGGTTGCATGCAAATCAAGCACCAATCGTACGGAAATCAACCATAATTAAACAAAAATTTGGGTGGTAGGTTAACAGAGACCTCCGATATCACAGTGGTGGGTTAACAGAAACCAAGTGTCATCGTGGTGAGTTTCTAGCAGGCATAAAGGGGAACCTAACGACACCTTAGCCGGATCTCTCGCGCTATTTTTTCAGAAGTTGCATGCAACTCAAGCACCAATCGTACGGAAATCAACCATAATTAAACAAAAATTTGGGTGGTAGGTTAACAGCGACCCCCGATATCATCGTGGTGGGTGAACAGAAACCAAGTGCCATCGTGGTGTGTTCCTTGCAGGCATAAATGGGAAGCTAACGACACTTTAGCCGGATCTCTCGCGCTATTTTTTCAGAAGTTGCATGCAACTCAAGCACCAATCGTACGAAAATCAACCATAATTGAACAGAAATTTGGGTGGTAGGTTAACAGAGACCTCCGATATCATAGTGGTGGGTTAACAGAAACCAAGTGCCATCGTGGTGAGCTTCTAGCAGGCATAAATTTGAAGCTAACGACACCTTACCCCGATCTCTCGCGCTTTTTTTTCAGAGGTTGCATGCAAATCAAGCACCAATCGTACGGAAATCAACCATAATTAAACAAAAATTTGGGTGGTAGGTTAAAAGAGACCTCCGATATCACAGTGGTGGGTTAACAGAAACCAAGTGCCATCGTGGTGAGTTTCTAGCAGGCATAAATGGGAAGCTAACGACACCTTAGCCGGATCTCTCGCGCTATTTTTTCAGAAGTTGCATGCAACTCAAGCACCAATGGTAAGGAAATCAACCATAATTAAACACAAATTTGGGTAGTAGGTTAACAGAGACACCCGATATAATAGTGGTGGGTTAACAGAAACCAAGTGCCATCGTGGTGAGTTTCTAGCAGGCATAAATGGGAAGCTAACGACACCTTAGCCGGATCTCTCGCGCTATTTTTCAAGCACCAATCGTACGGAAATCAACCATAATTAAACAGAAATTTGCGTGGTAGGTTAACAGAGACACCCGATATAATAGTGGTGGGTTAACAGAAACCAAGTGCCATCGTGGTGAGTTTCTAACAGGCATAAATTTGAAGCTAACGACACCTTAGCCGGATCTCTCGCGCTATTTTTTCAGAAGTTGCATGCAACTCAAGCACCAATAGTAAGGAAATCAACCATAATTAAACACAAATTTGGGTGGTAGGTTAACAGAGACACCCGATATAATAGTGGTGGGTTAACAGAAACCAAGTGCCATCGTGGTGAGTTTCTAACAGGCATAAATTTGAAGCTAACGACACCTTAGCCGGATCTCTCGCGCTATTTTTTCAGAAGTTGCATGCAAATCAAGCAGCAATCGTACGGAAATCAACCATAATTAAATAGAAATTTGGGAGGTAGGTTAACAGAGACCTCCGATATCATAGTGGTGGGTTAACAAAAACCAAGTACCATCGTGGTGAGTTTCTAGTAGGCATAAATGGGAAGCCAACGACACCTTAGCCGGATCTCTCGCGCTATTTTTTCAGAAGTTGCATGCAAATCAAGCAGCAATCGACCGGAAATCAACCATAATTAAATAGAAATTTGGGTGGCAGGTTAACAGAGGCCTCCGATATCATAGTGGTGGGTTAACGGAAACCAAGTGCCATCGTGGTGAGTTTCTAGAAGGCATAAACGGGAAGCTAACGACACCTTAGCCGGATCTCTCGCGCTATTTTTTCAGAAGTTGCATGCAACTCAAGCGCCAATCGTACGCAAATCAACTATAATTAAACAAAAATTTGGGTGGTAGGTTAACAGAGACACCCGATATCATAGTTATTGACACCTTAGTCGCACCCCTTGCTTAAGTTTTTCACAAGTTGCATGCAAATCAAGCACCAATCGTACAAAAATCAACCATAATTAAACAAAAATTTGGGTGGTAGGTTAACAGAGACCTCCGATATCACAGTGGTGGGTTAACCGAAACCAAGTGCTATCGTGGTGAGTTTCTAGCAGGCATAAAGGGGAAGCTAACGACTTCTTAGCCGGATCTCTCGCGCTATTTTTAAGAAGTTGCATGCAACTCAAGCACCAATCGTACGGAAATCAACCATAATTAAACAAAAATTTGGGTGGTAGGTTAACAGAGACCTCCGTTATCGTAGTGTTGGGTTAACAGAAACCAAGTGCCATCGTGGTGAGTTTCTAGCAGGCATAAATGGGAAGCTGACGACACCTTAGCCGGATCTCTCGCGCTATTTTTTCAGAAGTTGCATCCAACTCAAGCACCAATCGTAAGGAAATCAACCATAATTAAACAAAAATTTGGGTGGTAGGTTAACAGAGACACCCGATATCATAGTGGTGGGTTAACAGAAACCAAGTGCCATCGTGGTGAGTTTCTAGCAGGCATAAATGGGAAGCTAACGACACCTTAGCCGGATCTCTCGCGCTATTTTTTCAGAAGTTGCATGCAACTCAAGCACCAGTCGTAAGGAAATCAACCATAATTAAACAAAAATTTGGGTGGTAGGTTAACAGAGACACCCGATATCATAGTGGTGGGTTAACAGAGACCAAGTGCCATCGTGGTGAGTTTCTAGCAGGCATAAACGGGAAGCTAACGACACCTTAGCCGGATCTCTCGCGCTATTTTTTCAGAAGTTGCATGCAACTCAAGCACCAATCGTAAGGAAATCAACCATAATTAAACAACAATTTGGGTGGTAGGTTAACAGAGACCTCCGATATCGTAGTGTTGGGTTAACAGAAACCAAGTGCCATCATGGTGAGTTTCTAGCAGGCATAAATGGGAAGCTAACGACACCTTAGCCGGATCTCTCGCGCTATTTTTTCAGAAGTTGCATGCAACTCAAGCACCAATCGTAAGGAAATCAACCATAATTAAACAAAAATTTAGGTGGTGGGTTAACAGAAACCAAGTGCCATCGTGGTGAGTTTCTAGCAGGCATAAATGGGAAGCTAACGACACCTTAGCCGGATCTCTCGCGCTATTTTTCAAGCACCAATCGTACGGAAATCAACCATAACTAAACAGAAATTTGGGTGGTAGGTTAACAGAGACCTCCAATATCATAGTGGTGGGTTAACAGAAACCAAGTGCTTTCGTGGTGAGTTTCTAGCAGTCATAAATTTGAAGCTAACGACACCTTAGCCGGATCTCTCGCGCTATTTTTTAGAAGTGCATGCAAATCAAGCAGCAATCGTACGGAAATCAACCATAATTAAATAGAAATTTGGGTGGTAGGTTAACAGAGACCTCCGATATCATAGTGGTGGGTTAACAGAAACCAAGTACCATCGTGGTAAGTTTCTAGCAGGCATAAATTGGAAGCCAACGACACCTTAGCCGGATCTCTCGCGCTATTTTTTCAGAAGTTGCATGCAACTCAAGCACCAATCGTAAGGAAATCAACCATAATTAAACAAAAATTTAGGTGGTGGGTTAACAGAAACCAAGTGCCATCGTGGTGAGTTTCTAGCAGGCATAAATGGGAAGCTAACGACACCTTAGCCGGATCTCTCGCGCTGTTTTTCAAGCACCAGTCGTACGGAAATCAACCATAACTAAACAGAAATTTGGGTGGTAGGTTAACAGAGACCCCCGATATCATAGTGGTGGGTTAACAGAAACCAAGTGCCATCGTGGTGAGTTTCTAGCAGGCATTAAGGGGATGCTAACGACACCTTAGCCGGATCTCTCGCGCTATTTTTTCAGAAGTTGCATGCAACTCAAGCACCAATCGTAAGGAAATCAACCATAATTAAATAGAAATTTGGGTGGTAGGTTAACAGAGACCTCCGATATCATAGTGGTGGGTTACCAGAAACCAAGTGCCATCGTGGTGAGTTTCTAGTAGGCATAAATAGGAAGCTAACGACACCTTAGCCGGATCTCTCGCGCTATTTGTTCAGAAGTTGCATGCAACTCAAGCACCAATCGTAAGGAAATCAACCATAATTTAACAAAAATTTGGGTGGTAGGTTAACAGAGACCCCGATATCATAATGGTGGGTTAACAGAAACCAAGTGCCATCGTGGTGAGTTTCTAGTAGGCATAAATGGGAAGCTAACGACACCTTAGCCGGATCTCTCGCGCTATTTTTTCAGAAGTTGCATGCAAACCAAACACCAATCGTAAGAAGTCAACTATAATTAAAAAAAAAATTGGGTGGTAGGTTAACAGAGACCTCGGATATCACAGTGGTGGGTTAACAGAAACCAAGTGTCATCGTGGTGAGTTTCTAGCAGGCATTAAGGGGATGCTAACGACACCTTAGCCGGATCTCTCGCGCTATTTTTTCAGAAGTTGCATGCAACTCAAGCACCAATCGTGAGGAAATCAACCATAATTAAACAAAAATTTGGGTGGTAGGTTAACAGAGACACCCGATATCATAGTGGTGGGTTAACAGAGACCAAGTGCCATCGTGGTGAGTTTCTAGAAGGCATAAATGGGAAGCTAACGACACCTTAGCCGGATCTCTCGCGCTATTTTTTCAGAAGTTGCATGCAACTCAAGCACCAATCGTAAGGAAATCAACCATAATTAAATAGAAATTTGGGTGGTAGGTTAACAGAGACCTCCGATATCATAGTGGTGGGTTACCAGAAACCAAGTGCCATCGTGGTGAGTTTCTAGCAGGCATAAATAGGAAGCTAACGACACCTTAGCCGGATCTCTCGCGCTATTTGTTCAGAACTTGCATGCAACTCAAGCACCAATCGTAAGGAAATCAACCATAATTTAACAAAAATTTGGGTGGTAGGTTAACAGAGACCCCGATATCATAGTGGTGGGTTAACAGAAACCAACTGCAATCATGGTGAGTTTCTAGCAGGCATAAATGGGAAGCTAACGACACCTTAGCCGGATCTCTCGCGCTATTTTTTCAGAAGTTGCATGCAACTCAAGCACCTATCGTTCGGAAATCAACTATAATTAAACAAAAATTTGGGTGGTAGGTTAACAGAGACCCCCGATATAACAGTGGTGGGTTAACAGAAACCACGTGTCATCGTGGTGAGTTTCTAGCAGGCATTAAGGGGAAGCTATTGACACCTTAGCCACACCCCTTGCTTAAGTTTTCCACAAGTTGCATGCAAATCAAGCACCAATCGTACAAAAATTTGGGTGGTAGGTTAACAGTGGTGGGTTAACAGAAACCACGTGCTGTAATGGTGAGTTTCTAGCAGGCATAAAGGGGAAGCTAACGACACCTTAAGCGGATCTCTCGCGCTATTTTTTCAGAAGTTGCATGCATATCAAGCAGCAATCGTACGGAAATCAACCATAATTAAATAGAAATTTGGGTGGTAGGTTATCAGAGACCTCCGATATCATAGTGGTGGGTTAACAGAAACCAAGTGCCATCGTGGTGAGTTTCTAGCAGGCATAAATTTGAAGCTAACGACTTCTTAGCCGGATCTCTCGCGCTATTTTTTCAGAAGTTGCATGCAACTCAAGCACCAATCGTACGGAAATCAACCATAATTAAATAGAAATTTGGGTGGTAGGTTAACAGAGACCTCCGATATCATAGTGATGGGTTAACAGAAACCAAGTACCATCGTGGTGAGTTTCTAGCAGGCATAAATGGGAAGCCAACGACACCTTAGCCGGATCTCTCGCGCTATTTTTTCAGAAGTTGCATGCAAATCAAGCAGCAATCGATCGGAAATCAACCATAATTAAATAGAAATTTGGGTGGCAGGTTAACAGAGACCTCCGATATCATAGTGGTGGGTTAACAGAAACCAAGTGCCATCGTGGTGAGTTTCTAGAAGGCATAAATGGGAAGCTAACGACACCTTAGCCGGATCTCTCGCGCTATTTTTTCAGAAGTTGCATGCAACTCAAGCACCAATCGTATGCAAATCAACCATAATTAAACAAAAATTTGGGTGGTAGGTTAACAGAGACACCCGATATCATAGTGGTGGGTTAACAGAAACCAAGTGACATCATGGTGAGTTTCTAGCAGGCATTAAGGGGAAGCTATTGACACCTTAGTCGCACCCCTTGCTTAAGTTTTTCACAAGTTGCAAATCAAGCACCAATCGTACGGAAATCAACCATAATTAAACAAAAATTTGGGTGGTAGGTTAACAGAGACCTCCGATATCACAGTGGTGGGTTAACCGAAACCAAGTGCTATCGTGGTGAGTTTCTAGCAGGCATAAATTTGAAGCTAACGACACCTTACCCGGATCTCTCGCGTTTTTTTTCAGAAGTTGCCGGATAAATAGAAATTTGGGTGGTAGGTTAACAGAGACCTCCGATATCATAGTGGTGGGTTAACAGAAACCAAGTACCATCGTTGTGAGTTTCTAGCAGGCATAAATGGGAAGCTAACGACACCTTAGCCGGATCTCTCGCGCTACTTTTTCAGAAGTTGCATGCAAATCAAGCAGCAATCGTACGGAAATCAACCATAATTAAATAGAAATTTGGGTGGTAGGTTAACAGAGACCTCCGATATCATAGTGATGGGTTAACAGAAACCAAGTGCCATCATGGTGAGTTTCTAGGAGGCATAAATGGGAAGCTAACGACACCTTAGCCGGATCTCTCGCGCTATTTATTCAAAAGTTGCATGCAACTCAAGCACCAATCGTAAGGAAATCAACCATAATTAAAAAAAAAAAATTGGGTAGTAGGTTAACAGAGACCTCCGATATCACATTGGTGGGTTAACAGAAACCAAGTGCCATCGTGGTGAATTTCTAGCAGGCATTAAGGGGAAGCTATTGACACCTTAGCCGCACCCCTTGCTTAAGTTTTCTACAAGTTGCATGCAAATCAACACCAATCGTACGGAAATCAACCATAATTAAACAAAAACAAAACATCGTGGTGAGTTTCTAGCAGGCATAAATGGGAAGCTAACGACACCTTAGCCGGATCTCTCGCGCTATTTTTTCAGAAGTTGCATGCAACTCAAGCACCAATCGTACGCAAATCAACCATAATTAAACAAAAATTTGGGTGGTAGGTTAACAGCGACCCCCGATATCATCGTGGTGGGTGAACAGAAACCAAGTGCCATCGTGGTGTGTTCCTTGCAGGCATAAATGGGAAGCTAACGACACTTTAGCCGGATCTCTCGCGATATTTTTTCAGAAGTTGCATGCAACTCAAGCACCAATCGTACGAAAATCAACCATAATTAAACAGAAATTTGGGTGGTAGGTTAACAGAGACCTCCGATATCATAGTGGTGGGTTAACAGAAACCAAGTGCCATCGTGGTGAGTTTCTAGAAGGCATAAATGGGAAGCTAACGACACCTTAGCCGGATCTCTCGCGCTATTTTTTCAGAAGTTGCATGCAACTCAAGCACCAATCGTACGCAAATCAACCATAATTAAACAAAAATTTGGGTGGTAGGTTAACAGAGACACCCGATATCATAGTGGTGGGTTAACAGAAACCAAGTGACATCATGGTGAGTTTCTAGCAGGCATTAATGGGAAGCTATTGACACCTTAGTCGCACACCTTGCTTAAGTTTTTCACAAGTTGCATGCAAATCAAGCACCAATCGTACGGAAATCAACCATAATTAAACAAAAATTTGGGTGGTAGGTTAACAGAGACCTCCGATATCACAGTGGTGGGTTAACCGAAACCAAGTGCTATCGTGGTGAGTTTCTAGCAGGCATAAAGGGGAAGCTAACGACTTCTTAGCCGGATCTCTCGCGCTATTTTTTCAGAAGTTGCATGCAACTCAAGCACCAATTGTACGGAAATCAACCATAATTAAACAAAAATTGGGGTGGTAGGTTAACAGAGACCTCCGATATCATAGTGGTGGGTTAACAGAAACCAAGTGCCATCGTGGTGAGTTTCTAGCAGGCATAAATTTGAAGCTAACGACACCTTACCCGGATCTCTCGCGTTTTTTCAGAAGTTGCATGCAAATCAAGCACCAATCGTACGGAAATCAACCATAATTAAACAAAAATTTGGGTGGTAGGTTAACAGAGACCTCCGATATCACAATGGTGGGTTAACCGAAACCAAGTACTATCATGGTGAGTTTCTAGCAGGCATAAAGGGGAAGCTAACGACACCTTAGCCGGATCTCTCGCGCTATTTTTTCAGAAGTTGCATGCAACTCAAACATCAATCGTACGGAAATCAACAATAATTAAACAGAAATTTGGGTGGTAGGTTAACAGAGACCTCCGTTATCGTAGTGTTGGGTTAACAGAAACCAAGTGCCATCGTGGTGAGTTTCTAGCAGGCATAAATGGGAAGCTAACGACACCTTAGCCGGATCTCTCGCGCTATTTTTTCAGAAGCTGCATGCAACTCAAGCACCAATCGTAAGGAAATCAACCATAATTAAACAAAAATTTGGGTGGTAGGTTAACAGAGACACCCGATATCATAGTGGTGGGTTAACAGAAACCAAGTGCCATCGTGGTGAGTTTCTAGCAGGCATAAATGGGAAGCTAACGACACCTTAGCCGGATCTCTCGCGCTATTTTTTCAGAAGTTGCATGCAACTCAAGCACCAGTCGTAAGGAAATCAACCATAATTAAACAAAAATTTGGGTGGTAGGTTAACAGAGACACCCGATATCATAGTGGTGGGTTAACAGAGACCAAGTGCCATCGTGGTGAGTTTCTAGCAGGCATAAATGGGAAGCTAACGACACCTTAGCCGGATCTCGCGCGCTATTTTTTCAGAAGTTGCATGCAACTCAAGCACCAATCGTAAGGAAATCAACCATAATTAAATAGAAATTTGGGTGGTAGGTTAACAGAGACCTCCGATATCATAGTGGTGGGTTACCAGAAACCAAGTGCCATCGTGGTGAGTTTCTAGCAGGCATAAATAGGAAGCTAACGACACCTTAGCCGGATCTCTCGCGCTATTTGTTCAGAAGTTGCATGCAACTCAAGCACCAATCGTACGCAAATCAACCATAATTAAACAAAAATTTGGGTGGTAGGTTAACAGAGACACCCGATATCATAGTGGTGGGTTAACAGAAACCAAGTGACATCATGGTGAGTTTCTAGCAGGCATTAAGGGGAAGCTATTGACACCTTAGTCGCACCCCTTGCTTAAGTTTTTTACAAGTTGCATGCAAATCAAGCACCAATCGTACGGAAATCAACCATAATTAAACAAAAATTTGGGTGGTAGGTTAACAGAGACCTCCGATATCACAGTGGTGGGTTAACCGAAACCAAGTGCTATCGTGGTGAGTTTCTAGCAGGCATAAAGGGGAAGCTAACGACTTCTTAGCCGGATCTCTCGCGCTATTTTTTCAGAAGTTGCATGCAACTCAAGCACCAATCGTACGGAAATCAACCATAATTAAACAAAAATTGGGGTGGTAGGTTAACAGAGACCTCCGATATCATAGTGGTGGGTTAACAGAAACCAAGTGCCATCGTGGTGAGTTTCTAGCAGGCATAAATTTGAAGCTAACGACACCTTACCCGGATCTCTCGCGTTGTTTCAGAAGTTGCATGCAAATCAAGCACCAATCGTACGGAAATCAACCATAATTAAACAAAAATTTGGGTGGTAGGTTAACAGAGACCTCCGATATCACAATGGTGGGTTAACCGAAACCAAGTACTATCATGGTGAGTTTCTAGCAGGCATAAAGGGGAAGCTAACGACACCTTAGCCGGATCTCTCGCGCTATTTTTTCAGAAGTTGCATGCAACTCAAGCATCAATCGTACGGAAATCAACAATAATTAAACAGAAATTTGGGTGGTAGGTTAACAGAGACCTCCGTTATCGTAGTGTTGGGTTAACCAAGTGCCATCGTGGTGAGTTTCTAGCAGGCATAAATGGGAAGCTAACGACACCTTAGCCGGATCTCTCGCGCTATTTTTTCAGAAGTTGCATGCAACTCAAGCACCAATCGTAAGGAAATCAACCATAATTAAACAAAAATTTGGGTGGTAGGTTAACAGAGACACCCGATATCATAGTGGTGGGTTAACAGAAACCAAGTGCCATCGTGGTGAGTTTCTAGCAGGCATAAATGGGAAGCTAACGACACCTTAGCCGGATCTCTCGCGCTATTTTTTCAGAAGTTGCATGCAAATCAAGCACCAGTCGTAAGGAAATCAACCATAATTTAACAAAAATTTGGGTGGTAGGTTAACAGAGACACCCGATATCATAGTGGTGGGTTAACAGAGACCAAGTGCCATCGTGGTGAGTTTCTAGAAGGCATAAATGGGAAGCTAACGACACCTTAGCCGGATCTCTCGCGCTATTTTTTCAGAAGTTGCATGCAACTCAAGCACCAATCGTAAGGAAATCAACCATAATTAAATAGAAATTTGGGTGGTAGGTTAACAGAGACCTCCGATATCATAGTGGTGGGTTACCAGAAACCAAGGGCCATCGTGGTGAGTTTCTAGCAGGCATAAATAGGAAGCTAACGACACCTTAGCCGGATCGCTCGCGCTATTTGTTCAGAAGTTGCATGCAACTCAAGCACCAATCGTAAGGAAATCAACCATAATTTAACAAAAATTTGGGTGGTAGGTTAACAGAGACCCCGATATCATAGTGGTGGGTTAACAGAAACCAACTGCAATAATGGTGAGTTTCTAGCAGGCATAAATGGGAAGCTAACGACACTTTAGCCGGATCTCTCGCGCTATTTTTTCAGAAGTTGCATGCAACTCAAGCACCAATCGTACGAAAATCAACCATAATTAAACAGAAATTTGGGTGGTAGGTTAACAGAGACCTCCGATATCATAGTGGTGGGTTAACAGAAACCAAGTGCCATCGTGGTGAGTTTCTAGAAGGCATAAATGGGAAGCTAACGACACCTTAGCCGGATCTCTCGCGCTATTTTTTCAGAAGTTGCATGCAACTCAAGCACCAATCGTACGCAAATCAACCATAATTAAACAAAAATTTGGGTGGTAGGTTAACAGAGACACCCGATATCATAGTGGTGGGTTAACAGAAACCAAGTGACATCATGGTGAGTTTCTAGCAGGCATTAAGGGGAAGCTATTGACACCTTAGTCGCACCCCTTGCTTAAGTTTTTCACAAGTTGCATGCAAATCAAGCACCAATCGTACGGAAATCAACCATAATTAAACAAAAATTTGGGTGGTAGGTTAACAGAGACCTCCGATATCACAGTGGTGGGTTAACCGAAACCAAGTGCTATCGTGGTGAGTTTCTAGCAGGCATAAAGGGGAAGCTAACGACTTCTTAGCCGAATCTCTCGCGCTATTTTTTCAGAAGTTGCATGCAACTCAAGCACCAATCGTACGCAAATCAACCATAATTAAACAAAAATTTGGGTGGTAGGTTAACAGCGACCCCCGATATCATCGTGGTGGGTGAACAGAAACCAAGTGCCATCGTGGTGTGTTCCTTGCAGGCATAAATGGGAAGCTAACGACACTTTAGCCGGATCTCTCGCGATATTTTTTCAGAAGTTGCATGCAACTCAAGCACCAATCGTACGAAAATCAACCATAATTAAACAGAAATTTGGGTGGTAGGTTAACAGAGACCTCCGATATCATAGTGGTGGGTTAACAGAAACCAAGTGCCATCGTGGTGAGTTTCTAGAAGGCATAAATGGGAAGCTAACGACACCTTAGCCGGATCTCTCGCGCTATTTTTTCAGAAGTTGCATGCAACTCAAGCACCAATCGTACGCAAATCAACCATAATTAAACAAAAATTTGGGTGGTAGGTTAACAGAGACACCCGATATCATAGTGGTGGGTTAACAGAAACCAAGTGACATCATGGTGAGTTTCTAGCAGGCATTAAGGGGAAGCTATTGACACCTTAGTCGCACCCCTTGCTTAAGTTTTTCACAAGTTGCATGCAAATCAAGCACCAATCGTACGGAAATCAACCATAATTAAACAAAAATTTGGGTGGTAGGTTAACAGAGACCTCCGATATCATAGTGGTGGGTTAACAGAAACCAAGTGCCATCGTGGTGAGTTTCTAGAAGGCATAAATGGGAAGCTAACGACACCTTAGCCGGATCTCTCGCGCTACTTTTTCAGAAGTTGCATGCAAATCAAGCAGCAATCGTACGGAAATCAACCATAATTAAATAGAAATTTGGGTGGTAGGTTAACAGAGACCTCCGATATCATAGTGATGGGTTAACAGAAACCAAGTGCCATCATGGTGAGTTTCTAGGAGGCATAAATGGGAAGCTAACGACACCTTAGCCGGATCTCTCGCGCTATTTATTCAAAAGTTGCATGCAACTCAAGCACCAATCGTAAGGAAATCAACCATAATTAAAAAAAAAAAATTGGGTAGTAGGTTAACAGAGACCTCCGATATCACATTGGTGGGTTAACAGAAACCAAGTGCCATCGTGGTGAATTTCTAGCAGGCATTAAGGGGAAGCTATTGACACCTTAGCCGCACCCCTTGCTTAAGTTTTCTACAAGTTGCATGCAAATCAACACCAATCGTACGGAAATCAACCATAATTAAACAAAAACAAAACATCGTGGTGAGTTTCTAGCAGGCATAAATGGGAAGCTAACGACACCTTAGCCGGATCTCTCGCGCTATTTTTTCAGAAGTTGCATGCAACTCAAGCACCAATCGTACGCAAATCAACCATAATTAAACAAAAATTTGGGTGGTAGGTTAACAGCGACCCCCGATATCATCGTGGTGGGTGAACAGAAACCAAGTGCCATCGTGGTGTGTTCCTTGCAGGCATAAATGGGAAGCTAACGACACTTTAGCCGGATCTCTCGCGATATTTTTTCAGAAGTTGCATGCAACTCAAGCACCAATCGTACGAAAATCAACCATAATTAAACAGAAATTTGGGTGGTAGGTTAACAGAGACCTCCGATATCATAGTGGTGGGTTAACAGAAACCAAGTGCCATCGTGGTGAGTTTCTAGAAGGCATAAATGGGAAGCTAACGACACCTTAGCCGGATCTCTCGCGCTATTTTTTCAGAAGTTGCATGCAACTCAAGCACCAATCGTACGCAAATCAACCATAATTAAACAAAAATTTGGGTGGTAGGTTAACAGAGACACCCGATATCATAGTGGTGGGTTAACAGAAACCAAGTGACATCATGGTGAGTTTCTAGCAGGCATTAAGGGGAAGCTATTGACACCTTAGTCGCACCCCTTGCTTAAGTTTTTCACAAGTTGCATGCAAATCAAGCACCAATCGTACGGAAATCAACCATAATTAAACAAAAATTTGGGTGGTAGGTTAACAGAGACCTCCGATATCACAGTGGTGGGTTAACCGAAACCAAGTGCTATCGTGGTGAGTTTCTAGCAGGCATAAAGGGGAAGCTAACGACTTCTTAGCCGGATCTCTCGCGCTATTTTTTCAGAAGTTGCATGCAACTCAAGCACCAATCGTACGGAAATCAACCATAATTAAACAAAAATTGGGGTGGTAGGTTAACAGAGACCTCCGATATCATAGTGGTGGGTTAACAGAAACCAAGTGCCATCGTGGTGAGTTTCTAGCAGGCATAAATTTGAAGCTAACGACACCTTACCCGGATCTCTCGCGTTTTTTCAGAAGTTGCATGCAAATCAAGCACCAATCGTACGGAAATCAACCATAATTAAACAAAAATTTGGGTGGTAGGTTAACAGAGACCTCCGATATCACAATGGTGGGTTAACCGAAACCAAGTACTATCATGGTGAGTTTCTAGCAGGCATAAAGGGGAAGCTAACGACACCTTAGCCGGATCTCTCGCGCTATTTTTTCAGAAGTTGCATGCAACTCAAGCATCAATCGTACGGAAATCAACAATAATTAAACAGAAATTTGGGTGGTAGGTTAACAGAGACCTCCGTTATCGTAGTGTTGGGTTAACAGAAACCAAGTGCCATCGTGGTGAGTTTCTAGCAGGCATAAATGGGAAGCTAACGACACCTTAGCCGGATCTCTCGCGCTATTTTTTCAGAAGCTGCATGCAACTCAAGCACCAATCGTAAGGAAATCAACCATAATTAAACAAAAATTTGGGTGGTAGGTTAACAGAGACACCCGATATCATAGTGGTGGGTTAACAGAAACCAAGTGCCATCGTGGTGAGTTTCTAGCAGGCATAAATGGGAAGCTAACGACACCTTAGCCGGATCTCTCGCGCTATTTTTTCAGAAGTTGCATGCAACTCAAGCACCAGTCGTAAGGAAATCAACCATAATTAAACAAAAATTTGGGTGGTAGGTTAACAGAGACACCCGATATCATAGTGGTGGGTTAACAGAGACCAAGTGCCATCGTGGTGAGTTTCTAGCAGGCATAAATGGGAAGCTAACGACACCTTAGCCGGATCTCTCGCGCTATTTTTTCAGAAGTTGCATGCAACTCAAGCACCAATCGTAAGGAAATCAACCATAATTAAATTGAAATTTGGGTGGTAGGTTAACAGAGACCTCCGATATCATAGTGGTGGGTTACCAGAAACCAAGTGCCATCGTGGTGAGTTTCTAGCAGGCATAAATAGGAAGCTAACGACACCTTAGCCGGATCTCTCGCGCTATTTGTTCAGAAGTTGCATGCAACTCAAGCACCAATCGTACGCAAATCAACCATAATTAAACAAAAATTTGGGTGGTAGGTTAACAGAGACACCCGATATCATAGTGGTGGGTTAACAGAAACCAAGTGACATCATGGTGAGTTTCTAGCAGGCATTAAGGGGAAGCTATTGACACCTTAGTCGCACCCCTTGCTTAAGTTTTTTACAAGTTGCATGCAAATCAAGCACCAATCGTACGGAAATCAACCATAATTAAACAAAAATTTGGGTGGTAGGTTAACAGAGACCTCCGATATCACAGTGGTGGGTTAACCGAAACCAAGTGCTATCGTGGTGAGTTTCTAGCAGGCATAAAGGGGAAGCTAACGACTTCTTAGCCGGATCTCTCGCGCTATTTTTTCAGAAGTTGCATGCAACTCAAGCACCAATCGTACGGAAATCAACCATAATTAAACAAAAATTGGGGTGGTAGGTTAACAGAGACCTCCGATATCATAGTGGTGGGTTAACAGAAACCAAGTGCCATCGTGGTGAGTTTCTAGCAGGCATAAATTTGAAGCTAACGACACCTTACCCGGATCTCTCGCGTTTTTTCAGAAGTTGCATGCAAATCAAGCACCAATCGTACGGAAATCAACCATAATTAAACAAAAATTTGGGTGGTAGGTTAACAGAGACCTCCGATATCACAATGGTGGGTTAACCGAAACCAAGTACTATCATGGTGAGTTTCTAGCAGGCATAAAGGGGAAGCTAACGACACCTTAGCCGGATCTCTCGCGCTATTTTTTCAGAAGTTGCATGCAACTCAAGCATCAATCGTACGGAAATCAACAATAATTAAACAGAAATTTGGGTGGTAGGTTAACAGAGACCTCCGTTATCGTAGTGTTGGGTTAACAGAAACCAAGTGCCATCGTGGTGAGTTTCTAGCAGGCATAAATGGGAAGCTAACGACACCTTAGCCGGATCTCTCGCGCTATTTTTTCAGAAGTTGCATGCAACTCAAGCACCAATCGTAAGGAAATCAACCATAATTAAACAAAAATTTGGGTGGTAGGTTAACAGAGACACCCGATATCATAGTGGTGGGTTAACAGAAACCAAGTGCCATCGTGGTGAGTTTCTAGCAGGCATAAATGGGAAGCTAACGACACCTTAGCCGGATCTCTCGCGCTATTTTTTCAGAAGTTGCATGCAAATCAAGCACCAGTCGTAAGGAAATCAACCATAATTTAACAAAAATTTGGGTGGTAGGTTAACAGAGACACCCGATATCATAGTGGTGGGTTAACAGAGACCAAGTGCCATCGTGGTGAGTTTCTAGAAGGCATAAATGGGAAGCTAACGACACCTTAGCCGGATCTCTCGCGCTATTTTTTCAGAAGTTGCATGCAACTCAAGCACCAATCGTAAGGAAATCAACCATAATTAAATAGAAATTTGGGTGGTAGGTTAACAGAGACCTCCGATATCATAGTGGTGGGTTACCAGAAACCAAGGGCCATCGTGGTGAGTTTCTAGCAGGCATAAATAGGAAGCTAACGACACCTTAGCCGGATCGCTCGCGCTATTTGTTCAGAAGTTGCATGCAACTCAAGCACCAATCGTAAGGAAATCAACCATAATTTAACAAAAATTTGGGTGGTAGGTTAACAGAGACCCCGATATCATAGTGGTGGGTTAACAGAAACCAACTGCAATCATGGTGAGTTTCTAGCAGGCATAAATGGGAAGCTAACGACACTTTAGCCGGATCTCTCGCGCTATTTTTTCAGAAGTTGCATGCAACTCAAGCACCAATCGTACGAAAATCAACCATAATTAAACAGAAATTTGGGTGGTAGGTTAACAGAGACCTCCGATATCATAGTGGTGGGTTAACAGAAACCAAGTGCCATCGTGGTGAGTTTCTAGAAGGCATAAATGGGAAGCTAACGACACCTTAGCCGGATCTCTCGCGCTATTTTTTCAGAAGTTGCATGCAACTCAAGCACCAATCGTACGCAAATCAACCATAATTAAACAAAAATTTGGGTGGTAGGTTAACAGAGACACCCGATATCATAGTGGTGGGTTAACAGAAACCAAGTGACATCATGGTGAGTTTCTAGCAGGCATTAAGGGGAAGCTATTGACACCTTAGTCGCACCCCTTGCTTAAGTTTTTCACAAGTTGCATGCAAATCAAGCACCAATCGTACGGAAATCAACCATAATTAAACAAAAATTTGGGTGGTAGGTTAACAGAGACCTCCGATATCACAGTGGTGGGTTAACCGAAACCAAGTGCTATCGTGGTGAGTTTCTAGCAGGCATAAAGGGGAAGCTAACGACTTCTTAGCCGAATCTCTCGCGCTATTTTTTCAGAAGTTGCATGCAACTCAAGCACCAATCGTACGGAAATCAACCATAATTAAACAAAAATTTGGGTGGTAGCTTAACAGAGACCTCCGATATCATAGTGGTGGGTTAACAGAAACCAAGTGCCATCGTGGTGAGTTTCTAGCAGGCATTAAGGGGAAGCTATTGACACCTTAGCCACACCCCTTGCTTAAGTTTTCCACAAGTTGCATGCAAATCAAGCACCAATCGTACAAAAATTTGGGTGGTAGGTTAACAGTGGTGGGTTAACAGAAACCACGTGCTGTAATGGTGAGTTTCTAGCAGGCATAAAGGGGAAGCTAACGACACCTTAACCGGATCTCTCGCGCTATTTTTTCAGAAGTAGCATGCATATCAAGCAGCAATCGTACGGAAATCAACCATAATTAAATAGAAATTTGGGTGGTAGGTTATCAGAGACCTCCGATATCATAGTGGTGGGTTAACAGAAACCAAGTGCCATCGTGGTGAGTTTCTAGCAGGCATAAATTTGAAGCTAACGACACCTTAGCCGGATCTCTCGCGCTACTTTTTCAGAAGTTGCATGCAAATCAAGCAGCAATCGTACGGAAATCAACCATAATTAAATAGAAATTTGGGTGGTAGGTTAACAGAGACCTCCGATATCATAGTGATGGGTTAACAGAAACCAAGTACCATCGTGGTGAGTTTCTAGCAGGCATAAATGGGAAGCCAACGACACCTTAGCCGGATCTCTCGCGCTATTTTTTCAGAAGTTGCATGCAACTCAAGCACCAATCGTATGCAAATCAACCATAATTAAACAAAAATTTGGGTGGTAGGTTAACAGAGACACCCGATATCATAGTGGTGGGTTAACAGAAACCAAGTGACACCATGGTGAGTTTCTAGCAGGCATTAAGGGGAAGCTATTGACACCTTAGTCGCACCCCTTGCTTAAGTTTTTCACAAGTTGCAAATCAAGCACCAATCGTACGGAAATCAACCATAATTAAACAAAAATTTGGGTGGTAGGTTAACAGAGACCTCCGATATCACAGTGGTGGGTTAACCGAAACCAAGTGCTATCGTGGTGAGTTTCTAGCAGGCATTAAGGGGAAGCTATTGACACCTTACCCGGATCTCTCGCGTTTTTTTTCAGAAGTTGCCGGATAAATAGAAATTTGGGTGGTAGGTTAACAGAGACCTCCGATATCATAGTGGTGGGTTAACAGAAACCAAGTACCATCGTTGTGAGTTTCTAGCAGGCATAAATGGGAAGCTAACGACACCTTAGCCGGATCTCTCGCGCTACTTTTTCAGAAGTTGCATGCAAATCAAGCAGCAATCGTACGGAAATCAACCATAATTAAATAGAAATTTGGGTGGTAGGTTAACAGAGACCTCCGATATCATAGTGATGGGTTAACAGAAACCAAGTGCCATCATGGTGAGTTTCTAGGAGGCATAAATGGGAAGCTAACGACACCTTAGCCGGATCTCTCGCGCTATTTATTCAAAAGTTGCATGCAACTCAAGCACCAATCGTAAGGAAATCAACCATAATTAAAAAAAAAAAATTGGGTAGTAGGTTAACAGAGACCTCCGATATCACATTGGTGGGTTAACAGAAACCAAGTGCCATCGTGGTGAATTTCTAGCAGGCATTAAGGGGAAGCTATTGACACCTTAGCCGCACCCCTTGCTTAAGTTTTCTACAAGTTGCATGCAAATCAACACCAATCGTACGGAAATCAACCATAATTAAACAAAAACAAAACATCGTAGTGAGTTTCTAGCAGGCATAAATGGGAAGCTAACGACACCTTAGCCGGATCTCTCGCGCTATTTTTTCAGAAGTTGCATGCAACTCAAGCACCAATCGTACGCAAATCAACCATAATTAAACAAAAATTTGGGTGGTAGGTTAACAGCGACCCCCGATATCATCGTGGTGGGTGAACAGAAACCAAGTGCCATCGTGGTGTGTTCCTTGCAGGCATAAATGGGAAGCTAACGACACTTTAGCCGGATCTCTCGCGATATTTTTTCAGAAGTTGCATGCAACTCAAGCACCAATCGTACGAAAATCAACCATAATTAAACAGAAATTTGGGTGGTAGGTTAACAGAGACCTCCGATATCATAGTGGTGGGTTAACAGAAACCAAGTGCCATCGTGGTGAGTTTCTAGAAGGCATAAATGGGAAGCTAACGACACCTTAGCCGGATCTCTCGCGCTATTTTTTCAGAAGTTGCATGCAACTCAAGCACCAATCGTACGCAAATCAACCATAATTAAACAAAAATTTGGGTGGTAGGTTAACAGAGACACCCGATATCATAGTGGTGGGTTAACAGAAACCAAGTGACATCATGGTGAGTTTCTAGCAGGCATTAAGGGGAAGCTATTGACACCTTAGTCGCACCCCTTGCTTAAGTTTTTCACAAGTTGCATGCAAATCAAGCACCAATCGTACGGAAATCAACCATAATTAAACAAAAATTTGGGTGGTAGGTTAACAGAGACCTCCGATATCACAGTGGTGGGTTAACCGAAACCAAGTGCTATCGTGGTGAGTTTCTAGCAGGCATAAAGGGGAAGCTAACGACTTCTTAGCCGGATCTCTCGCGCTATTTTTTCAGAAGTTGCATGCAACTCAAGCACCAATCGTACGGAAATCAACCATAATTAAACAAAAATTGGGGTGGTAGGTTAACAGAGACCTCCGATATCATAGTGGTGGGTTAACAGAAACCAAGTGCCATCGTGGTGAGTTTCTAGCAGGCATAAATTTGAAGCTAACGACACCTTACCCGGATCTCTCGCGTTTTTTCAGAAGTTGCATGCAAATCAAGCACCAATCGTACGGAAATCAACCATAATTAAACAAAAATTTGGGTGGTAGGTTAACAGAGACCTCCGATATCACAATGGTGGGTTAACCGAAACCAAGTACTATCATGGTGAGTTTCTAGCAGGCATAAAGGGGAAGCTAACGACACCTTAGCCGGATCTCTCGCGCTATTTTTTCAGAAGTTGCATGCAACTCAAGCATCAATCGTACGGAAATCAACAATAATTAAACAGAAATTTGGGTGGTAGGTTAACAGAGACCTCCGTTATCGTAGTGTTGGGTTAACAGAAACCAAGTGCCATCGTGGTGAGTTTCTAGCAGGCATAAATGGGAAGCTAACGACACCTTAGCCGGATCTCTCGCGCTATTTTTTCAGAAGTTGCATGCAACTCAAGCACCAATCGTAAGGAAATCAACCATAATTAAACAAAAATTTGGGTGGTAGGTTAACAGAGACACCCGATATCATAGTGGTGGGTTAACAGAAACCAAGTGCCATCGTGGTGAGTTTCTAGCAGGCATAAATGGGAAGCTAACGACACCTTAGCCGGATCTCTCGCGCTATTTTTTCAGAAGTTGCATGCAACTCAAGCACCAGTCGTAAGGAAATCAACAATAATTAAACAAAAATTTGGGTGGTAGGTTAACAGAGACACCCGATATCATAGTGGTGGGTTAACAGAGACCAAGTGCCATCGTGGTGAGTTTCTAGCAGGCATAAATGGGAAGCTAACGACACCTTAGCCGGATCTCTCGCGCTATTTTTTCAGAAGTTGCATGCAACTCAAGCACCAATCGTAAGGAAATCAACCATAATTAAATAGAAATTTGGGTGGTAGGTTAACAGAGACCTCCGATATCATAGTGGTGGGTTACCAGAAACCAAGTGCCATCGTGGTGAGTTTCTAGCAGGCATAAATAGGAAGCTAACGACACCTTAGCCGGATCTCTCGCGCTATTTGTTCAGAAGTTGCATGCAACTCAAGCACCAATCGTAAGGAAATCAACCATAATTTAACAAAAATTTGGGTGGTAGGTTAACAGAGACCCCGATATCATAGTGGTGGGTTAACAGAAACCAACTGCAATCATGGTGAGTTTCTAGCAGGCATAAATGGGAAGCTAACGACTTCTTAGCCGGATCTCTCGCGCTATTTTTTCAGAAGTTGCATGCAACTCAAGCACCAATCGTTCGGAAATCAACTATAATTAAACAAAAATTTGGGTGGTAGGTTAACAGTGACCCCCGATATCACAGTGGTGGGTTAACAGAAACCAAGTGTCATCGTGGTGAGTTTCTAGCAGGCATTAAGGGGAAGCTATTGACACCTTAGCCACACCCCTTGCTTAAGTTTTCCACAAGTTGCATGCAAATCAAGCACCAATCGTACAAAAATTTGGGTGGTAGGTTAACAGTGGTGGGTTAACAGAAACCACGTGCTGTAATGGTGAGTTTCTAGCAGGCATAAAGGGGAAGCTAACGACACCTTAACCGGATCTCTCGCGCTATTTTTTCAGAAGTTGCATGCATATCAAGCAGCAATCGTACGGAAATCAACCATAATTAAATAGAAATTTGGGTGGTAGGTTATCAGAGACCTCTGATATCATAGTGGTGGGTTAACAGAAACCAAGTGCCATCATGGTGAGTTTCTATCAGGCATAAATTTGAAGCTAACGACACCTTAGCCGGATCTCTCGCGCTATTTTTTCAGAAGTTGCATGCAAATCAAGCAGCAATCGACCGGAAATCAACCATATTTAAATAGAAATTTGGGTGGCAGGTTAACAGAGACCTCTGATATCATAGTGGTGGGTTAACAGAAACCAAGTGCCATCGTGGTGAGTTTCTAGAAGGCATAAATGGGAAGCTAACGACACCTTAGCCGGATCTCTCGCGCTATTTTTTCAGAAGTTGCATGCAACTCAAGCACCAATCGTACGCAAATCAACCATAATTAAACGGTAGGTTAACAGAGACACCCGATATCATAGTGGTGGGTTAACAGAAACCAAGTGACATCATGGTGAGTTTCTAGCAGGCATTAAGGGGAAGCTATTGACACCTTAGTCGCACCCCTTGCTTAAGTTTTTCACAAGTTGCAAATCAAGCACCAATCGTACGGAAATCAACCATAATTAAACAAAAATTTGGGTGGTAGGTTAACAGAGACCTCCGATATCACAGTGGTGGGTTAACCGAAACCAAGTGCTATCGTGGTGAGTTTCTAGCAGGCATAAATTTGAAGCTAACGACACCTTACCCGGATCTCTCGCGTTTTTCTTCAGAAGTTGCCGGATAAATAGAAATTTGGGTGGTAGGTTAACAGAGAGTTTCTAGCAGGCATAAATGGGAAGCCAACGACACCTTAGCCGGATCTCTCGCGCTATTTTTTCAGAAGTTGCATGCAAATCAAGCAGCAATCGACCGGAAATCAACCATAATTAAATAGAAATTTGGGTGGCAGGTTAACAGAGACCTCCGATATCATAGTGGTGGGTTAACGGAAACCAAGTGCCATCGTGCTGAGTTTCTTGAAGCCATAAATCGGAAGCTAACGACACCTTAGCCGGATCTCTCGCGCTATTTTTTCAGAAGTTGCATGCAACTCAAGCACCAATCGTACGCAAATCAACCATAATTAAACAAAAATTTGGGTGGTAGGTTAACAGAGACACCCGATATCATAGTGGTGGGTTAACAGAAGCCAAGTGACATCATGGTGAGTTTCTAGCAGGCATTAAGTGGAAGCTATTGACACCTTAGTCGCACCCCTTGCTTAAGTTTTTCACAAGTTGCATGCAAATCAAGCACCAATCGTACGGCAATCAACCATAATTAAACAAAAATTTTGGTGGTAGGTTAACAGAGACCTCCGATATCACAGTGGTGGGTTAACCGAAACCAAGTGCTATCGTGGTGAGTTTCTAGCAGGCATAAAGGGGAAGCTAAAGACTTCTTAGCCGGATCTCTCGCGCTATTTTTTCAGAAGTTGCATGCAACTCAAGCACCAATCGTACGGAAATCAACCATAATTAAACAAAAATTTGGGTGGTAGGTTAACAGAGACCTCCGATATCATAGTGGTGGGTTAACAGAAACCAAGTGCCATCGTGGTGAGTTTCTAGCAGGCATAAATTTGAAGCTAACGACACCTTACCCGGATCTCTCGCGTTTTTTCAGAAGTTGCATGCAAATCAAGCACCAATCGTACGGAAATCAACCATAATTAAACAAAAATTTGGGTGGTAGGTTAACAGAGACCTCCGATATCACAATGGTGGGTTAACCGAAACCAAGTACTATCATGGTGAGTTTCTAGCAGGCATAAAGGGGAAGCTAACGACACCTTAGCCGCATCTCTCGCGCTATTTTTTCAGAAGTTGCATGCAACTCAAGCATCAATCGTACGGAAATCAACAATAATTAAACAGAAATTTGGGTGGTAGGTTAACAGAGACCTCCGTTATCGTAGTGTTGGGTTAACAGAAACCAAGTGCCATCGTGGTGAGTTTCTAGCAGGCATAAATGGGAAGCTAACGACACCTTAGCCGGATCTCTCGCGCTATTTTTTCAGAAGTTGCATGCAACTCAAGCACCAATCATAAGGAAATCAACCATAATTAAACAAAAATTTGGGTGGTAGGTTAACAGAGACACCCGATATCATAGTGGTGGGTTAACAGAAACCAAGTGCCATCATGGTGAGTTTCTAGCAGGCATAAATGGGAAGCTAACGACACCTTAGCCGGATCTCTCGCGCTATTTTTTCAGAAGTTGCATGCAACTCAAACACCAGTCGTAAGGAAATCAACCATAATTAAACAAAAATTTGGGTGGTAGGTTAACAGAGACACCCGATATCATAGTGGTGGGTTAACAGAGACCAAGTGCCATCGTGGTGAGTTTCTAGCAGGCATAAATGGGAAGCTAACGACACCTTAGCCGGATCTCTCGCGCTATTTTTTCAGAAGTTGCATGCAACTCAAGCACCAATCGTAAGGAAATCAACCATAATTAAATAGAAATTTGGGTGGTAGGTTAACAGAGACCTCCGATATCATAGTGGTGGGTTACCAGAAACCAAGTGCCATCGTGGTGAGTTTCTAGTAGGCATAAATAGGAAGCTAACGACACCTTAGCCGGATCTCTCGCGCTATTTGTTCAGAAGTTGCATGCAACTCAAGCACCAATCGTAAGGAAATCAACCATAATTTAACAAAAATTTGGGTGGTAGGTTAACAGAGACCCCGATATCATAATGGTGGGTTAACAGAAACCAAGTGCCATCGTGGTGAGTTTCTAGTAGGCATAAATGGGAAGCTAACGACACCTTAGCCGGATCTCTCGCGCTATTTTTTCAGAAGTTGCATGCAAACCAAACACCAATCGTAAGAAGTCAACTATAATTAAAAAAAAAATTGGGTGGTAGGTTAACAGAGACCTCGGATATCACAGTGGTGGGTTAACAGAAACCAAGTGTCATCGTGGTGAGTTTCTAGCAGGCATTAAGGGGAAGCTATTGACACCTTAGCCACACCCCTTGCTTAAGTTTTCCACAAGTTGCATGCAAATCAAGCACCAATCGTACGGAGATCAACCATAATTAAACAAAAATTTGGGTGGTAGGTTAACAGAGACCTCCGATATCACAGTGGTGGCTTAACACAAACCACGTGCTGTCATGGTGAGTTTCGCGCTATTTTTTCAGAAGTTGCATGCAAACCAAACCCCAATCGTAAGAAATCAACCATAATTAAAAAAAAAAATTGGGTGGTAGGTTAACAGAGACCTCCGATATCATAGTGGTGGGTTAACAGAAACCAAGTGCCATCATGGTGAGTTTCTAGGAGGCATAAATGGGAAGCTAACGACACCTTAGCCGGATCTCTCGCGCTATTTATTCAAAAGTTGCATGCAACTCAAGCACCAATCGTAAGGAAATCAACCATAATTAAAAAAAAAAAATTGGGTAGTAGGTTAACAGAGACCTCCGATATCACATTGGTGGGTTAACAGAAACCAAGTGCCATCGTGGTGAATTTCTAGCAGGCATTAAGGGGAAGCTATTGACACCTTAGCCGCACCCCTTGCTTAAGTTTTCTACAAGTTGCATGCAAATCAACACCAATCGTACGGAAATCAACCATAATTAAACAAAAACAAAACATCGTGGTGAGTTTCTAGCAGCCATAAATGGGAAGCTAACGACACCTTAGCCGGATCTCTCGCGCTATTTTTTCAGAAGTTGCATGCAACTCAAGCACCAATCGTACGCAAATCAACCATAATTAAACAAAAATTTGGGTGGTAGGTTAAAAGCGACCCCCGATATCATCGTGGTGGGTGAACAGAAACCAAGTGCCATCGTGGTGTGTTCCTTGCAGGCATAAATGGGAAGCTAACGACACTTTAGCCGGATCTCTCGCGATATTTTTTCAGAAGTTGCATGCAACTCAAGCACCAATCGTACGAAAATCAACCATAATTAAACAGAAATTTGGGTGGTAGGTTAACAGAGACCTCCGATATCATAGTGGTGGGTTAACAGAAACCAAGTGCCATCGTGGTGAGTTTCTAGAAGGCATAAATGGGAAGCTAACGACACCTTAGCCGGATCTCTCGCGCTATTTTTTCAGAAGTTGCATGAAACTCAAGCACCAATCGTACGCAAATCAACCATAATTAAACAAAAATTTGGGTGGTAGGTTAACAGAGACACCCGATATCATAGTGGTGGGTTAACAGAAACCAAGTGACATCATGGTGAGTTTCTAGCAGGCATTAAGGGGAAGCTATTGACACCTTAGTCGCACCCCTTGCTTAAGTTTTTCACAAGTTGCATGCAAATCAAGCACCAATCGTACGGAAATCAACCATAATTAAACAAAAATTTGGGTGGTAGGTTAACAGAGACCTCCGATATCACAGTGGTGGGTTAACCGAAACCAAGTGCTATCGTGGTGAGTTTCTAGCAGGCATAAAGGGGAAGCTAACGACACCTTAGCCGGATCTCTCGCGCTATTTTTTCAGAAGTTGCATGCAACTCAAGCATCAATCGTACGGAAATCAACAATAATTAAACAGAAATTTGGGTGGTAGGTTAACAGAGACCTCCGTTATCGTAGTGTTGGGTTAACAGAAACCAAGTGCCATCGTGGTGAGTTTCTAGCAGGCATAAATGGGAAGCTAACGACACCTTAGCCGGATCTCTCGCGCTATTTTTTCAGAAGTTGCATGCAACTCAAGCACCAGTCGTAAGGAAATCAACCATAATTAAACAAAAATTTGGGTGGTAGGTTAACAGAGACACCCGATATCATAGTGGTGGGTTAACAGAAACCAAGTGCCATCGTGGTGAGTTTCTAGCAGGCATAAATGGGAAGCTAACGACACCTTAGCCGGATCTCTCGCGCTATTTTTTCAGAAGTTGCATGCAACTCAAGCACCAGTCGTAAGGAAATCAACCATAATTAAACAAAAATTTGGGTGGTAGGTTAACAGAGACACCCGATATCATAGTGGTGGGTTAACAGAGACCAAGTGCCATCGTGGTGAGTTTCTAGCAGGCATAAATGGGAAGCTAACGACACTTTAGCCGGATCTCTCGCGCTATTTTTTCAGAAGTTGCATGCAACTCAAGCACCAATCGTAAGGAAATCAACCATAATTAAATAGAAATTTGGGTGGTAGGTTAACAGAGACCTCCGATATCATAGTGGTGGGTTACCAGAAACCAAGTGCCATCGTGGTGAGTTTCTAGTAGGCATAAATAGGAAGCTAACGACACCTTAGCCGGATCTCTCGCGCTATTTGT
This sequence comes from Anomoia purmunda, assembly GCA_951828415.1. NCBI lineage: Eukaryota > Metazoa > Arthropoda > Insecta > Diptera > Tephritidae > Anomoia > Anomoia purmunda. Next base: position 83,706,942 of record OX639997.1, on the reverse strand, counting down.
TCAGAAGTTGCATGCAACTCAAGCACCAATCGTAAGGAAATCAACCATAATTTAACAAAAATTTGGGTGGTAGGTTAACAGAGACCCCGATATCATAATGGTGGGTTAACAGAAACCAAGTGCCATCGTGGTGAGTTTCTAGTAGGCATAAATGGGAAGCTAACGACACCTTAGCCGGATCTCTCGCGCTATTTTTTCAGAAGTTGCATGCAAACCAAACACCAATCGTAAGAAGTCAACTATAATTAAAAAAAAAATTGGGTGGTAGGTTAACAGAGACCTCGGATATCACAGTGGTGGGTTAACAGAAACCAAGTGTCATCGTGGTGAGTTTCTAGCAGGCATTAAGGGGAAGCTATTGACACCTTAGCCACACCCCTTGCTTAAGTTTTCCACAAGTTGCATGCAAATCAAGCACCAATCGTACGGAGATCAACCATAATTAAACAAAAATTTGGGTGGTAGGTTAACAGAGACCTCCGATATCACAGTGGTGGCTTAACACAAACCACGTGCTGTCATGGTGAGTTTCGCGCTATTTTTTCAGAAGTTGCATGCAAACCAAACCCCAATCGTAAGAAATCAACCATAATTAAAAAAAAAATTGGGTGGTAGGTTAACAGAGACCTCCGATATCATAGTGGTGGGTTAACAGAAACCAAGTGCCATCATGGTGAGTTTCTAGGAGGCATAAATGGGAAGCTAACGACACCTTAGCCGGATCTCTCGCGCTATTTATTCAAAAGTTGCATGCAACTCAAGCACCAATCGTAAGGAAATCAACCATAATTAAAAAAAAAAAATTGGGTAGTAGGTTAACAGAGACCTCCGATATCACATTGGTGGGTTAACAGAAACCAAGTGCCATCGTGGTGAATTTCTAGCAGGCATTAAGGGGAAGCTATTGACACCTTAGCCGCACCCCTTGCTTAAGTTTTCTACAAGTTGCATGCAAATCAACACCAATCGTACGGAAATCAACCATAATTAAACAAAAACAAAACATCGTGGTGAGTTCCTAGCAGGCATAAATGGGAAGCTAACGACACCTTAGCCGGATCTCTCGCGCTATTTTTTCAGAAGTTGCATGCAACTCAAGCACCAATCGTACGCAAATCAACCATAATTAAACAAAAATTTGGGTGGTAGGTTAACAGCGACCCCCGATATCATCGTGGTGGGTGAACAGAAACCAAGTGCCATCGTGGTGTGTTCCTTGCAGGCATAAATGGGAAGCTAACGACACTTTAGCCGGATCTCTCGCGATATTTTTTCAGAAGTTGCATGCAACTCAAGCACCAATCGTACGAAAATCAACCATAATTAAACAGAAATTTGGGTGGTAGGTTAACAGAGACCTCCGATATCATAGTGGTGGGTTAACAGAAACCAAGTGCCATCGTGGTGAGTTTCTAGAAGGCATAAATGGGAAGCTAACGACACCTTAGCCGGATCTCTCGCGCTATTTTTTCAGAAGTTGCATGCAACTCAAGCACCAATCGTACGCAAATCAACCATAATTAAACAAAAATTTGGGTGGTAGGTTAACAGAGACACCCGATATCATAGTGGTGGGTTAACAGAAACCAAGTGACATCATGGTGAGTTTCTAGCAGGCATTAAGGGGAAGCTATTGACACCTTAGTCGCACCCCTTGCTTAAGTTTTTCACAAGTTGCATGCAAATCAAGCACCAATCGTACGGAAATCAACCATAATTAAACAAAAATTTGGGTGGTAGGTTAACAGAGACCTCCGATATCACAGTGGTGGGTTAACCGAAACCAAGTGCTATCGTGGTGAGTTTCTAGCAGGCATAAAGGGGAAGCTAACGACTTCTTAGCCGGATCTCTCGCGCTATTTTTTCAGAAGTTGCATGCAACTCAAGCATCAATCGTACGGAAATCAACAATAATTAAACAGAAATTTGGGTGGTAGGTTAACAGAGACCTCCGTTATCGTAGTGTTGGGTTAACAGAAACCAAGTGCCATCGTGGTGAGTTTCTAGCAGGCATAAATGGGAAGCTAACGACACCTTAGCCGGATCTCTCGCGCTATTTTTTCAGAAGTTGCATGCAACTCAAGCACCAATCGTAAGGAAATCAACCATAATTAAACAAAAATTTGGGTGGTAGGTTAACAGAGACACCCGATATCATAGTGGTGGGTTAACAGAAACCAAGTGCCATCGTGGTGAGTTTCTAGCAGGCATAAATGGGAAGCTAACGACACCTTAGCCGGATCTCTCGCGCTATTTTTTCAGAAGTTGCATGCAACTCAAGCACCAGTCGTAAGGAAATCAACCATAATTAAACAAAAATTTGGGTGGTAGGTTAACAGAGACCTCCGATATCACAATGGTGGGTTAACCGAAACCAAATACTATCATGGTGAGTTTCTAGCAGGCATAAAGGGGAAGCTAACGACACCTTAGCCGGATCTCTCGCGCTATTTTTTCAGAAGTTGCATGCAACTCAAGCATCAATCGTACGGAAATCAACAATAATTAAACAGAAATTTGGGTGGTAGGTTAACAGAGACCTCCGTTATCGTAGTGTTGGGTTAACAGAAACCAAGTGCCATCGTGGTGAGTTTCTAGCAGGCATAAATGGGAAGCTAACGACACCTTAGCCGGATCTCTCGCGCTATTTTTTCAGAAGTTGCATGCAACTCAAGCACCAATCGTAAGGAAATCAACCATAATTAAACAAAAATTTGGGTGGTAGGTTAACAGAGACACCCGATATCATAGTGGTGGGTTAACAGAAACCAAGTGCCATCGTGGTGAGTTTCTAGCAGGCATAAATGGGAAGCTAACGACACCTTAGCCGGATCTCTCGCGCTATTTTTTCAGAAGTTGCATGCAACTCAAGCACCAGTCGTAAGGAAATCAACCATAATTAAACAAAAATTTGGGTGGTAGGTTAACAGAGACACCCGATATCATAGTGGTGGGTTAACAGAGACCAAGTGCCATCGTGGTGAGTTTCTAGCAGGCATAAATGGGAAGCTAACGACACCTTAGCCGGATCTCTCGCGCTATTTTTTCAGAAGTTGCATGCAACTCAAGCACCAATCGTAAGGAAATCAACCATAATTAAATAGAAATTTGGGTGGTAGGTTAACAGAGACCTCCGATATCATAGTGGTGGGTTACCAGAAACCAAGTGCCATCGTGGTGAGTTTCTAGTAGGCATAAATAGGAAGCTAACGACACCTTAGCCGGATCTCTCGCGCTATTTGTTCAGAAGTTGCATGCAACTCAAGCACCAATCGTAAGGAAATCAACCATAATTTAACAAAAATTTGGGTGGTAGGTTAACAGAGACCCCGATATCATAATGGTGGGTTAACAGAAACCAAGTGCCATCGTGGTGAGTTTCTAGTAGGCATAAATGGGAAGCTAACGACACCTTAGCCGGATCTCTCGCGCTATTTTTTCAGAAGTTGCATGCAAACCAAACACCAATCGTAAGAAGTCAACTATAATTAAAAAAAAAATTGGGTGGTAGGTTAACAGAGACCTCGGATATCACAGTGGTGGGTTAACAGAAACCAAGTGTCATCGTGGTGAGTTTCTAGCAGGCATTAAGGGGAAGCTATTGACACCTTAGCCACACCCCTTGCTTAAGTTTTCCACAAGTTGCATGCAAATCAAGCACCAATCGTACGGAGATCAACCATAATTAAACAAAAATTTGGGTGGTAGGTTAACAGAGACCTCCGATATCACAGTGGTGGCTTAACACAAACCACGTGCTGTCATGGTGAGTTTCGCGCTATTTTTTCAGAAGTTGCATGCAAACCAAACCCCAATCGTAAGAAATCAACCATAATTAAAAAAAAAATTGGGTGGTAGGTTAACAGAGACCTCCGATATCATAGTGGTGGGTTAACAGAAACCAAGTGCCATCATGGTGAGTTTCTAGCAGACATAAATGGGAAGCTAACGACACCTTAGCCGGATCTCTCGCGCTATTTATTCAAAAGTTGCATGCAACTCAAGCACCAATCGTAAGGAAATCAACCATAATTAAAAAAAAAAAATTGGGTAGTAGGTTAACAGAGACCTCCGATATCACATTGGTGGGTTAACAAAAACCAAGTGCCATCGTGGTGAATTTCTAGCAGGCATTAAGGGGAAGCTATTGACACCTTAGCCGCACCCCTTGCTTAAGTGTTCTACAAGTTGCATGCAAATCAACACCAATCGTACGGAAATCAACCATAATTAAACAAAAACAAAACATCGTGGTGAGTTTCTAGCAGGTATAAATGGGAAGCTAACGACACCTTAGCCGGATCTCTCGCGCTATTTTTTCAGAAGTTGCATGCAACTCAAGCACCAATCGTACGCAAATCAACCATAATTAAACAAAAATTTGGGTGGTAGGTTAACAGCGACCCCCGATATCATCGTGGTGGGTGAACAGAAAGCAAGTGCCATCGTGGTGTGTTCCTTGCAGGCATAAATGGGAAGCTAACGACACTTTAGCCGGATCTCTCGCGCTATTTTTTCAGAAGTTGCATGCAACTCAAGCACCAATCGTACGAAAATCAACCATAATTAAACAGAAATTTGGGTGGTAGGTTAACAGAGACCTCCGATATCATAGTGGTGGGTTAACAGAAACCAAGTGCCATCGTGGTGAGTTTCTAGAAGGCATAAATGGGAAGCTAACGACACCTTAGCCGGATCTCTCGCGCTATTTTTTCAGAAGTTGCATGCAACTCAAGCACCAATCGTACGCAAATCAACCATAATTAAACAAAAATTTGGGTGGTAGGTTAACAGAGACACCCGATATCATAGTGGTGGGTTAACAGAAACCAAGTGACATCATGGTGAGTTTCTAGCAGGCATTAAGGGGAAGCTATTGACACCTTAGTCGCACCCCTTGCTTAAGTTTTTCACAAGTTGCATGCAAATCAAGCACCAATCGAACGGAAATCAACCATAATTAAACAAAAATTTGGGTGGTAGGTTAACAGAGACCTCCGATATCACAGTGGTGGGTTAACCGAAACCAAGTGCTATCGTGGTGAGTTTCTAGCAGGCATAAAGGGGAAGCTAACGACTTCTTAGCCGGATCTCTCGTGCTATTTTTTCAGAAGTTGCATGCAACTCAAGCACCAATCGTACGGAAATCAACCATAATTAAACAAAAATTTGGGTGGTAGCTTAACAGAGACCTCCGATATCATAGTGGTGGGTTAACAAAAACCAAGTGCCATCGTGGTGAGTTTCTAGCAGGCATAAATTTGAAGCTAACGACACCTTACCCGGATCTCTCGCGTTTTTTCGGAAGTTGCATGCAAATCAAGCACCAATCGTACGGAAATCAACCATAATTAAACAAAAATTTGGGTGGTAGGTTAACAGAGACCTCCGATATCACAATGGTGGGTTAACCGAAACCAAATACTATCATGGTGAGTTTCTAGCAGGCATAAAGGGGAAGCTAACGACACCTTAGCCGGATCTCTCGCGCTATTTTTTCAGAAGTTGCATGCAACTCAAGCATCAATCGTACGGAAATCAACAATAATTAAACAGAAATTTGGGTGGTAGGTTAACAGAGACCTCCGTTATCGTAGTGTTGGGTTAACAGAAACCAAGTGCCATCGTGGTGAGTTTCTAGCAGGCATAAATGGGAAGCTAACGACACCTTAGCCGGATCTCTCGCGCTATTTTTTCAGAAGTTGCATGCAACTCAAGCACCAATCGTAAGGAAATCAACCATAATTAAACAAAAATTTGGGTGGTAGGTTAACAGAGACACCCGATATCATAGTGGTGGGTTAACAGAAACCAAGTGCCATCGTGGTGAGTTTCTAGCAGGCATAAATGGGAAGCTAACGACACCTTAGCCGGATCTCTCGCGCTATTTTTTCAGAAGTTGCATGCAACTCAAGCACCAGTCGTAAGGAAATCAACCATAATTAAACAAAAATTTGGGTGGTAGGTTAACAGAGACACCCGATATCATAGTGGTGGGTTAACAGAGACCAAGTGCCATCGTGGTGAGTTTCTAGCAGGCATAAATGGGAAGCTAACGACACCTTAGCCGGATCTCTCGCGCTATTTTTTCAGAAGTTGCATGCAACTCAAGCACCAATCGTAAGGAAATAAACCATAATTAAATAGAAATTTGGGTGGTAGGTTAACAGAGACCTCCGATATCATAGTGGTGGGTTACCAGAAACCAAGTGCCATCGTGGTGAGTTTCTCGTAGGCATAAATAGGAAGCTAACGACACCTTAGCCGGATCTCTCGCGCTATTTGTTCAGAAGTTGCATGCAACTCAAGCACCAATCGTAAGGAAATCAACCATAATTTAACAAAAATTTGGGTGGTAGGTTAACAGAGACCCCGATATCATAATGGTGGGTTAACAGAAACCAAGTGCCATCGTGGTGAGTTTCTAGTAGGCATAAATGGGAAGCTAACGACACCTTAGCCGGATCTCTCGCGCTATTTTTTCAGAAGTTGCATGCAAACCAAACACCAATCGTAAGAAGTCAACTATAATTAAAAAAAAAATTGGGTGGTAGGTTAACAGAGACCTCGGATATCACAGTGGTGGGTTAACAGAAACCAAGTGTCATCGTGGTGAGTTTCTAGCAGGCATTAAGGGGAAGCTATTGACACCTTAGCCACACCCCTTGCTTAAGTTTTCCACAAGTTGCATGCAAATCAAGCACCAATCGTACGGAGATCAACCATAATTAAACAAAAATTTGGGTGGTAGGTTAACAGAGACCTCCGATATCACAGTGGTGGCTTAACACAAACCACGTGCTGTCATGGTGAGTTTCGCGCTATTTTTTCAGAAGTTGCATGCAAACCAAACCCCAATCGTAAGAAATCAACCATAATTAAAAAAAAAATTGGGTGGTAGGTTAACAGAGACCTCCGATATCATAGTGGTGGGTTAACAGAAACCAAGTGCCATCATGGTGAGTTTCTAGCAGGCATAAATGGGAAGCTAACGACACCTTAGCCGGATCTCTCGCGCTATTTATTCAAAAGTTGCATGCAACTCAAGCACCAATCGTAAGGAAATCAACCATAATTAAAAAAAAAAAATTGGGTAGTAGGTTAACAGAGACCTCCGATATCACATTGGTGGGTTAACAAAAACCAAGTGCCATCGTGGTGAATTTCTAGCAGGCATTAAGGGGAAGCTATTGACACCTTAGCCGCACCCCTTGCTTAAGTTTTCTACAAGTTGCATGCAAATCAACACCAATCGTACGGAAATCAACCATAATTAAACAAAAACAAAACATCGTGGTGAGTTTCTAGCAGGCATAAATGGGAAGCTAACGACACCTTAGCCGGATCTCTCGCGCTATTTTTTCAGAAGTTGCATGCAACTCAAGCACCAATCGTACGCAAATCAACCATAATTAAACAAAAATTTGGGTGGTAGGTTAACAGCGACCCCCGATATCATCGTGGTGGGTGAACAGAAAGCAAGTGCCATCGTGGTGTGTTCCTTGCAGGCATAAATGGGAAGCTAACGACACTTTAGCCGGATCTCTCGCGCTATTTTTTCAGAAGTTGCATGCAACTCAAGCACCAATCGTACGAAAATCAACCATAATTAAACAGAAATTTGGGTGGTAGGTTAACAGAGACCTCCGATATCATAGTGGTGGGTTAACAGAAACCAAGTGCCATCGTGGTGAGTTTCTAGAAGGCATAAATGGGAAGCTAACGACACCTTAGCCGGATCTCTCGCGCTATTTTTTCAGAAGTTGCATGCAACTCAAGCACCAATCGTACGCTAATCAACCATAATTAAACAAAAATTTGGGTGGTAGGTTAACAGAGACACCCGATATCATAGTGGTGGGTTAACAGAAACCAAGTGACATCATGGTGAGTTTCTAGCAGGCATTAAGGGGAAGCTATTGACACCTTAGTCGCACCCCTTGCTTAAGTTTTTCACAAGTTGCATGCAAATCAAGCACCAATCGTACGGAAATCAACCATAATTAAACAAAAATTTGGGTGGTAGGTTAACAGAGACCTCCGATATCACAGTGGTGGGTTAACCGAAACCAAGTGCTATCGTGGTGAGTTTCTAGCAGGCATAAAGGGGAAGCTAACGACTTCTTAGCCGGATCTCTCGCGCTATTTTTTCGGAAGTTGCATGCAACTCAAGCACCAATCGTACGGAAATCAACCATAATTAAACAAAAATTTGGGTGGTAGGTTAACAGAGACCTCCGATATCATAGTGGTGGGTTAACAGAAACCAAGTGCCATCGTGGTGAGTTTCTAGCAGGCATAAATTTAAAGCTAACGACACCTTAGCCGGATCTCTCGCGCTATTTTTTCAGAAGTTGCATGCAACTCAAGCACCAGTCGTAAGGAAATCAACCATAATTAAACAAAAATTTGGGTGGTAGGTTAACAGAGACACCCGATATCATAGTGGTGGGTTAACAGAGACCAAGTGCCATCGTGGTGAGTTTCTAGCAGGCATAAATGGGAAGCTAACGACACCTTAGCCGGATCTCTCGCGCTATTTTTTCAGAAGTTGCATGCAACTCAAGCACCAATCGTAAGGTAATCAACCATAATTAAATAGAAATTTGGGTGGTAGGTTAACAGAGACCTCCGATATCGTAGTGTTGGGTTAACAGAAACCAAGTGCCATCGTGGTGAGTTTCTAGCAGGCATAAATAGGAAGCTAACGACACCTTAGCCGGATCTCTCGCGCTATTTGTTCAGAAGTTGCATGCAACTCAAGCACCAATCGTAAGGAAATCAACCATAATTTAACAAAAATTTGGGTGGTAGGTTAACAGAGACCCCGATATCATAATGGTGGGTTAACAGAAACCAAGTGCCATCGTGGTGAGTTTCTAGTAGGCATAAATGGGAAGCTAACGACACCTTAGCCGGATCTCTCGCGCTATTTTTTCAGAAGTTGCATGCAAACCAAACACCAATCGTAAGAAGTCAACTATAATTAAAAAAAAAATTGGGTGGTAGGTTAACAGAGACCTCGGATATCACAGTGGTGGGTTAACAGAAACCAAGTGTCATCGTGGTGAGTTTCTAGCAGGCATTAAGGGAAGCTATTGACACCTTAGCCACACCCCTTGCTTAAGTTTTCCACAAGTTGCATGCAAATCAAGCACCAATCGTACGGAGATCAACCATAATTAAACAAAAATTTGGGTGGTAGGTTAACAGAGACCTCCGATATCACAGTGGTGGCTTAACACAAACCACGTGCTGTCATGGTGAGTTTTGCGCTATTTTTTCAGAAGTTGCATGCAAACCAAACCCCAATCGTAAGAAATCAACCATAATTAAAAAAAAAATTGGGTGGTAGGTTAACAGAGACCTCCGATATCATAGTGGTGGGTTAACAGAAACCAAGTGCCATCATGGTGAGTTTCTAGGAGGCATAAATGGGAAGCTAACGACACCTTAGCCGGATCTCTCGCGCTATTTATTCAAAAGTTGCATGCAACTCAAGCACCAATCGTAAGGAAATCAACCATAATTAAAAAAAAAAAATTGGGTAGTAGGTTAACAGAGACCTCCGATATCACATTGGTGGGTTAACAGAAACCAAGTGCCATCGTGGTGAATTTCTAGCAGGCATTAAGGGGAAGCTATTGACACCTTAGCCGCACCCCTTGCTTAAGTTTTCTACAAGTTGCATGCAAATCAACACCAATCGTACGGAAATCAACCATAATTAAACAAAAAAAAACATCGTGGTGAGTTTCTAGCAGGCATAAATGGGAAGCTAACGACACCTTAGCCGGATCTCTCGCGCTATTTTTTCAGAAGTTGCATGCAACTCAAGCACCAATCGTACGCAAATCAACCATAATTAAACAAAAATTTGGGTGGTAGGTTAACAGCGACCCCCGATATTATCGTGGTGGGTGAACCGAAACCAAGTGCTATCGTGGTGAGTTTCTAGCAGGCATAAAGGGGAAGCTAACGACTTCTCAGCCGGATCTCTCGCGCTATTTTTTTCGGAAGTTGCATGCAACTCAAGCACCAATCGTACGGAAATCAACCATAATTAAACAAAAATTTGGGTGGTAGGTTAACAGAGACCTCCGATATCATAGTGGTGGGTTAACAGAAACCAAGTGCCATCGTGGTGAGTTTCTAGCAGGCATAAATTTAAAGCTAACGACACCTTAGCCGGATCTCTCGCGCTATTTTTTCAGAAGTTGCATGCAACTCAAGCACCAGTCGTAAGGAAATCAACCATAATTAAACAAAAATTTGGGTGGTAGGTTAACAGAGACACCCGATATCATAGTGGTGGGTTAACAGAGACCAAGTGCCATCGTGGTGAGTTTCTAGCAGGCATAAATGGGAAGCTAACGACACCTTAGCCGGATCTCTCGCGCTATTTTTTCAGAAGTTGCATGCAACTCAAGCACCAATCGTAAGGTAATCAACCATAATTAAATAGAAATTTGGGTGGTAGGTTAACAGAGACCTCCGATATCGTAGTGTTGGGTTAACAGAAACCAAGTGCCATCGTGGTGAGTTTCTAGCAGGCATAAATAGGAAGCTAACGACACCTTAGCCGGATCTCTCGCGCTATTTGTTCAGAAGTTGCATGCAACTCAAGCACCAATCGTAAGGAAATCAACCATAATTTAACAAAAATTTGGGTGGTAGGTTAACAGAGACCCCGATATCATAATGGTGGGTTAACAGAAACCAAGTGCCATCGTGGTGAGTTTCTAGTAGGCATAAATGGGAAGCTAACGACACCTTAGCCGGATCTCTCGCGCTATTTATTCAAAAGTTGCATGCAACTCAAGCACCAATCGTAAGGAAATCAACCATAATTAAAAAAAAAAAATTGGGTAGTAGGTTAACAGAGACCTCCGATATCACATTGGTGGGTTAACAGAAACCAAGTGCCATCGTGGTGAATTTCTAGCAGGCATTAAGGGGAAGCTATTGAAACCTTAGCCGCACCCCTTGCTTAAGTTTTCTACAAGTTGCATGCAAATCAACACCAATCGTACGGAAATCAACCATAATTAAACAAAAAAAAACATCGTGGTGAGTTTCTAGCAGGCATAAATGGGAAGCTAACGACACCTTAGCCGGATCTCTCGCGCTATTTTTTCAGAAGTTGCATGCAACTCAAGCACCAATCGTACGCAAATCAACCATAATTAAACAAAAATTTGGGTGGTAGGTTAACAGCGACCCCCGATATTATCGTGGTGGGTGAACAGAAACCAAGTGCCATCATGGTGTGTTCCTTGCAGGCATAAATGGGAAGCTAACGACACTTTAGCCGGATCTCTCGCGATATTTTTTCAGAAGTTGCATGCAACTCAAGCACCAATCGTACGAAAATCAACCATAATTAAACAGAAATTTGGGTGGTAGGTTAACAGAGACCTCCGATATCATAGTGGTGGGTTAACAGAAACCAAGTGCCATCGTGGTGAGTTTCTAGAAGGCATAAATGGGAAGCTAACGACACCTTAGCCGGATCTCTCGCGCTATTTTTTCAGAAGTTGCATGCAACTCAAGCACCAATCGTACGCAAATCAACCATAATTAAACAAAAATTTGGGTGGTAGGTTAACAGAGACACCCGATATCATAGTGGTGGGTTAACAGAAACCAAGTGACATCATGGTGAGTTTCTAGCAGGCATTAAGGGGAAGCTATTGACACCTTAGTCGCACCCCTTGCTTAAGTTTTTCACAAGTTGCATGCAAATCAAGCACCAATCGTACGGAAATCAACCATAATTAAACAAAAATTTGGGTGGTAGGTTAACAGAGACCTCCGATATCACAGTGGTGGGTTAACCGAAACCAAGTGCTATCATGGTGAGTTTCTAGCAGGCATAAAGGGGAAGCTAACGACTTCTTAGCCGGATCTCTCGCGCTATTTTTTCAGAAGTTGCATGCAACTCAAGCACCAATCGTACGGAAATCAACCATAATTAAACAAAAATTTGGGTGGTAGCTTAACAGAGACCTCCGATATCATAGTGGTGGGTTAACAGAAACCAAGTGCCATCGTGGTGAGTTTCTAGCAGGCATAAATTTGAAGCTAACGACACCTTACCCGGATCTCTCGCGTTTTTTTCAGAAGTTGCATGCAAATCAAGCACCAATCGTACGGAAATCAACCATAATTAAACAAAAATTTGGGTGGTAGGTTAACAGAGACCTCCGATATCACAATGGTGGGTTAACCGAAACCAAGTACTATCATGGTGAGTTTCTAGCAGGCATAAAGGGGAAGCTAACGACACCTTAGCCGGATCTCTCGCGCTATTTTTTCAGAAGTTGCATGCAACTCAAGCATCAATCGTACGGAAATCAACAATAATTAAACAGAAATTTGGGTGGTAGGTTAACAGAGACCTCCGTTATCGTAGTGTTGGGTTAACAGAAACCAAGTGCCATCGTGGTGAGTTTCTAGCAGGCATAAATGGGAAGCTAACGACACCTTAGCCGGATCTCTCGCGCTATTTTTTCAGAAGTTGCATGCAACTCAAGCACCAATCGTAAGGAAATCAACCATAATTAAACAAAAATTTGGGTGGTAGGTTAACAGAGACACCCGATATCATAGTGGTGGGTTAACAGAAACCAAGTGCCATCGTGGTGAGTTTCTAGCAGGCATAAATGGGAAGCTAACGACACCTTAGCCGGATCTCTCGCGCTATTTTTTCAGAAGTTGCATGCAACTCAAGCACCAGTCGTAAGGAAATCAACCATAATTAAACAAAAATTTGGGTGGTAGGTTAACAGAGACACCCGATATCATAGTGGTGGGTTAACAGAGACCAAGTGCCATCGTGGTGAGTTTCTAGCAGGCATAAATGGGAAGCTAACGACACCTTAGCCGGATCTCTCGCGCTATTTTTTCAGAAGTTGCATGCAACTCAAGCACCAATCGTAAGGAAATCAACCATAATTAAATAGAAATTTGGGTGGTAGGTTAACAGAGACCTCCGATATCATAGTGGTGGGTTACCAGAAACCAAGTGCCATCGTGGTGAGTTTCTAGTAGGCATAAATAGGAAGCTAACGACACCTTAGCCGGATCTCTCGCGCTATTTGTTCAGAAGTTGCATGCAACTCAAGCACCAATCGTAAGGAAATCAACCATAATTTAACAAAAATTTGGGTGGTAGGTTAACAGAGACCCCGATATCATAATGGTGGGTTAACAGAAACCAAGTGCCATCGTGGTGAGTTTCTAGTAGGCATAAATGGGAAGCTAACGACACCTTAGCCGGATCTCTCGCGCTATTTTTTCAGAAGTTGCATGCAAACCAAACACCAATCGTAAGAAGTCAACTATAATTAAAAAAAAAATTGGGTGGTAGGTTAACAGAGACCTCGGATATCACAGTGGTGGGTTAACAGAAACCAAGTGTCATCGTGGTGAGTTTCTAGCAGGCATTAAGGGGAAGCTATTGACACCTTAGCCACACCCCTTGCTTAAGTTTTCCACAAGTTGCATGCAAATCAAGCACCAATCGTACGGAGATCAACCATAATTAAACAAAAGTTTGGGTGGTAGGTTAACAGAGACCTCCGATATCACAGTGGTGGCTTAACACAAACCACGTGCTGTCATGGTGAGTTTCGCGCTATTTTTTCAGAAGTTGCATGCAAACCAAACCCCAATCGTAAGAAATCAACCATAATTAAAAAAAAAATTGGGTGGTAGGTTAACAGAGACCTCCGATATCATAGTGGTGGGTTAACAGAAACCAAGTGTCATCATGGTGAGTTTCTAGCAGGCATAAATGGGAAGCTAACGACACCTTAGCCGGATCTCTCGCGCTATTTATTCAAAAGTTGCATGCAACTCAAGCACCAATCGTAAGGAAATCAACCATAATTAAAAAAAAAAAATTGGGTAGTAGGTTAACAGAGACCTCCGATATCACATTGGTGGGTTAACAGAAACCAAGTGCCATCGTGGTGAATTTCTAGCAGGCATTAAGGGGAAGCTATTGACACCTTAGCCGCACCCCTTGCTTAAGTTTTCTACAAGTTACATGCAAATCAACACCAATCGTACGGAAATCAACCATAATTAAACAAAAACAAAACATCGTGGTGAGTTTCTAGCAGGCATAAATGGGAAGCTAACGACACCTTAGCCGGATCTCTCGCGCTATTTTTTCAGAAGTTGCATGCAACTCAAGCACCAATCGTACGCAAATCAACCATAATTAAACAAAAATTTGGGTGGTAGGTTAACAGCGACCCCCGATATCATCGTGGTGGGTGAACAGAAAGCAAGTGCCATCGTGGTGTGTTCCTTGCAGGCATAAATGGGAAGCTAACGACACTTTAGCCGGATCTCTCGCGCTATTTTTTCAGAAGTTGCATGCAACTCAAGCACCAATCGTACGAAAATCAACCATAATTAAACAGAAATTTGGGTGGTAGGTTAACAGAGACCTCCGATATCATAGTGGTGGGTTAACAGAAACCAAGTGCCATCGTGGTGAGTTTCTAGAAGGCATAAATGGGAAGCTAACGACTTCTTAGCCGGATCTCTCGCGCTATTTTTTCAGAAGTTGCATGCAACTCAAGCACCAATCGTACGGAAATCAACCATAATTAAACAAAAATTTGGGTGGTAGCTTAACAGAGACCTCCGATATCATAGTGGTGGGTTAACAGAAACCAAGTGCCATCGTGGTGAGTTTCTAGCAGGCATAAATTTGAAGCTAACGACACCTTACCCGGATCTCTCGCGTTTTTTCAGAAGTTGCATGCAAATCAAGCACCAATCGTACGGAAATCAACCATAATTAAACAAAAATTTGGGTGGTAGGTTAACAGAGACCTCCGATATCACAATGGTGGGTTAACCGAAACCAAGTACTATCATGGTGAGTTTCTAGCAGGCATAAAGGGGAAGCTAACGACACCTTAGCCGGATCTCTCGCGCTATTTTTTCAGAAGTTGCATGCAACTCAAGCATCAATCGTACGGAAATCAACAATAATTAAACAGAAATTTGGGTGGTAGGTTAACAGAGACCTCCGTTATCGTAGTGTTGGGTTAACAGAAACCAAGTGCCATCGTGGTGAGTTTCTAGCAGGCATAAATGGGAAGCTAACGACACCTTAGCCGGATCTCTCGCGCTATTTTTTCAGAAGTTGCATGCAACTCAAGCACCAATCGTAAGGAAATCAACCATAATTAAACAAAAATTTGGGTGGTAGGTTAACAGAGACACCCGATATCATAGTGGTGGGTTAACAGAAACCAAGTGCCATCGTGGTGAGTTTTCTAGCAGGCATAAATGGGAAGCTAACGACACCTTAGCCGGATCTCTCGCGCTATTTTTTCAGAAGTTGCATGCAACTCAAGCACCAGTCGTAAGGAAATCAACCATAATTAAACAAAAATTTGGGTGGTAGGTTAACAGAGACACCCGATATCATAGTGGTGGGTTAACAGAGACCAAGTGCCATCGTGGTGAGTTTCTAGCAGGCATAAATGGGAAGCTAACGACACCTTAGCCGGATCTCTCGCGCTATTTTTTCAGAAGTTGCATGCAACTCAAGCACCAATCGTAAGGAAATCAACCATAATTAAATAGAAATTTGGGTGGTAGGTTAACAGAGACCTCCGATATCATAATGGTGGGTTACCAGAAACCAAGTGCCATCGTGGTGAGTTTCTAGTAGGCATAAATAGGAAGCTAACGACACCTTAGCCGGATCTCTCGCGCTATTTGTTCAGAAGTTGCATGCAACTCAAGCACCAATCGTAAGGAAATCAACCATAATTTAAGAAAAATTTGGGTGGTAGGTTAACAGAGACCCCGATATCATAATGGTGGGTTAACAGAAACCAAGTGCCATCGTGGTGAGTTTCTAGTAGGCATAAATGGGAAGCTAACGACACCTTAGCCGGATCTCTCGCGCTATTTTTTCAGAAGTTGCATGCAAACCAAACACCAATCGTAAGAAGTCAACTATAATTAAAAAAAAAATTGGGTGGTAGGTTAACAGAGACCTCGGATATCACAGTGGTGGGTTAACAGAAACCAAGTGTCATCGTGGTGAGTTTCTAGCAGGCATTAAGGGGAAGCTATTGACACCTTAGCCACACCCCTTGCTTAAGTTTTCCACAAGTTGCATGCAAATCAAGCACCAATCGTACGGAGATCAACCATAATTAAACAAAAATTTGGGTGGTAGGTTAACAGAGACCTCCGATATCACAGTGGTGGCTTAACACAAACCACGTGCTGTCATGGTGAGTTTCGCGCTATTTTTTCAGAAGTTGCATGCAAACCAAACCCCAATCGTAAGAAATCAACCATAATTAAAAAAAAAATTGGGTGGTAGGTTAACAGAGACCTCCGATATCATAGTGGTGGGTTAACAGAAACCAAGTGTCATCATGGTGAGTTTCTAGCAGGCATAAATGGGAAGCTAACGACACCTTAGCCGGATCTCTCGCGCTATTTATTCAAAAGTTGCATGCAACTCAAGCACCAATCGTAAGGAAATCAACCATAATTAAAAAAAAAAAATTGGGTAGTAGGTTAACAGAGACCTCCGATATCACATTGGTGGGTTAACAGAAACCAAGTGCCATCGTGGTGAATTTCTAGCAGGCATTAAGGGGAAGCTATTGACACCTTAGCCGCACCCCTTGCTTAAGTTTTCTACAAGTTGCATGCAAATCAACACCAATCGTACGGAAATCAACCATAATTAAACAAAAACAAAACATCGTGGTGAGTTTCTAGCAGGCATAAATGGGAAGCTAACGACACCTTAGCCGGATCTCTCGCGCTATTTTTTCAGAAGTTGCATGCAACTCAAGCACCAATCGTACGCAAATCAACCATAATTAAACAAAAATTTGGGTGGTAGGTTAACAGCGACCCCCGATATCATCGTGGTGGGTGAACAGAAAGCAAGTGCCATCGTGGTGTGTTCCTTGCAGGCATAAATGGGAAGCTAACGACACTTTAGCCGGATCTCTCGCGCTATTTTTTCAGAAGTTGCATGCAACTCAAGCACCAATCGTACGAAAATCAACCATAATTAAACAGAAATTTGGGTGGTAGGTTAACAGAGACCTCCGATATCATAGTGGTGGGTTAACAGAAACCAAGTGCCATCGTGGTGAGTTTCTAGAAGGCATAAATGGGAAGCTAACGACACCTTAGCCGGATCTCTCGCGCTATTTTTTCAGAAGTTGCATGCAACTCAAGCACCAATCGTACGCAAATCAACCATAATTAAACAAAAATTTGGGTGGTAGGTTAACAGAGACACCCGATATCATAGTGGTGGGTTAACAGAAACCAAGTGACATCATGGTGAGTTTCTAGCAGGCATTAAGGGGAAGCTATTGACACCTTAGTCGCACCCCTTGCTTAAGTTTTTCACAAGTTGCATGCAAATCAAGCACCAATCGTACGGAAATCAACCATAATTAAACAAAAATTTGGGTGGTAGGTTAACAGAGACCTCCGATATCACAGTGGTGGGTTAACCGAAACCAAGTGCTATCGTGGTGAGTTTCTAGCAGGCATAAAGGGGAAGCTAACGACTTCTTAGCCGGATCTCTCGCGCTATTTTTTCAGAAGTTGCATGCAACTCAAGCACCAATCGTACGGAAATCAACCATAATTAAACAAAAATTTGGGTGGTAGGTTAACAGAGACCTCCGATATCATAGTGGTGGGTTAACAGAAACCAAGTGCCATCGCGGTGAGTTTCTAGCAGGCATAAATTTAAAGCTAACGACACCTTAGCCGGATCTCTCGCGCTATTTTTTCAGAAGTTGCATGCAACTCAAGCACCAGTCGTAAGGAAATCAACCATAATTAAACAAAAATTTGGGTGGTAGGTTAACAGAGACACCCGATATCATAGTGGTGGGTTACCAGAAACCAAGTGTCATCATGGTGAGTTTCTAGCAGGCATAAATGGGAAGCTAACGACACCTTAGCCGGATCTCTCGCGCTATTTTTTCAGAAGTTGCATGCAACTCATGCACCAATCGTAAGGTAATCAACCATAATTAAATAGAAATTTGGGTGGTAGGTTAACAGAGACCTCCGATATCGTAGTGTTGGGTTAACAGAAACCAAGTGCCATCGTGGTGAGTTTCTAGCAGGCATAAATGGGAAGCTAACGACACCTTAGCCGGATCTCTCGCGCTATTTTTTCAGAAGTTGCATGCAACTCAAGCACCAATCGTAAGGAAATCAACCATAATTAAACAAAAATTTAGGTGGTGGGTTAACAGAAACCAAGTGCCATCGTGGTGAGTTTCTAGCAGGCATAAATGGGAAGCTAACGACACCTAGCCGGATCTCTCGCGCTATTTTTCAAGCACCAATCGTACGGAAATCAACCATAATTAAACAGAAATTTGGGTGGTAGGTTAACAGAGACCTCCAATATCATAGTGGTGGGTTAACAGAAACCAAGTGCCGTCATGGTGAGTTTCTAGCAGGCATAAATGGGAAGCCAACGACACCTTAGCCGGATCTCTCGCGCTATTCTTTCAGAAGTTGCATGCAAATCAAGCAGCACTCGACCGGAAATCAACCATAATTAAATAGAAATTTGGGTGGCAGGTTAACAGAGACCTCCGATATCATAGTGGTGGGTTAACAGAAACCAAGTGCCATCGTGGTGAGTTTCTAGAAGTCATAAATGGGAAGCTAACGACACCTTAGCCGGATCTCTCGCGCTATTTTTTCAGAAGTTGCATGCAACTCAAGCACCAATCGTACGCAAATCAACCATAATTAAACAAAAATTTGGGTGGTAGGTTAACAGAGACACCCGATATCATAGTGGTGGGTTAACAGAAACCAAGTGACATCATGGTGAGTTTCTAGCAGGCATTAAGGGGAAGCTATTGACACCTTAGCCACACCCCTTGCTTAAGTTTTCCACAAGTTGCATGCAAATCAAGCACCAATCGTACGGAGATCAACCATAATTAAACAAAAATTTGGGTGGTAGGTTAACAGAGACCTCCGATATCACAGTGGTGGCTTAACACAAACCACGTGCTGTCATGGTGAGTTTCGCGCTATTTTTTCAGAAGTTGCATGCAAACCAAACCCCAATCGTAAGAAATCAACCATAATTAAAAAAAAAATTGGGTGGTAGGTTAACAGAGACCTCCGATATCATAGTGGTGGGTTAACAGAAACCAAGTGCCATCATGGTGAGTTTCTAGCAGGCATAAATGGGAAGCTAACGACACCTTAGCCGGATCTCTCGCGCTATTTATTCAAAAGTTGCATGCAACTCAAGCACCAATCGTAAGGAAATCAACCATAATTAAAAAAAAAAAATTGGGTAGTAGGTTAACAGAGACCTCCGATATCACATTGGTGGGTTAACAGAAACCAAGTGCCATCGTGGTGAATTTCTAGCAGGCATTAAGGGGAAGCTATTGACACCTTAGCCGCACCCCTTGCTTAAGTTTTCTACAAGTTGCATGCAAATCAACACCAATCGTACGGAAATCAACCATAATTAAACAAAAACAAAACATCGTGGTGAGTTTCTAGCAGGCATAAATGGGAAGCTAACGACACCTTAGCCGGATCTCTCGCGCTATTTTTTCAGAAGTTGCATGCAACTCAAGCACCAATCGTACGCAAATCAACCATAATTAAACAAAAATTTGGGTGGTAGGTTAACAGCGACCCCCGATATCATCGTGGTGGGTGAACAGAAAGCAAGTGCCATCGTGGTGTGTTCCTTGCAGGCATAAATGGGAAGCTAACGACACTTTAGCCGGATCTCTCGCGCTATTTTTTCAGAAGTTGCATGCAACTCAAGCACCAATCGTACGAAAATCAACCATAATTAAACAGAAATTTGGGTGGTAGGTTCACAGAGACCTCCGATATCATAGTGGTGGGTTAACAGAAACCAAGTGCCATCGTGGTGAGTTTCTAGAAGGCATAAATGGGAAGCTAACGACACCTTAGCCGGATCTCTCGCGCTATTTTTTCAGAAGTTGCATGCAACTCAAGCACCAATCGTACGCAAATCAACCATAATTAAACAAAAATTTGGGTGGTAGGTTAACAGAGACACCCGATATCATAGTGGTGGGTTAACAGAAACCAAGTGACATCATGGTGAGTTTCTAGCAGGCATTAAGGGGAAGCTATTGACACCTTAGTCGCACCTCTTGCTTAAGTTTTTCACAAGTTGCATGCAAATCAAGCACCAATCGTACGGAAATCAACCATAATTAAACAAAAATTTGGGTGGTAGGTTAACAGAGACCTCCGATATCACAGTGGTGGGTTAACCGAAACCAAGTGCTATCGTGGTGAGTTTCTAGCAGGCATAAAGGGGAAGCTAACGACTTCTTAGCCGGATCTCTCGCGCTATTTTTTCAGAAGTTGCATGCAACTCAAGCACCAATCGTACGGAAATCAACCATAATTAAACAAAAATTTGGGTGGTAGGTTAACAGAGACCTCCGATATCATAGTGGTGGGTTAACAGAAACCAAGTGCCATCGTGGTGAGTTTCTAGCAGGCATAAATTTAAAGCTAACGACACCTTAGCCGGATCTCTCGCGCTATTTTTTCAGAAGTTGCATGCAACTCAAGCACCAGTCGTAAGGAAATCAACCATAATTAAACAAAAATTTGGGTGGTAGGTTAACAGAGACACCCGATATCATAGTGGTGGGTTAACAGAGACCAAGTGCCATCGTGGTGAGTTTCTAGCAGGCATAAATGGGAAGCTAACGACACCTTAGCCGGATCTCTCGCGCTATTTTTTCAGAAGTTGCATGCAACTCAAGCACCAATCGTAAGGTAATCAACCATAATTAAATAGAAATTTGGGTGGTAGGTTAACAGAGACCTCCGATATCGTAGTGTTGGGTTAACAGAAACCAAGTGCCATCGTGGTGAGTTTCTAGCAGGCATAAATGGGAAGCTAACGACACCTTAGCCGGATCTCTCGCGCTATTTTTTCAGAAGTTGCATGCAACTCAAGCACCAATCGTAAGGAAATCAACCATAATTAAACAAAAATTTAGGTGGTGGGTTAACAGAAACCAAGTGCCATCGTGGTGAGTTTCTAGCAGGCATAAATGGGAAGCTAACGACACCTAGCCGGATCTCTCGCGCTATTTTTCAAGCACCAATCGTACGGAAATCAACCATAATTAAACAGAAATTTGGGTGGTAGGTTAACAGAGACCTCCAATATCATAGTGGTGGGTTAACAGAAACCAAGTGCCGTCATGGTGAGTTTCTAGCAGGCATAAATGGGAAGCCAACGACACCTTAGCCGGATCTCTCGCGCTATTCTTTCAGAAGTTGCATGCAAATCAAGCAGCACTCGACCGGAAATCAACCATAATTAAATAGAAATTTGGGTGGCAGGTTAACAGAGACCTCCGATATCATAGTGGTGGGTTAACAGAAACCAAGTGCCATCAAGGTGAGTTTCTAGAAGTCATAAATGGGAAGCTAACGACACCTTAGCCGGATCTCTCGCGCTATTTTTTCAGAAGTTGCATGCAACTCAAGCACCAATCGTACGCAAATCAACCATAATTAAACAAAAATTTGGGTGGTAGGTTAACAGAGACACCCGATATCATAGTGGTGGGTTAACAGAAACCAAGTGACATCATGGTGAGTTTCTAGCAGGCATTAAGGGGAAGCTATTGACACCTTAGTCGCACCCCTTGCTTAAGTTTTTCACAAGTTGCAAATCAAGCACCAATCGTACGGAAATCAACCATAATTAAACAAAAATTTGGGTGGTAGGTTAACAGAGACCTCCGATATCACAGTGGTGGGTTAACCGAAACCAAGTGCTATCGTGGTGAGTTTCTAGCAGGCATAAAGGGGAAGCTAACGACTTCTTAGCCGGATCTCTCGCGCTATTTTTTCAGAAGTTGCATGCAACTCAAGCACCAATCGTACGGAAATCAACCATAATTAAACAAAAATTTGGGTGGTAGGTTAACAGAGACCTCCGATATCATAGTGGTGGGTTAACAGAAACCAAGTGCCATCGTGGTGAGTTTCTAGCAGGCATAAATTTAAAGCTAACGACACCTTAGCCGGATCTCTCGCGCTATTTTTTCAGAAGTTGCATGCAACTCAAGCACCAGTCGTAAGGAAATCAACCATAATTAAACAAAAATTTGGGTGGTAGGTTAACAGAGACACCCGATATCATAGTGGTGGGTTAACAGAGACCAAGTGCCATCGTGGTGAGTTTCTAGCAGGCATAAATGGGAAGCTAACGACACCTTAGCCGGATCTCTCGCGCTATTTTTTCAGAAGTTGCATGCAACTCAAGCACCAATCGTAAGGTAATCAACCATAATTAAATAGAAATTTGGGTGGTAGGTTAACAGAGACCTCCGATATCGTAGTGTTGGGTTAACAGAAACCAAGTGCCATCGTGGTGAGTTTCTAGCAGGCATAAATGGGAAGCTAACGACACCTTAGCCGGATCTCTCGCGCTATTTTTTCAGAAGTTGCATGCAACTCAAGCACCAATCGTAAGGAAATCAACCATAATTAAACAAAAATTTAGGTGGTGGGTTAACAGAAACCAAGTGCCATCGTGGTGAGTTTCTAGCAGGCATAAATGGGAAGCTAACGACACCTAGCCGGATCTCTCGCGCTATTTTTCAAGCACCAATCGTACGGAAATCAACCATAATTAAACAGAAATTTGGGTGGTAGGTTAACAGAGACCTCCAATATCATAGTGGTGGGTTAACAGAAACCAAGTGCCGTCATGGTGAGTTTCTAGCAGGCATAAATGGGAAGCCAACGACACCTTAGCCGGATCTCTCGCGCTATTCTTTCAGAAGTTGCATGCAAATCAAGCAGCACTCGACCGGAAATCAACCATAATTAAATAGAAATTTGGGTGGCAGGTTAACAGAGACCTCCGATATCATAGTGGTGGGTTAACAGAAACCAAGTGCCATCGTGGTGAGTTTCTAGAAGTCATAAATGGGAAGCTAACGACACCTTAGCCGGATCTCTCGCGCTATTTTTTCAGAAGTTGCATGCAACTCAAGCACCAATCGTACGCAAATCAACCATAATTAAACAAAAATTTGGGTGGTAGGTTAACAGAGACACCCGATATCATAGTGGTGGGTTAACAGAAACCAAGTGACATCATGGTGAGTTTCTAGCAGGCATTAAGGGGAAGCTATTGACACCTTAGTCGCACCCCTTGCTTAAGTTTTTCACAAGTTGCAAATCAAGCACCAATCGTACGGAAATCAACCATAATTAAACAAAAATTTGGGTGGTAGGTTAACAGAGACCTCCGATATCACAGTGGTGGGTTAACCGAAACCAAGTGCTATCGTGGTGAGTTTCTAGCAGGCATAAAGGGGAAGCTAACGACTTCTTAGCCGGATCTCTCGCGCTATTTTTTCAGAAGTTGCATGCAACTCAAGCACCAATCGTACGGAAATCAACCATAATTAAACAAAAATTTGGGTGGTGGGTTAACAGAGACCTCCGATATCATATTGGTGGGTTAACAGAAACCAAGTACCATCGTGGTGAGTTTCTAGCAGGCATAAATTTGAAGCTACCGACACCTTACCCGGATCTCTCGCGTTTTGTTCAGAAGTTGCATGCAAATCAAGCACCAATCGTACGGAAATCAACCATAATTAAACAAAAATTTGGGTGGTAGGTTAACAGAGACCTCCGATATCACAGTGGTGGGTTAACCGAAACCAAGTCCTATCATGGTGAGTTTCTAGCAGGCATAAAGGGGAAGCTAACGACACCTTAGCCGGATCTCTCGCGCTATTTTTTCAGAAGTTGCATGCAACTCAAGCATAAATCGTATGGAAATCAACAATAATTAAACAGAAATTTGGGTGGTAGGTTAACAGAGACCTCCGTTATCGTAGTGTTGGGTTAACAGAAACCAAGTGCCTTCGTGGTGAGTTTCTAGCAGCCATAAATGGGAAGCTAACGACACCTTAGCCGGATCTCTCGCGCTATTTTTTCAGAAGTTGCATGCAACTCAAGCACCAATCGTAAGGAAATCAACCATAATTAAACAAAAATTTGGGTGGTAGGTTAACAGAGACACCCGATATCATAGTGGTGGGTTAACAGAAGCCAAGTGCCATCGTGGTGAGTTTCTAGCAGGCATAAATGGGAAGCTAACGACACCTTAGCCGGATCTCTCGCGCTATTTTTTCAGAAGTTGCATGCAACTCAAGCACCAGTCGTAAGGAAATCAACCATAATTAAACAAAAATTTGGGTGGTAGGTTAACAGAGACACCCGATATCAGAGGTGGGTTAACAGAGACCAAGTGCCATCGTGGTGAGTTTCTAGCAGGCATAAAGGGGAAGCTAACGACACCTTAGCCGGATCTCTCGCGCTATTTTTTCAGAAGTTGCATGCAACTCACGCACCAATCGTAAGGAAATCAACCATAATTAAATAGAAATTTGGGTGGTAGGTTAACAGAGACCCCGATATCATAATGGTGGGTTAACAGAAACCAAGTGCCATCGTGGTGAGTTTCTAGTAGGCATAAAAGGGAAGCTAACGACACCTTAGCCGGATCTCTCGCGCTATTTTTTCAGAAGTTGCATGCAAACCAAACACCAATCGTAAGAAATCAACTATAATTAAAAAAAAAAATTGGGTGGTAGGTTAACAGAGACCTCCGATATCACAGTGGTGGGTTAACAGAAACCAAGTGTCATCGTGGTGAGTTTCTAGCAGGCATTAAGGGGAAGCTATTGACACCTTAGCCACACTCCTTGCTTAAGTTTTCCACAAGTTGCATGCAAATCAAGCACAAATCGTACGGAGATCAACCATAATTAAACAAAAATTTGGGTGGTAGGTTAACAGAGACCTCCGATATTACAGTGGTGGGTTAACAGAAACCACGTGCTGTCATGTTAAGTTTCCAGCAGGCATAAAGGGGAAGCTAACGACACCTTAGCCGGATCTCTCGCGCTATTTTTTCAGAAGTTGCATGCAAATCAACCAGCAATCGTACGGAAATCAACCATAATTAAATAGAAATTTGGGTGGTAGGTTAACAGAGACCTCCGATATCATAGTGGTGGGTTAACAGAAACCAAGTGCCATCATGGTGAGTTTCTAGCAGGCATAAATGGGAAGCTAACGACACCTTAGCCGGATCTCTCGCGCTATTTTTTCAAAAGTTGCATGCAACTCAAGCACCAATCGTACGGAAATCAACCATAATTAAACAAAAATTTGGGTGGTAGGTTAACAGCGACCCCCGATATCATCGTGGTGGGTGAACAGAAACCAAGTGCCATCGTGGTGTGTTCCTTGCAGGCATAAATGGAAAGCTAACGACACTTTAGCCGGATCTCTCGCGCTATTTTTTCAGAAGTTGCATGCAACTCAAGCACCAATCGTACGAAAATCAACCATAATTGAACAGAAATTTGGGTGGTAGGTTAACAGAGACCTCCGATATCATAGTGGTGGGTTAGCAGAAACCAAGTGCCATCGTGGTGAGCTTCTAGCAGGCATAAATTTGAAGCTAACGACACCTTACCCGGATCTCTCGCGCTTTTTTTTCAGAGGTTGCATGCAAATCAAGCACCAATCGTACGGAAATCAACCATAATTAAACAAGAATTTGGGTGGTAGGTTAACAGAGACCTCCGATATCACAGTGGTGGGTTAACAGAAACCAAGTGCCATCGTGGTGAGTTTCTAGCAGGCATAAATGAGAAGCTAACGACACCTTAGCCGGATCTCTCGCGCTATTTTTTCAGAAGTTGCATGCAACTCAAGCACCAATGGTAAGGAAATCAACCATAATTAAACAAAAATTTGGGTGGTAGGTTAACAGAGACACCCGATATAATAGTGGTGGGTTAACAGAAACCAAGTGCCATCGTGGTGAGTTTCTAGCAGGCATAAATGGGAAGCTAACGACACCTAAGCCGGATCTCTCGCGCTATTTTTTCAGAAGTTGCATGCAACTCAAGCACCAATCGTAAGGAAATCAACCATAATTAAACAAAAATTTAGGTGGTGGGTTAACAGAAACCAAGTGCCATCGTGGTGAGTTTCTATCAGGCATAAATGGGAAGCTAACGACACCTTAGCCGGATCTCTCGCGCTATTTTTCAAGCACCAATCGTACGGAAATCAACCATAATTAAACAGAAATTTGCGTGGTAGGTTAACAGAGACCTCCAATATCATAGTGGTGGGTTAACAGAAACCAAGTGCCATCGTGGTGAGTTTCTAACAGGCATAAATTTGAAGCTAACGGCACCTTAGCCGGATCTCTCGCGCTATTTTTTCAGAAGTTGCATGCAAATCAAGCAGCAATCGTACGGAAATCAACCATAATTAAATAGAAATTTGGGTGGTAGGTTAACAAAGACACCCGATATCATAGTGGTGGGTTAACAGAAACCAAGTACCATCGTGGTGAGTTTCTAGCAGGCATAAATGGGAAGCCAACGACACCTTAGCCGGATCTCTCGCGCTATTTTTTCAGAAGTTGCATGCAAATCAAGCAGCAATCGACCGGAAATCAACCATAATTAAATAGAAATGTGGGTGGCAGGTTAACAGAGGCCTCCGATATCATAGTGGTAGGTTAACAGAAACCAAGTGCCATCGTGGTGAGTTTCTAGAAGGCATAAACGGGAAGCTAACGACACCTTAGCCGGATCTCTCGCGCTATTTTTTCAGAAGTTGCATGCAACTCAAGCACCAATCGTACGCAAATCAACCATAATTAAACAAAAATTTGGGTGGTAGGTTAACAGAGACACCCGATGTCATAGTTATTGACACCTTAGTCGCACCCCTTGCTTAAGTTTTTCACAAGTTGCATGCAAATCAAGCACCAATCGTACGGAAATCAACCATAATTAAACAAAAATTTGGGTGGTAGGTTAACAGAGACCTCCGATATCACAGTGGTGGGTTAACCGAAACCAAGTGCTATCGTGGTGAGTTTCTAGCAGGCATAAAGGGAAGCTAACGACTTCTTAGCCGGATCTCTCGCGCTATTTTTTCAGAAGTTGCATGCAACTCAAGCACCAATCGTACGGAAATCAACCATAATTAAACAAAAATTTGGGTGGTAGGTTAACAGAGACTCCCGATATCATAGTGGTGGGTTAACAGAAACCAAGTGCCATCGTGGTGAGTTTCTAGCAGGCATAAATGGGAAGCTAACGACACCTTAAGCCGGATCTCTCGCGCTATTTTTTCAGAAGTTGCATGCAACTCAAGCACCAATCGTAAGGAAATCAACCTTAATTAAACAAAAATTTAGGTGGTGGGTTAACAGAAACCAAGTGCCATCGTGGTGAGTTTCTATCGGGCATAAATGGGAAGCTAACGACACCTTAGCCGGATCTCTCGCGCTATTTTTCAGGCACCAATCGTACGGAAATCAACCATAATTAAACAGAAATTTGCGTGGTAGGTTAACAGAGACCTCCAATATCATAGTGGTGGGTTAACAGAAACCAAGTGCCATCGTGGTGAGTTTCTAACAGGCATAAATTTGAAGCTAACGACACCTTAGCCGGATCTCTCGCGCTATTTTTTCAGAAGTTGCATGCAAATCAAGCAGCAATCGTACGGAAATCAACCATAATTAAATAGAAATTTGGGTGGTAGGTTAACAGAGACCTACGATATCATAGTGGTGGGTAAACAGAAACCAAGTACCATCAAGGTGAGTTTCTAGCAGGCATAAATGGGAAGCCAACGACACCTTAGCCGGATCTCTCGCGCTATTTTTTCAGAAGTTGCATGCAAATCAAGCAGCAATCGACCGGAACTCAACCATAATCAAATAGAAATGTGGGTGGCAAGTTAACAGAGGCCTCCGATATCATAGTGGTGGGTTAACAGAAACCAAGTGCCATCGTGGTGAGTTTCTAGAAGGCATAAACGGGAAGCTAACGACACCTTAGCCGGATCTCTCGCGCTATTTTTTTCAGAAGTTGCATGCAACTCAAGCACCAATCGTACGCAAATCAACCATAATTAAACAAAAATTTGGGTGGTAGGTTAACAGAGACACCCGATATCATAGTTATTGACACCTTAGTCGCACCCCTTGCTTAAGTTTTTCACAAGTTGCATGCAAATCAAGCACCAAACGTACGGAAATCAACCATAATTAAATAGAAATTTGGGGTGGTAGGTTAACAGAGACCTACGATATCATAGTGGTGGGTAAACAGAAACCAAGTACCATCAAGGTGAGTTTCTAGCAGGTATAAATGGGAAGCCAACGACACCTTAGCCGGATCTCTCGCGCTATTTTGTCAGAAGTTGCATGCAACTCAAGCACCAATCGTAAGGAAATCAACCATAATTAAACAAAAATTTGGGTGGTAGGTTAACAGAGACACCCGATATCATAGTGGTGGGTTAACAGAAACCAAGTGCCATCGTGGTGAGTTTCTAGCAGGCATAAATGGGAAGCTAACGACACCTTAGCCGGATCTCTCGCGCTATTTTTTCAGAAGTTGCATGCAACTCAAGCACCAGTCGTAAGGAAATCAACCATAATTAAACAAAAATTTGGGTGGTAGGTTAACAGAGACACCCGATATCATAGTGGTGGGTTAACAGAGACCAAGTGCCATCGTGGTGAGTTTCTAGCAGGCATAAACGGGAAGCTAACGACACCTTAGCCGGATCTCTCGCGCTATTTTTTCAGAAGTTGCATGCAACTCAAGCACCAATCGTAAGGAAATCAACCATAATTAAATAGAAATTTGGGTGGTAGGTTAACAGAGACCTCCGATATCGTAGTGTTGGGTTAACAGAAACCAAGTGCCATCGTGGTGAGTTTCTAACAGGCATAAATTTGAAGCTAACGACACCTTAGCCGGATCTCTCGCGCTATTTTTTCAGAAGTTGCATGCAAATCAAGCAGCAATCGTACGGAAATCAACCATAATTAAATAGAAATTTGGGTGGTAGGTTAACAGAGACCTACGATATCATAGTGGTGGGTAAACAGAAACCAAGTACCATCAAGGTGAGTTTCTAGCAGGCATAAATGGGAAGCCAACGACACCTTAGCCGGATCTCTCGCGCTATTTTTTCAGAAGTTGCATGCAAATCAAGCAGCAATCGACCGGAAATCAACCATAATTAAATAGAAATGTGGGTGGCAAGTTAACAGAGGCCTCCGATATCATAGTGGTGGGTTAACAGAAACCAAGTGCCATCGTGGTGAGTTTCTAGAAGGTATAAACGGGAAGCTAACGACACCTTAGCCGGATCTCTCGCGCTATTTTTTCAGAAGTTGCATGCAACTCAAGCACCAATCGTACGCAAATCAACCATAATTAAACAAAAATTTGGGTGGTAGGTTAACAGAGACACCCGATATCATAGTTATTGACACCTTAGTCGCACCCCTTGCTTAAGTTTTTCACAAGTTGCATGCAAATCAAGCACCAATCGTACGGAAATCAACCATAATTAAACAAAAATTTGGGGTGGTAGGTTAACAGAGACCTCCGATATCACAGTGGTGGGTTAACCGAAACCAAGTGCTATCGTGGTGAGTTTCTAGCAGGCATAAAGGGGAAGCTAACGACTTCTTAGCCGGATCTCTCGCGCTATTTTTTCAGAAGTTGCATGCAACTCAAGCACCAATCGTACGGAAATCAACCATAATTAAACAAAAATTTGGGTGGTAGGTTAACAGAGACTCCCGATATCATAGTGGTGGGTTAACAGAAACCAAGTGCCATCGTGGTGAGTTTCTAGCAGGCATAAATTTGAAGCTAACGACACCTTACCCGGATCTCTCGCGTTTTTTTTTTCAGAAGTTGCATTGAAATCAAGCACCAATCGTACGGAAATCAACCATAATTAAACAAAAATTTGGGTGGTAGGTTAACAGAGACCTCCGATATCACAGTGGTGGGTTAACCGAAACCAAGTACTATCATTGTGAGTTTCTTGCAGGCATAAAGGGGAAGCTAAAGACACCTTAGCCAAATCTCTCGCGCTATTTTTTCAGAAGTTGCATGCAACCCAAGCATCAATCGTACGGAAATCAACAATAATTAAACAGAAATTTGGGTGGTAGGTTAACAGAGACCTCCGTTATCGTAGTGTTGGGTTAACAGAAACCAAGTGCCATCGTGGTGAGTTTCTAGCAGGCATAAATGGGAAGCTGACGACACCTTAGCCGGATCTCTCGCGCTATTTTGTCAGAAGTTGCATGCAACTCAAGCACCAATCGTAAGGAAATCAACCATAATTAAACAAAAATTTGGGTGGTAGGTTAACAGAGACACCCGATATCATAGTGGTGGGTTAACAGAAACCAAGTGCCATCGTGGTGAGTTTCTAGCAGGCATAAATGGGAAGCTAACGACACCTTAGCCGGATCTCTCGCGCTATTTTTTCAGAAGTTGCATGCAACTCAAGCACCAGTCGTAAGGAAATCAACCATAATTAAACAAAAATTTGGGTGGTAGGTTAACAGAGACACCCGATATCATAGTGGTGGGTTAACAGAGACCAAGTGCCATCGTGGTGAGTTTCTAGCAGGCATAAACGGGAAGCTAACGACACCTTAGCCGGATCTCTCGCGCTATTTTTTCAGAAGTTGCATGCAACTCAAGCACCATTCGTAAGGAAATCAACCATAATTAAATAGAAATTTGGGTGGTAGGTTAACAGAGACCTCCGATATCGTAGTGTTGGGTTAACAGAAACCAAGTGCCATCGTGGTGAGTTTCTAGCAGGCATAAATGGGAAGCTAACGACACCTTAGCCGGATCTCTCGCGCTATTTTTTCAGAAGTTGCATGCAACTCAAGCACCAATCGTAAGGAAATTAACCATAATTAAACAAAAATTTAGGTGGTGGGTTAACAGAAACCAAGTGCCATCGTGGTGAGTTTCTAGCAGGCATAAATGGGAAGCTAACGACACCTTAGCCGGATCTCTCGCGCTATTTTTCAAGCACCAATCGTACGGAAATCAACCATAATTAAACAGAAATTTGGGTGGTAAGTTAACAGAGACCTCCAATATCATAGTGGTGGGTTAACAGAAACCAAGTGCCATCGTGGTGAGTTTCTAGCAGGCATAAATTTGAAGCTAACGACACCTTAGCCGGATCTCTCGCGCTATTTTTTCAGAAGTGCATGCATATCAAGCAGCAATCGTACGGAAATCAACCATAATTAAATAGAAATTTGGGTGGTAGGTTAACAGAGACCTCCGATATCATAGTGGTGGGTTAACAGAAACCAAGTACCATCGTGGTGAGTTTCTAGCAGGCATAAATGGGAAGCCAACGACACCTTAGCCGGATCTCTCGCGCTATTTTTTCAGAAGTTGCATGCAACTCAAGCATCAATCGTACGGAAATCAACAATAATTAAACAGAAATTTGGGTGGTAGGTTAACAGAGACCCCCGATATCACAGTGGCGGGTTAACCGAAACCAAGTGCCATCGTGGTGAGTTTCTAGCAGGCATAAATGGGAAGCTAACGACACCTTAGCCGGATCTCTCGCGCTATTTTTTCAGAAGTTGCATGCAACTCAAGCACCAATCGTAAGGAAATCAACCATAATTAAACAAAAATTTGGGTGGTAGGTTAACAGAGACACCCGATATCATAGTGGTGGGTTAACAGAAACCAAGTGCCATCGTGGTGAGTTTCTAGCAGGCATAAATGGGAAGCTAACGACACCTTAGCCGGATCTCTCGCGCTATTTTTTTCAGAAGTTGCATGCAACTCAAGCACCAGTCGTAAGGAAATCAACCATAATTAAACAAAAATTTGGGTGGTAGGTTAACAGAGACACCCGATATCATAGTGGTGGGTTAACAGAGACCAAGTGCCATCGTGGTGAGTTTCTAGAAGGCATAAATGGGAAGCTAACGACACCTTAGCCGGATCTCTCGCGCTATTTTTTCAGAAGTTGCATGCAACTCAAGCACCAATCGTAAGGAAATCAACCATAATTTAACAAAAATTTGGGTGGTAGGTTAACAGAGACTCCGATATCATAATGGTGGGTTAACAGAAACCAAGTGCCATCGTGGTGAGTTTCTAGTAGGCATAAATGGGAAGCTAACGACACCTTAGCCGGATCTCTCGCGCTATTTTTTCAGAAGTTGCATGCAAACCAAACACCAATCGTAAGAAATCAACTATAATTAAAAAAAAAATTGGGTGGTAGGTTAACAGAGACCTCCGATATCACAGTGGTGGGTTAACAGAAACCAAGTGTCATCGTGGTGAGTTTCTAGCAGGCATTAAGGGGAAGCTATTGACACCTTAGCCACACCCCTTGCTTAAGTTTTCCACAAGTTGCATGCAAATCAAGCACCAATCGTACGGAGATCAACCATAATTAAACAAAAATTTGGGTGGTAGGTTAACAGTGGTGGGTTAACAGAAACCACGTGCTGTAATGGTGAGTTTCTAGCAGGCATAAATGGGAAGCCAACGACACCTTAGCCGGATCTCTCGCGCTATTTTTTCAGAAGTTGCATGCAAATCAAGCAGCAATCGACCGGAAATCAACCATAATCAAATAGAAATGTGGGTGGCAAGTTAACAGAGGCCTCCGATATCATAGTGGTGGGTTAACAGAAACCAAGTGCCATCGTGGTGAGTTTCTAGAAGGCATAAACGGGAAGCTAACGACACCTTAGCCGGATCTCTCGCGCTATTTTTTCAGAAGTTGCATGCAACTCAAGCACCAATCGTACGCAAATCAACCATAATTAAACAAAAATTTGGGTGGTAGGTTAACAGAGACACCCGATATCATAGTTATTGACACCTTAGTCGCACCCCTTGCTTAAGTTTTTCACAAGTTGCATGCAAATCAAGCACCAATCGTACGGAAATCAACCATAATTAAACAAAAATTTGGGTGGTAGGTTAACAGAGACCTCCGATATCACAGTGGTGGGTTAACCGAAACCAAGTGCTATCGTGGTGAGTTTCTAGCAGGCATAAAGGGGAAGCTAACGACTTCTTAGCCGGATCTCTCGCGCTATTTTTTCAGAAGTTGCATGCAACTCAAGCACCAATCGTACGGAAATCAACCATAATTAAACAAAAATTTTGGGTGGTAGGTTAACAGAGACTCCCGATATCATAGTGGTGGGTTAACAGAAACCAAGTGCCATCGTGGTGAGTTTCTAGCAGGCATAAATTTGAAGCTAACGACACCTTACCCGGATCTCTCGCGTTTTTTTTTTCAGAAGTTGCATTGAAATCAAGCACCAATCGTACGGAAATCAACCATAATTAAACAAAAATTTGGGTGGTAGGTTAACAGAGACCTCCGATATCACAGTGGTGGGTTAACCGAAACCAAGTACTATCATTGTGAGTTTCTAGCAGGCATAAAGGGGAAGCTAAAGACACCTTAGCCAAATCTCTCGCGCTATTTTTTCAGAAGTTGCATGCAACCCAAGCATCAATCGTACGGAAATCAACAATAATTAAACAGAAATTTGGGTGGTAGGTTAACAGAGACCTCCGTTATCGTAGTGTTGGGTTAACAGAAACCAAGTGCCATCGTGGTGAGTTTCTAGCAGGCATAAATGGGAAGCTGACGACACCTTAGCCGGATCTCTCGCGCTATTTTGTCAGAAGTTGCATGCAACTCAAGCACCAATCGTAAGGAAATCAACCATAATTAAACAAAAATTTGGGTGGTAGGTTAACAGAGACACCCGATATCATAGTGGTGGGTTAACAGAAACCAAGTGCCATCGTGGTGAGTTTCTAGCAGGCATAAATGGGAAGCTAACGACACCTTAGCCGGATCTCTCGCGCTATTTTTTCAGAAGTTGCATGCAACTCAAGCACCAGTCGTAAGGAAATCAACCATAATTAAACAAAAATTTGGGTGGTAGGTTAACAGAGACACCCGATATCATAGTGGTGGGTTAACAGAGACCAAGTGCCATCGTGGTGAGTTTCTAGCAGGCATAAACGGGAAGCTAACGACACCTTAGCCGGATCTCTCGCGCTATTTTTTCAGAAGTTGCATGCAACTCAAGCACCAATCGTAAGGAAATCAACCATAATTAAATAGAAATTTGGGTGGTAGGTTAACAGAGACCTCCGATATCGTAGTGTTGGGTTAACAGAAACCAAGTGCCATCGTGGTGAGTTTCTAACAGGCATAAATTTGAAGCTAACGACACCTTAGCCGGATCTCTCGCGCTATTTTTTCAGAAGTTGCATGCAAATCAAGCAGCAATCGTACGGAAATCAACCATAATTAAATAGAAATTTGGGTGGTAGGTTAACAGAGACCTACGATATCATAGTGGTGGGTAAACAGAAACCAAGTACCATCAAGGTGAGTTTCTAGCAGGCATAAATGGGAAGCCAACGACACCTTAGCCGGATCTCTCGCGCTATTTTTTCAGAAGTTGCATGCAAATCAAGCAGCAATCGACCGGAAATCAACCATAATTAAATAGAAATGTGGGTGGCAAGTTAACAGAGGCCTCCGATATCATAGTGGTGGGTTAACAGAAACCAAGCGCCATCGTGGTGAGTTTCTAGAAGGCATAAACGGGAAGCTAACGACACCTTAGCCGGATCTCTCGCGCTATTTTTTCAGAAGTTGCATGCAACTCAAGCACCAATCGTACGCAAATCAACCATAATTAAACAAAAATTTGGGTGGTAGGTTAACAGAGACACCCGATATCATAGTTATTGACACCTTAGTCGCACCCCTTGCTTAAGTTTTTCACAAGTTGCATGCAAATCAAGCACCAATCGTACGGAAATCAACCATAATTAAACAAAAATTTGGGTGGTAGGTTAACAGAGACCTCCGATATCACAGTGGTGGGTTAACCGAAACCAAGTGCTATCGTGGTGAGTTTCTAGCAGGCATAAAGGGGAAGCTAACGACTTCTTAGCCGGATCTCTCGCGCTATTTTTTCAGAAGTTGCATGCAACTCAAGCACCAATCGTACGGAAATCAACCATAATTAAACAAAAATTTGGGTGGTAGGTTAACAGAGACTCCCGATATCATAGTGGTGGGTTAACAGAAACCAAGTGCCATCGTGGTGAGTTTCTAGCAGGCATAAATTTGAAGCTAACGACACCTTACCCGGATCTCTCGCGTTTTTTTTTTCAGAAGTTGCATTGAAATCAAGCACCAATCGTACGGAAATCAACCATAATTAAACAAAAATTTGGGTGGTAGGTTAACAGAGACCTCCGATATCACAGTGGTGGGTTAACCGAAACCAAGTACTATCATTGTGAGTTTCTAGCAGGCATAAAGGGGAAGCTAAAGACACCTTAGCCAAATCTCTCGCGCTATTTTTTCAGAAGTTGCATGCAACCCAAGCATCAATCGTACGGAAATCAACAATAATTAAACAGAAATTTGGGTGGTAGGTTAACAGAGACCTCCGTTATCGTAGTGTTGGGTTAACAGAAACCAAGTGCCATCGTGGTGAGTTTCTAGCAGGCATAAATGGGAAGCTGACGACACCTTAGCCGGATCTCTCGCGCTATTTTGTCAGAAGTTGCATGCAACTCAAGCACCAATCGTAAGGAAATCAACCATAATTAAACAAAAATTTGGGTGGTAGGTTAACAGAGACACCCGATATCATAGTGGTGGGTTAACAGAAACCAAGTGCCATCGTGGTGAGTTTCTAGCAGGCATAAATGGGAAGCTAACGACACCTTAGCCGGATCTCTCGCGCTATTTTTTCAGAAGTTGCATGCAACTCAAGCACCAGTCGTAAGGAAATCAACCATAATTAAACAAAAATTTGGGTGGTAGGTTAACAGAGACACCCGATATCATAGTGGTGGGTTAACAGAGACCAAGTGCCATCGTGGTGAGTTTCTAGCAGGCATAAACGGGAAGCTAACGACACCTTAGCCGGATCTCTCGCGCTATTTTTTCAGAAGTTGCATGCAACTCAAGCACCAATCGTAAGGAAATCAACCATAATTAAATAGAAATTTGGGTGGTAGGTTAACAGAGACCTCCGATATCGTAGTGTTGGGTTAACAGAAACCAAGTGCCATCGTGGTGAGTTTCTAGCAGGCATAAATGGGAAGCTAACGACACCTTAGCCGGATCTCTCGCGCTATTTTTTCAGAAGTTGCATGCAACTCAAGCACCAATCGTAAGGAAATTAACCATAATTAAACAAAAATTTAGGTGGTGGGTTAACAGAAACCAAGTGCCATCGTGGTGAGTTTCTAGCAGGCATAAATGGGAAGCTAACGACACCTTAGCCGGATCTCTCGCGCTATTTTTCAAGCACCAATCGTACGGAAATCAACCATAATTAAACAGAAATTTGGGTGGTAAGTTAACAGAGACCTCCAATATCATAGTGGTGGGTTAACAGAAACCAAGTGCCATCGTGGTGAGTTTCTAGCAGGCATAAATTTGAAGCTAACGACACCTTAGCCGGATCTCTCGCGCTATTTTTTCAGAAGTGCATGCAAATCAAGCAGCAATCGTACGGAAATCAACCATAATTAAATAGAAATTTGGGTGGTAGGTTAACAGAGACCTCCGATATCATAGTGGTGGGTTAACAGAAACCAAGTACCATCGTGGTGAGTTTCTGGCAGGCATAAATGGGAAGCCAACGACACCTTAGCCGGATCTCTCGCGCTATTTTTTCAGAAGTTGCATGCAACTCAAGCATCAATCGTACGGAAATCAACAATAATTAAACAGAAATTTGGGTGGTAGGTTAACAGAGACCCCCGATATCACAGTGGCGGGTTAACCGAAACCAAGTGCCATCGTGGTGAGTTTCTAGCAGGCATAAATGGGAAGCTAACGACACCTTAGCCGGATCTCTCGCGCTATTTTTTCAGAAGTTGCATGCAACTCAAGCACCAATCGTAAGGAAATCAACCATAATTAAACAAAAATTTGGGTGGTAGGTTAACAGAGACACCCGATATCATAGTGGTGGGTTAACAGAAACCAAGTGCCATCGTGGTGAGTTTCTAGCAGGCATAAATGGGAAGCTAACGACACCTTAGCCGGATCTCTCGCGCTATTTTTTCAGAAGTTGCATGCAACTCAAGCACCAGTCGTAAGGAAATCAACCATAATTAAACAAAAATTTGGGTGGTAGGTTAACAGAGACACCCGATATCATAGTGGCGGGTTAACAGAGACCAAGTGCCATCGTGGTGAGTTTCTAGAAGGCATAAATGGGAAGCTAACGACACCTTAGCCGGATCTCTCGCGCTATTTTTTCAGAAGTTGCATGCAACTCAAGCACCAATCGTAAGGAAATCAACCATAATTAAATAGAAATTTGGGTGGTAGGTTAACAGAGACCTCCGATATCATAGTGGTGGGTTACCAGAAACCAAGTGCCATCGTGGTGAGTTTCTAGCAGGCATAAATAGGAAGCTAACGACACCTTAGCCGGATCTCTCGCGCTATTTGTTCAGAAGTTGCATGCAACTCAAGCACCAATCGTAAGGAAATCAACCATAATTTAACAAAAATTTGGGTGGTAGGTTAACAGAAAATCCGATATCATAATGGTGGGTTAACAGAAACCAAGTGCCATCGTGGTGAGTTTCTAGTAGGCATAAATGGGAAGCTAACGACACCTTAGCCGGATCTCTCGCGCTATTTTTTCAGAAGTTGCATGCAAACCAAACACCAATCGTAAGAAATCAACTATAATTAAAAAAAAAATTGGGTGGTAGGTTAACAGAGACCTCCGATATCACAGTGGTGGGTTAACAGAAACCAAGTGTCATCGTGGTGAGTTTCTAGCAGGCATTAAGGGGAAGCTATTGACACCTTAGCCACACCCCTTGCTTAAGTTTTCCACAAGTTGCATGCAAATCAAGCACCAATCGTACGGAGATCAACCATAATTAAACAAAAATTTGGGTGGTAGGTTAACAGTGGTGGGTTAACAGAAACCACGTGCTGTAATGGTGAGTTTCTAGCAGGCATAAAGGGGAAGCTAACGACACCTTAGCCGCATCTCGCGCGCTATTTTTTCAGAAGTTGCATGCATATCAAGCAGCAATCGTACGGAAATCAACCATAATTAAATAGAAATTTGGGTGGTAGGTTAACAGAGACCTCCGATATCATAGTGGTGGGTTAACAGAAACCAAGTGCCATCGTTGTGAGTT
Organism: Anomoia purmunda; assembly: GCA_951828415.1. Classification (NCBI taxonomy): domain Eukaryota; kingdom Metazoa; phylum Arthropoda; class Insecta; order Diptera; family Tephritidae; genus Anomoia; species Anomoia purmunda. The sequence goes on along the minus strand of OX639997.1, from coordinate 83,668,726 downwards.
TCTAGCAGGCATAAATTTGAAGCTAACGACACCTTTGCCGGATCTCTCGCGCTATTTTTTCAGAAGTTGCATGCAAATCAAGCAGCAATCGTACGGAAATCAACCTAATTAAATAGAAATTTGGGTGGTAGGTTAACAGAGACCTCCGATATCACAGTGGTGGGTTAACCGAAACCAAGTGCTATCGTGGTGAGTTTCTAGCAGGCATAAATTTGAAGCTAACGACACCTTACCCGGATCTCTCGCATTTTTTTTCAGAAGTTGCATGCAAATCAAGCACCAATCGTACGGAAATCAACCATAATTAAACAAAAATTTGGGTGGTAGGTTAACAGAGACCTCCGATATCACAGTGGTAAGTTAACCGAAACCAAGTACTATCATGGTGAGTTTCTAGCAGGCATAAAGGGGAAGCTAACGACACCTTAGCCGGATCTGTCGCGCTATTTGTTCAGAAGTTGCATGCAACTCAAGCATCAATCGTACGGAAATCAACAATAATTAAACAGAAATTTGGGTGGTAGGTTAACAGAGACCTCCGTTATCGTAGTGTTGGGTTAACAGAAACCAAGTGCCATCGTGGTGAGTTTCTAGCAGGCATAAATGGGAAGCTAACGACACCTTAGCCGGATCTCTCGCGCTATTTTTCAGAAGTTGCATGCAACTCAAGCACCAATCGTAAGGAAATCAACCATAATTAAACAAAAATTTGGGTGGTAGGTTAACAGAGACACCCGATATCATAGTGGTGGGTTAACAGAAACCAAGTGCCATCGTGGTGAGTTTCTAGCAGGCATGAATGGGAAGCTAACGACACCTTAGCCGGATCTCTCGCGCTATTTTTTCAGAAGTTGCATGCAGCTCAAGCACCAGTCGTAAGGAAATCAACCATAATTAAACAAAAATTTGGGTGGTAGGTTAACAGACACCCGATATCATAGTGGTGGGTTAACAGAGACCAAGTGCCATCGTGGTGAGTTTCTAGCAGGCATAAATGGGAAGCTAACGACACCTTAGCCGGATCTCTCGCGCTATTTTTTCAGAAGTTGCATGCAACTCAAGCACCAATCGTAAGGAAATCAACCATAATTAAATAGAAATTTGGGTGGTAGGTTAACAGAGACCTCCGATATCATAGTGGTGGGTTACCAGAAACCAAGTGTCATCGTGGTGAGTTTCTAGCAGGCATAAATAGGAAGCTAACGACACCTTAGCCGGATCTCTCGCGCTATTTGTTCAGAAGTTGCATGCAACTCAAGCACCAATCGTAAGGAAATCAACCATAATTTAACACAAATTTGGGTGGTAGGTTAACAGAGACCCCGATATCATAATGGTGGGTTAACAGAAACCAAATGCCATAATGGTGAGTTTCTAGTAGGCATAAATGGGAAGCTAACGACACCTTAGCCGGATCTCTCGCGCTATTTTTTCAGAAGTTGCATGCAACTCAAGCACCAATCGTAAGAAATCAACTATAATTAAAAAAAAAATTGGGTGGTAGGTTAACAGAGACCTCCGATATCACGGTGGTGGGTTAACAGAAACCAAGTGTCATCGTCGTGAGTTTCTAGCAGGCATTAAGGGGAAGCTATTGACACCTTAGCCACACCACTTGCTTAAGTTTTCCACAAGTTGCATGCAAATCAAGCACCAATCGTACGGAGATCAACCATAATTAAACAAAAATTTGGGTGGTAGGTTAACAGAGACCTCCGATATCACAGTGGTGGGTTAACAGAAACCACGTGCTGTCATGATCAGTTTCTAGCAGGCATAAAGGGGAAGCTAACGACACCTTAGCCGGATCTCTCGCGCTATTTTTTCAGAAGTTGCATGCAAATCAAGCAGCAATCGTACGGAAATCAACCATAATTAAATAGAAATTTGGGTGGTAGGTTAACAGAGACTTCCGATATCACAGTGGTGGGTTAACCGAAACCAAGTGCTATCGTGGTGAGTTTCTAGCAGGCATAAATTTGAAGCTAACGACACCTTACCCGGATCTCTCGCATTTTTTTTCAGAAGTTGCATGCAAATCAAGCACCAATCGTACGGAAATCAACCATAATTAAACAAAAATTTGGGTGGTAGGTTAACAGAGACCTCCGATATCACAGTGGTGGGTTAACCGAAACCAAGTACTATCATGGTGAGTTTCTAGCAGGCATAAAGGGGAAGCTAACGACACCTTAGCCGGATCTGTCGCGCTATTTGTTCAGAAGTTGCATGCAACTCAAGCATCAATCGTACGGAAATCAACAATAATTAAACAGAAATTTGGGTGGTAGGTTAACAGAGACCTCCGTTATCGTAGTGTTGGGTTAACAGAAACCAAGTGCCATCGTGGTGAGTTTCTAGCAGGCATAAATGGGAAGCTAACGACACCTTAGCCGGATCTCTCGCGCTATTTTTCAGAAGTTGCATGCAACTCAAGCACCAATCGTAAGGAAATCAACCATAATTAAACAAAAATTTGGGTGGTAGGTTAACAGAGACACCCGATATCATAGTGGTGGGTTAACAGAAACCAAGTGCCATCGTGGTGAGTTTCTAGCAGGCATGAATGGGAAGCTAACGACACCTTAGCCGGATCTCTCGCGCTATTTTTTCAGAAGTTGCATGCAGCTCAAGCACCAGTCGTAAGGAAATCAACCATAATTAAACAAAAATTTGGGTGGTAGGTTAACAGACGCCCGATATCATAGTGGTGGGTTAACAGAGACCAAGTGCCATCGTGGTGAGTTTCTAGCAGGCATAAATGGGAAGCTAACGACACCTTAGCCGGATCTCTCGCGCTATTTTTTCAGAAGTTGCATGCAACTCAAGCACCAATCGTAAGGAAATCAACCATAATTAAATAGAAATTTGGGTGGTAGGTTAACAGAGACCTCCGATATCATAGTGGTGGGTTACCAGAAACCAAGTGCCATCGTGATGAGTTTCTAGCAGGCATAAATAGGAAGCTAACGACACCTTAGCCGGATCTCTCGCGCTATTTGTTCAGAAGTTGCATGCAACTCAAGCACCAATCGTAAGGAAATCAACCATAATTTAACACAAATTTGGGTGGTAGGTTAACAGAGACCCCGATATCATAATGGTGGGTTAACAGAAACCAAATGCCATAATGGTGAGTTTCTAGTAGGCATAAATGGGAAGCTAACGACACCTTAGCCGGATCTCTCGCGCTATTTTTTCAGAAGTTGCATGCAACTCAAGCACCAATCGTAAGAAATCAACTATAATTAAAAAAAAAATTGGGTGGTAGGTTAACAGAGACCTCCGATATCACAGTGGTGGGTTAACAGAAACCAAGTGTCATCGTCGTGAGTTTCTAGCAGGCATTAAGGGGAAGCTATTGACACCTTAGCCACACCCCTTGCTTAAGTTTTCCACAAGTTGCATGCAAATCAAGCACCAATCGTACGGAGATCAACCATAATTAAACAAAAATTTGGGTGGTAGGTTAACAGAGACCTCCGATATCACAGTGGTGGGTTAACAGAAACCACGTGCTGTCATGATCAGTTTCTAGCAGGCATAAAGGGGAAGCTAACGACACCTTAGCCGGATCTCTCGCGCTATTTTTTCAGAAGTTGCATGCAAATCAAGCAGCAATCGTACGGAAATCAACCATAATTAAATAGAAATTTGGGTGGTAGGTTAACAGAGACTTCCGATATCATAGTGGTGGGTTAACAGAAACCAAGTACCATCATGGTGAGTTTCTAGCAGGCATAAATGGGAAGCTAATGACACCTTAGCCGGATCTCTCGCGCTATTTTTTCAAAAGTTGCATGCAACTCAAGCACCAATCGTACGGAAATCAACCATAATTAAACAAAAATTTGGGTGGTAGGTTAACAGCGACCCCCGATATCATCGTGGTGGGTGAACAGAAACCAAGTGCCATCGTAATGTGTTCCTTGCAGGCATAAATGGGAAGCTAACGACACTTTAGCCGGATCTCTCGCGCAAGTTTTTCAGACGTTGCATGCAACCCAAGCACCAATCGTACGAAAATCAACCATAATTAAACAGAAATTTGGGTGGTAGGTTAACAGAGACCTGCGATATCATAGTGGTGGGTTAACAGAAACCAAGTGCCATCGTGGTGAGTTTCTAGCAGGCATAAATTTGAAGCTAACGACACCTTACCCGGATCTCTCGCGCTTTTTTTTCAGAAGTTGCATGCAAATCAAGCACCAATCGTACAGAAATCAACCATAATTAAACAAAAATTTGGGTGGTAGGTTAACAGAGACCTCCGATATCACAGTGGTGGGTTAACAGAAACCAAGTGCCATCGTGGTGAGTTTCTAGCAGGCATAAATGGGAAGCTAACGACACCTTAGCCGGATCTCTCGCGCTATTTTTTCAGAAGTTGCATGCAAATCAAGCAGCAATCGTACGGAAATCAACCATAATTAAATAGAAATTTGGGTGGTAGGTTAACAGAGACACCCGATATCATAGTGGTGGGTTAACAGAGACCAAGTGCCATCGTGGCGAGTTTCTAGAAGGCATAAATGGGAAGCTAACGACACCTTAGCCGGATCTCTCGCGCTATTTTTCCACAAGTTGCATGCAAATCAAGCACCAATCGTACGGAGATCAACCATAATTAAACAAAAATTTGGGTGGTAGGTTAACAGAGACCTCCGATATCACAGTGGTGGGTTAACAGAAACCACGTGCTGTCATGATCAGTTTCTAGCAGGCATAAAGGGGAAGCTAACGACACCTTAGCCGGATCTCTCGCGCTATTTTTTCAGAAGTTGCATGCAAATCAAGCAGCAATCGTACGGAAATCAACCATAATTAAATAGAAATTTGGGTGGTAGGTTAACAGAGACTTCCGATATCACAGTGGTGGGTTAACCGAAACCAAGTGCTATCGTGGTGAGTTTCTAGCAGGCATAAATTTGAAGCTAACGACACCTTACCCGGATCTCTCGCATTTTTTTTCAGAAGTTGCATGCAAATCAAGCACCAATCGTACGGAAATCAACCATAATTAAACAAAAATTTGGGTGGTAGGTTAACAGAGACCTCCGATATCACAGTGGTGGGTTAACCGAAACCAAGTACTATCATGGTGAGTTTCTAGCAGGCATAAAGGGGAAGCTAACGACACCTTAGCCGGATCTGTCGCGCTATTTGTTCAGAAGTTGCATGCAACTCAAGCATCAATCGTACGGAAATCAACAATAATTAAACAGAAATTTGGGTGGTAGGTTAACAGAGACCTCCGTTATCGTAGTGTTGGGTTAACAGAAACCAAGTGCCATCGTGGTGAGTTTCTAGCAGGCATAAATGGGAAGCTAACGACACCTTAGCCGGATCTCTCGCGCTATTTTTCAGAAGTTGCATGCAACTCAAGCACCAATCGTAAGGAAATCAACCATAATTAAACAAAAATTTGGGTGGTAGGTTAACAGAGACACCCGATATCATAGTGGTGGGTTAACAGAAACCAAGTGCCATCGTGGTGAGTTTCTAGCAGGCATGAATGGGAAGCTAACGACACCTTAGCCGGATCTCTCGCGCTATTTTTTCAGAAGTTGCATGCAGCTCAAGCACCAGTCGTAAGGAAATCAACCATAATTAAACAAAAATTTGGGTGGTAGGTTAACAGACGCCCGATATCATAGTGGTGGATTAACAGAGACCAAGTGCCATCGTGGTGAGTTTCTAGCAGGCATAAATGGGAAGCTAACGACACCTTAGCCGGATCTCTCGCGCTATTTTTTCAGAAGTTGCATGCAACTCAAGCACCAATCGTAAGGAAATCAACCATAATTAAATAGAAATTTGGGTGGTAGGTTAACAGAGACCTCCGATATCATAGTGGTGGGTTACCAGAAACCAAGTGCCATCGTGATGAGTTTCTAGCAGGCATAAATAGGAAGCTAACGACACCTTAGCCGGATCTCTCGCGCTATTTGTTCAGAAGTTGCATGCAACTCAAGCACCAATCGTAAGGAAATCAACCATAATTTAACACAAATTTGGGTGGTAGGTTAACAGAGACCCCGATATCATAATGGTGGGTTAACAGAAACCAAATGCCATAATGGTGAGTTTCTAGTAGGCATAAATGGGAAGCTAACGACACCTTAGCCGGATCTCTCGCGCTATTTTTTCAGAAGTTGCATGCAACTCAAGCACCAATCGTAAGAAATCAACTATAATTAAAAAAAAAATTGGGTGGTAGGTTAACAGAGACCTCCGATATCACAGTGGTGGGTTAACAGAAACCAAGTGTCATCGTCGTGAGTTTCTAGCAGGCATTAAGGGGAAGCTATTGACACCTTAGCCACACCCCTTGCTTAAGTTTTCCACAAGTTGCATGCAAATCAAGCACCAATCGTACGGAGATCAACCATAATTAAACAAAAATTTGGGTGGTAGGTTAACAGAGACCTCCGATATCACAGTGGTGGGTTAACAGAAACCACGTGCTGTCATGATCAGTTTCTAGCAGGCATAAATGGGAAGCTAATGACACCTTAGCCGGATCTCTCGCGCTATTTTTTCAAAAGTTGCATGCAACTCAAGCACCAATCGTACGGAAATCAACCATAATTAAACAAAAATTTGGGTGGTAGGTTAACAGCGACCCCCGATATCATCGTGGTGGGTGAACAGAAACCAAGTGCCATCGTAATGTGTTCCTTGCAGGCATAAATGGGAAGCTAACGACACCTTAGCCGGATCTCTCGCGCTATTTTTTCAGAAGTTGCATGCAACTCAAGCACCAATCGTAAGGAAATCAACCATAATTAAATAGAAATTTGGGTGGTAGGTTAACAGAGACCTCCGATATCATAGTGGTGGGTTACCAGAAACCAAGTGCCATCGTGATGAGTTTCTAGCAGGCATAAATAGGAAGCTAACGACACCTTAGCCGGATCTCTCGCGCTATTTGTTCAGAAGTTGCATGCAACTCAAGCACCAATCGTAAGGAAATCAACCATAATTTAACACAAATTTGGGTGGTAGGTTAACAGAGACCCCGATATCATAATGGTGGGTTAACAGAAACCAAATGCCATAATGGTGAGTTTCTAGTAGGCATAAATGGGAAGCTAACGACACCTTAGCCGGATCTCTCGCGCTATTTTTTCAGAAGTTGCATGCAAATCAAGCAGCAATCGTACGGAAATCAACCATAATTAAATAGAAATTTGGGTGGTAGGTTAACAGAGACTTCCGATATCATAGTGGTGGGTTAACAGAAACCAAGTACCATCATGGTGAGTTTCTAGCAGGCATAAATGGGAAGCTAATGACACCTTAGCCGGATCTCTCGCGCTATTTTTTCAAAAGTTGCATGCAACTCAAGCACCAATCGTACGGAAATCAACCATAATTAAACAAAAATTTGGGTGGTAGGTTAACAGCGACCCCCGATATCATCGTGGTGGGTGAACAGAAACCAAGTGCCATCGTAATGTGTTCCTTGCAGGCATAAATGGGAAGCTAACGACACTTTAGCCGGATCTCTCGCGCAAGTTTTTCAGACGTTGCATGCAACCCAAGCACCAATCGTACGAAAATCAACCATAATTAAACAGAAATTTGGGTGGTAGGTTAACAGAGACCTGCGATATCATAGTGGTGGGTTAACAGAAACCAAGTGCCATCGTGGTGAGTTTCTAGCAGGCATAAATTTGAAGCTAACGACACCTTACCCGGATCTCTCGCGCTTTTTTTTCAGAAGTTGCATGCAAATCAAGCACCAATCGTACAGAAATCAACCATAATTAAACAAAAATTTGGGTGGTAGGTTAACAGAGACCTCCGATATCACAGTGGTGGGTTAACAGAAACCAAGTGCCATCGTGGTGAGTTTCTAGCAGGCATAAATGGGAAGCTAACGACACCTTAGCTGGATCTCTCGCGCTATTTTTTCAGAAGTTGCATGCAACTCAAGCACCAATCGTAAGGAAATCAACCATAATTAAACAAAAATTTGGGTGGTAGGTTAACCGAGACACCCGATATAATAGTGGTGGGTTAACAGACACCAAGTGCCATCGTGGTGAGTTTCTAGCAGGCATAAATGGGAAGCTAACGACACCTTAGCCGGATCTCTCGCGCTATTTTTTCAGAAGTTGCATGCAACTCAAGCACCAGTCGTAAGGAAATCTACCATAATTAAACAAAAATTTGGGTGGTAGGTTAACAGAGACCCCCGATATCATAATGGTGGGTTACCAGAAACCAAGTGCCATCGTGGTGAGTTTCTAGCAGGCATAAATGGGAAGCTAACGACACCTTAGCCGGATCTCTCGCGCTATTTTTTCAGAAGTTGCATGCAACTCAAGCACCAGTCGTAAGGAAATCAACCATAATTAAACAAAAATTTGGGTGGTAGGTTAACAGAGACACCCGATATCATAGTATTGGGTTAACAGAAACCAAGTGCCATCGTGGTGAGTTTCTAGCAGGCATAAATGGGAAGCTAACGACACCTTAGCCGGATCTCTCGCGCTATTTTTTCAGAAGTTGCATGCAACTCAAGCACCAGTCGTAAGGAAATCAACCATAATTAAACAAAAATTTGGGTGGTAGGTTAACAGAGACACCCGATATCATAGTGGTGGGTTAACAGAGACCAAGTGCCATCGTGGTGAGTTTCTAGAAGGCATAAATGGGAAGCTAACGACACCTTAGCCGGATCTCTCGCGCTATTTTTTCAGAAGTTGCATGCAACTCAAGCACCAATCGTAAGGAAATCAACCATAATTAAACAAAAATTTGGGTGGTAGGTTAACAGAGACACCCGATATCATAGTGGTGGGTTAACAGAAACCAAGTGCCATCGTGGTGAGTTTCTAGCAGGCATAAATGGGAAGCTAACGACACCTTAGCCGGATCTCTCGCGCTATTTTTTCAGAAGTTGCATGCAACTCAAGCACCAGTCGTAAGGAAATCAACCATAATTAAAGAAAAATTTGGGTGGTAGGTTAACAGAGACACCCGATATCATAGTGGTGGGTTAACAGAGACCAAGTGCCATCGTGGTAAGTTTCTAGAAGGCATAAATGGGAAGCTAACGACACCTTAGCCGGATCTCTCGCGCTATTTTTTCAGAAGTTGCATGCAACTCAAGCACAAATCGTAAGGAAATCAACCATAATTAAATAGAAATTTGGGTGGTAGGTTAACAGAGACCTCCGATATCATAGTGGTGGGTTACCAGAAACCAAGTGCCATCGTGGTGAGTTTCTAGCAGGCATAAATAGGAAGCTAACGACACCTTAGCCGGATCTCTCGCGCTATTTGTTCAGAAGTTGCATGCAACTCAAGCACCAATCGTAAGGAAATCAACCATAATTTAACAAAAATTTGGGTGGTAGGTTAACAGAGACCCCGATATCATAATGGTGGGTTAACAGAAACCAAGTGCCATCGTGGTGAGTTTCTAGTAGGCATAAATGGGAAGCTAACGACACCTTAGCCGGATCCTTCGCGCTATTTTTTCAGAAGTTGCATGCAAACCAAACACCAATCGTAAGAAATCAACTATAATTAAAAAAAAAATTGGGTGGTAGGTTAACAGAGACCTACGATATCACAGTGGTGGGTTAACAGAAACCAAGTGTCATCATGGTGAGTTTCTAGCAGGCATTAAGGGGAAGCTATTGACACCTTAGCCACACCCCTTGCTTAAGTTTTCCACAAGTTGCATGCAAATCAAGCACCAATCGTACGGAGATCAACCATAATTAAACAAAAATTTGGGTGGTAGGTTAACAGTGGTGGGTTAACAGAAACCACGTGCTGTAATGGTGAGTTTCTAGCAGGTATAAAGGGGAAGCTAACGACACCTTAGCCGGATCTCTCGCGCTATTTTTTCAGAAGTTGCATGCATATCAAGCAGCAATCGTACGGAAGTCAACCATAATTAAATAGAAATTTGGGTGGTAGGTTAACAGAGACCTCCGATATCATAGTGGTGGGTTAAAAGAAACCAAGTGCCATCGTGGTGAGTTTCTAGCAGGCATAAATTTGAAGCTAACGACACCTTTGCCGGATCTCTCGCGCTATTTTTTCAGAAGTTGCATGCAAACCAAACACCAATCGTAAGAAATCAACTATAATTAAAAAAAAAATTGGGTGGTAGGTTAACAGAGACCTCCGATATCACAGTGGTGGGTTAACAGAAACCAAGTGTCATCGTCGTGAGTTTCTAACAGGCATTAAGGAGAAGCTATTGACACCTTAGCCACACCCCTTGCTTAAGTTTTCCACAAGTTGCATGCAAATCAAGCACCAATCGTACGGAGATCAACCATAATTAAAGAAAAATTTGGGTGGTAGGTTAACAGAGACACCCGATATCATAGTGGTGGGTTAACAGAGACCAAGTGCCATCGTGGTAAGTTTCTAGAAGGCATAAATGGGAAGCTAACGACACCTAAGCCGGATCTCTCGCGCTATTTTTTCAGAAGTTGCATGCAAACCAAACACCAATCGTAAGAAATCAACTATAATTTAAAAAAAAAATTGGGTGGTAGGTTAACAGAGACCTCCGATATCACAGTGGTGGGTTAACAAAAACCAAGTGTCATCGTCGTGAGTTTCTAGCAGGCATTAAGGGGAAGCTATTGACACCTTAGCCACACCCCTTGCTTAAGTTTTCCACAAGTTGCATGCAAATCAAGCACCAATCGTACGGAGATCAACCATAATTAAACAAAAATTTGGGTGGTAGGTTAACAGAGACCTCCGATATCACAGTGGTGGGTTAACAGAAACCACGTGCTGTCATGGTGAGTTTCTAGCAGGCATAAAGGGGAAGCTAACGACACCTTAGCCGGATCTCTCGCGCTTTTTTTCAGAAGTTGCATGCAAATCAAGCAGCAATCGTACGGAAATCAACCATAATTAAATAGAAATTTGGGTGGTAGGTTAACAGAGACCTCCGATATCATAGTGGTGGGTTAACAGAAACCAAGTGCCATCATGGTGAGTTTCTAGCAGGCATAAATGGGAAGCTAATGACACCTTAGCCGGATCTCTCGCGCTATTTTTTCAAAAGTTGCATGCAACTCAAGCACCAATCGTACGGAAATCAACCATAATTAAACAAAAATTTGGGTGGTAGGTTAACAGCGACCCCCGATATCATCGTGGTGGGTGAACAGAAACCAAGTGCCATCGTAATGTGTTCCTTGCAGGCATAAATGGGAAGCTAACGACACTTTAGCCGGATCTCTCGCGCTAGTTTTTCAGAAGTTGCATGCAACCCAAGCACCAATCGTACGAAAATCAACCATAATTAAACAGAAATTTGGGTGGTAGGTTAACAGAGACCTGCGATATCATAGTGGTGGGTTAACAGAAACCAAGTGCCATCGTGGTGAGTTTCTAGCAGGCATAAATTTGAAGCTAACGACACCTTACCCGGATCTCTCGCGCTTTTTTTTCAGAAGTTGCATGCAAATCAAGCACCAATCGTACAGAAATCAACCATAATTAAACAAAAATTTGGGTGGTAGGTTAACAGAGACCTCCGATATCACAGTGGTGGGTTAACAGAAACCAAGTGCCATCGTGGTGAGTTTCTAGCAGGCATAAATGGGAAGCTAACGACACCTTAGCCGGATCTCTCGCGCTATTTTTTCAGAAGTTGCATGCAACTCAAGCACCAATCGTAAGGAAATCAACCATAATTAAACAAAAATTTGGGTGGTAGGTTAACCGAGACACCCGATATAATAGTGGTGGGTTAACAGAAACCAAGTGCCATCGTGGTGAGTTTCTAGCAGGCATAAATGGGAAGCTAACGACACCTTAGCCGGATCTCTCGCGCTATTTTTTCAGAAGTTGCATGCAACTCAAGCAGCAGTCGTAAGGAAATCTACCATAATTAAACAAAAATTTGGGTGGTAGGTTAGCAGAGACCCCCGATATCATAATGGTGGGTTACCAGAAACCAAGTGCCATCGTGGTGAGTTTCTAGCAGGCATAAATGGGAAGCTAACGACACCTTAGCCGGATCTCTCGCGCTATTTTTTCAGAAGTTGCATGCAACTCAAGCACCAGTCGTAAGGAAATCAACCATAATTAAACAAAAATTTGGGTGGTAGGTTAACAGAGACACCCGATATCATAGTGGTGGGTTAACAGAAACCAAGTGCCATCGTGGTGAGTTTCTAGCAGGCATAAATGGGAAGCTAACGACACCTTAGCCGGATCTCTCGCGCTATTTTTTCAGAAGTTGCATGCAACTCAAGCACCAGTCGTAAGGAAATCAACCATAATTAAACAAAAATTTGGGTGGTAGGTTAACAGAGACACCCGATATCATAGTGGTGGGTTAACAGAGACCAAGTGCCATCGTGGTGAGTTTCTAGAAGGCATAAATGGGAAGCTAACGACACCTTAGCCGGATCTCTCGCGCTATTTTTTCAGAAGTTGCATGCAACTCAAGCACCAATCGTAAGGAAATCAACCATAATTAAACAAAAATTTGGGTGGTAGGTTAACAGAGACACCCGATATCATAGTGGTGGGTTAACAGAAACCAAGTGCCATCGTGGCGAGTTTCTAGCAGGCATAAATGGGAAGCTAACGACACCTTAGCCGGATCTCTCGCGCTATTTTTTCAGAAGTTGCATGCAACTCAAGCACCAGTCGTAAGGAAATCAACCATAATTAAAGAAAAATTTGGGTGGTAGGATAACAGAGACACCCGATATCATAGTGGTGGGTTAACAGAGACCAAGTGCCATCGTGGTAAGTTTCTAGAAGGCATAAATGGGAAGCTAACGACACCTTAGCCGGATCTCTCGCGCTATTTTTTCAGAAGTTGCATGCAACTCAAGCACCAATCGTAAGGAAATCAACCATAATTAAATAGAAATTTGGGTGGTAGGTTAACAGAGACCTCCGATATCATAGTGGTGGGTTACCAGAAACCAAGTGCCATCGTGGTGAGTTTCTAGCAGGCATAAATAGGAAGCTAACGACACCTTAGCCGGATCTCTCGCGCTATTTGTTCAGAAGTTGCATGCAACTCAAGCACCCATCGTAAGGAAATCAACCATAATTTAACAAAAATTTGGGTGGTAGGTTAACAGAGACCCCGATATCATAATGGTGGGTTAACAGAAACCAAGTGCCATCGTGGTGAGTTTCTAGTAGGCATAAATGGGAAGTTAACGACACCTTAGCCGGATCCTTCGCGCTATTTTTTCAGAAGTTGCATGCAAACCAAACACCAATCGTAAGAAATCAACTATAATTAAAAAAAAAAATTGGGTGGTAGGTTAACAGAGACCTCCGATATCACAGTGGTGGGTTAACAGAAACCAAGTGTCATCATGGTGAGTTTCTAGCAGGCATTAAGGGGAAGCTATTGACACCTTAGCCACACCCCTTGCTTAAGTTTTCCACAAGTTGCATGCAAATCAAGCACCAATCGTACGGAGATCAACCATAATTAAACAAAAATTTGGGTGGTAGGTTAACAGTGGTGGGTTAACAGAAACCACGTGCTGTAATGGTGAGTTTCTAGCAGGTATAAAGGGGAAGCTAACGACACCTTAGCCGGATCTCTCGCGCTTTTTTTTCAGAAGTTGCATGCATATCAAGCAGCAATCGTAAGGAAATCAACCATAATTAAACAAAAATTTGGGTGGTAGGTTAACAGAGACACCCGATATCATAGTGGTGGGTTAACAGAAACCAAGTGCCATCGTGGTGAGTTTCTAGCAGGCATAAATGGGAAGCTAACGACACCTTAGCCGGATCTCTCGCGCTATTTTTTCAGAAGTTGCATGCAACTCAAGCACCAGTCGTAAGGAAATCAACCATAATTAAACAAAAATTTGGGTGGTAGGTTAACAGAGACACCCGATATCATAGTGGTGGGTTAACAGAGACCAAGTGCCATCGTGGTGAGTTTCTAGAAGGCATAAATGGGAAGCTAACGACACCTTAGCCGGATCTCTCGCGCTATTTTTTCAGAAGTTGCATGCAACTCAAGCACCAATCGTAAGGAAATCAACCATAATTAAACAAAAATTTGGGTGGTAGGTTAACAGAGACACCCGATATCATAGTGGTGGGTTAACAGAAACCAAGTGCCATCGTGGCGAGTTTCTAGCAGGCATAAATGGGAAGCTAACGACACCTTAGCCGGATCTCTCGCGCTATTTTTTCAGAAGTTGCATGCAACTCAAGCACCAGTCGTAAGGAAATCAACCATAATTAAAGAAAAATTTGGGTGGTAGGTTAACAGAGACACCCGATATCATAGTGGTGGGTTAACAGAGACCAAGTGCCATCGTGGTAAGTTTCTAGAAGGCATAAATGGGAAGCTAACGACACCTTAGCCGGATCTCTCGCGCTATTTTTTCAGAAGTTGCATGCAACTCAAGCACCAATCGTAAGGAAATCAACCATAATTAAATAGAAATTTGGGTGGTAGGTTAACAGAGACCTCCGATATCATAGTGGTGGGTTACCAGAAACCAAGTGCCATCGTGGTGAGTTTCTAGCAGGCATAAATAGGAAGCTAACGACACCTTAGCCGGATCTCTCGCGCTATTTGTTCAGAAGTTGCATGCAACTCAAGCACCAATCGTAAGGAAATCAACCATAATTTAACAAAAATTTGGGTGGTAGGTTAACAGAGACCCCGATATCATAATGGTGGGTTAACAGAAACCAAGTGCCATCGTGGTGAGTTTCTAGTAGGCATAAATGGGAAGCTAACGACACCTTAGCCGGATCCTTCGCGCTATTTTTTCAGAAGTTGCATGCAAACCAAACACCAATCGTAAGAAATCAACTATAATTAAAAAAAAAAATTGGGTGGTAGGTTAACAGAGACCTCCGATATCACAGTGGTGGGTTAACAGAAACCAAGTGTCATCGTGGTGAGTTTCTAGAAGGCATAAATGGGAAGCTAACGACACCTTAGCCGGATCTCTCGCGCTATTTTTTCAGAAGTTGCATGCAACTCAAGCACCAATCGTACGCAAATCAACGATAATTAAACAAAAATTTGGGTGGTAGGTTAACAGAGACACCCGATATCATAGTGGTGGGTTAACAGAAACCAAGTGACATCATGGTGAGTTTCTAGCAGGCATTAAGGGGAAGCTATTGACACCTTAGTCGCACCCCTTGCTTAAGTTTTTCACAAGTTGCAAATCAAGCACCAATCGTACGGAAATCAACCATAATTAAACAAAAATTTGGGTGGTAGGTTAACAGAGACCTCCGATATCACAGTGGTGGGTTAACCGAAACCAAGTGCTATCGTGGTGAGTTTCTAGCAGGCATAAATTTGAAGCTAACGACACCTTACCCGGATCTCTGGCGTTTTTTTTCAGAAGTTGCATGCAAATCAAGCACCAATCGTACGGAAATCAACCATAATTAAATAGAAATTTGGGTGGTAGGTTAACAGAGACCTCCGATATCATAGTGGTGGGTTAACAGAAACCAAGTGCCATCGTGGTGAGTTTCTAGCAGGCATAAATAGGAAGCTAACGACACCTTAGCCGGATCTCTCGCGCTATTTGTTCAGAAGTTGCATGCAACTCAAGCACCAATCGTAAGGAAATCAACCATAATTTAACAAAAATTTGGGTGGTAGGTTAACATTGACCCCGATATCATAATGGTGGGTTAACAGAAACCAAGTGCCATCGTGGTGAGTTTCTAGTAGGCATAAATGGGAAGCTAACGACACCTTAGCCGGATCTCTCGCGCTATTTTTTCAGAAGTTGCATGAAACTCAAGCACCAGTCGTAAGGAAATCAACCATAATTAAACAAAAATTTGGGTGGTAGGTTAACAGAGACCCCCGATATCATAGTGGTGGGTTAACAGAAATCACGTGCTGTCATGGTGAGTTTCTAGCAGGCATAAAGGGGAAGCTAACGACACCTTAGCCGGATCTCTCGCGCTATTTTTTCAGAAGTTGCATGCAACTCAAGCACCAGTCGTAAGGAAATCAACCATAATTAAATAGAAATTTGGGTGGTAGGTTAACAGTGGTGGGTTAACAGAAACCACGTGCTGTAATGGTGAGTTTCTAGCAGGCATAAAGGGAAAGCTATTGACACCTTAGCCGCACCCCTTGCTTAAGTTTTCCACAAGTTGCATGCAAATCAAGCACCAATCGTACGGAAATCAATCATAATTAAACAAAAATTTGGGTGGTAGGTTAACAGAGACCCCCGATATCATAGTGGTGGGTTAACAGAAATCACGTGCTGTCATGGTGAGTTTCTAGCAGGCATAAAGGGGAAGCTAACGACACCTTAGCCGGATCTCTCGCGCTATTTTTTCAGAAGTTGCTTGCAAATCAAGCAGCAATCGTACGGAAATCAACCATAATTAAATAGAAATTTGGGTGGTAGGTTAACAGAGACCTCCGATATCATAGTGGTGGGTTAACAGAAACCAAGTGCCATCGTGGTGAGTTTCTAGCAGGCATAAATAGGAAGCTAACGACACCTTAGCCGGATCTCTCGCGCTATTTGTTCAGAAGTTGCATGCAACTCAAGCACCAATCGTAAGGAAATCAACCATAATTTAACAAAAATTTGGGTGGTAGGTTAACATTGACCCCGATATCATAATGGTGGGTTAACAGAAACCAAGTGCCATCGTGGTGAGTTTCTAGTAGGCATAAATGGGAAGCTAACGACACCTTAGCCGGATCTCTCGCGCTATTTTTTCAGAAGTTGCATGCAACTCAAGCACCAGTCGTAAGGAAATCAACCATAATTAAACAAAAATTTGGGTGGTAGGTTAACAGAGACCCCCGATATCATAGTGGTGGGTTAACAGAAACCAATTGCCATCGTGGTGAGTTTCTAGCAGGCATAAATGGGAAGCTAACGACACCTTAGCCGGATCTCTCGCGCTTTTTTTTCAGAAGTTGCGTGCAACTCAAGCACCAATCGTAAGGGAATCAACCATAATTAAATAGAAATTTGGGTGGTAGGTTAACAGTGGTCGGTTAACAGAAACCACGTACTGTAATGGTGAGTTTCTAGCAGGCATAAATGGGAAGCCAACGACACCTTAGCCGGATCTCTCGCGCTATTTTTTCAGAAGTTGCATGCAAATCAAGCAGCAATCGACCGGAAATCAACCATAATTAAATAGAAATTTGGGTGGCAGGTTAACAGAGACCTCCGATATCATAATGGTGGGTTAACAGAAACCAAGTGTCATCGTGGTGAGTTTCTAGAAGGCATAAATGGGAAGCTAACGACTCCTTAGCCGGATCTCTCGCGCTATTTTTTCAGAAGTTGCATGCAACTCAAGCACCAATCGTACGCAAATCAACGATAATTAAACAAAAATTTGGGTGGTAGGTTAACAGAGACACCCGATATCATAGTGGTGGGTTAACAGAAACCAAGTGACATCATGGTGAGTTTCTAGCAGGCATTAAGGGGAAGCTATTGACACCTTAGTCGCACCCCTTGCTTAAGTTTTTCACAAGTTGCAAATCAAGCACCATTCGTACGGAAATCAACCATAATTAAACAAAAATTTGGGTGGTAGGTTAACAGAGACCTCCGATATCACAGTGGAGGGTTAACCGAAACCAAGTGCTATCGTGGTGAGTTTCTAGCAGGCATAAATTTGAAGCTAACGACACCTTACCCGGATCTCTCGCGTTTTTTTTCAGAAGTTGCATGCAAATCAAGCAGCAATCGTACGGAAATCAACCATAATTAAATAGAAATTTGGGTGGTAGGTTAACAGAGACCTCCGATATCATAGTGGTGGGTTAACAGAAACCAAGTGTCATCGTGGTGAGTTTCTAGCAGGCATTAAGGGGAAGCTATTGACACCTTAGCCGCACCCCTTGCTTAAGTTTTCCACAAGTTGCATGCAAATCAAGCACCAGTCGTACGGAAATCAACCATAATTAAACAAAAATTTGGATGGTAGGTTAACAGAGACCCCCGAAATCATAGTACTGGGTTAACAGAAACCACGTGCTGTCATGGTGAGTTTCTAGCAGGCATAAAGGGGAAGCTAACGACACCTTAGCCGGATCTCTCGCGCTATTTTTTCAGAAGTTGCATGCAAATCAAGCAGCAATCGTACGGAAATCAACCATAATTAAATAGAAATCTGGGTGGTAGGTTAACAGAGACCTCCGATATCATAGTGGTGGGTTAACAGAAACCAAGTGCCATCATGGTGAGTTTCTGGCAGGCATAAATGGGAAGCTAACGACACCTTAGCCGGTTCTCTCGCGCTATTTTTTCAGAAGTTGCATGCAACTCAAGCACCAATCGTAAGGAAATCAACCATAATTAAACAAAAATTTGGGTGGTAGGTTAACAGAGACCCCCGATATCATAGTGGTGGGTTAACAGAAACCAAGTGCCATCATGGTGAGTTTCTAGCAGGCATAAATTTGAAGCTAGCGACACCTTACCCGGATCTCTCGCGCTTTTTTTCAGAAGTTGCATGCAAATCAAGCAGCAATCGTACGAAAATCAACCATAATTAAACAAAAATTTGGGTGGTAGGTTAACAGAGACCTCCGATATCACAGTGGTGGGTTAACAGAAACCAAGTGCCATCGTGGTGAGTTTCTAGCAGGCATAAATGGGAAGCTAACGACACCTTAGCCGGATCTCTCGCGCTATTTTTTCAGAAGTTGCATGCCACTCAAGCACCAGTCGTAAGGAAATCAACCATAATTAAACAAAAATTTGGGTGGTAGGTTAACAGAGACCCCCGATATCATAATGGTGGGTTAACAGAAACCAAGTGCCATCGTGGTGAGTTTCTAGCAGGCATAAATGGGAAGCTAACGACACCTTAGCCGGATCTCTCGCGCCATTTTTTCAGAAGTTGCATGCAACTCAAGCACCAGTCGTAAGGAAATCAACCATAATTAAACAAAAATTTGGGTGGTAGGTTAACAGAGACCCCCGATATCATAGTGGTGGGTTAACAGAAACCAATTGCCATCGTGGTGAGTTTCTAGCAGGCATAAATGGGAAGCTAACGACACCTTAGCCGGATCTCTCGCGCTATTTTTTCAGAAGTTGCATGCAACTCAAGCACCAATCGTAAGGAAATCAACCATAATTAAATAGAAATTTGGGTGGTAGGTTAACAGAGACCTCCGATATCATAGTGGTGGGTTACCAGAAACCAAGTGCCATCGTGGTGAGTTTCTAGCAGGCATAAATAGGAAGCTAACGACACCTTAGCCGGATCTCTCGCGCTATTTGTTCAGAAGTTGCATGCAACTCAAGCACCAATCGTAAGGAAATCAACCATAATTTAACAAAAATTTGGGTGGTAGGTTAACAGAGACCCCGATATCATAATGGTGGGTTAACAGAAATCACGTGCTGTCATGGTGAGTTTCTAGCAGGCATAAAGGGGAAGCTAACGACACCTTAGCCGGATCTCTCGCGCTTTTTTTTCAGAAGTTGCATGCAAATCAAGCAGCAATCGTACGGAAATCAACCATAATTAAATAGAAATTTGGGTGGTAGGTTAACAGAGACCTCCGATATCATAGTGGTGGGTTAACAGAAACCAAGTGCCATCATGGTGAGTTTCTAGCAGGCATAAATAGGAAGCTAACGACACCTTAGCCGGATCTCTCGCGCTATTTGTTCAGAAGTTGCATGCAACTCAAGCACCAATCGTAAGGAAATCAACCATAATTTAACAAAAATTTGGGTGGTAGGTTAACATAGACCCCGATATCATAATGGTGGGTTAACAGAAACCAAGTGCCATCGTGGTGAGTTTCTAGTAGGCATAAATGGGAAGCTAACGACACCTTAGCCGGATCTCTCGCGCTATTTTTTCAGAAGTTGCATGCAACTCAAGCACCAGTCGTAAGGAAATCAACCATAATTAAACAAAAATTTGGGTGGTAGGTTAACAGAGACCCCCGATATCATAGTGGTGGGTTAACAGAAACCAATTGCCATCGTGGTGAGTTTCTAGGAGGCATAAATGGGAAGCTAACGACACCTTAGCCGGATCTCTCGCGCTATTTTTTCAGAAGTTGCATGCAACTCAAGCACCAATCGTAAGGAAATCAACCATAATTAAATAGAAATTTGGGTGGTAGGTTAACAGTGGTGGGTTAACAGAAACCACGTGCTGTAATGGTGAGTTTCTAGCGGGCATAAAGGGGAAGCTAACGACACCTTAGGCGGATCGCTCGCGCTATTTTTTCAGAAGTTGCATGCATATCAAGCTGCAATCGTACGGAAATCAACCATAATTAAATAGAAATTTGGGTGGTAGGTTAACAGAGACCTCCGATATCATAGTGGTGGGTTAACAGAAACCAAGTGTCATCGTGGTGAGTTTCTAGAAGGCATAAATGGGAAGCTAACGACACCTTAGCCGGATCTCTCGCGCTATTTTTTCAGAAGTTGCATGCAACTCAAGCACCAATCGTACGCAAATCAACGATAATTAAACAAAAATTTGGGTGGTAGGTTAACAGAGACACCCGATATCATAGTGGTGGGTTAACAGAAACCAAGTGACATCATGGTGAGTTTCTAGCAGGCATTAAGGGGAAGCTATTGACACCTTAGTCGCACCCCTTGCTTAAGTTTTTCACAAGTTGCAAATCAAGCACCAATCGTACGGAAATCAACCATAATTAAACAAAAATTTGGGTGGTAGGTTAACAGAGACCTCCGATATCACAGTGGTGGGTTAACCGAAACCAAGTGCTATCGTGGTGAGTTTCTAGCAGGCATAAATTTGAAGCTAACGACACCTTACCCGGATCTCTCGCGTTTTTTTTCAGAAGTTGCATGCAAATCAAGCACCAATCGTACGGAAATCAACCATAATTAAACAAAAATTTGGGTGGTAGGTTAACAGAGACCTCCGATATCACAGTGGTGGGTTAACCGAAACCAAGTACTATCATGGTGAGTTTCTAGCAGGCATAAAGGGGAAGCTAACGACACCTTAGCCGGATCTCTCGCGCTATTTGTTCAGAAGTTGCATGCAACTCAAGCATCAATCGTACGGAAATCAACAATAATTAAACAGAAATTTGGGTGGTAGGTTAAGAGAGACCTCCGTTATCGTAGTGTTGGGTTAACAGAAACCAAGTGCCATCGTGGTGAGTTTCTAGCAGGCATAAATGGGAAGCTAACGACACCTTAGCCGGATCTCTCGCGCTATTTTTTCAGAAGTTGCATGCAACTCAAGCACCAATCGTAAGGAAATCAACCATAATTAAATAGAAATTTGGGTGGTAGGTTAACAGTGGTGGGTTAACAGAAACCACGTGCTGTAATGGTGAGTTTCTAGCAGGCATAAAGGGAAAGCTATTGACACCTTAGCCGCACCCCTTGCTTAAGTTTTCCACAAGTTGCATGCAAATCAAGCACCAATCGTACGGAAATCAATCATAATTAAACAAAAATTTGGGTGGTAGGTTAACAGAGACCCCCGATATCATAGTGGTGGGTTAACAGAAATCACGTGCTGTCATGGTGAGTTTCTAGCAGGCATAAAGGGGAAGCTAACGACACCTTAGCCGGATCTCTCGCGCTATTTTTTCAGAAGTTGCATGCAAATCAAGCAGCAATCGTACGGAAATCAACCATAATTAAATAGAAATTTGGGTGGTAGGTTAACAGAGACCTCCGATATCATAGTGGTGGGTTAACAGAAACCAAGTGCCATCGTGGTGAGTTTCTAGCAGGCATAAATAGGAAGCTAACGACACCTTAGCCGGATCTCTCGCGCTATTTGTTCAGAAGTTGCATGCAACTCAAGCACCAATCGTAAGGAAATCAACCATAATTTAACAAAAATTTGGGTGGTAGGTTAACATTGACCCCGATATCATAATGGTGGGTTAACAGAAACCAAGTGCCATCGTGGTGAGTTTCTAGTAGGCATAAATGGGAAGCTAACGACAGCTTAGCCGGATCTCTCGCGCTATTTTTTCAGAAGTTGCATGCAACTCAAGCACCAGTCGTAAGGAAATCAACCATAATTAAACAAAAATTTGGGTGGTAGGTTAACAGAGACCCCCGATATCATAGTGGTGGGTTAACAGAAACCAATTGCCATCGTGGTGAGTTTCTAGCAGGCATAAATGGGAAGCTAACGACACCTTAGCCGGATCTCTCGCGCTTTTTTTTCAGAAGTTGCGTGCAACTCAAGCACCAATCGTAAGGGAATCAACCATAATTAAATAGAAATTTGGGTGGTAGGTTAACAGTGGTGGGTTAACAGAAACCACGTACTGTAATGGTGAGTTTCTAGCAGGCATAAAGGGGAAGCTAACGACACCTTAGCCGGATCTCTCGCGCTATTTTTTCAGAAGTTGCATGCATATCAAGCAGCAATCGTACGGAAATCAACCATAATTAAATAGAAATTTGGGTGGTAGGTTAACAGAGACCTCCGATATCATAGTGGTGGGTTAACAGAAACCAAGTGCCATCGTGGTGAGTTTCTAGCAGGCATAAATGGGAAGCCAACGACACCTTAGCCGGATCTCTCGCGCTATTTTTTCAGAAGTTGCATGCAAATCAAGCAGCAATCGACCGGAAATCAACCATAATTAAATAGAAATTTGGGTGGCAGGTTAACAGAGACCTCCGATATCATAGTGGTGGGTTAACAGAAACCAAGTGTCATCGTGGTGAGTTTCTAGAAGGCATAAATGGGAAGCTAACGACTCCTTAGCAGGATCTCTCGCGCTATTTTTTCAGAAGTTGCATGCAACTCAAGCACCAATCGTACGCAAATCAACGATAATTAAACAAAAATTTGGGTGGTAGGTTAACAGAGACACCCGATATCATAGTGGTGGGTTAACAGAAACCAAGTGACATCATGGTGAGTTTCTAGCAGGCATTAAGGGGAAGCTATTGACACCTTAGTCGCACCCCTTGCTTAAGTTTTTCACAAGTTGCAAATCAAGCACCAATCGTACGGAAATCAACCATAATTAAACAAAAATTTGGGTGGTAGGTTAACAGAGACCTCCGATATCACAGTGGAGGGTTAACCGAAACCAAGTGCTATCGTTGTGAGTTTCTAGCAGGCATAAATTTGAAGCTAACGACACCTTACCCGGATCTCTCGCGTTTTTTTTCAGAAGTTGCATGCAAATCAAGCACCAATCGTACGGAAATCAACCATAATTAAACAAAAATTTGAGTGGTAGGTTAACAGAGACCTCCGATATCACAGTGGTGGGTTAACCGAAACCAAGTACTATCATGGTGAGTTTCTAGCAGGCATAAAGGGGAAGCTAACGACACCTTAGCCGGATCTCTCGCGCTATTTGTTCAGAAGTTGCATGCAACTCAAGCATCAATCGTACGGAAATCAACAATAATTAAACAGAAATTTGGGTGGTAGGTTAACAGAGACCTCCGTTATCGTAGTGTTGGGTTAACAGAAACCAAGTGCCATCGTGGTGAGTTTCTAGCAGGCATAAACAAAAATTTGGATGGTAGGTTCACAGAGACACCCGATATCATAGTGGTGGGTTAACAGAAACCAAGTGCCATCGTGGTGAGTTTCTAGCAGGCATAAATTTGAAGCTAACGACACCTTACCCGGATCTCTCGCGTTTTTTTTCAGAAGTTGCATGCAAATCAAGCACCAATCGTACGGAAATCAACCATAATTAAACAAAAATTTGGGTGGTAGGTTAACAGAGACCTCCGATATCACAGTGGTGGGTTAACCGAAACCAAGTACTATCATGGTGAGTTTCTAGCAGGCATAAAGGGGAAGCTAACGACACCTTAGCCGGATCTCTCGCGCTATTTGTTCAGAAGTTGCATGCAACTCAAGCATCAATCGTACGGAAATCAACAATAATTAAACAGAAATTTGGGTGGTAGGTTAAGAGAGACCTCCGTTATCGTAGTGTTGGGTTAACAGAAACCAAGTGCCATCGTGGTGAGTTTCTAGCAGGCATAAATGGGAAGCTAACGACACCTTAGCCGGATCTCTCGCGCTATTTTTTCAGAAGTTGCATGCAACTCAAGCACCAATCGTAAGGAAATCAACCATAATTAAATAGAAATTTGGGTGGTAGGTTAACAGTGGTGGGTTAACAGAAACCACGTGCTGTAATGGTGAGTTTCTAGCAGGCATAAAGGGAAAGCTATTGACACCTTAGCCGCACCCCTTGCTTAAGTTTTCCACAAGTTGCATGCAAATCAAGCACCAATCGTACGGAAATCAATCATAATTAAACAAAAATTTGGGTGGTAGGTTAACAGAGACCCCCGATATCATAGTGGTGGGTTAACAGAAATCACGTGCTGTCATGGTGAGTTTCTAGCAGGCATAAAGGGGAAGCTAACGACACCTTAGCCGGATCTCTCGCGCTATTTTTTCAGAAGTTGCATGCAAATCAAGCAGCAATCGTACGGAAATCAACCATAATTAAATAGAAATTTGGGTGGTAGGTTAACAGAGACCTCCGATATCATAGTGGTGGGTTAACAGAAACCAAGTGCCATCGTGGTGAGTTTCTAGCAGGCATAAATAGGAAGCTAACGACACCTTAGCCGGATCTCTCGCGCTATTTGTTCAGAAGTTGCATGCAACTCAAGCACCAATCGTAAGGAAATCAACCATAATTTAACAAAAATTTGGGTGGTAGGTTAACATTGACCCCGATATCATAATGGTGGGTTAACAGAAACCAAGTGCCATCGTGGTGAGTTTCTAGTAGGCATAAATGGGAAGCTAACGACAGCTTAGCCGGATCTCTCGCGCTATTTTTTCAGAAGTTGCATGCAACTCAAGCACCAGTCGTAAGGAAATCAACCATAATTAAACAAAAATTTGGGTGGTAGGTTAACAGAGACCCCCGATATCATAGTGGTGGGTTAACAGAAACCAATTGCCATCGTGGTGAGTTTCTAGCAGGCATAAATGGGAAGCTAACGACACCTTAGCCGGATCTCTCGCGCTTTTTTTTCAGAAGTTGCGTGCAACTCAAGCACCAATCGTAAGGGAATCAACCATAATTTAATAGAAATTTGGGTGGTAGGTTAACAGTGGTGGGTTAACAGAAACCACGTACTGTAATGGTGAGTTTCTAGCAGGCATAAAGGGGAAGCTAACGACACCTTAGCCGGATCTCTCGCGCTATTTTTTCAGAAGTTGCATGCATATCAAGCAGCAATCGTACGGAAATCAACCATAATTAAATAGAAATTTGGGTGGTAGGTTAACAGAGACCTCCGATATCATAGTGGTGGGTTAACAGAAACCAAGTGCCATCGTGGTGAGTTTCTAGCAGGCATAAATGGGAAGCCAACGACACCTTAGCCGGATCTCTCGCGCTATTTTTTCAGAAGTTGCATGCAAATCAAGCAGCAATCGACCGGAAATCAACCATAATTAAATAGAAATTTGGGTGGCAGGTTAACAGAGACCTCCGATATCATAGTGGTGGGTTAACAGAAACCAAGTGTCATCGTGGTGAGTTTCTAGAAGGCATAAATGGGAAGCTAACGACTCCTTAGCAGGATCTCTCGCGCTATTTTTTCAGAAGTTGCATGCAACTCAAGCACCAATCGTACGCAAATCAACGATAATTAAACAAAAATTTGGGTGGTAGGTTAACAGAGACACCCGATATCATAGTGGTGGGTTAACAGAAACCAAGTGACATCATGGTGAGTTTCTAGCAGGCATTAAGGGGAAGCTATTGACACCTTAGTCGCACCCCTTGCTTAAGTTTTTCACAAGTTGCAAATCAAGCACCAATCGTACGGAAATCAACCATAATTAAACAAAAATTTGGGTGGTAGGTTAACAGAGACCTCCGATATCACAGTGGAGGGTTAACCGAAACCAAGTGCTATCGTTGTGAGTTTCTAGCAGGCATAAATTTGAAGCTAACGACACCTTACCCGGATCTCTCGCGTTTTTTTTCAGAAGTTGCATGCAAATCAAGCACCAATCGTACGGAAATCAACCATAATTAAACAAAAATTTGAGTGGTAGGTTAACAGAGACCTCCGATATCACAGTGGTGGGTTAACCGAAACCAAGTACTATCATGGTGAGTTTCTAGCAGGCATAAAGGGGAAGCTAACGACACCTTAGCCGGATCTCTCGCGCTATTTGTTCAGAAGTTGCATGCAACTCAAGCATCAATCGTACGGAAATCAACAATAATTAAACAGAAATTTGGGTGGTAGGTTAACAGAGACCTCCGTTATCGTAGTGTTGGGTTAACAGAAACCAAGTGCCATCGTGGTGAGTTTCTAGCAGGCATAAACAAAAATTTGGATGGTAGGTTCACAGAGACACCCGATATCATAGTGGTGGGTTAACAGAAACCAAGTGCCATCGTGGTGAGTTTCTAGCAGGCATAAATGGGAAGCTAACGACACCTTAGCCGGATCTCTCGCGCTATTTTTTCAGAAGTTGCATGCAACTCAAGCACCAGTCGTAAGGAAATCAACCATAATTAAACAAAAATTTGGGTGGTAGGTTAACAGAGACACCCGATATCATAGTGGTGGGTTAACAGAGACCAAGTGGCATCGTGATGAGTTTCTAGCAGGCATAAATGGGAAGCTAACGACACCTTAGCCGGATCTCTCGCGCTATTTTTTCAGAAGTTGCATGCAACTCAAGCACCAATCGTAAGGAAATCAACCATAATTAAATAGAAATTTGGGTGGTAGGTTAACAGAGACCTCCGATATCACAGTGGTGGGTTACCAGAAACCAAGCGCCATCGTGGTGAGTTTCTAGCAGGCATAAATAGGAAGCTAACGACGCCTTAGCCGGATCTCTCGCGCTATTTGTTCAGAAGTTGCATGCAACTCAAGCACCAATCGTAAGGAAATCAACCATAATTTAACAAAAATTTGGGTGGTAGGTTAACAGAGACCCCGATATCATAATGGTGGGTTAACAGAAACCAAGTGCCATCGTGGTGAGTTTCTAGTAGGCATAAATTGGAAGCTAACGACACCTTAGCCGGATCTCTCGCGCTATTTTTTCAGAAGTTGCATGCAAACCAAGCACCAATCGTACGGAAATCAACTATAATTAAACAAAAAATTGGGTGGTAGGTTAACAGAGACCTCCGATATCACAGTGGTGAGTTAACAGAACCCAAGTGCCATCGTGGTGAGTTTCTAGCAGGCATTAAGGGGAAGCTATTGACACCTTAGCCACACCCCTTGCTTAAGTTTTCCACAAGTTGCATGCAAATCAAGCACCAATCGTACGGAGATCAACCATAATTAAACAAAAATTTGGGTGGTAGGTTAACAGAGACCTCCGATATCACAGTGGTGGGTTAACAGAAACCACGTGCTGTCATGGTGAGTTTCTAGCACGCATAAAGGGGAAGCTAACGACACCTTAGCCGGATCTCTCGCGCTATTTTTTCAGAAGTTGCATGCAAATCAAGCAGCAATCGTACGGAAATCAACCATAATTAAATAGAAATTTGGGTGGTAGGTTAACAGAGACCTCCGATATCATAGTGGTGGGTTAACAGAAACCAAGTGCCATCATGGTGAGTTTCTAGCAGGCATAAATGGGAAGCTAACGACACCTTAGCCGGATCTCTCGCGCTATTTTTTCAAAAGTTGCATGCAACTCAAGCACCAATCGTACGGAAATCAACCATAATTAAACAAAAATTTGGGTGGTAGGTTAACAGCGACCCCCGATATCATCGTGGTGGGTGAACAGAAACCAAGTGCCATCGTGGTGTGTTCCTTGCAGGCATAAATGGGAAGCTAACGCCACTTAAGCCGGATCTCTCGCGCTATTTTTTCAGAAGTTGCATGCAACTCAAGCACCAATCGTACGAAAATCAACCATAATTAAACAGAAATTTGGGTGGTAGGTTAACAGAGACCTCCGATATCATAGTGGTGGGTTAACAGAAACCAAGTGCCATCGTGGTGAGTTTCTAGCAGGCATACATTTGAAGCTAACGACACCTTACCCGGATCTCTCGCGCTTTTTTTCAGAAGTTGCATGCAAATCAAGCACCAATCGTACAGAAATCAACCATAATTAAACAAAAATTTGGGTGGTAGGTTAACAGAGACCTCCGATATCACAGTGGTGGGTTAACAGAAACCAAGTGCCATCGTGGTGAGTTTCTAGCAGGCATAAATGGGAAGCTAACGACACCTTAGCCGGATCTCTCGCGCTATTTTTTCAGAAGTTGCATGCAACTCAAGCACCAATCGTAAGGAAATCAACCATAATTTAACAAAAATTTGGGTGGTAGGTTAACAGAGACCCCGATATCATAATGATGGGTTAACAGAAACCAAGTGCCATCGTGGTGAGTTTCTAGTAGGCATAAATGGGAAGCTAACGACACCTTAGCCGGATCTCTCGCGCTATTTTTTCAGAAGTTGCATGCAAAGCAAACACTAATCGTAAGAAATCAACTCTAATTAAAAAAAAAAATTGGGTGGTAGGTTAACAGAGACCTCCGATATCACAGTGGTGGGTTAACAGAAACCAAGTGTCATCGTGGTGAGTTTCTAGCAGGCATTAAGGGGAAGCTATTGACACCTTAGCCGCACCCCTTGCTTAAGTTTTCCACAAGTTGCATGCAAATCAAGCACCAGTCGTAAGGAAATCAACCATAATTAAACAAAAATTTGGGTGGTAGGTTAACAGAGACCCCCGATATCATAGTGGTGGGTTAACAGAAACCAATAGCCATCGTGGTGAGTTTCTGGCAGGCATAAATGGGAAGCTAACGACACCTTAGCCGGATCTCTCGCGCTATTTTTTCAGAAGTTGCATGCAACTCAAGCACCAATCGTAAGGAAATCAACCATATTTAAATAGAAATTTGGGTGGTAGGTTAACAGAGACCTCCGATATCATAGTGGTGGGTTACCAGAAACCAAGTGCCATCGTGGTGAGTTTCTAGCAGGCATAAATAGGAAGCTAACGACACCTTAGCCGGATCTCTCGCGCTATTTGTTCAGAAGTTGCATGCAACTCAAGCACCAATCGTAAGGAAATCAACCATAATTTAACAAAAATTTGGGTGGTAGGTTAACAGAGACCTCGATATCATAATGGTGGGTTAACAGAAACCAAGTGCCATCGTGGTGAGTTTCTAGTAGGCATAAATGGGAAGCTAACGACACCTTAGCCGGATCTCTCGCGCTATTTTTTCAGAAGTTGCATGCAAACGAAACACCAATCGTAAGAAATCAACTCTAATTAAAAAAAAAAATTGGGTGGTAGGTTAACAGAGACCTCCGATATCACAGTGGTGGGTTAACAGAAACCAAGTGTCATCGTGGTGAGTTTCTAGCAGGCATTAAGGGGAAGCTATTGACACCTTAGCCGCACCCCTTGCTTAAGTTTTCCACAAGTTGCATGCAAATCAAGCACCAATCAAGCACCAATCGTAAGCTAACGACACCTTAGCCGGATTTCTCGCGCTATTTTTTCAGAAGTTGCATGCAAACGAAACACCAATCGTAAGAAATCAACTCTAATTAAAAAAAAAAATTGGGTGGTAGGTTAACAGAGACCTCCGATATCACAGTGGTGGGTTAACAGAAACCAAGTGTCATCGTGGTGAGTTTCTAGCAGGCATTAAGGGGAAGCTATTGACACCTTAGCCGCACCCCTTGCTTAAGTTTTCCACAAGTTGCATGCAAATCAAACACCAATCGTACGGAAATCAATCATAATTAAACAAAAATTTGGGTGGTAGGTTAACAGAGACCCCCGATATCATAGTGGTGGGTTAACAGAAATCACGTGCTGTCATGGTGAGTTTCTAGCAGGCATAAAGGGGAAGCTAACGACACCTTAGCCGGATCTCTCGCGCTATTTTTTCAGAAGTTGCATGCAAATCAAGCAGCAATCGTACGGAAATCAACCATAATTAAATAGAAATTTGGGTGGTAGGTTAACAGAGACCTCCGATATCATAGTGGTGGGTTAACAGAAACCAAGTGCCATCGTGGTGAGTTTCTAGCAGGCATAAATAGGAAGCTAACGACACCTTAGCCGGATCTCTCGCGCTATTTGTTCAGAAGTTACATGCAACTCAAGCACCAATCGTAAGGAAATCAACCATAATTTAACAAAAATTTGGGTGGTAGGTTAACAGAGACCCCGATATCATAATGGTGGGTTAACAGAAACCAAGTGCCATCGTGGTGAGGTTCTAGTAGGCATAAATGGGAAGCTAACGACACCTTAGCCGGATCTCTCGCGCTATTTTTTCAGAAGTTGCATGCAAACCAAACACCAATCGTAAGAAATCAACTATAATTTAAAAAAAAATTGGGTTTTAGGTTAACAGAGACCTCCGATATCACAGTGGTGGGTTAACAGAAACCAAGTGTCATCGTGGTGAGTTTCTAGAAGGCATAAATGGGAAGCTAACGACACCTTAGCCGGATCTCTCGCGCTATTTTTTCAGAAGTTGCATGCAACTCAAGCACCAATCGTAAGGAAATCAACCATAATTAAATAGAAATTTGGGTGGTAGGTTAACAGTGGTGGGTTAACAGAAACCACGTGCTGTAATGGTGAGTTTCTAGCAGGCATAAAGGGGAAGCTAACGACACCTTAGCCGGATCTCTCGCGCTATTTTTTCAGAAGTTGCATGCATATCAAGCAGCAATCGTACGGAAATCAACCATAATTAAATAGAAATTTGGGTGGTAGGTTAACAGAGACCTCCGATATCATAGTGGTGGGTTAACAGAAACCAAGTGCCATCGTGGTGAGTTTCTAGCAGGCATAAATGGGAAACCAACGACACCTTAGCCGGATCTCTCGCGCTATTTTTTCAGAAGTTGCATGCAAATCAAGCAGCAATCGACCGGAAATCAACAATAATTAAATAGAAATTTGGGTGGCAGGTTAACAGAGACCTCCGATATCATAGTGGTGGGTTAACAGAAACCAAGTGTCATCGTGGTGAGTTTCTAGAAGGCATAAATGGGAAGCTAACGACACCTTAGCCGGATCTCTCGCGCTATTTTTTCAGAAGTTGCATGCAACTCAAGCACCAATCGTACGCAAATCAACGATAATTAAACAAAAATTTGGGTGGTAGGTTAACAGAGACACCCGATATCATAGTGGTGGGTCAGCAGAAACCAAGTCACATCATGGTGAGTTTCTAGCAGGCATTAAGGGGAAGCTATTGACACCTTAGTCGGACCCCTTGCTTAAGTTTTTCACAAGTTGCAAATCAAGCACCAATCGTACGGAAATCAACCATAATTAAACAAAAATTTGGGTGGTAGGTTAACAGAGACCTCCGATATCACAGTGGTGGGTTAACCGAAACCAAGTGCTATCGTGGTGAGTTTCTAGCAGGCATAAATTTGAAGCTAACGACACCTTACCCGGATCTCTCGCGTTTTTTTTCAGAAGTTGCATGCAAATCAAGCACCAATCGTACGGAAATCAACCATAATTAAACAAAAATTTGGGTGGTAGGTTAACAGAGACCTCCGATATCACAGTGGTGGGTTAACCGAAACCAAGTACTATCATGGTGAGTTTCTAGCAGGCATAAAGGGGAAGCTAACGACACCTTAGCCGGACCTCTCGCGCTATTTGTTCAGAAGTTGCATGCAACTCAAGCATCAATCGTACGGAAATCAACAATAATTAAACAGAAATTTGGGTGGTAGGTTAACAGAGACCTCCGTTATCGTAGTGTTGGGTTAACAGAAACCAAGTGCCATCGCGGTGAGTTTCTAGCAGGCATAAATGGGAAGCTAACGACACCTTAGCCGGATCTCTCGCGCTATTTTTTCAGAAGTTGCATGCAACTCAAGCACCAATCGTAAGGAAATCAACCATAATTAAACAAAAATTTGGATGGTAGGTTAACAGAGACACACGATATCATAGTGGTGGGTTAACAGAAACCAAGTGCCATCGTGGTGAGTTTCTAGCAGGCATAAATGGGAAGCTAACGACACCTTAGCCGGATCTCTCGCGCTATTTTCTCAGAAGTTGCATGCAACTCAAGCACCAGTCGTAAGGAAATCAACCATAATTAAACAAAAATTTGGGTGGTAGGTTAACAGAGACACCCGATATCATAGTGGTGGGTTAACAGAGACCAAGTGCCATCGTGGTGAGTTTCTAGCAGGCATAAATGGGAAGCTAACGACACCTTAGCCGGATCTCTCGCGCTATTTTTTCAGAAGTTGCATGCAACTCAAGCACCAATAGTAAGGAAATCAACCATAATTAAATAGAAATTTGGGTGGTAGGTTAACAGAGACCTCCGATATCATAGTGGTGGGTTACCAGAAACCAAGTGCCATCGTGGTGAGTTTCTAGCAGGCATAAATAGGAAGCTAACGACGCCTTAGCCGGATCTCTCGCGCTATTTGTTCAGAAGTTGCATGCAACTCAAGCACCAATCGTAAGGAAATCAACCATAATTTAACAAAAATTTGGGTGGTAGGTTAACAGAGACCCCGATATCATAATGGTGGGTTAACAGAAACCAAGTGCCATCATGGTGAGTTTCTAGTAGGCATAAATGGGAAGCTAACGACACCTTATCCGGATCTCTCGCGCTATTTTTTCAAAAGTTGCATGCAACTCAAGCACCAATCGTACGGAAATCAACCATAATTAAACAAAAATTTGGGTGGTAGGTTAACAGCGACCCCCGATATCATCGTGGTGGGTGAACAGAAACCAAGTGCCATCGTGGTGTGTTCCTTGCAGGCATAAATGGGAAGCTAACGACACTTTAGCCGGATCTCTCGCGCTATTTTTTCAGAAGTTGCATGCAACTCAAGCACCAATCGTACGAAAATCAACCATAATTAAACAGAAATTTGGGTGGTAGGTTAACAGAGACCTCCGATATCATAGTGGTGGGTTAACAGAAACCAAGTGCCATCGTGGTGAGTTTCTAGCAGGCATAAATTTGAAGCTAACGACACCTTACCCGGATCTCTCGCGCTTTTTTTCAGAAGTTGCATGCAAATCAAGCACCAATCGTACAGAAATCAACCATAATTAAACAAAAATTTGGGTGGTAGGTTAACAGAGACCTCCGATATCACAGTGGTGGGTTAACAGAAACCAAGTGCCATCGTGGTGAGTTTCTAGCAGGCATAAATGGGAAGCTAACGACACCTTAGCCGGATCTCTCGCGCTATTTTTTCAGAAGTTGCATGCAACTCAAGCACCAATCGTAAGGAAATCAACCATAATTTAACAAAAATTTGGGTGGTAGGTTAACAGAGACCCCGATATCATAATGGTGGGTTAACAGAAACCAATTGCCATCGTAATGAGTTTCTGGCAGGCATAAAAGGGAAGCTAACGACACCTTAGCCGGATCTCTCGCGCTATTTTTTCAGAAGTTGCATGCAACTCAAGCACCAATCGTAAGGAAATCAACCATATTTAAATAGAAATTTGGGTGGTAGGTTAACAGAGACCTCCGATATCATAGTGGTGGGTTACCAGAAACCAAGTGCCATCGTGGTGAGTTTCTAGCAGGCATAAATAGGAAGCTAACGACACCTTAGCCGGATCTCTCGCGCTATTTGTTCAGAAGTTGCATGCAACTCAAGCACCAATCGTAAGGAAATCAACCATAATTTAACAAAAATTTGGGTGGTAGGTTAACAGAGACCCCGATATCATAATGGTGGGTTAACAGAAACCAAGTGCCATCGTGGTGAGTTTCTAGTAGGCATAAATGGGAAGCTAACGACACCTTAGCCGGATCTCTCGCGCTATTTTTTCAGAAGTTGCATGCAAACGAAACACCAATCGTAAGAAATCAACTCTAATTAAAAAAAAAAATTGGGTGGTAGGTTAACAGAGACCTCCGATATCACAGTGGTGGGTTAACAGAAACCAAGTGTCATCGTGGTGAGTTTCTAGCAGGCATTAAGGGGAAGCTATTGACGCCTTAGCCGCACCCCTTGCTTAAGTTTTCCACAAGTTGCATGCAAATCAAGCACCAGTCGTAAGGAAATCAACCATAATTAAACAAAAATTTGGGTGGTAGGTTAACAGAGACCCCCGATATCATAGTGGTGGGTTAACAGAAACCAATTGCCATCGTGGTGAATTTCTGGCAGGCATAAAAGGGAAGCTAACGACACCTTAGCCGGATCTCTCGCGCTATTTTTTCAGAAGTTGCATGCAACTCAAGCACCAATCGTAAGGAAATCAACCATATTTAAATAGAAATTTGGGTGGTAGGTTAACAGAGACCTCCGATATCATAGTGGTGGGTTACCAGAAACCAAGTGCCATCGTGGTGAGTTTCTAGCAGGCATAAATAGGAAGCTAACGACACCTTAGCCGGATCTCTCGCGCTATTTGTTCAGAAGTTGCATGCAACTCAAGCACCAATCGTAAGGAAATCAACCATAATTTAACAAAAATTTGGGTGGTAGGTTAACAGAGACCCCGATATCATAATGGTGGGTTAACAGAAACCAAGTGCCATCGTGATGAGTTTCTAGTAGGCATAAATGGGAAGCTAACGACACCTTAGCCGGATCTCTCGCGCTATTTTTTCAGAAGTTGCATGCAAACGAAACACCAATCGTAAGAAATCAACTCTAATTAAAAAAAAAAATTGGGTGGTAGGTTAACAGAGACCTCCGATATCACAGTGGTGGGTTAACAGAAACCAAGTGTCATCGTGGTGAGTTTCTAGCAGGCATTAAGGGGAAGCTATTGACACCTTAGCCGCACCCCTTGCTTAAGTTTTCCACAAGTTGCATGCAAATCAAGCACCAATCAAGCACCAATCGTAAGCTAACGACACCTTAGCCGGATCTCTTGCGCTATTTTTTCAGAAGTTGCATGCAAACGAAACACCAATCGTAAGAAATCAACTCTAATTAAAAAAAAAAATTGGGTGGTAGGTTAACAGAGACCTCCGATATCACAGTGGTGGGTTAACAGAAACCAAGTGTCATCGTGGTGAGTTTCTAGCAGGCATTAAGGGGAAGCTATTGACACCTTAGCCGCACCCCTTGCTTAAGTTTTCCACAAGTTGCATGCAAATCAAACACCAATCGTACGGAAATCAATCATAATTAAACAAAAATTTGGGTGGTAGGTTAACAGAGACCCCCGATATCATAGTGGTGGGTTAACAGAAATCACGTGCTGTCATGGTGAGTTTCTAGCAGGCATAAAGGGGAAGCTAACGACACCTTAGCCGGATCTCTCGCGCTATTTTTTCAGAAGTTGCATGCAAATCAAGCAGCAATCGTACGGAAATCAACCATAATTAAATAGAAATTTGGGTGGTAGGTTAACAGAGACCTCCGATATCATAGTGGTGGGTTAACAGAAACCAAGTGCCATCGTGGTGAGTTTCTAGCAGGCATAAATAGGAAGCTAACGACACCTTAGCCGGATCTCTCGCGCTATTTGTTCAGAAGTTGCATGCAACTCAAGCACCAATCGTAAGGAAATCAACCATAATTTAACAAAAATTTGGGTGGTAGGTTAACAGAGACCCCGATATCATAATGGTGGGTTAACAGAAACCAAGTGCCATCGTGGTGAGGTTCTAGTAGGCATAAATGGGAAGCTAACGACACCTTAGCCGGATCTCTCGCGCTATTTTTTCAGAAGTTGCATGCAAACCAAACACCAATCGTAAGAAATCAACTATAATTTAAAAAAAAATTGGGTTTTAGGTTAACAGAGACCTCCGATATCACAGTGGTGGGTTAACAGAAACCAAGTGTCATCGTGGTGAGTTTCTAGCAGGCATAAATGGGAAGCTAACGACACCTTAGCCGGATCTCTCGCGCTATTTTTTCAGAAGTTGCATGCAACTCAAGCACCAATCGTAAGGAAATCAACCATAATTAAATAGAAATTTGGGTGGTAGGTTAACAGTGGTGGGTTAACAGAAACCACGTGCTGTAATGGTGAGTTTCTAGCAGGCATAAAGGGGAAGCTAACGACACCTTAGCCGGATCTCTCGCGCTATTTTTTCAGAAGTTGCATGCATATCAAGCAGCAATCGTACGGAAATCAACCATAATTAAATAGAAATTTGGGTGGTAGGTTAACAGAGACCTCCGATATCATAGTGGTGGGTTAACAGAAACCAAGTGCCATCGTGGTGAGTTTCTAGCAGGCATAAATGGGAAACCAACGACACCTTAGCCGGATCTCTCGCGCTATTTTTTCAGAAGTTGCATGCAACTCAAGCACCAATCGTACGCAAATCAACGATAATTAAACAAAAATTTGGGTAGTAGGTTAACAGAGACACCCGATATCATAGTGGTGGGTTAGCAGAAACCAAGTGACATCATGGTGAGTTTCTAGCAGGCATTAAGGGGAAGCTATTGACACCTTAGTCGGACCCCTTGCTTAAGTTTTTCACAAGTTGCAAATCAAGCACCAATCGTACGGAAATCAACCATAATTAAACAAAAATTTGGGTGGTAGGTTAACAGAGACCTCCGATATCACAGTGGTGGGTTAACCGAAACCAAGTGCTATCGTGGTGAGTTTCTAGCAGGCATAAATTTGAAGCTAACGACACCTTACCCGGATCTCTCGCGTTTTTTTTCAGAAGTTGCATGCAAATCAAGCACCAATCGTACGGAAATCAACCATAATTAAACAAAAATTTGGGTGGTAGGTTAACAGAGACCTCCGATATCACAGTGGTGGGTTAACCGAAACCAAGTACTATCATGGTGAGTTTCTAGCAGGCATAAAGGGGAAGCTAACGACACCTTAGCCGGACCTCTCGCGCTATTTGTTCAGAAGTTGCATGCAACTCAAGCATCAATCGTACGGAAATCAACAATAATTAAACAGAAATTTGGGTGGTAGGTTAACAGAGACCTCCGTTATCGTAGTGTTGGGTTAACAGAAACCAAGTGCCATCGCGGTGAGTTTCTAGCAGGCATAAATGGGAAGCTAACGACACCTTAGCCGGATCTCTCGCGCTATTTTTTCAGAAGTTGCATGCAACTCAAGCACCAATCGTAAGGAAATCAACCATAATTAAACAAAAATTTGGATGGTAGGTTAACAGAGACACCCGATATCATAGTGGTGGGTTAACAGAAACCAAGTGCCATCGTGGTGAGTTTCTAGCAGGCATAAATGGGAAGCTAACGACACCTTAGCCGGATCTCTCGCGCTATTTTCTCAGAAGTTGCATGCAACTCAAGCACCAGTCGTAAGGAAATCAACCATAATTAAACAAAAATTTGGGTGGTAGGTTAACAGAGACACCCGATATCATAGTGGTGGGTTAACAGAGACCAAGTGCCATCGTGGTGAGTTTCTAGCAGGCATAAATGGGAAGCTAACGACACCTTAGACGGATCTCTCGCGCTATTTTTTCAGAAGTTGCATGCAACTCAAGCACCAATAGTAAGGAAATCAACCATAATTAAATAGAAATTTGGGTGGTAGGTTAACAGAGACCTCCGATATCATAGTGGTGGGTTACCAGAAACCAAGTGCCATCGTGGTGAGTTTCTAGCAGGCATAAATAGGAAGCTAACGACGCCTTAGCCGGATCTCTCGCGCTATTTGTTCAGAAGTTGCATGCAACTCAAGCACCAATCGTAAGGAAATCAACCATAATTTAACAAAAATTTGGGTGGTAGGTTAACAGAGACCCCGATATCATAATGGTGGGTTAACAGAAACCAAGTGCCATCATGGTGAGTTTCTAGTAGGCATAAATGGGAAGCTAACGACACCTTAGCCGGATCTCTCGCGCTATTTTTTCAGAAGTTGCATGCAAACCAAACACCAATCGTAAGAAATCAACTATAATTAAAAAAAAAATTGGGTGGTAGGTTAACAGAGACCTCCGATATCACAGTGGTGGGTTAACAGAAACCAAGTGTCATCGTCGTGAGTTTCTAGCAGGCATTAAGGGGAAGCTATTGACACCTTAGCCACACCCCTTGCTTAAGTTTTCCACAAGTTGCATGCAAATCAAGCACCAATCGTACGGAGATCAACCATAATTAAACAAAAATTTGGGTGGTAGGTTAACAGAGACCTCCGATATCACAGTGGTGGGTTAACAGAAACCACGTGCTGTCATGGTGAGTTTCTAGCAGGCATAAAGGGGAAGCTAACGACACCTTAGCCGGATCTCTCGCGCTATTTTTTCAGAAGTTGCATGCAAATCAAGCAGCAATCGTACGGAAATCAGCCATAATTAAATAGAAATTTGGGTGGTAGGTTAACAGAGACCTCCGATATCATAGTGGTGGGTTAACAGAAACCAAGTGCCATCATGGTGAGTTTCTAGCAGGCATAAATGGGAAGCTAACGACACCTTAGCCGGATCTCTCGCGCTATTTTTTCAAAAGTTGCATGCAACTCAAGCACCAATCGTACGGAAATCAACCATAATTAAACAAAAATTTGGGTGGTAGGTTAACAGCGACCCCCGATATCATCCTGGTGGGTGAACAGAAACCAAGTGCCATCGTGGTGTGTTCCTTGCAGGCATAAATGGGAAGCTAACGACACTTTAGCCGGATCTCTCGCGCTATTTTTTCAGAAGTTGCATGCAACTCAAGCACCAATCGTACGAAAATCAACCATAATTAAACAGAAATTTGGGTGGTAGGTTAACAGAGACCTCCGATATCATAGTGGTGGGTTAACAGAAACCAAGTGCCATCGTGGTGAGTTTCTAGCAGGCATAAATTTGAAGCTAACGACACCTTACCCGGATCTCTCGCGCTTTTTTTCAGAAGTTGCATGCAAATCAAGCACCAATCGTACAGAAATCAACCATAATTAAACAAAAATTTGGGTGGTAGGTTAACAGAGACCTCCGATATCATAGTGGTGGGTTAACAGAAACCAAGTGACATCATGGTGAGTTTCTAGCAGGCATTAAGGGGAAGCTATTGACACCTTAGTCGGACCCCTTGCTTAAGTTTTTCACAAGTTGCAAATCAAGCACCAATCGTACGGAAATCAACCATAATTAAACAAAAATTTGGGTGGTAGGTTAACAAAGACCTCCGATACCACAGTGGTGGGTTAACCGAAACCAAGTGCTATCGCGGTGAGTTTCTAGCAGGCATAAATTTGAAGCTAACGACACCTTACCCGGATCTCTCGCGTTTTTTTTCAGAAGTTGCATGCAAATCAAGCACCAATCGTACGGAAATCAACCATAATTAAACAAAAATTTGGGTGGTAGGTTAACAGAGACCTCCGATATCACAGTGGTGGGTTAACCGAAACCAAGTACTATCATGGTGAGTTTCTAGCAGGCATAAAGGGGAAGCTAACGACACCTTAGCCGGACCTCTCGCGCTATTTGTTCAGAAGTTGCATGCAACTCAAGCATCAATCGTACGGAAATCAACAATAATTAAACAGAAATTTGGGTGGTAGGTTAACAGAGACCTCCGTTATCGTAGTGTTGGGTTAACAGAAACCAAATGCCATCGTGGTGAGTTTCTAGCAGGCATAAATGGGAAGCTAACGACACCTTAGCCGGATCTCTCGCGCTATTTTTTCAGAAGTTGCATGCAACTCAAGCACCAATCGTAAGGAAATCAACCATAATTAAACAAAAATTTGGATGGTAGGTTAACAGAGACACCCGATATCATAGTGGTGGGTTAACAGAAACCAAGTGCCATCGTGGTGAGTTTCTAGCAGGCATAAATGGGAAGCTAACGACACCTTAGCCGGATCTCTCGCGCTATTTTTTCAGAAGTTGCATGCAACTCAAGCACCAGTCGTAAGGAAATCAACCATAATTAAACAAAAATTTGGGTGGTAGGTTAACAGAGACACCCGATATCATAGTGGTGGGTTAACAGAGACCAAGTGCCATCGTGGTGAGTTTCTAGCAGGCATAAATGGGAAGCTAACGACACCTTAGCCTGATCTCTCGCGCTATTTTTTCAGAAGTTGCATGCAACTCAAGCACCAATCGTAAGGAAATCAACCATAATTAAATAGAAATTTGGGTGGTAGGTTAACAGAGACCTCCGATATCATAGTGGTGGGTTACCAGAAACCAAGTGCCATCGCGGTGAGTTTCTAGCAGGCATAAATGGGAAGCTAACGACGCCTTAGCCGGATCTCTCGCGCTATTTGTTCAGAAGTTGCATGCAACTCAAGCACCAATCGTAAAGAAATAAACCATAATTTAACAAACATTTGGGTGGTAGGTTAACAGAGACCCCGATATCACAGTGGTGGGTTAACAGAAACCAAGTGCCATCGTGGTGAGTTTCTAGCAGGCATAAATTGGAAGCTAACGACACCTTAGCCGGATCTCTCGCGCTATTTTTTCAGAAGTTGCATGCAACTCAAGCACCAATGGTAAGGAAATCAACCATAATTAAACAAAAATTTGGGTGGTAGGTTAACAGAGACACCCGATATAATAGTGGTGGGTTAACAGAAACCAAGTGCCATCGTGGTGAGTTTCTAGCAGGCATAAATTGGAAGCTAACGACACCTTAGCCGGATCTCTCGCGCTATTTTTTCAGAAGTTGCATGCAACTCAAGCACCAATGGTAAGGAAATCAACCATAATTAAACAAAAATTTGGGTGGTAGGTTAACAGAGACACCCGATATAATAGTGGTGGGGTTAACAGAAACCAAGTGCCATCGTGGTGAGTTTCTAGTAGGCATAAATGGGAAGCTAACGACACCTTAGCCGGATCTCTCGCGCTATTTTTTCAGAAGTTGCATGCAAACCAAACACCAATCGTAAGAAATCAACTATAATTAAAAAAAAAATTGGGTGGTAGGTTAACAGAGACCTCCGATATCACAGTGGTGGGTTAACAGAAACCAAGTGTCATCGTCGTGAGTTTCTAGCAGGCATTAAGGGGAAGCTATTGACACCTTAGCCACACCCCTTGCTTAAGTTTTCCACAAGTTGCATGCAAATCAAGCACCAATCGTACGGAGATCAACCATAATTAAACAAAAATTTGGGTGGTAGGTTAACAGAGACCTCCGATATCACAGTGGTGGGTTAACAGAAACCACGTGCTGTCATGGTGAGTTTCTAGCAGGCATAAAGGGGAAGCTAACGAAACCTTAGCCGGATCTCTCGCGCTATTTTTTCAGAAGTTGCATGCAAATCAAGCAGCAATCGTACGGAAATCAACCATAATTAAATAGAAATTTGGGTGGTAGGTTAACAGAGACCTCCGATATCATAGTGGTGGGTTAACAGAAACCAAGTGCCATCATGGTGAGTTTCTAGCAGGCATAAATGGGAAGCTAACGACACCTTAGCCGGATCTCTCGCGCCATTTTTTCAAAAGTTGCATGCAACTCAAGCACCAATCGTACGGAAATCAACCATAATTTAACAAAAATTTGGGTGGTAGGTTAACAGAGACCCCGATATCATAATGGTGGGTTAACAGAAACCAAGTGCCATCGTGGTGAGTTTCTAGTAGGCATAAATGGGAAGCTAACGACACCTTAGCCGGATCTCTCGCGCTATTTTTTCAGAAGTTGCATGCAACTCAAGCACCAATCGTACGAAAATCAACCATAATTAAACAGAAATTTGGGTGGTAGGTTAACAGAGACCTCCGATATCATAGTGGTGGGTTAACAGAAACCAAGTGCCATCGTGGTGAGTTTCTAGCAGGCATAAATTTGAAGCTAACCACACCTTACCCGGATCTCTCGCGCTTTTTTCAGAAGTTGCATGCAAATCAAGCACCAATCGTACAGAAATCAACCATAATTAAACAAAAATTTGGGTGGTAGGTTAACAGAGACCTCCGATATC
Source organism: Anomoia purmunda (assembly GCA_951828415.1). NCBI lineage: Eukaryota > Metazoa > Arthropoda > Insecta > Diptera > Tephritidae > Anomoia > Anomoia purmunda. The sequence goes on along the minus strand of OX639997.1, from coordinate 83,626,933 downwards.
ACAGTGGTGGGCTAACAGAAACAAGTGCCGATCGTGGTGAGTTTCTAGCAGGCATAAATGGGAAGCTAACGACACCTTAGCCGGATCTCTCGCGCTATTTTTTCAGAAGTTGCATGCAACTCAAGCACCAATCGTAAGGAAATCAACCATAATTTAACAAAAATTTGGGTGGTAGGTTAACAGAGACCCCGATATCATAATGGTGGGTTAACAGAAACCAAGTGCCATCGTGGTGAGTTTCTAGTAGGCATAAATGGGAAGCTAACGACACCTTAGCCGGATCTCTCGCGCTATTTTTTCAGAAGTTGCATGCAAACCAAACACCAATCGTAAGAAATCAACTCTAATTAAAAAAAAAAAATTGGGTGGTAGGTTAACAGAGACTTCCGATATCACAGTGGTGGGGTAAACAGAAACCAAGTGTCACCGTGGTGAGTTTCTAGCAGGCATTAAGGGGAAGCTATTGGCACCTTAGCCGCACCCCTTGCTTAACCCTCTAACCTTCCAAATTGAATCACTGTAGAAAACTTTTTGTAAAACTCACTACATACTAAATTCGCGACGAGAAACTCAAATTTGAGCTCAGATTTTTGCTATCTAATTTAGTTTAGCCGTAATGATAGAAAAGTTGGAGACCGTCTCTAGACGGTCTTGTCGGGTTAGGTGAAAAATAAAAAATGTGCTTTCCAACATAAGCATTTCACAGAAATTCATTTTTATTAAAATTACTTTCAAAACTTATATAAAATGCTATCAAAACTTATACATACTTATGATATAAACTAATTTTGTGTATGGAATGTCAAAAAGCAGTTTTTATCAGGCTTGACGCACAAGTTGAGGTTACATTTCAAGCAACACATTTGCGTATCAGATTGTTTGCATTGCTTACACCTCTTCTTTCCGGTTACACCCAGCATTATTGGAAAATGCTCATACTTATCGTACCGCTCATCATCTGCCGGAATTTTAGCTCTTTTACCAACATCAGATTTAGTTACTGTCGCACCAAGTGAGGGTCTTCCAACATGTTTGTGTTTATATTTACATAAGCCAGATGCAATAGATTCACGAAATTCTGGTAACGACGGTAAATCATTCAATGAAACGTTTGCATTGATTCTTCTATGCAATATGTATGCATTTGTAATGGTCATATCAACAAGGTGATAAAATATTTTTATCATTGCGTTCCGTGTTTTCAACCGAATGTGATACCTGCCCATCAATCCATCCATTAGGTCAACACCGCCCATATGCCTATTATACTCTTTGATGATCTGTGGGCATTCTATTTCCACATATCGCTTACTTTTTCGGTCGTAACGCGATATTTTTGCAGAATGGCAAACTTTCTCCTTAACAAATGGTAAAATTCCAACGTATGTTGAAGCTAACCGGACTAACTTTGTGTCTTTCCATGACACATTGGTGATATCAATACCGTAAGCAGAGCCTGTGTACTCTGTTGAATATCCTCGGATGCATTTTGCTACTTCTTTTTCAGACGGCAACTTGCAATTGTTGATTCGATTTGCTCGCATAGTCCCTAAGGAATAGATCCCACGAGCTCGTAAATATACAAACAATGGAAGCGACGTATATAAGTTATCAAAATACAGTATATGGTTAGCAAAATTTGGAATAGTTTGGGATAACCGAATGACCACGTTTGCTGTTGCTCCAAGGTCAGGCATTGCCTACAATGCATATATAAGAATAATTCATATTTAAAAATGTTTGTCAAATATACTTAGGCATACTTATGTACATATGTAAGTATGTATGTATTTACCTGGTAGTACTACATTGTCGCCGGCCCCATCCGTGAGAATCACACAATACAAAAAACTTCACACCCCATTTATGGGGCTTATTCGGCATGTATTGGCGGAGATGATGCTTTATCTTAGTGGCACACATTTGTTCGTCCACAAATAATCTGGGTGTTTTAGGCACCAGGTCAAATCGTTCGTTCAGTTTTTCAGTAATTGGTCGTATTCTAAACAAGGGATCATACCCAGATTCCCCTTTCTTCGCGCGTTGCTCTTCATTCGAAAAGCACAAAAACCGTTTTATTTTCTCAAAACGTTTGAATGTCATTGTTGAGCTTATGGGTTCGAAAGCATTTCTGCTCCAGTAACTTTCCAAACACGGAAAGCGATACAAAGACATATAAATCAGAATCCCAACATACTGTCGAATTTCTACCTCATTTACAGAGAAAGGTTGATTTATATTGTCTTGGTTAAATTTTCCTTCTGCCCGATTAGTTTCTGCTGCCACTGTTTGAAATATATCAGTGGTGAATAAATACATAAAGCACTGAAGTGGGGTATTGAGGTCCTTGAATGAATTTGGTAATTTACTGTTGCCGCAAAAAATAACTTCGTTTATATGCAACTGCATATTCTTTTTTTTCCAGACAATATTCGAAAACTCTTTGCTACTTTTTTCAATACTCATTAAACGTTTAAAAAATACAAATACATACGTATTGTGCTTCCAGAATATTCGCGAGTATCGATAACAAACCTGTTCCATTGAAGCCGCCATTAGAAGAACTGAATTTTGGACCATTATCTTCAAGTTCTGGAAGCGGTGATCGTGCCCTTTTCTTTGGTTTGGATCCAATATTCGTGAGCGATTCAACTGCTTGTCTTGATGTTGATGCTAAGTCGTCTGCCAAAGGTGATTCTTTATCAACGACATCACCAAAATCACTAATATTGGCTGGAAATGCCGCTGAATTGATAAACGCATCACTTGGATCAGCGCGGTTCATATCACTCACGCAAGTTGAAATTTCCACATCGAATCCGTCGTCATCTTGGACTACTTCCACTGAATCATCGGGACGAAAATCCGGATCTAAAAGGCTATCGTCACTATCGAATTCGCAATCTTCGTCCAACTGTAATTCCGATTCAGATGATGCCATCACCGCTTCAATTTCATCATCCGTCAATTTGCTAATATTATATCTTATTTTGCAATTTTTTTCACATTCTCCTTGTTTTTTCCTCAATTGGAAATTCATTGCTAAAAAAAAAACAAAGATTGTCCAAAATATTAGTACACACATGAAGTTTTTTCAAAAACAACCATTGCAGCTTACCGAACAATTAGGTGATTTCACGCACTACAGTTTTCACGTTAACCGACAAGACCGTTTCAAGACGGTCTTTAAAAAACTATTTCCACAGCACAGAAAAAATCACTTATTTTTTCAAATAAAATATATTTGTATGATATAAAATATTTTACACGCACCTATAATTTTTTTTCGGACGTATTGTAAAAATTAATACACTTTTTCTACGTGATAAGTAACATAAATTTTTTCTTTAATTTTCTCTTCTAAATGCGACCAGCTCGGCAAATAAAAACACACTGCCTTGCAACGGATGCAAGTAATTCAAAAAGTACGAGATGACTTGATGGGTGAAGTTCTATTTACATGCCATTAAACTAAAATCAGCAAAACAGGCGTTATTTTCCGATGTTTTTAAAAATAATTGAAGACCGTCTAAAGACGGTCTTATCGGTTAGAGGGTTAAGTTTTCCACAAGTTGCATGCAAATCAAGCACCAGTCGTACGGAAATCAACCATAATTAAACAAAAATTTGGATGGTAGGTTAACAGAGACCCCCGAAATCATAGTAGTGGGTTAACAGAAACCACGTGCTGTCATGGTGAGTTTCTAGCAGGCATAAAGGGGAAGCTAACGACACCTTAGCCGGATCTCTCGCGCTATTTTTTCAGAAGTTGCATGCAAATCAAGCAGCAATCGTACGGAAATCAACCATAATTAAATAGAAATCTGGGTGGTAGGTTAACAGAGACCTCCGATATCATAGTGGTGGGTTAACAGAAACCAAGTGCCATCATGGTGAGTTTCTGGCAGGCATAAATGGGAAGCTAACGACATCTTAGCCGGTTCTCTCGCGCTATTTTTTCAAAAGTTGCATGCAACTCAAGCACCAATCGTAAGGAAATCAACCATAATTAAACAAAAATTGGGGTGGTAGGTTAACAGAGACCCCCGATATCAGAGTGGTGGGTTAACAGAACCCAATTGCCATCGTGGTGAGTTTCTAGCAGGCATAAATGGGAAGCTAACGACACCTTAGCCGGATCTCTCGCGCTATTTTTTCAGAAGGTGCATGCAAATCAAGCACCAATCGTACGGAAATCAACTATAATTAAATAGAAATTTGGGTGGTAGGTTAACAGAGACCTCCGATATCATAGTGGTGGGTTAACAGAAACCAAGTGACATCGTGGTGAGTTTCTAGCAGGCATAAATGGGAAGCTAACGACACCTCAGCCGGATCTCTCGCGCTATTTTTTCAGAAGTTGCATGCAACTCAAGCACCAATCGTACGGAAATCAACCATAATTAAATAAACATGTGGGTGGTAGGTTAACAGAGATCTCCGATATCAGAGTGGTGGGTTAACCGAAACCAAGTGCTATCGTGGTGAGTTTCTAGCAGGCATTAAGAGGAAGCTATTGACACCTTAGCCGCACCCCTTGCTTAAGTTGTCCACAAGTTGCATGCAAATCAAGCACCAATCGTACGGAAATCAACCATAATTAAACAAAAATTTGGGTGGTAGGTTAACAGAGACCCCCGATATCATAGTGGTGGGTTAACAGAAACCAAGTGCCATCGTGGTGAGTTTCTAGCAGGCATAAAGGGGAAGCGAACGACACCTTAGCCGGATCTCTCGCGCTATTTTTTCAGAAGTTTCATGTAACTCAAGCACCAATCGTACGGAAATCAACCATAATTAAACAAAAATTTGGGTGGTAGGTTAACAGAGACCCCCGATATCATAGTGGTGGGTTAACAGAAACCAAGTGCCATCGTGGTGTGTTCCTTGCAGGCCTAATGGGGAAGCTAACGACACCTCAGCCGGATCTCGCGCTATTTGTTCAGAAGTTGCATGTAAACCAAACACAAATAATGCGGAAATCAACTATAATTAAACAACAAATTGGGTGGTAGGTTAACAGAGACCTCCGATATCACAGTGGTGGGTTAACCGAAACCAAGTGCTATCGTGGTGAGTTTCTAGCAGGCATTAAGGGGAAGCTAACGACACCTTAGCCGGATCTCTCGCGCTATTTGTTCAGAAGTTGCATGCAAATCAATCACCAATCGTACGGAAATCAACCATAATTAAATAGAAATTTGGGTGGTAGGTTAACAGAGACCTCCGATATCATAGTGGTGGGTTAACAGAGACCAAGTGCCATCGTGGTGAGTTTCTAGCAGGCATAAATGGGAAGCTAACGACACCTTAGCCGGATCTCTCGCGCTATTTTTTCAGAAGTTGCATGCAACTCAAGCACCAATCGTAAGGAAATCAACCATAGTTAAACAAAAATTTGGGTGGTAGGTTAACAGAGACCTCCGATATCATAGTGGTGGGTTAACAGAACCCAAGTGCTATCATGGTGAGTTTCTAGCAGGCATAAATTTGAAGCTAACGACACCTTAGCCGGATCTCTCGCGCTATTTTTTCAGAAGTTGCATGCAAATCAAGCAGCAATCGTGCTGAAATCAACCATAATTAATTAGAAATTTGGGTGGTAGGTTAACAGAGACCTCCGATATCATAGTGGTGGGTTAACAGAGACCAAGTGCCATCATGGTGAGTTTCTGGCAGGCATAAAGGGGAAGCTAACGACACCTTAGCCGGATCTCTCGCGCTATTTTTTCAGAAGGTGTATGCAACTCAAGCACCAGTCGTAAGGAAATCAACCATAATTAAACAAAAATTTGGGTGGTAGGTTAACAGAGACCCCCGATATCATAGTGGTGGGTTAACAGAAACCAAGTGCCATCATGGTGAGTTTCTAGCAGGCATAAAGGGGAAGCTAACGACACCTTAGCCGGATCTCTCGCGCTATTTTTTCAGAAGTTGCATGCAACTCAAGCACTAATCGTAAGGAAATCAACCATAATTAAACAAAAATTTGGGTGGTAGGTTAACAGAGACCTCCGATATCATAGTGGTGGGTTACCAGAAACCAAGTGCCATCGTGGTGAGTTTCTAGCAGGCATAAATAGGAAGCTAACGACACCTTAGCCGGATCTCTCGCGCTATTTGTTCAGAAGTTGCATGCAACTCAAGCACCAATCGTAAGGAAATCAACCATAATTTAACAAAAATTTGGGTGGTAGGTTAACAGAGACCCCGATATCATAATGGTGGGTTAACAGAAACCAAGTGCCATCGTGGTGAGTTTATAGTAGGCATTAAGATGAAGCTAGTGACACCTTAGCCGCACCCCTTGCTTAAGTTTTTCACAAGTTGCATGCAAATCAAGCACCAATCGTACGGAAATCAACCATAATTAAACAAAAATTTGGGTGGTAGGTTAACAGAGACCTCCGATATCACAGTGGTGGGTTAACAGAAACCAAGTGCCATCGTGGTGAGTTTCTAGCAGGCATTGAGGGGAAGCTATTGACACCTTAGCCGGATCTGTCGCGCTATTTTTCAGAAGTTGCATGCAAACCAAACACCAATCGTAAGAAATCAACTATAATTTAAAAAAAAAATTGGGTGGTAGGTTAACAGAGACCTCCGTTATCATAGTGGTGGGTTAACAGAAACCAAGTGCCATCGTGGTGAGTTTCTAGCAGGCATAAATGGGAAGCTAACGACACCTTAGCCGGATCTGTCGCGCTATTTTTTCAGAAGTTGCATGCAACTCAAGCACCAATCGTAAGGAAATCAACCATAATTAAACAAAAATTTGGGTGGTAGGTTAACAGAGACCCCCGATATCATAGTGGTGGGTTAACAGAAACCAAGTGCCATCGCGGTGAGTTTCTAGCAGGCATAAATGGAAAGCTAACGACACCTTAGCCGGATCTGTCGCGCTATTTTTTCAGAAGTTGCATGCAACTCAAGCACCAATCGTAAGGAAATCAACCATAATTAAACAAAAATTTGGGTGGTAGGTTAACAGAGACCCCCGATATCATAGTGGTGGGTTAACAGAAACCAAGTGCCATCGCGGTGAGTTTCTAGCAGGCATAAATGCGAAGCTAACGACACCTTAGCCGGATCTCTCGCGCTATTTTTTCAGAAGTTGCATGCAACTCAAGCACCAATCGTACGGAAATCAACCATAATTAAACAAAAATTTGGGAGGTAGGTTAACAGAGACCTCCGATATCACAGTAGTGGGTTAACCGATGCCAAGTGCTATTGTGGTGAGTTTCTAGCAGGCATAAAGGGGAAGCGAACGACACCTTAGCCGGATCTCTCGCGCTATTTTTTCAGAAGTTGCATGCAACTCAAGCACCAATCGTACGCAAATCAACCATAATTAAACAGAAATTTGGGTGGTAGGTTAACAGAGACCCCCGATATCATAGTGGTGGGTTAACAGAAACCAAGTACCATCGTGGTGAGTTTCTAGCAGGCATACATTTGAAGCTAACGACACCTTAGCCGGATCTCTCGCGCTATTTTTTCAGAAGTTGCATGCAAATCAAGCACCAATCGTACGGAAATCAACCATAATTAAACAGAAATTTAGGTGGTAGGTTAACAGAGACCTCCGATATCATAGTGGTGGGTTAACAGAAACCAAGTGCCATCATGGTGAGTTTCTAGCAGGCATAAATGGGAAGCTAACGACACCTTAGCCGGATCTCTCGCGCTATTTTTTCAGAAGTTGCATGCAACTCAAGCACTAATTGTACGGAAATCAACCATAATTAAACAGAAGTTTGGGTGGTAGGTTAACAGAGACTTCCGGTATCATAGCGGTGGGTTACCAGAAACCAAGTGCCATCGTGGTGAGTTTCTAGCAGGCATAAATGGGAAGCTAACGACACCTTAGCCGGATCTCTCGCGCTATTTTTTCAGAAGTTGCATGCAAAGCAAACACCAATCGTAAGAAATCAACTCTAATTAAAAAAAAAAATTGGGTGGTAGGTTAACAGAGACCTCCGATATCACAGTGGTGGGTTAACAGAAACCAAGTGTCATCGTGGTGAGTTTCTAGCAGGCATTAAGGGGAAGCTATTGACACCTTAGCCGCACCCCTTGCTTAAGTTTTCCACAAGTTGCATGCAAATCAAGCACCAGTCGTAAGGAAATCAACCATAATTAAACAAAAATTTGGGTGGTAGGTTAACAGAGACCCCCGATATCATAGTGGTGGGTTAACAGAAACCAATTGCCATCTTGGTGAGTTTCTGGCAGGCATAAATGGGAAGCTAACGACACCTTAGCCGGATCTCTCGCGCTATTTTTTCAGAAGTTGCATGCAACTCAAGCACCAATCGTAAGGAAATCAACCATATTTAAATAGAAATTTGGGTGGTAGGTTACCAGAGACCTCCGATATCATAGTGGTGGGTTACCAGAAACCAAGTGCCATCGTGGTGAGTTCCTAGCAGGCATAAATAGGAAGCTAACGACACCTTAGCCGGATCTCTCGCGCTATTTGTTCAGAAGTTGCATGCAACTCAAGCACCAATCGTAAGGAAATCAACCATAATTTAACAAAAATTTGGGTGGTAGGTTAACAGAGACCCCGATATCATAATGGTGGGTTAACAGAAACCAAGTGCCATCGTGGTGAGTTTCTAGTAGGCATAAATGGGAAGCTAACGACACCTTAGCCGGATCTCTCGCGCTATTTTTTCAGAAGTTGCATGCAAACGAAACACCAATCGTAAGAAATCAACTCTAATTAAAAAAAAAAATTAGGTGGTAGGTTAACAGAGACCTCCGATATCACAGTGGTGGGTTAACAGAAACCAAGTGTCATCGTGGTGAGTTTCTAGCAGGCATTAAGGGGAAGCTATTGACACCTTAGCCGCACCCCTTGCTTAAGTTTTCCACAAGTTGCATGCAAATCAAGCACCAATCAAGCACCAATCGTAAGCTAACGACACCTTAGCCGGATCTCTCGCGCTATTTTTTCAGAAGTTGCATGCAAACGAAACACCAATCGTAAGAAATCAACTCTAATTAAAAAAAAAATTGGGTGGTAGGTTAACAGAGACCTCCGATATCACAGTGGTGGGTTAACAGAAACCAAGTGTCACCGTGGTGAGTTTCTAGCAGGCATTAAGGGGAAGCTATTGACACCTTAGCCGCACCCCTTGCTTAAGTTTTCCACAAGTTGCATGCAAATCAAACACCAATCGTACGGAAATCAATCATAATTAAACAAAAATTTGGGTGGTAGGTTAACAGAGACCCCCGATATCATAGTGGTGGGTTAACAGAAATCACGTGCTGTCATGGTGAGTTTCTAGCAGGCATAAAGGGGAAGCTAACGACACCTTAGCCGGATCTCTCGCGCTATTTTTTCAGAAGTTGCATGCAAATCAAGCAGCAATCGACCGGAAATCAACCATAATTAAATAGAAATTTGGGTGGCAGGTTAAAAGAGACCTCCGATATCATAGTGGTGGGTTAACAGAAACCAAGTGTCATCGTGGTGAGTTTCTAGAAGGCATAAATGGGAAGCTAACGACACCTTAGCCGGATCTCTCGCGCTATTTTTTCAGAAGTTGCATGCAACTCAAGCACCAATCGTACGCAAATCAACGATAATTAAACAAAAATTTGGGTGGTAGGTTAACAGAGACACCCGATATCATAGTGGTGGGTTAACAGAAACCAAGTGACATCATGGTGAGTTTCTAGCAGGCATTAAGGGGAAGCTATTGACACCTTAGTCGGACCCCTTGCTTAAGTTTTTCACAATCGTACGGAAATCAACCATAATTAAACAAAAATTTGGGTGGTAGGTTAACAGAGACCTCCGATATCACAGTGGTGGGTTAACCGAAACCAAGTGCTATCGTGGTGAGTTTCTAGCAGGCATAAATTTGAAGCTAACGACACCTTACCCGGATCTCTCGCGTTTTTTTTCAGAAGTTGCATGCAAATCAAGCACCAATCGTACGGAAATCAACCATAATTAAACAAAAATTTGGGTGGTAGGTTAACAGAGACCTCCGATATCACAGTGGTGGGTTAACCGAAACCAAGTACTATCATGGTGAGTTTCTTGCAGGCATAAAGGGGAAGCTAACGACACCTTAGCCGGACCTCTCGCGCTATTTGTTCAGAAGTTGCATGCAACTCAAGCATCAATCGTACGGAAATCAACAATAATTAAACAGAAATTTGGGTGGTAGGTTAACAGAGACCTCCGTTATCGTAGTGTTGGGTTAACAGAAACCAAGTGCCATCGTGGTGAGTTTCTAGCAGGCATAAATGGGAAGCTAACGACACCTTAGCCGGATCTCTCGCGCTATTTTTTCAGAAGTTGCATGCAACTCAAGCACCAATCGTAAGGAAATCAACCATAATTAAACAAAAATTTGGATGGTAGGTTAACAGAGACACCCGATATCATAGTGGTGGGTTAACAGAAACCAAGTGCCATCGTGGTGAGTTTCTAGCAGGCATAAATGGGAAGCTAACGACACCTTAGCCGGATCTCTCGCGCTATTTTCTCAGAAGTTGCATGCAACTCAAGCACCAGTCGTAAGGAAATCAACCATAATTAAACAAAAATTTGGGTGGTAGGTTAACAGAGACACCCGATATCATAGTGGTGGGTTAACAGAGACCAAGTGCCATCGTGGTGAGTTTCTAGCAGGCATAAATGGGAAGCTAACGACACCTTAGCCGGATCTCTCGCGCTATTTTTTCAGAAGTTGCATGCAACTCAAGCACCAATAGTAAGGAAATCAACCATAATTAAATAGAAGTTTGGGTGGTAGGTTAACAGAGACCTCCGATATCATAGTGGTGGGTTACCAGAAACCAAGTGCCATCGTGGTGAGTTTCTAGCAGTCATAAATAGGAAGCTAACGACGCCTTAGCCGGATCTCTCGCGCTATTTGTTCAGAAGTTGCATGCAACTCAAGCACCAATCGTAAGGAAATCAACCATAATTTAACAAAAATTTGGGTGGTAGGTTAACAGAGACCCCGATATCATAATGGTGGGTTAACAGAAACCAAGTGCCATCATGGTGAGTTTCTAGTAGGCATAAATGGGAACCTAACGACACCTTAGCCGGATCTCTCGCGCTATTTTTTCAGAAGTTGCATGCAAACCAAACACCAATCGTAAGAAATCAACTATAATTAAAAAAAAAATTGGGTGGTAGGTTAACAGAGACCTCCGATATCACAGTGGTGGGTTAACAGAAACCAAGTGTCATCGTCGTGAGTTTCTAGCAGGCATTAAGGGGAAGCTATTGACACCTTAGCCACACCCCTTGCTTAAGTTTTCCACAAGTTGCATGCAAATCAAGCACCAATCGTACGGAGATCAACCATAATTAAACAAAAATTTGGGTGGTAGGTTAACAGAGACCTCCGATATCACAGTGGTGGGTTAATAGAAACCACGTGCTGTCATGGTGAGTTTCTAGCAGGCATAAAGGGGAAGCTAACGAAACCTTAGCCGGATCTCTCGCGCTATTTTTTCAGAAGTTGCATGCAAATCAAGCAGCAATCGTACGGAAATCAACCATAATTAAATAGAAATTTGGGTGGTAGGTTAACAGAGACCTCCGATATCATAGTGGTGGGTTAACAGAAACCAAGTGCCATCATGGTGAGTTTCTAGCAGGCATAAATGGGAAGCTAACGACACCTTAGCCGGATCTCTCGCGCTATTTTTTCAAAAGTTGCATGCAACTCAAGCACCAATCGTACGGAAATCAACCATAATTTAACAAAAATTTGGGTGGTAGGTTAACAGAGACCCCGATATCATAATGGTGGGTTAACAGAAACAAAGTGCCATCGTGGTGAGTTTCTAGTAGGCATAAATGGGAAGCTAACGACACCTTAGCCGGATCTCTCGCGCTATTTTTTCAGAAGTTGCATGCAACTCACGCACCAATCGTACGAAAATCAACCATAATTAAACAGAAATTTGGGTGGTAGGTTAACAGAGACCTCCGATATCATAGTGGTGGGTTAACAGAAACCAAGTGCCATCGTGGTGAGTTTCTAGCAGGCATAAATTTGAAGCTAACGACACCTTACCCGGATCTCTCGCGCTTTTTTTCAGAAGTTGCATGCATATCAAGCACCAATCGTACAGAAATCAACCATAATTAAACAAAAATTTGGGTGGTAGGTTAACAGAGACCTCCGATATCACAGTGGTGGGCTAACAGAAACCAAGGGCCATCGTGGTGAGTTTCTAGCAGGCATAAATGGGAAGCTGACGACACCTTAGCCGGATCTCTCGCGCTATTTTTTCAGAAGTTGCATGCAACTCAAGCACCAATCGTAAGGAAATCAACCATAATTTAACAAAAATTTGGGTGGTAGGTTAACAGAGACCCCGATATCATAATGGTGGGTTAACAGAAACCAAGTGCCATCGTGGTGAGTTTCTAGTAGGCATAAATGGGAAGCTAACGACACCTTAGCCGGATCTCTCGCGCTATTTTTTCAGAAGTTGCATGCAAACCAAACACCAATCGTAAGAAATCAACTCTAATTAAAAAAAAAAATTGGGTGGTAGGTTAACAGAGACTTCCGATATCACAGTGGTGGGTTAACAGAAACCAAGTGTCACCGTGGTGAGTTTCTAGCAGGCATTAAGGGGAAGCTATTGACACCTTAGCCGCACCCCTTGCTTAAGTTTTCCACAAGTTGCATGCAAATCAAGCACCAGTCGTACGGAAATCAACCATAATTAAACAAAAATTTGGATGGTAGGTTAACAGAGACCCCCGAAATCATAGTAGTGGGTTAACAGAAACCACGTGCTGTCATGGTGAGTTTCTAGCAGGCATAAATGGGAAGCTAACGACACCTTAGCCGGATCTCTCGCGCTATTTTTTCAGAAGTTGCATGCAAACCAAACACCAATCGTAAGAAATCAACTCTAATTTAAAAAAAAATTGGGTGGTAGGTTAACAGAGACCTCCGATATCACAGTGGTGGGTTAACAGAAACCAAGTGTCATCGTGGTGAGTTTCTAGCAGTCATAAATGGGAAGCTAACGACACCTTAGCCGGATCTCTCGCGCTATTTTTTCAGAAGTTGCATGCAAATCAAGCAGCAATCGTACGGAAATCAACCATAATTAAATAGAAATCTGGGTGGTAGGTTAACAGAGACCTCCGATATCATAGTGGTGGGTTAACAGAAACCAAGTGCCATCGTGGTGAGTTTCTAGCAGGCATAAATAGGAAGCTAACGACACCTTAGCCGGATCTCTCGCGCTATTTGTTCAGAAGTTGCATGCAACTCAAGCACCAATCGTAAGGAAATCAACCATAATTTAACAAAAATTTGGGTGGTAGGTTAACAGAGACCCCGATATCATAATGGTGGGTTAACAGAAACCAAGTGCCATCGTGGTGAGGTTCTAGTAGGCATAAATGGGAAGCTAACGACACCTTAGCCGGATCTCTCGCGCTATTTTTTCAGAAGTTGCATGCAAACCAAACACCAATCGTAAGAAATCAACTATAATTTAAAAAAAAATTGGGTGGTAGGTTAACAGAGACCTCCGATATCACAGTGGTGGGTTAACAGAAACCAAGTGTCATCGTGGTGAGTTTCTAGCAGTCATAAATGGGAAGCTAACGACACCTTAGCCGGATCTCTCGCGCTATTTTTTCAGAAGCTGCATGCAACTCAAGCACCAATCGTAAGGAAATCAACCATAATTAAATAGAAATTTGGGTGGTAGGTTAACAGTGGTGGGTTAACAGAAACCACGTGCTGTAATGGTGAGTTTCTAGCAGGCATAAAGCGGAAGCTAACGACACCTTAGCCGGATCTCTCGCGCTATTTTTTCAGAAGTTGCATGCATATCAAGCAGCAATCGTACGGAAATCAACCATAATTAAATAGAAATTTGGGTGGTAGGTTAACAGAGACCTCCGATATCATAGTGGCGGGTTAACAGAAACCAAGTGCCATCGTGGTGAGTTTCTAGCAGGCATAAATGGGAAGCTAACGACACCTTAGCCGGATCTCTCGCGCTATTTTTTCAGAAGTTGCATGCAACTCAAGCACCAATCGTACGGAAATCAACCATAATTAAACAAAAATTTGGGAGGTAGGTTAACAGAGACCTCCGATATCACAGTAGTGGGTTAACCGATGCCAAATGCTATTGTGGTGAGTTTCTAGCAGGCATAAAGGGGAAGCGAACGACACCTTAGCCGGATCTCTCGCGCTATTTTTTCAGAAGTTTCATGTAACTCAAGCACCAATCGTACGGAAATCAACCATAATTAAACAAAAATTTGGGTGGTAGGTTAACAGAGACCCCCGATATCATAGTGGTGGGTTAACAGAAACCAAGTGCCATCGTGGTGTGTTCCTTGCAGGCCTAATGGGGAAGCTAACGACACCTCAGCCGGATCTCGCGCTATTTGTTCAGAAGTTGCATGTAAACCAAACACAAATAATGCGGAAATCAACTATAATTAAACAACAAATTGGGTGGTAGGTTAACAGAGACCTCCGATATCACAGTGGTGGGTTAACCGAAACCAAGTGCTATCGTGGTGAGTTTCTAGCAGGCATTAAGGGGAAGCTAACGACACCTTAGCCGGATCTCTCGCGCTATTTGTTCAGAAGTTGCATGCAAATCAATCACCAATCGTACGGAAATCAACCATAATTAAATAGAAATTTGGGTGGTAGGTTAACAGAGACCTCCGATATCATAGTGGTGGGTTAACAGAGACCAAGTGCCATCGTGGTGAGTTTCTAGCAGGCATAAATGGGAAGCTAACGACACCTTAGCCGGATCTCTCGCGCTATTTTTTCAGAAGTTGCATGCAACTCAAGCACCAATCGTAAGGAAATCAACCATAGTTAAACAAAAATTTGGGTGGTAGGTTAACAGAGACCTCCGATATCATAGTGGTGGGTTAACAGAACCCAAGTGCTATCATGGTGAGTTTCTAGCAGGCATAAATTTGAAGCTAACGACACCTTAGCCGGATCTCTCGCGCTATTTTTTCAGAAGTTGCATGCAAATCAAGCAGCAATCGTGCTGAAATCAACCATAATTAATTAGAAATTTGGGTGGTAGGTTAACAGAGACCTCCGATATCATAGTGGTGGGTTAACAGAGACCAAGTGCCATCATGGTGAGTTTCTGGCAGGCATAAAGGGGAAGCCAACGACACCTTAGCCGGATCCTCGCGCTATTTTTTCAGAAGGTGTATGCAACTCAAGCACCAGTCGTAAGGAAATCAACCATAATTAAACAAAAATTTGGGTGGTAGGTTAACAGAGACCCCCGATATCATAGTGGTGGGTTAACAGAAACCAATTGCCATCATAGTGAGTTTCTAGCAGGCATAAATGGGAAGCTAACGACACCTTAGCAAGATCTCTCGCGCTATTTTTTCAGAAGTTGCATGCAACTCAAGCACTAATCGTAAGGAAATCAACCATAATTAAACAAAAATTTGGGTGGTAGGTTAACAGAGACCTCCGATATCATAGTGGTGGGTTACCAGAAACCAAGTGCCATCGTGGTGAGTTTCTAGCAGGCATAAATAGGAAGCTAACGACACCTTAGATGGATCTCTCGCGCTATTTGTTCAGAAGTTGCATGCAACTCAAGCACCAATCGTAAGGAAATCAACCATAATTTAACAAAAATTTGGGTGGTAGGTTAACAGAGACCCCGATATCATAATGGTGGGTTAACAGAAACCAAGTGCCATCGTGGTGAGTTTATAGTAGGCATAAATTTGAAGCTAACGACACCTTAGCCGGATCTCTCGCGCTATTTTTTCAGAAGTTGCATGCAAATCAAGCAGCAATCGTGCTGAAATCAACCATAATTAATTAGAAATTTGGGTGGTAGGTTAACAGAGACCTCCGATATCATAGTGGTGGGTTAACAGAGACCAAGTGCCATCGCGGTGAGTTTCTAGCAGGCATAAATGCGAAGCTAACGACACCTTAGCCGGATCTCTCGCGCTATTTTTTCAGAAGTTGCATGCAACTCAAGCACCAATCGTACGGAAATCAACCATAATTAAACAAAAATTTGGGAGGTAGGTTAACAGAGACCTCCGATATCACAGTAGTGGGTTAACCGATGCCAAGTGCTATTGTGGTGAGTTTCTAGCAGGCATAAAGGGGAAGCGAACGACACCTTAGCCGGATCTCTCGCGCTATTTTTTCAGAAGTTGCATGCAACTCAAGCACCAATCGTACGCAAATCAACCATAATTAAACAGAAATTTGGGTGGTAGGTTAACAGAGACCCCCGATATCATAGTGGTGGGTTAACAGAAACCAAGTACCATCGTGGTGAGTTTCTAGCAGGCATACATTTGAAGCTAACGACACCTTAGCCGGATCTCTCGCGCTATTTTTTCAGAAGTTGCATGCAAATCAAGCACCAATCGTACGGAAATCAACCATAATTAAACAGAAATTTAGGTGGTAGGGTAACAGAGACCTCCGATATCATAGTGGTGGGTTAACAGAAACCAAGTGCCATCATGGTGAGTTTCTAGCAGGCATAAATGGGAAGCTAACGACACCTTAGCCGGATCTCTCGCGCTATTTTTTCAGAAGTTGCATGCAACTCAAGCACTAATTGTACGGAAATCAACCATAATTAAACAGAAGTTTGGGTGGTAGGTTAACAGAGACTTCCGGTATCATAGCGGTGGGTTACCAGAAACCAAGTGCCATCGTGGTGAGTTTCTAGCAGGCATAAATGGGAAGCTAACGACACCTTAGCCGGATCTCTCGCGCTATTTTTTCAGAAGTTGCATGCAAAGCAAACACCAATCGTAAGAAATCAACTCTAATTAAAAAAAAAAATTGGGTGGTAGGTTAACAGAGACCTCCGATATCACAGTGGTGGGTTAACAGAAACCAAGTGTCATCGTGGTGAGTTTCTAGCAGGCATTAAGGGGAAGCTATTGACACCTTAGCCGCACCCCTTGCTTAAGTTTTCCACAAGTTGCATGCAAATCAAGCACCAGTCGTAAGGAAATCAACCATAATTAAACAAAAATTTGGGTGGTAGGTTAACAGAGACCCCCGATATCATAGTGGTGGGTTAACAGAAACCAATTGCCATCGTGGTGAGTTTCTGGCAGGCATAAATGGGAAGCTAACGACACCTTAGCCGGATCTCTCGCGCTATTTTTTCAGAAGTTGCATGCAACTCAAGCACCAATCGTAAGGAAATCAACCATATTTAAATAGAAATTTGGGTGGTAGGTTACCAGAGACCTCCGATATCATAGTGGTGGGTTACCAGAAACCAAGTGCCATCGTGGTGAGTTCCTAGCAGGCATAAATAGGAAGCTAACGACACCTTAGCCGGATCTCTCGCGCTATTTGTTCAGAAGTTGCATGCAACTCAAGCACCAATCGTAAGGAAATCAACCATAATTAAACAAAAATTTGGGTGGTAGGTTAACAGAGACCTCCGATATCATAGTGGTGGGTTAACAGAGACCAAGTGCCATCATGGTGAGTTTCTGGCAGGCATAAAGGGGAAGCCAACGACACCTTAGCCGGATCCTCGCGCTATTTTTTCAGAAGGTGTATGCAACTCAAGCACCAGTCGTAAGGAAATCAACCATAATTAAACAAAAATTTGGGTGGTAGGTTAACAGAGACCCCCGATATCATAGTGGTGGGTTAACAGAAACCAATTGCCATCATAGTGAGTTTCTAGCAGGCATAAATGGGAAGCTAACGACACCTTAGCAAGATCTCTCGCGCTATTTTTTCAGAAGTTGCATGCAACTCAAGCACTAATCGTAAGGAAATCAACCATAATTAAACAAAAATTTGGGTGGTAGGTTAACAGAGACCTCCGATATCATAGTGGTGGGTTACCAGAAACCAAGTGCCATCGTGGTGAGTTTCTAGCAGGCATAAATAGGAAGCTAACGACACCTTAGCCGGATCTCTCGCGCTATTTGTTCAGAAGTTGCATGCAACTCAAGCACCAATCGTAAGGAAATCAACCATAATTTAACAAAAATTTGGGTGGTAGGTTAACAGAGACCCCGATATCATAATGGTGGGTTAACAGAAACCAAGTGCCATCGTGGTGAGTTTATAGTAGGCATAAATGGGAACCTAACGACACCTTAGCCGGATCTCTCGCGCTATTTTTCAGAAGTTGCATGCAAACCAAACACCAATCGTAAGAAATCAACTCTAATTAAAAAAAAAAAAATTGGGTGGTAGGTTAACAGAGACCTCCGATATCACAGTGGTGGGTTAACAGAAACCAAGTGTCATCGTAGTGAGTTTCTAGCAGGCATTAAGGGGAAGCTATTGACACCTTAGCCGTACCCCTTGCTTAAGTTTTCTCGCGCTATTTTTTCAGAAGTTGCTTGCAACTCAAGCACCAATCGTAAGGAAATCAACCATAATTAAACAAAAATTTGGGTGGTAGGTTAACAGAGACACCCGATATCATAGTGGTGGGTTAACAGAAACCAAGTGATATCGTGGTGAGTTTCTAGCAGGCATTAAGATGAAGCTAGTGACACCTTAGCCGCACCCCTTGCTTAAGTTTTTCACAAGTTGCATGCAAATCAAGCACCAATCGTACGGAAATCAACCATAATTAAACAAAAATTTGGGTGGTAGGTTAACAGAGACCTCCGATATCACAGTGGTGGGTTAACAGAAACCAAGTGCCATCGTGGTGAGTTTCTAGCAGGCATTAAGGGGAAGCTATTGACACCTTAGCCGGATCTGTCGCGCTATTTTTCAGAAGTTGCATGCAAACCAAACACCAATCGTAAAAAATCAACTATAATTAAAAAAAAAAATTGGGTGGTAGGTTAACAGAGACCTCCGTTATCATAGTGGTGGGTTAACAGAAACCAAGTGCCATCGTGGTGAGTTTCTAGCAGGCATAAATGGGAAGCTAACGACACCTTAGCCGGATCTGTCGCGCTATTTTTTCAGAAGTTGCATGCAACTCAAGCACCAATCGTAAGGAAATCAACCATAATTAAACAAAAATTTGGGTGGTAGGTTAACAGAGACCCCCGATATCATAGTGGTGGGTTAACAGAAACCAAGTGCCATCGCGGTGAGTTTCTAGCAGGCATAAATGGAAAGCTAACGACACCTTAGCCGGATCTGTCGCGCTATTTTTTCAGAAGTTGCATGCAACTCAAGCACCAATCGTAAGGAAATCAACCATAATTAAACAAAAATTTGGGTGGTAGGTTAACAGAGACCCCCGATATCATAGTGGTGGGTTAACAGAAACCAAGTGCCATCGCGGTGAGTTTCTAGCAGGCATAAATGCGAAGCTAACGACACCTTAGCCGGATCTCTCGCGCTATTTTTTCAGAAGTTGCATGCAACTCAAGCACCAATCGTACGGAAATCAACCATAATTAAACAAAAATTTGGGAGGTAGGTTAACAGAGACCTCCGATATCACAGTAGTGGGTTAACCGATGCCAAGTGCTATTGTGGTGAGTTTCTAGCAGGCATAAAGGGGAAGCGAACGACACCTTAGCCGGATCTCTCGCGCTATTTTTTCAGAAGTTGCATGCAACTCAAGCACCAATCGTACGCAAATCAACCATAATTAAACAGAAATTTGGGTGGTAGGTTAACAGAGACCCCCGATATCATAGTGGTGGGTTAACAGAAACCAAGTACCATCGTGGTGAGTTTCTAGCAGGCATACATTTGAAGCTAACGACACCTTAGCCGGATCTCTCGCGCTATTTTTTCAGAAGTTGCATGCAAATCAAGCACCAATCGTACGGAAATCAACCATAATTAAACAGAAATTTAGGTGGTAGGTTAACAGAGACCTCCGATATCATAGTGGTGGGTTAACAGAAACCAAGTGCCATCATGGTGAGTTTCTAGCAGGCATAAATGGGAAGCTAACGACACCTTAGCCGGATCTCTCGCGCTATTTTTTCAGAAGTTGCATGCAACTCAAGCACTAATTGTACGGAAATCAACCATAATTAAACAGAAGTTTGGGTGGTAGGTTAACAGAGACTTCCGGTATCATAGCGGTGGGTTACCAGAAACCAAGTGCCATCGTGGTGAGTTTCTAGCAGGCATAAATGGGAAGCTAACGACACCTTAGCCGGATCTCTCGCGCTATTTTTTCAGAAGTTGCATGCAAAGCAAACACCAATCGTAAGAAATCAACTCTAATTAAAAAAAAAAATTGGGTGGTAGGTTAACAGAGACCTCCGATATCACAGTGGTGGGTTAACAGAAACCAAGTGTCATCGTGGTGAGTTTCTAGCAGGCATTAAGGGGAAGCTATTGACACCTTAGCCGCACCCCTTGCTTAAGTTTTCCACAAGTTGCATGCAAATCAAGCACCAGTCGTAAGGAAATCAACCATAATTAAACAAAAATTTGGGTGGTAGGTTAACAGAGACCCCCGATATCATAGTGGTGGGTTAACAGAAACCAATTGCCATCGTGGTGAGTTTCTGGCAGGCATAAATGGGAAGCTAACGACACCTTAGCCGGATCTCTCGCGCTATTTTTTCAGAAGTTGCATGCAACTCAAGCACCAATCGTAAGGAAATCAACCATATTTAAATAGAAATTTGGGTGGTAGGTTACCATAGACCTCCGATATCATAGTGGTGGGTTACCAGAAACCAAGTGCCATCGTGGTGAGTTCCTAGCAGGCATAAATAGGAAGCTAACGACACCTTAGCCGGATCTCTCGCGCTATTTGTTCAGAAGTTGCATGCAACTCAAGCACCAATCGTAAGGAAATCAACCATAATTTAACAAAAATTTGGGTGGTAGGTTAACAGAGACCCCGATATCATAATGGTGGGTTAACAGAAACCAAGTGCCATCGTGGTGAGTTTCTAGTAGGCATAAATGGGAAGCTAACGACACCTTAGCCGGATCTCTCGCGCTATTTTTTCAGAAGTTGCATGCAAACGAAACACCAATCGTAAGAAATCAACTCTAATTAAAAAAAAAAATTAGGTGGTAGGTTAACAGAGACCTCCGATATCACAGTGGTGGGTTAACAGAAACCAAGTGTCATCGTGGTGAGTTTCTAGCAGGCATTAAGGGGAAGCTATTGACACCTTAGCCGCACCCCTTGCTTAAGTTTTCCACAAGTTGCATGCAAATCAAGCACCAATCGTAAGCTAACGACACCTTAGCCGGATCTCTCGCGCTATTTTTTCAGAAGTTGCATGCAAACGAAACACCAATCGTAAGAAATCAACTCTAATTAAAAAAAAAATTGGGTGGTAGGTTAACAGAGACCTCCGATATCACAGTGGTGGGTTAACAGAAACCAAGTGTCACCGTGGTGAGTTTCTAGCAGGCATTAAGGGGAAGCTATTGACACCTTAGCCGCACCCCTTGCTTAAGTTTTCCACAAGTTGCATGCAAATCAAACACCAATCGTACGGAAATCAATCATAATTAAACAAAAATTTGGGTGGTAGGTTAACAGAGACCCCCGATATCATAGTGGTGGGTTAACAGAAATCACGTGCTGTCATGGTGAGTTTCTAGCAGGCATAAAGGGGAAGCTAACGACACCTTAGCCGGATCTCTCGCGCTATTTTTTCAGAAGTTGCATGCAAATCAAGCAGCAATCGTACGGAAATCAACCATAATTAAATAGAAATTTGGGTGGTAGGTTAACAGAGACCTCCGATATCATAGTTGTGGGTTAACAGAAACCAAGTGCCATCGTGGTGAGTTTCTAGCAGGCATAAATAGGAAGCTAACGACACCTTAGCCGGATCTCTCGCGCTATTTGTTCAGAAGTTGCATGCAACTCAAGCACCAATCGTAAGGAAATCAACCATAATTTAACAAAAATTTGGGTGGTAGGTTAACAGAGACCCCGATATCATAATGGTGGGTTAACAGAAACCAAGTGCCATCGTGGTGAGGTTCTAGTAGGCATAAATGGGAAGCTAACGACACCTTAGCCGGATCTCTCGCGCTATTTTTTCAGAAGTTGCATGCAAACCAAACACCAATCGTAAGAAATCAACTATAATTAAAAAAAAAATTGGGTGGTAGGTTAACAGAGACCTCCGATATCACAGTGGTGGGTTAACAGAAACCAAGTGTCATCGTGGTGAGTTTCTAGCAGTCATAAATGGGAAGCTAACGACACCTTAGCCGGATCTCTCGCGCTATTTTTTCAGAAGTTGCATGCAACTCAAGCACCAATCGTAAGGAAATCAACCATAATTAAATAGAAATTTGGGTGGTAGGTTAACAGTGGTGGGTTAACAGAAACCACGTGCTGTAATGGTGAGTTTCTAGCAGGCATAAAGGGGAAGCTAACGACACCTTAGCCGGATCTCTCGCGCTATTTTTTCAGAAGTTGCATGCATATCAAGCAGCAATCGTACGGAAATCAACCATAATTAAATAGAAATTTGGGTGGTAGGTTAACAGAGACCTCCGATATCATAGTGGCGGGTTAACAGAAACCAAGTGCCATCGTGGTGAGTTTCTAGCAGGCATAAATGGGAAACCAACGACACCTTAGCCGGATCTCTCGCGCTATTTTTTCAGAAGTTGCATGCAAATCAAGCAGCAATCGACCGGAAATCAACCATAATTAAATAGAAATTTGGGTGGTAGGTTAACAGAGACACCCGATATCATAGTGGTGGGTTAACAGAAACCAAGTGCCATCGTGGTGAGTTTCTAGCAGGCATAAATGGGAAGCTAACGACACCTTAGCCGGATCTCTCGCGCTATTTTTTCAGAAGTTGCATGCAACTCAAGCACCAATAGTAAGGAAATCAACCATAATTAAATAGAAATTTGGGTGGTAGGTTAACAGAGACCTCCGATATCATAGTGGTGGGTTACCAGAAACCAAGCGCCATCGTGGTGAGTTTCTAGCAGGCATAAATGGGAAGCTAACGACACCTTAGCCGGATCTCTCGCGCTATTTTCTCAGAAGTTGCATGCAACTCAAGCACCAGTCGTAAGGAAATCAACCATAATTAAACAAAAATTTGGGTGGTAGGTTAACAGAGACACCCGATATCATAGTGGTGGGTTAACAGAAACCAAGTGCCATCGTGGTGAGTTTCTAGCAGGCATAAATGGGAAGCTAACGACACCTTAGCCAGATCTCTCGCGCTATTTTTTCAGAAGTTGCATGCAACTCAAGCACCAATAGTAAGGAAATCAACCATAATTAAATAGAAATTTGGGTGGTAGGTTAACAGAGACCTCCGATATCATAGTGGTGGGTTACCAGAAACCAAGCGCCATCGTGGTGAGTTTCTAGCAGTCATAAATAGGAAGCTAACGACGCCTTAGCCGGATCTCTCGCGCTATTTGTTCAGAAGTTGCATGCAACTCAAGCACCAATCGTAAGGAAATCAACCATAATTTAACAAAAATTTGGGTGGTAGGTTAACAGAGACCCCGATATCATAATGGTGGGTTAACAGAAACCAAGTGCCATCATGGTGAGTTTCTAGTAGGCATAAATGGGAACCTAACGACACCTTAGCCGGATCTCTCGCGCTATTTTTTCAGAAGTTGCATGCAAACCAAACACCAATCGTAAGAAATCAACTATAATTAAAAAAAAAATTGGGTGGTAGGTTAACAGAGACCTCCGATATCACAGTGGTGGGTTAACAGAAACCAAGTGTCATCGTCGTGAGTTTCTAGCAGGCATTAAGGGGAAGCTATTGACACCTTAGCCACACCCCTTGCTTAAGTTTTCCACAAGTTGCATGCAAATCAAGCACCAATCGTACGGAGATCAACCATAATTAAACAAAAATTTGGGTGGTAGGTTAACAGAGACCTCCGATATCACAGTGGTGGGTTAATAGAAACCACGTGCTGTCATGGTGAGTTTCTAGCAGGCATAAAGGGGAAGCTAACGAAACCTTAGCCGGATCTCTCGCGCTATTTTTTCAGAAGTTGCATGCAAATCAAGCAGCAATCGTACGGAAATCAACCATAATTAAATAGAAATTTGGGTGGTAGGTTAACAGAGACCTCCGATATCATAGTGGTGGGTTAACAGAAACCAAGTGCCATCATGGTGAGTTTCTAGCAGGCATAAATGGGAAGCTAACGACACCTTAGCCGGATCTCTCGCGCTATTTTTTCAAAAGTTGCATGCAACTCAAGCACCAATCGTACGGAAATCAACCATAATTTAACAAAAATTTGGGTGGTAGGTTAACAGAGACCCCGATATCATAATGGTGGGTTAACAGAAACAAAGTGCCATCGTGGTGAGTTTCTAGTAGGCATAAATGGGAAGCTAACGACACCTTAGCCGGATCTCTCGCGCTATTTTTTCAGAAGTTGCATGCAACTCACGCACCAATCGTACGAAAATCAACCATAATTAAACAGAAATTTGGGTGGTAGGTTAACAGAGACCTCCGATATCATAGTGGTGGGTTAACAGAAACCAAGTGCCATCGTGGTGAGTTTCTAGCAGGCATAAATTTGAAGCTAACGACACCTTACCCGGATCTCTCGCGCTTTTTTTCAGAAGTTGCATGCAAATCAAGCACCAATCGTACAGAAATCAACCATAATTAAACAAAAATTTGGGTGGTAGGTTAACAGAGACCTCCGATATCACAGTGGTGGGCTAACAGAAACCAAGGGCCGTCGTGGTGAGTTTCTAGCAGGCATAAATGGGAAGCTGACGACACCTTAGCCGGATCTCTCGCGCTATTTTTTCAGAAGTTGCATGCAACTCAAGCACCAATCGTAAGGAAATCAACCATAATTTAACAAAAATTTGGGTGGTAGGTTAACAGAGACCCCGATATCATAATGGTGGGTTGACAGAAACCAAGTGCCATCGTGGTGAGTTTCTAGTAGGCATAAATGGGAAGCTAACGACACCTTAGCCGGATCTCTCGCGCTATTTTTTCAGAAGTTGCATGCAAACCAAACACCAATCGTAAGAAATCAACTCTAATTAAAAAAAAAAATTGGGTGGTAGGTTAACAGAGACTTCCGATATCACAGTGGTGGGTTAACAGAAACCAAGTGTCACCGTGGTGAGTTTCTAGCAGGCATTAAGGGGAAGCTATTGACACCTTAGCCGCACCCCTTGCTTAAGTTTTCCACAAGTTGCATGCAAATCAAGCACCAGTCGTACGGAAATCAACCATAATTAAACAAAAATTTGGATGGTAGGTTAACAGAGACCCCCGAAATCATAGTAGTGGGTTAACAGAAACCACGTGCTGTCATGGTGAGTTTCTAGCAGGCATAAAGGGGAAGCTAACGACACCTTAGCCGGATCTCTCGCGCTATTTTTTCAGAAGTTGCATGCAAACCAAACACCAATCGTAAGAAATCAACTATAATTTAAAAAAAAATTGGGTGGTAGGTTAACAGAGACCTCCGATATCACAGTGGTGGGTTAACAGAAACCAAGTGTCATCGTGGTGAGTTTCTAGCAGTCATAAATGGGAAGCTAACGACACCTTAGCCGGATCTCTCGCGCTATTTTTTCAGAAGTTGCATGCAAATCAAGCAGCAATCGTACGGAAATCAACCATAATTAAATAGAAATCTGGGTGGTAGGTTAACAGAGACCTCCGATATCATAGTGGTGGGTTAACAGAAACCAAGTGCCATCGTGGTGAGTTTCTAGCAGGCATAAATAGGAAGCTAACGACACCTTAGCCGGATCTCTCGCGCTATTTGTTCAGAAGTTGCATGCAACTCAAGCACCAATCGTAAGGAAATCAACCATAATTTAACAAAAATTTGGGTGGTAGGTTAACAGAGACCCCGATATCATAATGGTGGGTTAACAGAAACCAAGTGCCATCGTGGTGAGGTTCTAGTAGGCATAAATGGGAAGCTAACGACACCTTAGCCGGATCTCTCGCGCTATTTTTTCAGAAGTTGCATGCAAACCAAACACCAATCGTAAGAAATCAACTATAATTTAAAAAAAAATTGGGTGGTAGGTTAACAGAGACCTCCGATATCACAGTGGTGGGTTAACAGAAACCAAGTGTCATCGTGGTGAGTTTCTAGCAGTCATAAATGGGAAGCTAACGACACCTTAGCCGGATCTCTCGCGCTATTTTTTCAGAAGCTGCATGCAACTCAAGCACCAATCGTAAGGAAATCAACCATAATTAAATAGAAATTTGGGTGGTAGGTTAACAGTGGTGGGTTAACAGAAACCACGTGCTGTAATGGTGAGTTTCTAGCAGGCATAAAGCGGAAGCTAACGACACCTTAGCCGGATCTCTCGCGCTATTTTTTCAGAAGTTGCATGCATATCAAGCAGCAATCGTACGGAAATCAACCATAATTAAATAGAAATTTGGGTGGTAGGTTAACAGAGACCTCCGATATCATAGTGGCGGGTTAACAGAAACCAAGTGCCATCGTGGTGAGTTTCTAGCAGGCATAAATGGGAAACCAACGACACCTTAGCCGGATCTCTCGCGCTATTTTTTCAGAAGTTGCATGCAAATCAAGCAGCAATCGACCGGAAATCAACCATAATTAAATAGAAATTTGGGTGGCAGGTTAACAGAGACCTCCGATATCATAGTGGTGGGTTAACAGAAACCAAGTGTCATCGTGGTGAGTTTCTAGAAGGCATAAATGGGAAGCTAACGACACCTTAGCCGGATCTCTCGCGCTATTTTTTCAGAAGTTGCATGCAACTCAAGCACCAATCGTACGCAAATCAACGATAATTAAACAAAAATTTGGGTGGTAGGTTAACAGAGACACCCGATATCATAGTGGTGGGTTAACAGAAACCAAGTGACATCATGGTGAGTTTCTAGCAGGCATTAAGGGGAAGCTATTGGCACCTTAGTCGGACCCCTTGCTTAAGTTTTTCACAAGTTGCAAATCAAGCACCAATCGTACGGAAATCAACCATAATTAAACAAAAATTTGGGTGGTAGGTTAACAGAGACCTCCGATATCACAGTGGTGGGTTAACCGAAACCAAGTGCTATCGTGGTGAGTTTCTAGCAGGCATAAATTTGAAGCTAACGACACCTTACTCGGATCTCTCGCGTTTTTTTTCAGAAGTTGCATGCAAATCAAGCACCAATCGTACGGAAATCAACCATAATTAAACAAAAATTTGGGTGGTAGGTTAACAGAGACCTCCGATATCACAGTGGTGGGTTAACCGAAACCAAGTACTATCATGGTGAGTTTCTAGCAGGCATAAAGGGGAAGCTAACGACACCTTAGCCGGACCTCTTGCGCTATTTGTTCAGAAGTTGCATGCAACTCAAGCATCAATCGTACGGAAATCAACAATAATTAAACAGAAATTTGGGTGGTAGGTTAACAGAGACCTCCGTTATCGTAGTGTTGGGTTAACAGAAACCAAGTGCCATCGTGGTGAGTTTCTAGCAGGCATAAATGGGAAGCTAACGACACCTTAGCCGGATCTCTCGCGCTATTTTTTCAGAAGTTGCATGCAACTCAAGCACCAATCGTAAGGAAATCAACCATAATTAAACAAAAATTTGGATGGTTGGTTAACAGAGACACCCGATATCATAGTGGTGGGTTAACAGAAACCAAGTGCCATCGTGGTGAGTTTCTAGCAGGCATAAATGGGAAGCTAACGACACCTTAGCCGGATCTCTCGCGCTATTTTCTCAGAAGTTGCATGCAACTCAAGCACCAGTCGTAAGGAAATCAACCATAATTAAACAAAAATTTGGGTGGTAGGTTAACAGAGACACCCGATATCATAGTGGTGGGTTAACAGAGACCAAGTGCCATCGTGGTGAGTTTCTAGCAGGCATAAATGGGAAGCTAACGACACCTTAGCCGGATCTCTCGCGCTATTTTTTCAGAAGTTGCATGCAACTCAAGCACCAATAGTAAGGAAATCAACCATAATTAAATAGAAATTTGGGTGGTAGGTTAACAGAGACCTCCGATATCATAGTGGTGGGTTACCAGAAACCAAGTGCCATCGTGGTGAGTTTCTAGCAGGCATAAATAGGAAGCTAACGACGCCTTAGCCGGATCTCGCGCGCTATTTGTTCAGAAGTTGCATGCAACTCAAGCACCAATCGTAAGGAAATCAACCATAATTTAACAAAAATTTGGGTGGTAGGTTAACAGAGACCCCGATATCATAATGGTGGGTTAACAGAAACCAAGTGCCATCATGGTGAGTTTCCAGCAGGCATAAATGGGAAGCTAACGACACCTTAGCCGGATCTCTCGCGCTATTTTTTCAGAAGTTGCATGCAAATCAAACACCAATCGTAAGAAATCAACTATAATTAAAAAAAAAATTGGGTGGTAGGTTAACAGAGACCTCCGATATCACAGTGGTGGGTTAACAGAAACCAAGTGTCATCGTCGTGAGTTTCTAGCAGGCATTAAGGGGAAGCTATTGACACCTTAGCCACACCCCTTGCTTAAGTTTTCCACAAGTTGCATGCAAATCAAGCACCAATCGTACGGAGATCAACCATAATTAAACAAAAATTTGGGTGGTAGGTTAACAGCGACCTCCGATATCACAGTGGTGGGTTAACAGAAACCACGTGCTGTCATGGTGAGTTTCTAGCAGGCATAAAGGGGAAGCTAACGAAACCTTAGCCGGATCTCTCGCGCTATTTTTTCAGAAGTTGCATGCAAATCAAGCAGCAATCGTACGGAAATCAACCATAATTAAATAGAAATTTGGGTGGTAGGTTAACAGAGACCTCCGATATCATAGTGGTGGGTTAACAGAAACCAAGTGCCATCATGGTGAGTTTCTAGCAGGCATAAATGGGAAGCTAACGACACCTTAGCCGGATCTCTCGCGCTATTTTTTCAAAAGTTGCATGCAACTCAAGCACCAATCGTACGGAAATCAACCATAATTTAACAAAAATTTGGGTGGTAGGTTAACAGAGACCCCGATATCATAATGGTGGGTTAACAGAAACCAAGTGCCATCGTGGTGAGTTTCTAGTAGGCATAAATGGGAAGCTAACGACACCTTAGCCGGATCTCTCGCGCTATTTTTTCAGAAGTTGCATGCAACTCAAGCACCAATCGTACGAAAATCAACCATAATTAAACAGAAATTTGGGTGGTAGGTTAACAGAGACCTCCGATATCATAGTGGTGGGTTAACAGAAACCAAGTGCCATCGTGGTGAGTTTCTAGCAGGCATAAATTTGAAGCTAACGACACCTTACCCGGATCTCTCGCGCTTTTTTTCAGAAGTTGCATGCAAATCAAGCACCAATCGTACAGAAATCAACCATAATTAAACAAAAATTTGGGTGGTAGGTTAACAGAGACCTCCGATATCACAGTGGTGGGCTAACAGAAACCAAGGGCCATCGTGGTGAGTTTCTAGCAGGCATAAATGGGAAGCTAACGACACCTTAGCCGGATCTCTCGCGCTATTTTTTCAGAAGTTGCATGCAACTCAAGCACCAATCGTAAGGAAATCAACCATAATTTAACAAAAATTTGGGTGGTAGGTTAACAGAGACCCCGATATCATAATGGTGGGTTAACAGAAACCAAGTGCCATCGTGGTGAGTTTCTAGTAGGCATAAATGGGAAGCTAACGACACCTTAGCCGGATCTCTCGCGCTATTTTTTCAGAAGTTGCATGCAAACCAAACACCAATCGTAAGAAATCAACTCTAATTAAAAAAAAAAATTGGGTGGTAGGTTAACAGAGACTTCCGATATCACAGTGGTGGGTTAACAGAAACCAAGTGTCACCGTGGTGAGTTTCTAGCAGGCATTAAGGGGAAGCTATTGACACCTTAGCCGCACCCCTTGCTTAAGTTTTCCACAAGTTGCATGCAAATCAAGCACCAGTCGTACGGAAATCAACCATAATTAAACAAAAATTTGGATGGTAGGTTAACAGAGACCCCCGAAATCATAGTAGTGGGTTAACAGAAACCACGTGCTGTCATGGTGAGTTTCTAGCAGGCATAAAGGGGAAGCTAACGACACCTTAGCCGGATCTCTCGCGCTATTTTTTCAGAAGTTGCATGCAAATCAAGCAGCAATCGTACGGAAATCAACCATAATTAAATAGAAATATGGGTGGTAGGTTAACAGAGACCTCCGATATCATAGTGGTGGGTTAACAGAAACCAAGTGCCATCATGGTGAGTTTCTGGCAGGCATAAATGGGAAGCTAACGACACCTTAGCCGGTTCTCTCGCGCTATTTTTTCAGAAGTTGCATGCAACTCAAGCACCAATCGTAAGGAAATCAACCATAATTAAACAAAAATTTGGGTGGTAGGTTAACAGAGACCCCCGATATCAGAGTGGTGGGTTAACAGAACTAAATTGCCATCGTGGTGAGTTTCTAGCAGGCATAAATGGGAAGCTAACGACACCTTAGCCGGATCTCTCGCGCTATTTTTTCAGAAGGTGCATGCAAATCAAGCACCAATCGTACGGAAATCAACTATAATTAAATAGAAATTTGGGTGGTAGGTTAACAGAGACCTCCGATATCATAGTGGTGGGTTAACAGAAACCAGGTGCCGTCGTGGTGAGTTTCTAGCAGGCATAAATGGGAAGCTAACGACACCTCAGCCGGATCTCTCGCGCTATTTTTTTCAGAAGTTGCATGCAACTCAAGCACCAATCGTACGGAAATCAACCATAATTAAATAAACATGTGGGTGGTAGGTTAACAGAGATCTCCGATATCAGAGTGGTGGGTTAACCGAAACCAAGTGCTATCGTGGTGAGTTTCTAGCAGGCATTAAGAGGAAGCTATTGACACCTTAGCCGCACCCCTTGCTTAAGTTTTCCACAAGTTGCATGCAAATCAAGCACCAATCGTACGGAAATCAACCATAATTAAACAAAAATTTGGGTGGTAGGTTAACAGAGACCCCCGATATCATAGTGGTGGGTTAACAGAAACCAAGTGCCATCGTGGTGAGTTTCTAGCAGGCATAAATGGGAAGCTAACGACACCTAAGCCGGATCTCTCGCGCTATTTTTTCAGAAGTTGCATGCAACTCAAGCACCAATCGTAAGGAAATCAACCATAATTAAATAGAAATTTGGGTGGTAGGTTAACAGAGACCTCCGTTATCATAGTGGTGGTTTAACAGAAACCAAGTGCCATCGTGGTGAGTTTCTAGCAGACATAAATGGGAAGCTAACGACACCTTAGCCGGATCTGTCGCGCTATTTTTTCAGAAGTTGAATGCAACTCAAGCACCAATCGTAAGGAAATCAACCATAATTAAACAAAAATTTGGGTGGTAGGTTAACAGAGACCCCCGATATCATAGTGGTGGGTTAACAGAAACCAAGTGCCATCGCGGTGAGTTTCTAGCAGGCATAAATGCGAAGCTAACGACACCTTAGCCGGATCTCTCGCGCTATTTTTTCAGAAGTTGCATGCAACTCAAGCACCAATCGTACGGAAATCAACCATAATTAAACAAAAATTTGGGAGGTAGGTTAACAGAGACCTCCGATATCACAGTAGTGGGTTAACCGATGCCAAATGCTATTGTGGTGAGTTTCTAGCAGGCATAAAGGGGAAGCGAACGACACCTTAGCCGGATCTCTCGCGCTATTTTTTCAGAAGTTTCATGTAACTCAAGCACCAATCGTACGGAAATCAACCATAATTAAACCAAAATTTGGGTGGTAGGTTAACAGAGACCCCCGATATCATAGTGGTGGGTTAACAGAAACCAAGTGCCATCGTGGTGTGTTCCTTGCAGGCCTAATGGGGAAGCTAACGACACCTCAGCCGGATCTCGCGCTATTTGTTCAGAAGTTGCATGTAAACCAAACACAAATAATGCGGAAATCAACTATAATTAAACAACAAATTGGGTGGTAGGTTAACAGAGACCTCCGATATCACAGTGGTGGGTTAACCGAAACCAAGTGCTATCGTGGTGAGTTTCTAGCAGGCATAAAGGGGAAGCTAACGACACCTTAGCCGGATCCCTCGCGCTATTTGTTCAGAAGTTGCATGCAAATCAATCACCAATCGTACGGAAATCAACCATAATTAAATAGAAATTTGGGTGGTAGGTTAACAGAGACCTCCGATATCATAGTGGTGGGTTAACAGAGACCAAGTGCCATCGTGGTGAGTTTCTAGCAGGCATAAATGGGAAGCTAACGACACCTTAGCCGGATCTCTCGCGCTATTTTTTCAGAAGTTGCATGCAACTCAAGCACCAATCGTAAGAAATCAACTATAATTAAAAAAAAATTGGGTGGTAGGTTAACAGAGACCTCCGTTATCATAGTGGTGGGTTAACAGAATCCAAGTGCCATCGCGGTGAGTTTCTAGCAGGCATAAATGGGAAGCTAACGACACCTTAGCCGGATCTCTCGCGCTATTTTCTCAGAAGTTGCATGCAACTCAAGCACCAGTCGTAAGGAAATCAACCATAATTAAACAAAAATTTGGGTGGTAGGTTAACAGAGACACCCGATATCATAGTGGTGGGTTAACAGAGACCAAGTGCCATCGTGGTGAGTTTCTAGTAGGCATAAATGGGAACCTAACGACACCTTAGCCGGATCTCTCGCGCGATTTTTTCAGAAGTTGCATGCAAACCAAACACCAATAGTAAGAAATCAACTATAATTAAAAAAAAAATTGGGTGGTAGGTTAACAGAGACCTCCGATATCACAGTGGTGGGTTAACAGAAACCAAGTGTCATCGTCGTGAGTTTCTAGCAGGCATTAAGGGGAAGCTATTGACACCTTAGCCACACCCCTTGCTTAAGTTTTCCACAAGTTGCATGCAAATCAAGCACCAATCGTACGGAGATCACCCATAATTAAACAAAAATTTGGGTGGTAGGTTAACAGAGACCTCCGATATCATAGTGGTGGGTTAACAGAGACCAAGTGCCATCGTGGTGAGTTTCTAGCAGGCATAAATGGGAAGCTAACGACACCTTAGCCGGATCTCTCGCGCTATTTTTTCAGAAGTTGCATGCAACTCAAGCACCAATCGTAAGAAATCAACTATAATTAAAAAAAAATTGGGTGGTAGGTTAACAGAGACCTCCGTTATCATAGTGGTGGGTTAACAGAATCCAAGTGCCATCGTGGTGAGTTTCTAGTAGGCATAAATGGGAAGCTAACGACACCTTAGCCGGATCTCTCGCGCTATTTTTTCAGAAGTTGCATGCAAACTAAACACCAATCGTAAGAAATCAACTCTAATTAAAAAAAAAAATTGGGTGGTAGGTTAACAGAGACTTCCGATATCACAGTGGTGGGTTAACAGAAACCAAGTGTCACCGTGGTGAGTTTCTAGCAGGCATTAAGGGGAAGCTATTGACACCTTAGCCGCACCCCTTGCTTAAGTTTTCCACAAGTTGCATGCAAATCAAGCACCAGTCGTACGGAAATCAACCATAATTAAACAAAAATTTGGATGGTAGGTTAACAGAGACCCCCGAAATCATAGTAGTGGGTTAACAGAAACCACGTGCTGTCATGGTAAGTTTCTAGCAGGCATAAAGGGGAAGCTAACGACACCTTAGCCGGATCTCTCGCGCTATTTTTTCAGAAGTTGCATGCAAATCAAGCAGCAATCGTACGGAAATCAACCATAATTAAATAGAAATCTGGGTGGTAGGTTAACAGAGACCTCCGATATCATAGTGGTGGGTTAACAGAAACCAAGTGCCATCATGGTGAGTTTCTGGCAGGCATAAATGGGAAGCTAACGACACCTTAGCCGGTTCTCTCGCGCTATTTTTTCAGAAGTTGCATGCAACTCAAGCACCAATCGTAAGGAAATCAACCATAATTAAACAAAAATTTGGGTGGTAGGTTAACAGAGACCCCCGATATCAGAGTGGTGGGTTAACAGAACCCAATTGCCATCGTGGTGAGTTTCTAGCAGGCATAAATGGGAAGCTAACGACACCTTAGCCGGATCTCTCGCGCTATTTTTTCAGAAGGTGCATGCAAATCAAGCACCAATCGTACGGAAATCAACTATAATTAAATAGAAATTTGGGTGGTAGGTTAACAGAGACCTCCGATATCATAGTGGTGGGTTAACAGAAACCAAGTGCCGTCGTGGTGAGTTTCTAGCAGGCATAAATGGGAAGCTAACGACACCTCAGCCGGATCTCTCGCGCTATTTTTTCAGAAGTTGCATGCAACTCAAGCACCAATCGTACGGAAATCAACCATAATTAAATAAACATGTGGGTGGTAGGTTAACAGAGATCTCCGATATCAGAGTGGTGGGTTAACCGAAACCAAGTGCTATCGTGGTGAGTTTCTAGCAGGCATTAAAAGGAAGCTATTGACACCTTAGCCGCACCCCTTGCTTAAGTTTTCCACAAGTTGCATGCAAATCAAGCACCAATCGTACGGAAATCAACCATAATTAAACAAAAATTTGGGTGGTAGGTTAACAGAGACCCCCGATATCATAGTGGTGGGTTAACAGAAACCAAGTGCCATCGTGGTGAGTTTCTAGCAGGCATAAATGGGAAGCTACCGACACCTAAGCCGGATCTCTCGCGCTATTTTTTCAGAAGTTGCATGCAACTCAAGCACCAATCGTAAGGAAATCAACCATAATTAAATAGAAATTTGGGTGTTAGGTTAACAGAGACCTCCGTTATCATAGTGGTGGGTTAACAGAAACCAAGTGCCATCGTGGTGAGTTTCTAGCAGACATAAATGGGAAGCTAACGACACCTTAGCCGGATCTCTCGCGCTATTTTTTCAGAAGTTGAATGCAACTCAAGCACCAAACGTAAGGAAATCAACCATAATTAAACAAAAATTTGGGTGGTAGGTTAACAGAGACCCCCAATATCATAGTGGTGGGTTAACAGAAACCAAGTGCCATCGCGGTGAGTTTCTAGCAGGCATTAAGGGGAAGCTATTGACACCTTAGCCGCACCCCTTGCTTAAGTTTTCCACAAGTTGCATGCAAATCAAGCACCAGTCGTACGGAAATCAACCATAATTAAACAAAAATTTGGATGGTAGGTTAACAGAGACCCCCGAAATCATAGTAGTGGGTTAACAGAAACCACGTGCTGTCATGGTAAGTTTCTAGCAGGCATAAAGGGGAAGCTAACGACACCTTAGCCGGATCTCTCGCGCTATTTTTTCAGAAGTTGCATGCAAATCAAGCAGCAATCGTACGGAAATCAACCATAATTAAATAGAAATCTGGGTGGTAGGTTAACAGAGACCTCCGATATCATAGTGGTGGGTTAACAGAAACCAAGTGCCATCATGGTGAGTTTCTAGCAGGCATAAATGGGAAGCTAACGACACCTTAGCCGGATCTCTCGCGCTATTTTCTCAGAAGTTGCATGCAACTCAAGCACCAGTCGTAAGGAAATCAACCATAATTAAACAAAAATTTGGGTGGTAGGTTAACAGAGACACCCGATATCATAGTGGTGGGTTAACAGAGACCAAGTGCCATCGTGGTGAGTTTCTAGTAGGCATAAATGGGAACCTAACGACACCTTAGCCGGATCTCTCGCGCTATTTTTTCAGAAGTTGCATGCAAACCAAACACCAATAGTAAGAAATCAACTATAATTAAAAAAAAAATTGGGTGGTAGGTTAACAGAGACCTCCGATATCACAGTGGTGGGTTAACAGAAACCAAGTGTCATCGTCGTGAGTTTCTAGCAGGCATTAAGGGGAAGCTATTGACACCTTAGCCACACCCCTTGCTTAAGTTTTCCACAAGTTGCATGCAAATCAAGCACCAATCGTACGGAGATCACCCATAATTAAACAAAAATTTGGGTGGTAGGTTAACAGAGACCTCCGATATCACAGTGGTGGGTTAACAGAAACCACGTGCTGTCATGGTGAGTTTCTAGCAGGCATAAAGGGGAAGCTAACGAAACCTTAGCCGGATCTCTCGCGCTATTTTTTCAGAAGTTGCATGCAAATCAAGCAGCAATCGTACGGAAATCAACCATAATTAAATAGAAATTTGGGTGGTAGGTTAACAGAGACCTCCGATATCATAGTGGTGGGTTAACAGAAACCAAGTGCCATCATGGTGAGTTTCTAGCAGGCATAAATGGGAAGCTAACGACACCTTAGCCGGATCTCTCGCGCTATTTTTTCAAAAGTTGCATGCAACTCAAGCACCAATCGTACGGAAATGAACCATAATTTAACAAAAATTTGGGTGGTAGGTTAACAGAGACCCCCGAAATCATAGTAGTGGGTTAACAGAAACCACGTGCTGTCATGGTAAGTTTCTAGCAGGCATAAAGGGGAAGCTAACGACACCTTAGACGGATCTCTCGCGCTATTTTTTCAGAAGTTGCATGCAACTCAAGCACCAATCGTACGAAAATCAACCATAATTAAACAGAAATTTGGGTGGTAGGTTAACAGAGACCTCCGATATCATAGTGGTGGGTTAACAGAAACCAAGTGCCATCGTGGTGAGTTTCTAGCAGGCATAAATTTGAAGCTAACGACACCTTACCCGGATCTCTCGCGCTTTTTTTCAGAAGTTGCATGCAAATCAAGCACCAATCGTACAGAAATCAACCATAATTAAACAAAAATTTGGGTGGTAGGTTAACAGAGACCTCCGATATCACAGTGGTGGGCTAACAGAAACCAAGGGCCATCGTGGTGAGTTTCTAGCAGGCATAAATGGGAAGCTAACAACACCTTAGCCGGATCTCTCGCGCTATTTTTTCAGAAGTTGCATGCAACTCAAGCACCAATCGTAAGGAAATCAACCATAATTTAACAAAAATGTGGGTGGTAGGTTAACAGAGACCCCGATATCATAATGGTGGGTTAACAGAAACCAAGTGCCATCGTGGTGAGTTTCTAGTAGGCATAAATGGGAAGCTAACGACACCTTAGCCGGATCTCTCGCGCTATTTTTTCAGAAGTTGCATGCAAACTAAACACCAATCGTAAGAAATCAACTCTAATTAAAAAAAAAAATTGGGTGGTAGGTTAACAGAGACTTCCGATATCACAGTGGTGGGTTAACAGAAACCAAGTGTCACCGTGGTGAGTTTCTAGCAGGCATTAAGGGGAAGCTATTGACACCTTAGCCGCACCCCTTGCTTAAGTTTTCCACAAGTTGCATGCAAATCAAGCACCAGTCGTACGGAAATCAACCATAATTAAACAAAAATTTGGATGGTAGGTTAACAGAGACCCCCGAAATCATAGTAGTGGGTTAACAGAAACCACGTGCTGTCATGGTAAGTTTCTAGCAGGCATAAAGGGGAAGCTAACGACACCTTAGCCGGATCTCTCGCGCTATTTTTTCAGAAGTTGCATGCAAATCAAGCAGCAATCGTACGGAAATCAACCATAATTAAATAGAAATCTGGGTGGTAGGTTAACAGAGACCTCCGATATCATAGTGGTGGGTTAACAGAAACCAAGTGCCATCATGGTGAGTTTCTGGCAGGCATAAATGGGAAGCTAACGACACCTTAGCCGGTTCTCTCGCGCTATTTTTTCAGAAGTTGCATGCAACTCAAGCACCAATCGTAAGGAAATCAACCATAATTAAACAAAAATTTGGGTGGTAGGTTAACAGAGACCCCCGATATCAGAGTGGTGGGTTAACAGAACCCAATTGCCATCGTGGTGAGTTTCTAGCAGGCATAAATGGGAAGCTAACGACACCTTAGCCGGATCTCTCGCGCTATTTTTTCAGAAGGTGCATGCAAATCAAGCACCAATCGTACGGAAATCAACTATAATTAAATAGAAATTTGGGTGGTAGGTTAACAGAGACCTCCGATATCATAGTGGTGGGTTAACAGAAACCAAGTGCCGTCGTGGTGAGTTTCTAGCAGGCATAAATGGGAAGCTAACGACACCTCAGCCGGATCTCTCGCGCTATTTTTTCAGAAGTTGCATGCAACTCAAGCACCAATCGTACGGAAATCAACCATAATTAAATAAACATGTGGGTGGTAGGTTAACAGAGATCTCCGATATCAGAGTGGTGGGTTAACCGAAACCAAGTGCTATCGTGGTGAGTTTCTAGCAGGCATTAAGAGGAAGCTATTGACACCTTAGCCGCACCCCTTGCTTAAGTTTTCCACAAGTTGCATGCAAATCAAGCACCAATCGTACGGAAATCAACCATAATTAAACAAAAATTTGGGTGGTAGGTTAACAGAGACCCCCGATATCATAGTGGTGGGTTAACAGAAACCAAGTGCCATCGTGGTGAGTTTCTAGCAGGCATAAATGGGAAGCTACCGACACCTAAGCCGGATCTCTCGCGCTATTTTTTCAGAAGTTGCATGCAACTCAAGCACCAATCGTAAGGAAATCAACCATAATTAAATAGAAATTTGGGTGGTAGGTTAACAGAGACCTCCGTTATCATAGTGGTGGGTTAACAGAAACCAAGTGCCATCGTGGTGAGTTTCTAGCAGACATAAATGGGAAGCTAACGACACCTTAGCCGGATCTCTCGCGCTATTTTTTCAGAAGTTGAATGCAACTCAAGCACCAAACGTAAGGAAATCAACCATAATTAAACAAAAATTTGGGTGGTAGGTTAACAGAGACCCCCAATATCATAGTGGTGGGTTAACAGAAACCAAGTGCCATCGCGGTGAGTTTCTAGCAGGCATAAATGCGAAGCTAACGACACCTTAGCCGGATCTCTCGCGCTATTTTTTCAGAAGTTGCATGCAACTCAAGCACCAATCGTACGGAAATCAACCATAATTAAACAAAAATTTGGGAGGTAGGTTAACAGAGACCTCCGATATCACAGTAGTGGGTTAACCGATGCCAAATGCTATTGTGGTGAGTTTCTAGCAGGCATAAAGGGGAAGCGAACGACACCTTAGCCGGATCTCTCGCGCTATTTTTTCAGAAGTTTCATGTAACTCAAGCACCATAATTAAATAGAAATTTGGGTGGTAGGTTAACAGAGACCTCCGATATCATAGTGGTGGGTTAACAGAGACCAAGTGCCATCGTGGTGAGTTTCTAGCAGGCATAAATGCGAAGCTAACGACACCTTAGCCGGATCTCTCGCGCTATTTTTTCAGAAGTTGCATGCAACTCAAGCACCAATCGTACGGAAATCAACCATAATTAAACAAAAATTTGGGAGGTAGGTTAACAGAGACCTCCGATATCACAGTAGTGGGTTAACCGATGCCAAATGCTATTGTGGTGAGTTTCTAGCAGGCATAAAGGGGAAGCGAACGACACCTTAGCCGGATCTCTCGCGCTATTTTTTCAGAAGTTTCATGTAACTCAAGCACCATAATTAAATAGAAATTTGGGTGGTAGGTTAACAGAGACCTCCGATATCATAGTGGTGGGTTAACAGAGACCAAGTGCCATCGTGGTGAGTTTCTAGCAGGCATAAATGGGAAGCTAACGACACCTTAGCCGGATCTCTCGCGCTATTTTTTCAGAAGTTGCATGCAAACCAAACACCAATCGTAAGAAATCAACTCTAATTAAAAAAAAAAAAATTGGGTGGTAGGTTAACAGAGACCTCCGATATCACAGTGGTGGGTTAACAGAAACCAAGTGTCATCGTGGTGAGTTTCTAGCAGGCATTAAGGGGAAGCTATTGACACCTTAGCCGTACCCCTTGCTTAAGTTTTCTCGCGCTATTTTTTCAGAAGTTGCATGCAACTCAAGCACCAATCGTACGGAAATCAACCATAATTAAACAAAAATTTGGGAGGTAGGTTAACAGAGACCTCCGATATCACAGTAGTGGGTTAACCGATGCCAAATGCTATTGTGGTGAGTTTCTAGCAGGCATAAAGGGGAAGCGAACGACACCTTAGCCGGATCTCTCGCGCTATTTTTTCAGAAGTTTCATGTAACTCAAGCACCAATCGTACGGAAATCAACCATAATTAAACAAAAATTTGGGTGGTAGGTTAACAGAGACCCCCGATATCATAGTGGTGGGTTAACAGAAACCAAGTGCCATCGTGGTGTGTTCCGTGCAGGCCTAATGGGGAAGCTAACGACACCTCAGCCGGATCTCGCGCTATTTGTTCAGAAGTTGCATGTAAACCAAACACAAATAATGCGGAAATCAACTATAATTAAACAACAAATTGGGTGGTAGGTTAACAGAGACCTCCGCTATCACAGTGGTGGGTTAACCGAAACCAAGTGCTATCGTGGTGAGTTTCTAGCAGGCATTAAGGGGAAGCTAACGACACCTTAGCCGGATCTCTCGCGCTATTTGTTCAGAAGTTGCATGCAAATCAATCACCAATCGTACGGAAATCAACCATAATTAAATAGAAATTTGGGTGGTAGGTTAACAGAGACCTCCGATATCATAGTGGTGGGTTAACAGAGACCAAGTGCCATCGTGGTGAGTTTCTAGCAGGCATAAATGGGAAGCTAACGACACCTCAGCCGGATCTCTCGCGCTATTTTTTCAGAAGTTGCATGCAACTCAAGCACCAATCGTAAGGAAATCAACCATAGTTAAACAAAAATTTGGGTGGTAGGTTAACAGAGACCTCCGATATCATAGTGGTGGGTTAACAGAACCCAAGTGCTATCATGGTGAGTTTCTAGCAGGCATAAATTTGAAGCTAACGACACCTTAGCCGGATCTCTCGCGCTATTTTTTCAGAAGTTGCATGCAAATCAAGCAGCAATCGTGCTGAAATCAACCATAATTAATTAGAAATTTGGGTGGTAGGTTAACAGAGACCTCCGATATCATAGTGGTGGGTTAACAGAGACCAAGTGCCATCATGGTGAGTTTCTGGCAGGCATAAAGGGGAAGCTAACGACACCTTAGCCGGATCTCTCGCGCTATTTTTTCAGAAGGTGTATGCAACTCAAGCACCAGTCGTAAGGAAATCAACCATAATTAAACAAAAATTTGGGTGGTAGGTTAACAGAGACCCCCGATATCATAGTGGTGGGTTAACAGAAACCAATTGCCATCATGGTGAGTTTCTAGCAGGCATAAATGGGAAGCTAACGACACCTTAGCAAGATCTCTCGCGCTATTTTTTCAGAAGTTGCATGCAACTCAAGCACCAATCGTAAGGAAATCAACCATAATTAAATAGAAATTTGGGTGGTAGGTTAACAGAGACCTCCGATATCATAGTGGTGGGTTACCACAAACCAAGTGCCATCGTGGTGAGTTTCTAGCAGGCATAAATAGGAAGCTAACGACACCTTAGCCGGATCTCTCGCGCTATTTGTTCAGAAGTTGCATGCAACTCAAGCACCAATCGTAAGGAAATCAACCATAATTTAACAAAAATTTGGGTGGTAGGTTAACAGAGACCCCGATATCATAATGGTGGGTTAACAGAAACCAAGTGCCATCGTGGTGAGTTTATAGTAGGCATAAATGGGAACCTAACGACACCTTAGCCGGATCTCTCGCGCTATTTTTCAGAAGTTGCATGCAAACCAAACACCAATCGTAAGAAATCAACTCTAATTAAAAAAAAAAAAATTGGGTGGTAGGTTAACAGAGACCTCCGATATCACAGTGGTGGGTTAACAGAAACCAAGTGTCATCGTGGTGAGTTTCTAGCAGGCACTAAAAGGAAGCTATTGACACCTTAGCCGTACCCCTTGCTTAAGTTTTCTCGCGCTATTTTTTCAGAAGTTGCTTGCAACTCAAGCACCAATCGTAAGGAAATCAACCATAATTAAACAAAAATTTGGGTGGTAGGTTAACAGAGACACCCGATATCATAGTGGTGGGTTAACAGAAACCAAGTGATATCGTGGTGAGTTTCTAGCAGGCATTAAGATGAAGCTAGTGACACCTTAGCCGCACCCCTTGCTTAAGTTTTTCACAAGTTGCATGCAAATCAAGCACCAATCGTACGAAAATCAACCATAATTAAACAAAAATTTGGGTGGTAGGTTAACAGAGACCTCCGATATCACAGTGGTGGGTTAACAGAAACCAAGTGCC
This sequence comes from Anomoia purmunda, assembly GCA_951828415.1. Taxonomy (NCBI): domain Eukaryota; kingdom Metazoa; phylum Arthropoda; class Insecta; order Diptera; family Tephritidae; genus Anomoia; species Anomoia purmunda. Next base: position 83,584,993 of record OX639997.1, on the reverse strand, counting down.
ATCGTGGTGAGTTTCTAGCAGGCATTAAGGGGAAGCTATTGACACCTTAGCCGGATCTGTCGCGCTATTTTTTCAGAAGTTGCATGCAAACCAAACACCAATCGTAAGAAATCAACTATAATTAAAAAAAAAATTGGGTGGTAGGTTAACAGAGACCTCCGTTATCATAGTGGTGGGTTAACAGAAACCAAGTGCCATCGTGGTGAGTTTCTAGCAGGCATAAATGGGAAGCTAACGACACCTTAGCCGGATCTGTCGCGCTATTTTTTCAGAAGTTGCATGCAACTCAAGCACCAATCGTAAGGAAATCAACCATAATTAAACAAAAATTTGGGTGGTAGGTTAACAGAGACCCCCGATATCATAGTGGTGGGTTAACAGAAACCAAGTGCCATCGCGGTGAGTTTCTAGCAGGCATAAATGGAAAGCTAACGACACCTTAGCCGGATCTGTCGCGCTATTTTTTCAGAAGTTGCATGCAACTCAAGCACCAATCGTAAGGAAATCAACCATAATTAAACAAAAATTTGGGTGGTAGGTTAACAGAGACCCCCGATATCATAGTGGTGGGTTAACAGAAACCAAGTGCCATCGCGGTGAGTTTCTAGCAGGCATAAATGCGAAGCTAACGACACCCTAGCCGGATCTCTCGCGCTATTTTTTCAGAAGTTGCATGCAACTCAAGCACCAATCGTACGGAAATCAACCATAATTAAACAAAAATTTGGGAGGTAGGTTAACAGAGACCTCCGATATCACAGTAGTGGGTTAACCGATGCCAAGTGCTATTGTGGTGAGTTTCTAGCAGGCATAAAGGGGAAGCGAACGACACCTTAGCCGGATCTCTCGCGCTATTTTTTCAGAAGTTGCATGCAACTCAAGCACCAATCGTACGCAAATCAACCATAATTAAACAGAAATTTGGGTGGTAGGTTAACAGAGACCCCCGATATCATAGTGGTGGGTTAACAGAAACCAAGTACCATCGTGGTGAGTTTCTAGCAGGCATACATTTGAAGCTAACGACACCTTACCCGGATCTCTCGCGCTATTTTTTCAGAAGTTGCATGCAAATCAAGCACCAATCGTACGGAAATCAACCATAATTAAACAGAAATTTAGGTGGTAGGTTAACAGAGACCTCCGATATCATAGTGGTGGGTTAACAGAAACCAAGTGCCATCACGGTGAGTTTCTAGCAGGCATAAATGGGAAGCTAACGACACCTTAGCCGGATCTCTCGCGCTATTTTTTCAGAAGTTGCATGCAACTCAAGCACTAATTGTACGGAAATCAACCATAATTAAACAGAAATTTGGGTGGTAGGTTAACAGAGACTTCCGGTATCATAGCGGTGGGTTACCAGAAACCAAGTGCCATCGTGGTGAGTTTCTAGCAGGCATAAATAGGAAGCTAACGACACCTAAGCCGGATCTCTCGCGCTCTTTTTTCAGAAGTTGCATGCAACTCAAGCACCAATCGTAAGGAAATCAACCATAATTAAACAAAAATTTGGGTGGTAGGTTAACAGAGACCCCCGATATCATAGTGGTGGGTTAACAGAAACCAAGTGACATCGTGGTGAGTTTCTAGCAGGCATTAAGGGGAAGCTATTGACACCTTAGCCGCACCCCTTGCTTAAGTTTTTCACAAGTTGCATGCAAATCAAGCACCAATCGTACGGAAATCAACCATAATTAAACAAAAATTTGGGTGGTAGGTTAACAGAGACCTCCGATATCACAGTGGTAGGTTAACCGAAACCAAGTGCTATCGTGGTGAGTTTCTAGCAGGCATAAAGGGGAAGCTAACGACACCTTAGCCGGATCTCTCGCGCTATAGTTTCAGAAGTTGCAAGCAACTCAAGCACCAATCGTACGGAAATCAACCATAATTAAACAAAAATTTGGGTGATAGGTTAACAGAGACCTCCGATATCACAGTGGTGGGTTAACCGAAACCACGTGCTATCATGGTGGGTTTCTAGCAGGCATAAAGGGGACGCTAACGACACCTTAGCCGGATCTCTCGCGCTATTTTTTCAGAAGTTGCATGCAACTCAAGCACCAAACGTAAGGAAATCAACCATAATTAAATAGAAATTTGGTTGGTAGGTTAACAGAGACCTCCGATATCATAGTGGTGGGTTACCAGAACCAAGTGCCATCGTGGTGAGTTTCTAGCAAGCATAAATAGGAAGCTAACGACACCTTAGCCGGATCTCTCGCGCTATTTGTTCAGAAGTTGCATGCAACTCAAGCACCAATCGTAAGGAAATCAACCATAATTTAACAAAAATTTGGGTGGTAGGTTAACAGAGACCCCGATATCATAATGGTGGGTTAACAGAAACCAAGTGCCATCGTGGTGAGTTTCTAGTAGGCATAAATGGGAAGCTAACGACACCTTAGCCGGATCTCTCGCGCTATTTTTTCAGAAGTTGCATGCAAACCAAACACCAATCGTAAGAAATCAACTCTAATTTAAAAAAAAAATTGGGTGGTAGGTTAACAGAGACCTCCGATATCACAGTGGTGGGTTAACAGAAACCAAGTGTCATCGTGGTGAGTTTCTAGCAGGCATTAAGGGGAAGCTATTGACACCTTAGCCGCACCCCTTGCTTAAGTTTTCTCGCGCTATTTTTTCAGAAGTTGCATGCAACTCAAGCACCAATCGTAAGGAAATCAACCATAATTAAACAAAAATTTGGGTGGTAGGTTAACAGAGACACCCGATATCATAGGGGTGGGTTAACAGAAACCAAGTGATATCGTGGTGAGTTTCTAGCAGGCATTAAGATGAAGCTAGTGACACCTTAGCCGCACCCCTTGCTTAAGTTTTTCACAAGTTGCATGCAAATCAAGCACCAATCGTACGGAAATCAACCATAATTAAACACAAATTTGGGTGGTAGGTTAACAGAGACCTCCGATATCACAGTGGTGGGTTAACAGAAACCAAGTGCCATCATGGTGAGTTTCTAGCAGGCATTAAGGGGAAGCTAACGACACCTTAGCCGGATCTCTCGCGCTATTTTTTCAGAAGTTACATGCAACTCAAGCACCAATCGTAAGGAAATAAACCATAATTAAACACAAATTTGGGTGGTAGGTTAACAGAGACCCCCGATATCGTAGTGGTGGGTTAACAGAAACCAAGTGTCATCGTGGTGAGTTTCTAGCAGGCATAAATGGGAAGCTAACGACACCTTAGCCGGATCTCTCGCGCTATTTTTTCAGAAGTTGCATGCAACTCAAGCACCAATCGTACGGAAATCAACCATAATTAAACAAAAATTTGGGTAGTAGGTTAACAGAGACACCCGATATAATAGTGGTGGGTTAACAGAAACCAAGTGCCATCGTGGTGAGTTTCTAGCAGGCATAAATGGGAAGCGAACGACACCTTAGCCGGATCTCTCGCGCTATTTTTTCAGAAATTGCATGCAACTCAAGCACCAGTCGTAAGGAAATCAACCATAATTAAACAAAAATTTGGGTGGTAGGTTAACAGAGACCTACGATATCATAATGGTGGGTTAACAGAAACCAAGTGCCATCGTGGTGACTTTCTAGCAGGCATAAATGGGAAGCTAAGGACACCTTAGCCGAATCTCGCGCTATTTTTTCAGAAGTTGCATGCAACTCAAGCACCAATCGTAAGGAAATCAACCATAATTAAACAAAAATTTGGGTGGTAGGTTAACAGAGACCCCCGATATCATAGTGGTGGGTTAACAGAAACCACTTGCCATCGTGGTGAGTTTCTAGCAGGCATAAATGGGAACCTAACGACACCTTAGCCGGATCTCTCGCGCTATTTTTCAGAAGTTGCATGCAAACCAAACACCAATCGTAAGAAATCAACTCTAATTAAAAAAAAAAAAATTGGGTGGTAGGTTAACAGAGACCTCCGATATCACAGTGGTGGGTTAACAGAAACCAAGTGTCATCGTGGTGAGTTTCTAGCAGGCATTAAAAGGAAGCTATTGACACCTTAGCCGTACCCCTTGCTTAAGTTTTCTCGCGCTATTTTTTCAGAAGTTGCTTGCAACTCAAGCACCAATCGTAAGGAAATCAACCATAATTAAACAAAAATTTGGGTGGTAGGTTAACAGAGACACCCGATATCATAGTGGTGGGTTAACAGAAACCAAGTGATATCGTGGTGAGTTTCTAGCAGGCATTAAGATGAAGCTAGTGACACCTTAGCCGCACCCCTTGCTTAAGTTTTTCACAAGTTGCATGCAAATCAAGCACCAATCGTACGAAAATCAACCATAATTAAACAAAAATTTGGGTGGTAGGTTAACAGAGACCTCCGATATCACAGTGGTGGGTTAACAGAAACCAAGTGCCATCGTGGTGAGTTTCTAGCAGGCATTAAGGGGAAGCTATTGACACCTTAGCCGGATCTGTCGCGCTATTTTTTCAGAAGTTGCATGCAAACCAAACACCAATCGTAAGAAATCAACTATAATTAAAAAAAAATTGGGTGGTAGGTTAACAGAGACCTCCGTTATCATAGTGGTGGGTTAACAGAAACCAAGTGCCATCGTGGTGAGTTTCTAGCAGGCATAAATGGGAAGCTAACGACACCTTAGCCGGATCTGTCGCGCTATTTTTTCAGAAGTTGCATGCAACTCAAGCACCAATCGTAAGGAAATCAACCATAATTAAACAAAAATTTGGGTGGTAGGTTAACAGAGACCCCCGATATCATAGTGGTGGGTTAACAGAAACCAAGTGCCATCGCGGTGAGTTTCTAGCAGGCATAAATGGAAAGCTAACGACACCTTAGCCGGATCTGTCGCGCTATTTTTTCAGAAGTTGCATGCAACTCAAGCACCAATCGTAAGGAAATCAACCATAATTAAACAAAAATTTGGGTGGTAGGTTAACAGAGACCCCCGATATCATAGTGGTGGGTTAACAGAAACCAAGTGCCATCGCGGCGAGTTTCTAGCAGGCATAAATGCGAAGCTAACGACACCCTAGCCGGATCTCTCGCGCTATTTTTTCAGAAGTTGCATGCAACTCAAGCACCAATCGTACGGAAATCAACCATAATTAAACAAAAATTTGGGAGGTAGGTTAACAGAGACCTCCGATATCACAGTAGTGGGTTAACCGATGCCAAGTGCTATTGTGGTGAGTTTCTAGCAGGCATAAAGGGGAAGCGAACGACACCTTAGCCGGATCTCTCGCGCTATTTTTTCAGAAGTTGCATGCAACTCAAGCACCAATCGTACGCAAATCAACCATAATTAAACAGAAATTTGGGTGGTAGGTTAACAGAGACCCCCGATATCATAGTGGTGGGTTAACAGAAACCAAGTACCATCGTGGTGAGTTTCTAGCAGGCATACATTTGAAGCTAACGACACCTTACCCGGATCTCTAGCGCTATTTTTTCAGAAGTTGCATGCAAATCAAGCACCAATCGTACGGAAATCAACCATAATTAAACAGAAATTTAGGTGGTAGGTTAACAGAGACCTCCGATATCATAGTGGTGGGTTAACAGAAACCAAGTGCCATCATGGTGAGTTTCTAGCAGGCATAAATGGGAAGCTAACGACACCTTAGCCGGATCTCTCGCGCTATTTTTTCAGAAGTTGCATGCAACTCAAGCACTAATTGTACGGAAATCAACCATAATTAAACAGAAATTTGGGTGGTAGGTTAACAGAGACTTCCGGTATCATAGCGGTGGGTTACCAGAAACCAAGTGCCATCGTGGTGAGTTTCTAGCAGGCATAAATAGGAAGCTAACGACACCTAAGCCGGATCTCTCGCGCTCTTTTTTCAGAAGTTGCATGCAACTCAAGCACCAATCGTAAGGAAATCAACCATAATTAAACAAAAATTTGGGTGGTAGGTTAACAGAGACCCCCGATATCATAGTGGTGGGTTAACAGAAACCAAGTGACATCGTGGTGAGTTTCTAGCAGGCATTAAGGGGAAGCTATTGACACCTTAGCCGCACCCCTTGCTTAAGTTTTTCACAAGTTGCATGCAAATCAAGCACCAATCGTACGGAAATCAACCATAATTAAACAAAAATTTGGGTGGTAGGTTAACAGAGACCTCCGATATCACAGTGGTAGGTTAACCGAAACCAAGTGCTATCGTGGTGAGTTTCTAGCAGGCATAAAGGGGAAGCTAACGACACCTTAGCCGGATCTCTCGCGCTATAGTTTCAGAAGTTGCAAGCAACTCAAGCACCAATCGTACGGAAATCAACCATAATTAAACAAAAATTTGGGTGATAGGTTAACAGAGACCTCCGATATCACAGTGGTGGGTTAACCGAAACCACGTGCTATCATGGTGGGTTTCTAGCAGGCATAAAGGGGACGCTAACGACACCTTAGCCGGATCTCTCGCGCTATTTTTTCAGAAGTTGCATGCAACTCAAGCACCAAACGTAAGGAAATCAACCATAATTAAATAGAAATTTGGTTGGTAGGTTAACAGAGACCTCCGATATCATAGTGGTGGGTTACCAGAACCAAGTGCCATCGTAGTGAGTTTCTAGCAAGCATAAATAGGAAGCTAACGACACCTTAGCCGGATCTCTCGCGCTATTTGTTCAGAAGTTGCATGCAACTCAAGCACCAATCGTAAGGAAATCAACCATAATTTAACAAAAATTTGGGTGGTAGGTTAACAGAGACCCCGATATCATAATGGTGGGTTAACAGAAACCAAGTGCCATCGTGGTGAGTTTCTAGTAGGCATAAATGGGAAGCTAACGACACCTTAGCCGGATCTCTCGCGCTATTTTTTCAGAAGTTGCATGCAAACCAAACACCAATCGTAAGAAATCAACTCTAATTTAAAAAAAAAATTGGGTGGTAGGTTAACAGAGACCTCCGATATCACAGTGGTGGGTTAACAGAAACCAAGTGTCATCGTGGTGAGTTTCTAGCAGGCATTAAGGGGAAGCTATTGACACCTTAGCCGCACCCCTTGCTTAAGTTTTCTCGCGCTATTTTTTCAGAAGTTGCATGCAACTCAAGCACCAATCGTAAGGAAATCAACCATAATTAAACAAAAATTTGGGTGGTAGGTTAACAGAGACACCCGATATCATAGGGGTGGGTTAACAGAAACCAAGTGATATCGTGGTGAGTTTCTAGCAGGCATTAAGATGAAGCTAGTGACACCTTAGCCGCACCCCTTGCTTAAGTTTTTCACAAGTTGCATGCAAATCAAGCACCAATCGTACGGAAATCAACCATAATTAAACACAAATTTGGGTGGTAGGTTAACAGAGACCTCCGATATCACAGTGGTGGGTTAACAGAAACCAAGTGCTATCATGGTGAGTTTCTAGCAGGCATTAAGGGGAAGCTATTGACACCTTAGCCGCACCCCTTGCTTAAGTTTTCCACAAGTTGCATGCAAATCAAGCACCAATCGTACGGAAATCAACCATAATTAAACAAAAATTTGGGTGGTAGGTTAACAGAGACCTCCGATATCATAGTGGTGGGTTACCAGAAACCAAGTGTCATCATGGTGAGTTTCTAGCAGGCATAAATGGGAAGCTAACGACACCTTAGCCGGATCTCTCGCGCTATTTTTTCAGAAGTTACATGCAACTCAAGCACCAATCGTAAGGAAATAAACCATAATTAAACACAAATTTGGGTGGTAGGTTAACAGAGACCCCCGATATCGTAGTGGTGGGTTAACAGAAACCAAGTTTCATCGTGGTGAGTTTCTAGCAGGCATAAATGGGAAGCTAACGACACCTTAGCCGGATCTCTCGCGCTATTTTTTCAGAAGTTGCATGCAACTCAAGCACCAATCGTACGGAAATCAACCATAATTAAACAAAAATTTGGGTAGTAGGTTAACAGAGACACCCGATATAATAGTGGTGGGTTAACAGAAACCAAGTGCCATCGTGGTGAGTTTCTAGCAGGCATAAATGGGAAGCGAACGACACCTTAGCCGGATCTCTCGCGCTATTTTTTCAGAAATTGCATGCAACTCAAGCACCAGTCGTAAGGAAATCAACCATAATTAAACAAAAATTTGGGTGGTAGGTTAACAGAGACCTACGATATCATAATGGTGGGTTAACAGAAACCAAGTGCCATCGTGGTGACTTTCTAGCAGGCATAAATGGGAAGCTAAGGACACCTTAGCCGAATCTCGCGCTATTTTTTCAGAAGTTGCATGCAACTCAAGCTCCAATCGTAAGGAAATCAACCATAATTAAACAAAAATTTGGGTGGTAGGTTAACAGAGACCCCCGATATCATAGTGGTGGGTTAACAGAAACCACTTGCCATCGTGGTGAGTTTCTAGCAGGCATAAATGGGAAGCTAACGACACCTTAGCCGGATCTCTCGCGCTATTTTTTCAGAAGTTGCATGCAACTCAAGCACCAATCGTAAGGAAATCAACCATAATTAAACAAAAATTTGGGTGGTAGGTTAACAGAGACCCCCGATATCATAGTGGTGGGTTAACAGAAACCAAGTGACATCGTGGTGAGTTTCTAGCAGGCATTAAGGGGAAGCTATTGACACCTTAGCCGCACCCCTTGCTTAAGTTTTTCACAAGTTGCATGCAAATCAAGCACCAATCGTACGGAAATCAACCATAATTAAACAGAAATTTAGGTGGTAGGTTAACAGAGACCTCCGATATCATAGTGGTGGGTTAACAGAAACCAAGTGCCATCATGGTGAGTTTCTAGCAGGCATAAATGGGAAGCTAACGACACCTTAGCCGGATCTCTCGCGCTATTTTTTCAGAAGTTGCATGCTACTCAAGCACTAATTGTACGGAAATCAACCATAATTAAACAGAAATTTGGGTGGTAGGTTAACAGAGACTTCCGGTATCATAGCGGTGGGTTACCAGAAACCAAGTGCCATCGTGGTGAGTTTCTAGCAGGCATAAATAGGAAGCTAACGACACCTAAGCCGGATCTCTCGCGCTCTTTTTTCAGAAGTTGCATGCAACTCAAGCACCAATCGTAAGGAAATCAACCATAATTAAACAAAAATTTGGGTGGTAGGTTAACAGAGACCCCCGATATCATAGTGGTGGGTTAACAGAAACCAAGTGACATCGTGGTGAGTTTCTAGCAGGCATTAAGGGGAAGCTATTGACACCTTAGCCGCACCCCTTGCTTAAGTTTTTCACAAGTTGCATGCAAATCAAGCACCAATCGTACGGAAATCAACCATAATTAAACAAAAATTTGGGTGGTAGGTTAACAGAGACCTCCGATATCACAGTGGTAGGTTAACCGAAACCAAGTGCTATCGTGGTGAGTTTCTAGCAGGCATAAAGGGGAAGCTAACGACACCTTAGCAGGATCTCTCGCGCTATAGTTTCAGAAGTTGCAAGCAACTCAAGCACCAATCGTACGGAAATCAACCATAATTAAACAAAAATTTGGGTGATAGGTTAACAGAGACCTCCGATATCACAGTGGTGGGTTAACCGAAACCACGTGCTATCATGGTGGGTTTCTAGCAGGCATAAAGGGGACGCTAACGACACCTTAGCCGGATCTCTCGCGCTATTTTTTCAGAAGTTGCATGCAACTCAAGCACCAAACGTAAGGAAATCAACCATAATTAAATAGAAATTTGGTTGGTAGGTTAACAGAGACCGCCGATATCATAGTGGTGGGTTACCAGAACCAAGTGCCATCGTGGTGAGTTTCTAGCAAGCATAAATAGGAAGCTAACGACACCTTAGCCGGATCTCTCGCGCTATTTGTTCAGAAGTTGCATGCAACTCAAGCACCAATCGTAAGGAAATCAACCATAATTTAACAAAAATTTGGGTGGTAGGTTAACAGAGACCCCGATATCATAATGGTGGGTTAACAGAAACCAAGTGACATCGTGGTGAGTTTCTAGCAGGCATTAAGGGGAAGCTATTGACACCTTAGCCGCACCCCTTGCTTAAGTTTTTCACAAGTTGCATGCAAATCAAGCACCAATCGTACGGAAATCAACCATAATTAAACAGAAATTTAGGTGGTAGGTTAACAGAGACCTCCGATATCATAGGGGTGGGTTAACAGAAACCAAGTGCCATCATGGTGAGTTTCTAGCAGGCATAAATGGGAAGCTAACGACACCTTAGCCGGATCTCTCGCGCTATTTTTTCAGAAGTTGCATGCTACTCAAGCACTAATTGTACGGAAATCAACCATAATTAAACAGAAATTTGGGTGGTAGGTTAACAGAGACTTCCGGTATCATAGCGGTGGGTTACCAGAAACCAAGTGCCATCGTGGTGAGTTTCTAGCAGGCATAAATAGGAAGCTAACGACACCTAAGCCGGATCTCTCGCGCTCTTTTTTCAGAAGTTGCATGCAACTCAAGCACCAATCGTAAGGAAATCAACCATAATTAAACAAAAATTTGGGTGGTAGGTTAACAGAGACCCCCGATATCATAGTGGTGGGTTAACAGAAACCAAGTGACATCGTGGTGAGTTTCTAGCAGGCATTAAGGGGAAGCTATTGACACCTTAGCCGCACCCCTTGCTTAAGTTTTTCACAAGTTGCATGCAAATCAAGCACCAATCGTACGGAAATCAACCATAATTAAACAAAAATTTGGGTGGTAGGTTAACAGAGACCTCCGATATCACAGTGGTAGGTTAACCGAAACCAAGTGCTATCGTGGTGAGTTTCTAGCAGGCATAAAGGGGAAGCTAACGACACCTTAGCCGGATCTCTCGCGCTATAGTTTCAGAAGTTGCAAGCAACTCAAGCACCAATCGTACGGAAATCAACCATAATTAAACAAAAATTTGGGTGATAGGTTAACAGAGACCTCCGATATCACAGTGGTGGGTTAACCGAAACCACGTGCTATCATGGTGGGTTTCTAGCAGGCATAAATGGGACGCTAACGACACCTTAGCCGGATCTCTCGCGCTATTTTTTCAGAAGTTGCATGCAACTCAAGCACCAAACGTAAGGAAATCAACCATAATTAAATAGAAATTTGGTTGGTAGGTTAACAGAGACCGCCGATATCATAGTGGTGGGTTACCAGAACCAAGTGCCATCGTGGTGAGTTTCTAGCAAGCATAAATAGGAAGCTAACGACACCTTAGCCGGATCTCTCGCGCTATTTGTTCAGAAGTTGCATGCAACTCAAGCACCAATCGTAAGGAAATCAACCATAATTTAACAAAAATTTGGGTGGTAGGTTAACAGAGACCCCGATATCATAATGGTGGGTTAACAGAAACCAAGTGCCATCGTGGTGAGTTTCTAGTAGGCATAAATGGGAAGCTAACGACACCTTAGCCGGATCTCTCGCGCTATTTTTTCAGAAGTTGCATGCAAACCAAACACCAATCGTAAGAAATCAACTCTAATTTAAAAAAAAAATTGGGTGGTAGGTTAACAGAGACCTCCGATATCACAGTGGTGGGTTAACAGAAACCAAGTGTCATCGTGGTGAGTTTCTAGCAGGCATTAAGGGGAAGCTATTGACACCTTAGCCGCACCCCTTGCTTAAGTTTTCTCGCGCTATTTTTTCAGAAGTTGCATGCAACTCAAGCACCAATCGTAAGGAAATCAACCATAATTAAACAGAAATTTGGGTGGTAGGTTAACAGAGACACCCGATATCATAGGGGTGGGTTAACAGAAACCAAGTGATATCGTGGTGAGTTTCTAGCAGGCATTAAGATGAAGCTAGTGACACCTTAGCCGCACCCCTTGCTTAAGTTTTTCACAAGTTGCATGCAAATCAAGCACCAATCGTACGGAAATCAACCATAATTAAACACAAATTTGGGTGGTAGGTTAACAGAGACCTCCGATATCACAGTGGTGGGTTAACAGAAACCAAGTGCCATCATGGTGAGTTTCTAGCAGGCATTAAGGGGAAGCTATTGACACCTTAGCCGCACCCCTTGCTTAAGTTTTCCACAAGTTGTATGCAAATCAAGCACCAATCGTACGGAAATCAACCATAATTAAACAAAAATTTGGGTGGTAGGTTAACAGAGACCTCCGATATCATAGTGGTGGGTTACCAGAAACCAAGTGTCATCATGGTGAGTTTCTAGCAGGCATAAATGGGAAGCTAACGACACCTTAGCCGGATCTCTCGCGCTATTTTCAGAAGTTGCATGCAAATCAAGCAGCAATCGTAGGGAAATCAACCATAATTAAATAGAAATTTGGGTGGTAGGTTAACAGAGACCTCCGATATCATAGTGGTGGGTTAACAGAAACCAAGTGCCATCATGGTGAGTTTCTAGCAGGCATTAAGGGGAAGCTATTGACACCTTAGCCGCACCCCTTGCTTAAGTTTTCCACAAGTTGCATGCAAATCAAGCACCAATCGTACGGAAATCAACCATAATTAAACAAAAATTTGGGTGGTAGGTTAACAGAGACCTCCGATATCATAGTGGTGGGTTACCAGAAACCAAGTGTCATCATGGTGAGTTTCTAGCAGGCATAAATGGGAAGCTAACGACACCTTAGCCGGATCTCTCGCGCTATTTTTTCAGAAGTTGCATGCAACTCAAGCACCAATCGTAAGGAAATAAACCATAATTAAACACAAATTTGGGTGGTAGGTTAACAGAGACCCCCGATATCGTAGTGGTGGGTTAACAGAAACCAAGTGTCATCGTGGTGAGTTTCTAGCAGGCATAAATGGGAAGCTAACGACACCTTAGCCGGATCTCTCGCGCTATTTTTTCAGAAGTTGCATGCAACTCAAGCACCAATCGTACGGAAATCAACCATAATTAAACAAAAATTTGGGTAGTAGGTTAACAGATACACCCGATATAATAGTGGTGGGTTAACAGAAACCAAGTGCCATCATGGTGAGTTTCTAGCAGGCATAAATGGGAAGCTAACGACACCTTAGCCGGATCTCTCGCGCTATTTTTTCAGAAGTTGCATGCAACTCAAGCACCAATCGTAAGGAAATCAACCATAATTAAACAAAAATTTGGGTGGTAGGTTAACAGAGACCCCCGATATCATAGTGGTGGGTTAACAGAAACCAAGTGACATCGTGGTGAGTTTCTAGCAGGCATTAAGGGGAAGCTATTGACACCTTAGCCGCACCCCTTGCTTAAGTTTTTCACAAGTTGCATGCAAATCAAGCACCAATCGTACGGAAATCAACCATAATTAAACAGAAATTTAGGTGGTAGGTTAACAGAGACCTCCGATATCATAGTGGTGGGTTAACAGAAACCAAGTGCCATCATGGTGAGTTTCTAGCAGGCATAAATGGGAAGCTAACGACACCTTAGCCGGATCTCTCGCGCTATTTTTTCAGAAGTTGCATGCAACTCAAGCACTAATTGTACGGAAATCAACCATAATTAAACAGAAATTTGGGTGGTAGGTTAACAGAGACTTCCGGTATCATAGCGGTGGGTTACCAGAAACCAAGTGCCATCGTGGTGAGTTTCTAGCAGGCATAAATAGGAAGCTAACGACACCTAAGCCGGATGTCTCGCGCTCTTTTTTCAGAAGTTGCATGCAACTCAAGCACCAATCGTAAGGAAATCAACCATAATTAAACAAAAATTTGGGTGGTAGGTTAACAGAGACCCCCGATATCATAGTGGTGGGTTAACAGAAACCAAGTGACATCGTGGTGAGTTTCTAGCAGGCATTAAGGGGAAGCTATTGACACCTTAGCCGCACCCCTTGCTTAAGTTTTTCACAAGTTGCATGCAAATCAAGCACCAATCGTACGGAAATCAACCATAATTAAACAAAAATTTGGGTGGTAGGTTAACAGAGACCTCCGATATCACAGTGGTAGGTTAACCGAAACCAAGTGCTATCGTGGTGAGTTTCTAGCAGGCATAAAGGGGAAGCTAACGACACCTTAGCCGGATCTCTCGCGCTATAGTTTCAGAAGTTGCAAGCAACTCAAGCACCAATCGTACGGAAATCAACCATAATTAAACAAAAATTTGGGTGATAGGTTAACAGAGACCTCCGATATCACAGTGGTGGGTTAACCGAAACCACGTGCTATCATGGTGGGTTTCTAGCAGGCATAAAGGGGACGCTAACGACACCTTAGCCGGATCTCTCGCGCTATTTTTTCAGAAGTTGCATGCAACTCAAGCACCAAACGTAAGGAAATCAACCATAATTAAATAGAAATTTGGTTGGTAGGTTAACAGAGACCTCCGATATCATAGTGGTGGGTTACCAGAACCAAGTGCCATCGTGGTGAGTTTCTAGCAAGCATAAATAGGAAGCTAACGACACCTTAGCCGGATCTCTCGCGCTATTTGTTCAGAAGTTGCATGCAACTCAAGCACCAATCGTAAGGAAAGCAACCATAATTTAACAAAAATTTGGGTGGTAGGTTAACAGAGACCCCGATATCATAATGGTGGGTTAACAGAAACCAAGTGCCATCGTGGTGAGTTTCTAGTAGGCATAAATGGGAAGCTAACGACACCTTAGCCGGATCTCTCGCGCTATTTTTTCAGAAGTTGCATGCAAACCAAACACCAATCGTAAGAAATCAACTCTAATTTAAAAAAAAAATTGGGTGGTAGGTTAACAGAGACCTCCGATATCACAGTGGTGGGTTAACAGAAACCAAGTGTCATCGTGGTGAGTTTCTAGCAGGCATTAAGGGGAAGCTATTGACACCTTAGCCGCACCCCTTGCTTAAGTTTTCTCGCGCTATTTTTTCAGAAGTTGCATGCAACTCAAGCACCAATCGTAAGGAAATCAACCATAATTATACAAAAATTTGGGTGGTAGGTTAACAGAGACACCCGATATCATAGGGGTGGGTTAACAGAAACCAAGTGATATCGTGGTGAGTTTCTAGCAGGCATTAAGATGAAGCTAGTGACACCTTAGCCGCACCCCTTGCTTAAGTTTTTCACAAGTTGCATGCAAATCAAGCACCAATCGTACGGAAATCAACCATAATTAAACACAAATTTGGGTGGTAGGTTAACAGAGACCTCCGATATCACAGTGGTGGGTTAACAGAAACCAAGTGCCATCATGGTGAGTTTCTAGCAGGCATTAAGGGGAAGCTATTGACACCTTAGCCGCACCCCTTGCTTAAGTTTTCCACAAGTTGCATGCAAATCAAGCACCAATCGTACGGAAATCAACCATAATTAAACAAAAATTTGGGTGGTAGGTTAACAGAGACCTCCGATATCATAGTGGTGGGTTACCAGAAACCAAGTGTCATCATGGTGAGTTTCTAGCAGGCATAAATGGGAAGCTAACGACACCTTAGCTGGATCTCTCGCGCTATTTTTTCAGAAGTTACATGCAACTCAAGCACCAATCGTAAGGAAATAAACCATAATTAAACACAAATTTGGGTGGTAGGTTAACAGAGACCCCCGATATCGTAGTGGTGGGTTAACAGAAACCAAGTGTCATCGTGGTGAGTTTCTAGCAGGCATAAATGGGAAGCTAACGACACCTTAGCCGGATCTCTCGCGCTATTTTTTCAGAAGTTGCATGCAACTCAAGCACCAATCGTACGGAAATCAACCATAATTAAACAAAAATTTGGGTAGTAGGTTAACAGAGACACCCGATATAATAGTGGTGGGTTAACAGAAACCAAGTGCCATCGTGGTGAGTTTCTAGCAGGCATAAATGGGAAGCGAACGACACCTTAGCCGGATCTCTCGCGCTATTTTTTCAGAAATTGCATGCAACTCAAGCACCAGTCGTAAGGAAATCAACCATAATTAAACAAAAATTTGGGTGGTAGGTTAACAGAGACCTACGATATCATAATGGTGGGTTAACAGAAACCAAGTGCCATCGTGGTGACTTTCTAGCAGGCATAAATGGGAAGCTAAGGACACCTTAGCCGAATCTCGCGCTATTTTTTCAGAAGTTGCATGCAACTCAAGCACCAATCGTAAGGAAATCAACCATAATTAAACAAAAATTTGGGTGGTAGGTTAACAGAGACCCCCGATATCATAGTGGTGGGTTAACAGAAACCACTTGCCATCGTGGTGAGTTTCTAGCAGGCATAAATGGGAAGCTAACGACACCTTAGCCGGATCTCTCGCGCTATTTTTTCAGAAGTTGCATGCAACTCAAGCACCAATCGTAAGGAAATCAACCATAATTAAACAAAAATTTGGGTGGTAGGTTAACAGAGACCCCCGATATCATAGTGGTGGGTTAACAGAAACCAAGTGACATCGTGGTGAGTTTCTAGCAGGCATTAAGGGGAAGCTATTGACACCTTAGCCGCACCCCTTGCTTAAGTTTTTCACAAGTTGCATGCAAATCAAGCACCAATCGTACGGAAATCAACCATAATTAAACAAAAATTTGGGTGGTAGGTTAACAGAGACCTCCGATATCACAGTGGTAGGTTAACCGAAACCAAGTGCTATCGTGGTGAGTTTCTAGCAGGCATAAAGGGGAAGCTAACGACACCTTAGCCGGATCTCTCGCGCTATAGTTTCAGAAGTTGCAAGCAACTCAAGCACCAATCGTACGGAAATCAACCATAATTAAACAAAAATTTGGGTGATAGGTTAACAGAGACCTCCGATATCACAGTGGTGGGTTAACCGAAACCACGTGCTATCATGGTGGGTTTCTAGCAGGCATAAAGGGGACGCTAACGACACCTTAGCCGGATCTCTCGCGCTATTTTTTCAGAAGTTGCATGCAACTCAAGCACCAAACGTAAGGAAATCAACCATAATTAAATAGAAATTTGGTTGGTAGGTTAACAGAGACCTCCGATATCATAGTGGTGGGTTACCAGAACCAAGTGCCATCGTAGTGAGTTTCTAGCAAGCATAAATAGGAAGCTAACGACACCTTAGCCGGATCTCTCGCGCTATTTGTTCAGAAGTTGCATGCAACTCAAGCACCAATCGTAAGGAAATCAACCATAATTTAACAAAAATTTGGGTGGTAGGTTAACAGAGACCCCGATATCATAATGGTGGGTTAAGAGAAACCAAGTGCCATCGTGGTGAGTTTCTAGTAGGCATAAATGGGAAGCTAACGACACCTTAGCCGGATCTCTCGCGCTATTTTTTCAGAAGTTGCATGCAAACCAAACACCAATCGTAAGAAATCAACTCTAATTTAAAAAAAAAATTGGGTGGTAGGTTAACAGAGACCTCCGATATCACAGTGGTGGGTTAACAGAAACCAAGTGTCATCGTGGTGAGTTTCTAGCAGGCATTAAGGGGAAGCTATTGACACCTTAGCCGCACCCCTTGCTTAAGTTTTCTCGCGCTATTTTTTCAGAAGTTGCATGCAACTCAAGCACCAATCGTAAGGAAATCAACCATAATTAAACAAAAATTTGGGTGGTAGGTTAACAGAGACACCCGATATCATAGGGGTGGGTTAGCAGAAACCAAGTGATATCGTGGTGAGTTTCTAGCAGGCATTAAGATGAAGCTAGTGACACCTTAGCCGCACCCCTTGCTTAAGTTTTTCACAAGTTGCATGCAAATCAAGCACCAATCGTACGGAAATCAACCATAATTAAACACAAATTTGGGTGGTAGGTTAACAGAGACCTCCGATATCACAGTGGTGGGTTAACAGAAACCAAGTGCCATCATGGTGAGTTTCTAGCTGGCATTAAGGGGAAGCTATTGGCACCTTAGCCGCACCCCTTGCTTAAGTTTTCCACAAGTTGCATGCAAATCAAGCACCAATCGTACGGAAATCAACCATAATTAAACAAAAATTTGGGTGGTAGGTTAACAGAGACCTCCGATATCATAGTGGTGGGTTAACAGAAACCAAGTGTCATCATGGTGAGTTTCTAGCAGGCATAAATGGGAAGCTAACGACACCTTAGCCGGATCTCTCGCGCTATTTTTTCAGAAGTTACATGCAACTCAAGCACCAATCGTAAGGAAATCAACCATAATTAAACAAAAATTTGGGTGGTAGGTTAACAGAGACCCCCGATATCATAGTGGTGGGTTAACAGAAACCAAGTGCCATCGCGGTGAGTTTCTAGCAGGCATAAATGCGAAGCTAACGACACCCTAGCCGGATCTCTCGCGCTATTTTTTCAGAAATTGCATGCAACTCAAGCACCAATCGTAAGGAAATCAACCATAATTAAACAAAAATTTGGGTAGTAGGTTAACAGAGACACCCGATATAATAGTGGTGGGTTAACAGAAACCAAGTGCCATCGTGGTGAGTTTCTAGCAGGCATAAATGGGAAGCGAACGACACCTTAGCCGGATCTCTCGCGCTATTTTTTCAGAAATTGCATGCAACTCAAGCACCAATCGTAAGGAAATCAACCATAATTAAACAAAAATTTAGGTGGTAGGTTAACAGAGACCCCCGATATCATAGTGGTGGGTTAACAGAAACCAAGTGCCATCGCGGTGAGTTTCTAGCAGGCATAAATGCGAAGCTAACGACACCCTAGCCGGATCTCTCGCGCTATTTTTTCAGAAGTTGCATGCAACTCAAGCACCAATCGTACGGAAATCAACCATAATTAAACAAAAATTTGGGCGGTAGGTTAACAGAGACCTCCAATATCACAGTAGTGGGTTAACCGATGCCAAGTGCTATTGTGGTGAGTTTCTAGCAGGCATAAAGGGGAAGCGAACGACACCTTAGCCGGATCTCTCGCGCTATTTTTTCAGAAGTTGCATGCAACTCAAGCACCAATCGTACGCAAATCAACCATAATTAAACAGAAATTTGGGTGGTAGGTTAACAGAGACCCCCGATATCATAGTGGTGGGTTAACAGAAACCAAGTACCATCGTGGTGAGTTTCTAGCAGGCATACATTTGAAGCTAACGACACCTTACCCGGATCTCTCGCGCTATTTTTTCAGAAGTTGCATGCAAATCAAGCACCAATCGTACGGAAATCAACCATAATTAAACAGAAATTTAGGTGGTAGGTTAACAGAGACCTCCGATATCATAGTGGTGGGTTAACAGAAACCAAGTGCCATCATGGTGAGTTTCTAGCAGGCATAAATGGGAAGCTAACGACACCTTAGCCGGATCTCTCGCGCTATTTTTTCAGAAGTAGCATGCAACTCAAGCACTAATTGTACGGAAATCAACCATAATTAAACAGAAATTTGGGTGGTAGGTTAACAGAGACTTCCGGTATCATAGCGGTGGGTTACCAGAAACCAAGTGCCATCGTGGTGAGTTTCTAGCAGGCATAAATAGGAAGCTAACGACACCTAAGCCGGATCTCTCGCGCTCTTTTTTCAGAAGTTGCATGCAACTCAAGCACCAATCGTAAGGAAATCAACCATAATTAAACAAAAATTTGGGTGGTAGGTTAACAGAGACCCCCGATATCATAGTGGTGGGTTAACAGAAACCAAGTGACATCGTGGTGAGTTTCTAGCAGGCATTAAGGGGAAGCTATTGACACCTTAGCCGCACCCCTTGCTTAAGTTTTTCACAAGTTGCATGCAAATCAAGCACCAATCGTACGGAAATCAACCATAATTAAACAAAAATTTGGGTGGTAGGTTAACAGAGACCTCCGATATCACAGTGGTAGGTTAACCGAAACCAAGTGCTATCGTGGTGAGTTTCTAGCAGGCATAAAGGGGAAGCTAACGACACCTTAGCCGGATCTCTCGCGCTATAGTTTCAGAAGTTGCAAGCAACTCAAGCACCAATCGTACGGAAATCAACCATAATTAAACAAAAATTTGGGTGATAGGTTAACAGAGACCTCCGATATCACAGTGGTGGGTTAACCGAAACCACGTGCTATCATGGTGGGTTTCTAGCAGGCATAAAGGGGACGCTAACGACACCTTAGCCGGATCTCTCGCGCTATTTTTTCAGAAGTTGCATGCAACTCAAGCACCAAACGTAAGGAAATCAACCATAATTAAATAGAAATTTGGTTGGTAGGTTAACAGAGACCTCCGATATCATAGTGGTGGGTTACCAGAACCAAGTGCCATCGTGGTGAGTTTCTAGCAAGCATAAATAGGAAGCTAACGACACCTTAGCCGGATCTCTCGCGCTATTTGTCCAGAAGTTGCATGCAACTCAAGCACCAATCGTAAGGAAATCAACCATAATTTAACAAAAATTTGGGTGGTAGGTTAACAGAGACCCCGATATCATAATGGTGGGTTAACAGAAACCAAGTGCCATCGTGGTGAGTTTCTAGTAGGCATAAATGGGAAGCTAACGACACCTTAGCCGGATCTCTCGCGCTATTTTTTCAGAAGTTGCATGCAAACCAAACACCAATCGTAAGAAATCAACTCTAATTTAAAAAAAAAATTGGGTAGTAGGTTAACAGAGACCTCCGATATCACAGTGGTGGGTTAACAGAAACCAAGTGTCATCGTGGTGAGTTTCTAGCAGGCATTAAGGGGAAGCTATTGACACCTTAGCCGCACCCCTTGCTTAAGTTTTCTCGCGCTATTTTTTCAGAAGTTGCATGCAACTCAAGCACCAATCGTAAGGAAATCAACCATAATTAAACAAAAATTTGGGTGGTAGGTTAACAGAGACACCCGATATCATAGGGGTGGGTTAACAGAAACCAAGTGATATCGTGGTGAGTTTCTAGCAGGCATTAAGATGAAGCTAGTGACACCTTAGCCGCACCCCTTGCTTAAGTTTTTCACAAGTTGCATGCAAATCAAACACCAATCGTACGGAAATCAACCATAATTAAACACAAATTTGGGTGGTAGGTTAACAGAGACCTCCGATATCACAGTGGTGGGTTAACAGAAACCAAGTGCCATCATGGTGAGTTTCTAGCAGGCATAAATGGGAAGCTAACGACACCTTAGCCGGATCTCTCGCGCTATTTTTTCAGAAGTTACATGCAACTCAAGCACCAATCGTAAGGAAATAAACCATAATTAAACACAAATTTGGGTGGTAGGTTAACAGAGACCCCCGATATCGTAGTGGTGGGTTAACAGAAACCAAGTGTCATCGTGGTGAGTTTCTAGCAGGCATAAATGGGAAGCTAACGACACCTTAGCCGGATCTCTCGCGCTATTTTTTCAGAAGTTGCATGCAACTCAAGCACCAATCGTAAGGAAATCAACCATAATTAAACAAAAATTTGGGTAGTAGGTTAACAGAGACACCCGATATAATAGTGGTGGGTTAACAGAAACCAAGTGATATCGTGGTGAGTTTCTAGCAGGCATTAAGGGGAAGCTATTGACACCTTAGCCGCACCCCTTGCTTAAGTTTTCTCGCGCTATTTTTTCAGAAGTTGCATGCAACTCAAGCACCAATCGTAAGGAAATCAACCATAATTAAACAAAAATTTGGGTGGTAGGTTAACAGAGACACCCGATATCATAGCGGTGGGTTTACAGAAACCAAGTGATATCGTGGTGAGTTTCTAGCAGGCATTAAGATGAAGCTAGTGACACCTTAGCCGCACCCCTTGCTTAAGTTTTTCACAAGTTGCATGCAAATCAAGCACCAATCGTACGGAAATCAACCATAATTAAACACAAATTTGGGTGGTAGGTTAACAGAGACCTCCGATATCACAGTGGTGGGTTAACAGAAACCAAGTGCCATCATGGTGAGTTTCTAGCAGGCATTAAGGGGAAGCTATTGACACCTTAGCCGCACCCCTTGCTTAAGTTTTCCACAAGTTGCATGCAAATCAAGCACCAATCGTACGGAAATCAACCATAATTAAACAAAAATTTGGGTGGTAGGTTAACAGAGACCTCCGATATCATAGTGGTGGGTTAACAGAAACCAAGTGTCATCATGGTGAGTTTCTAGCAGGCATAAATGGGAAGCTAACGACACCTTAGCCGGATCTCTCGCGCTATTTTTTCAGAAGTTACATGCAACTCAAGCACCAATCGTAAGGAAATAAACCATAATTAAACACAAATTTGGGTGGTAGGTTAACAGAGACCCCCGATATCGTAGTGGTGGGTTAACAGAAACCAAGTGTCATCGTGGTGAGTTTCTAGCAGGCATAAATGGGAAGCTAACGACACCTTAGCCGGATCTCTCGCGCTATTTTTTCAGAAGTTGCATGCAACTCAAGCACCAATCGTACGGAAATCAACCATAATTAAACAAAAATTTGGGTAGTAGGTTAACAGAGACACCCGATATAATAGTGGTGGGTTAACAGAAACCAAGTGCCATCGTGGTGAGTTTCTAGCAGGCATAAATGGGAAGCGAACGACACCTTAGCCGGATCTCTCGCGCTATTTTTTCAGAAATTGCATGCAACTCAAGCACCAGTCGTAAGGAAATCAACCATAATTAAACAAAAATTTGGGTGGTAGGTTAACAGAGACCTACGATATCATAATGGTGGGTTAACAGAAACCAAGTGCCATCGTGGTGACTTTCTAGCAGGCATAAATGGGAAGCTAAGGACTCCTTAGCCGAATCTCGCGCTATTTTTTCAGAAGTTGCATGCAACTCAAGCACCAATCGTAAGGAAATCAACCATAATTAAACAAAAATTTGGGTGGTAGGTTAACAGAGACCCCCGATATCATAGTGGTGGGTTAACAGAAACCACTTGCCATCGTGGTGAGTTTCTAGCAGGCATAAATGGGAAGCTAACGACACCTTAGCCGCATCTCTCGCGCTATTTTTTCAGAAGTTGCATGCAACTCAAGCACCAATCGTAAGGAAATCAACCATAATTAAATAGAAATTTGGGTGGTAGGTTAACAGAGACCTCCGATATCACAGTGGTGGGTTAACAGAAACCAAGTGATATCGTGGTGAGTTTCTAGCAGGCATTAAGATGAAGCTAGTGACACCTTAGCCGCACCCCTTGCTTAAGTTTTTCACAAGGTGCATGCAAATCAAGCACCAATCGTACGGAAATCAACCATAATTAAACAAAAATTTGGGTGGTAGGTTAACAGAGACCTCCGATATCACAGTGGTGGGTTAACAGAAACCAAGTGCCATCGTGGTGAGTTTCTAGCAGGCATTAAGGGGAAGCTATTGACACCTTAGCCGCACCCCTTGCTTAAGTTTTCCACAAGTTGCATGCAAATCAAGCACCAATCGTACGGAAATCAACCATAATTAAACAAAAATTTGGGTGGTAGGTTAACAGAGACCTCCGATATCATAGTGGTGGGTTAACAGAAACCAAGTGTCATCATGGTGAGTTTCTAGCAGGCATAAATGGGAAGCTAACGACACCTTAGCCGGATCTCTCGCGCTATTTTTTCAGAAGTTACATGCAACTCAAGCACCAATCGTAAGGAAAAAAACCATAATTAAACACAAATTTGGGTGGTAGGTTAACAGAGACCCCCGATATCGTAGTGGTGGGTTAACAGAAACCAAGTGTCATCGTGGTGAGTTTCTAGCAGGCATAAATGGGAAGCTAACGACACCTTAGCCGGATCTCTCGCGCTATTTTTTCAGAAGTTTCATGTAACTCAAGCACCAATCGTACGGAAATCAACCATAATTAAACAAAAATTTGGGTGGTAGGTTAACAGAGACCCCCGATATCATAGTGGTGGGTTAACAGAAACCAAGTGGCACCGTGGTGTGTTCCTTGTAGGCATAATGGGGAAGCTAACGACACCTCAGCCGGATCTCGCGCTATTTGTTCAGAAGTTGCATGTAAACCAAACACAAATAATGCGGAAATCAACTATAATTAAACAACAAATTGGGTGGTAGGTTAACAGAGACCTCCGATATCACAGTGGTGGGTTAACCGAAACCAAGTGCTATCGTGGTGAGTTTCTAGCAGGCATTAACGGGAAGCTAACGACACCTTAGCCGGATCTCTCGCGCCATTTGTTCAGAAGTTGCATGCAACTCAAGCACCAATCGTAAGGAAATCAACCATACTTAAACAAAAATTTGGGTGGTAGGTTAACAGAGACCTCCGATATCATAGTGGTGGGTTAACAGAACCCAAGTGCTATCATGGTGAGTTTCTAGCAGGCATAAAGGGGAAGCTAACGACACCTTAGCCGGATCTCTCGCGCTATTTTTTCAGAAGTTGCATGCAAATCAATCACCAATCGTACGGAAATCAACCATAATTAAATAGAAATTTTGGTGGTAGGTTAACAGAGACCTCCGATATCATACTGGTGGGTTAACAGAGACCAAGTGCCATCGTGGTGAGTTTCTAGCAGGCATAAATGGGAAGCTAACGACACCTTAGCCGGATCTCTCGCGCTATTTTTTCAGAAGTTGCATGCAACTCAAGCACCAATCGTAAGGAAATCAACCATAATTAAACAAAAATTTGGGTGGTAGGTTAACAGAGACCTCCGATATCATAGTGGTGGGTTAACAGAACCCAAGTGCTATCATGGTGAGTTTCTAGCAGGCATAAAGGGGAAGCTAACGACACCTTAGCCGGATCTCTCGCGCTATTTTTTCAGAAGTTGCATGCAAATCAAGCAGCAATCGTACGGAAATCAACCATAATTAAACAAAAATTTGGGTGGTAGGTTAACAGAGACCCCCGATATCATAGTGGTGGGTTAACAGAAACCAAGTGCTATCGTGGTGAGTTTCTAGCAGGCATAAATGGGAAGCTAACGACACCTTAGCTGGATCTCTCGCGCTATTTTTTCAGAAGTTGCATGCAACTCAAGCACCAATCGTAAGGAAATCAACCATAATTAAATAGAAATTTGGTTGGTAGGTTAACAGAGACCTCCGATATCATAGTGGTGGGTTACCAGAAACCAAGTGCCATCGTGGTGAGTTTCTAGCAGGCATAAATAGGAAGCTAACGACACCTTAGCTGGATCTCTCGCGCTATTTTTTCAGAAGTTTCATGTAACTCAAGCACCAATCGTACGGAAATCAACCATAATTAAACAAAAATTTGGGTGGTAGGTTAACAGAGACCTCCGATATCACAGTGGTGGGTTAACAGAAACCAAGTGCCATCGTGGTGAGTTTCTAGTAGGCATAAATGAAACCAAGTGTCATCGTGGTGAGTTTCTAGCAGGCATTAAGGGGAAGCTATTGACACCTTAGCCGCACCCCTTGCTTAAGTTTTCTCGCGCTATTTTTTCAGAAGTTGCATGCAACTCAAGCACCAATCGTAAGGAAATCAACCATAATTAAACAAAAATTTGGGTGGTAGGTTAACAGAGACACCCGATATCATAGTGGTGGGTTAACAGAAACCAAGTGATATCGTGGTGAGTTTCTAGCAGGCATTAAGATGAAGCTAGTGACACCTTAGCCGCACCCCTTGCTTAAGTTTTTCACAAGTTGCATGCAAATCAAGCATCAATCGTACGGAAATCAACCATAATTAAACAAAAATTTGGGTGGTAGGTTAACAGAGACCTCCGATATCACAGTGGTGGGTTAACAGAAACCAAGTGCCATCGTGGTGAGTTTCTAGCAGGCATTAAGGGGAAGCTATTGACACCTCAGCCGCACCCCTTGCTTAAGTTTTCCACAAGTTGCATGCAAATCAAGCACCAATCGTACGGAAATCAACCATAATTAAACAAAAATTTGGGTGGTAGGTTAACAGAGACCCCCGATATCGTAGTGGTGGGTTAACAGAAACCAAGTGTCATCGTGGTGAGTTTCTAGCAGGCATAAATGGGAAGCTAACGACACCTTAGCCGGATCTCTCGCGCTATTTTTTCAGAAGTTGCATGCAACTCAAGCACCAATCGTACGCAAATCAACCATAATTAAACAGAAATTTGGGTGGTAGGTTAACAGAGACCTACGATATCATAGTGGTGGGTTAACAGAAACCAAGTACCATCGTGGTGAGTTTCTAGCAGGCATACATTTGAAGCTAACGACACCTTACCCGGATCTCTCGCGCTATTTTTTCAGAAGTTGCATGCAACTCAAGCACCAATCGTAAGGAAATCAACCATAATTAAACAAAAATTTGGGTGGTAGGTTAACAGAGACCCCCGATATCATAGTGGTGGGTTAACAGAAACCAAGTGACATCGTGATGAGTTTCTAGCAGGCATTAAGGGGAAGCTATTGACACCTTAGCCGCACCCCTTGCTTAAGTTTTTCACAAGTTGCATGCAAATCAAGCACCAATCGTACGGAAATCAACCATAATTTAACAAAAATTTGGGTGGTAGGTTAACAGAGACCTCCGATATCACAGTGGTAGGTTAACCGAAACCACGTGGTGGGTTAACAGAAACCAAGTGCCATCGTGGTGAGTTTCTAGCAGGCATAAATTTGAAGCTAACGACACCTTACCCGGATCTCTCGCGCTATTTTTTCAGAAGTTGCATGCAAATCAAGCACCAATCGTACGGAAATCAACCATAATTAAACAAAAATTTGGGTGGTAGGTTAACATAGACCTCCGATATCACAGTGGTGGGTTAACCGAAACCAAGTACTATCGTGGTGAGTTTCTAGCAGGCATAAAGGGGAAGCTAACGACACCTTAGCCGGATCTCTCGCGCTATTTTTTTAGAAGTTGCATGCAACTCAAGCACCAATCGTACGGAAATCAACCATAATTAAACAGAAATTTGGGTGGTAGGTTAACAGAGACCTCCGTTATCATAGTGGTGGGTTAACAGAAACCAAGTGCCATCGTGGTGAATTTCTAGCAGGTATAAAAGGGAAGCTAACGACACCTTAGCCGGATCTCTCGCGCTATTTTTTCAGAAGTTGCATGCAACTCAAGCACCAATCGTAAGGAAATCAACCATAATTAAACAAAAATTTGGGTGGTAGGTTAACAGAGACACCCGATATCATAGTGGTGGGTTAACAGAAACCAAGTGCCATCGTGGTGAGTTTCTAGCAGGCATAAATGGGAGCTAACGACACCTTAGCCGGATCTCTCGCGCTATTTTTTCAGAAGTTGCATGCAACTTAAGCACCAGTCGTAAGGAAATCAACCATAATTAAACAAAAATTTGGGTGGTAGGTTAACAGAGACCCCCGATATCATAGTGGTGGGTTAACAGAAACCAAGTGCCATCATGGTGAGTTTCTAGCAGGCATAAATGGGAAGCTAACGACACTTTAGCCGGATCTCTCGCGTTATTTTTTCAGAAGTTGCATGCAACTCAAGCACCAATCGTAAGGAAATCAACCATAACTAATAGAAATTTGGGTGGTAGGTTAACAGAGACCTCCGATATCATAGTGGTGGGTTACCAGAAACCAAGTGCCATCGTGGTGAGTTTCTAGCAGGCATAAATGGGAAGCTAACGACACCTTTGCCGGATCTCTCGCGCTATTTTTTCAGAAGTTGCATGCAACTCAAGCACCAATCGTACGGAAATCAACCATAATTAAACAGAAATTTGGGTGGTAGGTTAACAGAGACCCCCGATATCATAGTGGTGGGTTAACAGAAACCAAGTGACATCGTGATGGGTTTCTAGCAGGCATTAAGGGGAAGCTATTGACACCTTAGCCGCACCCCTTGCTTAAGTTTTTCACAAGTTGCATGCAAATCAAGCACCAATCGTACGGAAATCAACCATAATTTAACAAAAATTTGGGTGGTAGGTTAACAGAGACCCCCGATATCATAGTGGTGGGTTAACAGAAACCAAGTGACATCGTGATGAGTTTCTAGCAGGCATTAAGGGGAAGCTATTGACACCTTAGCCGCACCCCTTGCTTAAGTTTTTCACAAGTTGCATGCAAATCAAGCACCAATCGTACGGAAATCAACCATAATTTAACAAAAATTTGGGTGGTAGGTTAACAGAGACCTCCGATATCACAGTGGTAGGTTAACCGAAACCAAGTGCTATCGTGGTGAGTTTCTAGCAGGCATAAAGGGGAAGCTAACGACACCTTTGCCGGATCTCTCGCGCTATTTTTTCAGAAGTTGCATGCAACTCAAGCACCAATCGTACGGAAATCAACCATAATTAAACAGAAATTTGGGTGGTAGGTTAACAGAGACCTCCGATATCATAGTGGTGGGTTAACAGAAACCAAGTGCCATCGTGGTGAGTTTCTAGCAGGCATAAATTTGAAGCTAACGACACCTTACCCGGATCTCTCGCGCTATTTTTTCAGAAGTTGCATGCAAATCAAGCACCAATCGTACGGAAATCAACCATAATTAAACAAAAATTTGGGTGGTAGGTTAACATAGACCTCCGATATCACAGTGGTGGGTTAACCGAAACCAAGTACTATCGTGGTGAGTCTCTAGCAGGCATAAAGGGGAAGCAAACGACACCTTAGCCGGATCTCTCGCGCTATTTTTTCAGAAGTTGCATGCAACTCAAGCACCAATCGTAAGGAAATCAACCATAATTAAACAAAAATTTGGGTGGTAGGTTAACAGAGACACCCGATATCATAGTGGTGGGTTAACAGAAACCAAGTGCCATCGTGGTGAGTTTCTAGCAGGCATAAATGGGAGCTAACGACACCATAGCCGGATCTCTCGCGCTATTTTTTCAGAAGTTGCATGCAAATTAAGCACCAGTCGTAAGGAAATCAACCATAATTAAACAAAAATTTGGGTGGTAGGTTAACAGAGACCCACGATATCATAGTGGTGGGTTAACAGAAACCAAGTGCCATCATGGTGAGTTTCTAGCAGGCATAAATGGGAAGCTAACGACACTTTAGCCGGATCTCTCGCGTTATTTTTTCAGAAGTTGCATGCAACTCAAGCACCACTCGTAAGGAAATCAACCATAACTAATAGAAATTTGGGTGGTAGGTTAACAGAGACCTCCGATATCATAGTGGTGGGTTACCAGAAACCAAGTGCCATCGTGGTGAGTTTCTAGCAGGCATAAATGGGAAGCTAACGACACCTTAGCCGGATCTCTCGCGCTATTTTTTCAGAAGTTGCATGCAACTCAAGCACCAATCGTAAGGAAATCAACCATAATTTTACAAAAATTTGGGGGGTAGGTTAGCAGAGACCCCCGATATCATAATGGTGGGTTAACAGAAACCAAGTGTCATCGTGGTGAGTTTCTAGTAGGCATAAATGGGAAGCTAACGACACCTTAGCCGGATCTCTCACGCTATTGTTTCAGAAGTTGCATGCAAACCAAACACCAATCGTACGGTAATCAACTATAATTAAACAAAAAATTGGGTGGTAGGTTAACAGAGACCTCCGATATCACATTGGTGGGTTAACAGAAACCAAGTGCCATCGTGGTGAGTTTCTAGCAGTCATAAATGGGATGCTAACGACACCTTAGCCGCACCCCTTGCTTAAGTTTTCCACAAGATGCATGCAAATCAAGCACCAATCGTGCGGAAATCAACCATAATTAAACAAAAATTTGGGTGGTAGCTTAACAGAGACCTCCGTTATCATAGTGGTGGGTTAACAGAAACCAAGTGCCATCGTGGTGAGTTACTAGCAGGCATAAATGGGAAGCTAACGACACCTTAGCCGGATCTCTCGCGCTATTTTTTCAGAAGTTGCATGCAACTCAAGCACCAATCGTACGGAAATTAACCATAATTAAACAAAAATTTGGGTGGTAGGTTAACAGAGACCTCCGATATCATAGTGGTGGGTTAACAGAAACCAAGTGACATCGTGGTGAGTTTCTAGCAGGCATAAATAGGAAGGTAACGACACCTTAGCCGGATCTCTCGCGCTATTTTTTCAGAAGTTGCATGCAACTCAAGCACCAATCGTACGGAAATCAACCATAATTAAACAGAAATTTGGGTGGTAGGTTAACAGAGACCTCCGTTATCATAGTGGTGGGTTAACAGAAACCAAGTGCCATCGTGGTGAGTTTCTAGCAGGCATAAATGGGAAGCTAACGACACCTTAGCCGGATCTCTCGTGCTGTTTTTTCAGAAGTTGCATGCAACTCAAGCACCAATCGTAAGGAAATCAACCATAATTAAACAAAAATTTGGGTGGTAGGTTAACAGAGACACCCGATATCATAGTGGTGGGTAAACAGAAACCAAGTGCCATCGTGGTGAGTTTCTAGCAGGCATAAATGGGAGGCTAACGACACCTTAGCCGGATCTCTCGCGTTATTTTTTCAGAAGTTGCATGCAACTCAAGCACCAATCGTACGGACATCAACCATAATTAAACAGAAATTTGGGTGGTAGGTTAACAGAGACCTCCGTTATCATAGTGGTGGGTTAACAGAAACCAAGTGCCATCGTGGTGAGTTTCTAGCAGGCATAAATAGGAAGCTAACGACACCTTAGCCGGATCTCTCGCGCTATTTTTTCAGAAGTTGCATGCAACTCAAGCACCAATCGTTCGGTAATCAACTATAATTAAACAAAAAATTGGGTGGTAGGTTAACAGAGACCTCCGATATCACATTGGTGGGTTAACAGAAACCAAGTGCCATCATGGTGAGTTTCTAGCAGGCATAAATGGGAAGCTAACGACACCTTAGCCGCACCCCTTGCTTAAGTTTTCCACAAGATGCATGCAAATCAAGCACCAATCGTACGGAAATCAACCATAATTAAACAAAAATTTGGGTGGTAGGTTAACAGAGACCTCCGATATCATAGTGGTGGGTTAACAGAAACCAAGTGCCATCGTGGTGAGTTTCTAGCAGGCATAAATGGGAAGCTAACGACACCTTAGCCGGATCTCTCGCGCTTATTTTTCAGAAGTTGCATGCAACTCAAGCACCAATCGTACGGAAATCAACCATAATTAAACAGAAATTTGGGTGGTAGGTTAACAGAGACCTCCGTTATCATAGTGGTGGGTTAACAGAAACGAAGTGCCATCATGGTGAGTTTCTAGCAGGCATAAATTGGAAGCTAACGACACCTTAGCCGGATCTCTCGCGCTATTTTTTCAGAAGTTGCATGCAACTCAAGCACCAATCGTACGGAAATCAACCATAATTAAATAGAAATTTGGGTGGTAGGTTAACAGAGACCTCCGTTATCATAGTGGTGGGTTAACAGAAACGAAGTGGCATCGTGGTGAGTTTCTAGCAGGCATAAATGGGAAGCTAACGACACCTTAGCCGGATCTGTCGTGCTGTTTTTTCAGAAGTTGCATGCAACTCAAGCACCAATCGTAAGGAAATCAACCATAATTAAACAAAAATTTGGGTGGTAGGTTAACAGAGACACCCGATATCATAGTGGTGGGTTAACAGAAACAAAGTGCCATCGTGGTGAGTTTCTAGCAGGCATAAATGGGAGGCTAACGACACCTTAGCCGGATCTCTCGCGCTATTTTTTCAGAAGTTGCATGCAACTCAAGCACCAATCGTACGGAAATCAACCATAATTAAACAGAAATTTCTGTGGTAGGTTAACAGAGACCTCCGTTATCATAGTGGTGGGTTAACAGAAACCAAGTGCTATCGTGGTGAGTTTCTAGCAGGCATAAATAGGAAGCTAACGACACCTTAGCCGGATCTCTCGCGCTATTTTTTCAGAAGTTGCATGCAACTCAAGCACCAATCGTAAGGAAATCAACCATAATTTAACAAAAATTTAGGGGGTAGGTTAACAGAGACCCCCGATATCATAATGGTGGGTTAACAGAAACCAAGTGCCATCGTGGTGAGTTTCTAGTAGGCATAAATGGGAAGCTAATGACACCTTAGCCGGATCTCTCACGCTATTGTTTCAGAAGTTGCATGCAAACCAAACACCAATCGTACGGTAATCAACTATAATTAAACAAAAAATTGGGTGGTAGGTTAACAGAGACCTCCGATATCACATTGGTGGGTTAACAGAAACCAAGTGCCATCATGGTGAGTTTCTAGCAGGCATAAATGGGAAGCTAACGACACCTTAGTCGCACCCCTTGCTTAAGTTTTCCACAAGATGCATGCAAATCAAGCACCCATCGTACGGAAATCAACCATAATTAAACAAAAATTTGGGTGGTAGGTTAACAGAGACCTCCGATATCATAGTGGTGGGTTAACAGAAACCAAGTGCCATCGTGGTGAGTTTCTAGCAGGCATAAATGGGAAGCTAACGACATCTTAGCCGGATCTCTCGCGCTATTTTTTCAGAAGTTGCATGCAACTCAAGCAGCAATCGTACGGAAATCAACCATAATTAAATAGAAATTTGGGTGGTAGGTTAACAGAGACCTCCGATATCATAGTGGTGGGTTAACAGAAACCAAGTGCCATCGTGATGAGTTTCTAGCAGGCATAAATGGGAAGCTAGCGACACCAAAGCCGGATCTCTCGCGCTTATTTTTCAGAATTTGCATGCAACTCAAGCACCAATCGTACGGAAATCAACCATAATTAAACTGAAATTTGGGTGGTAGGTTAACAGAGACCTCCGTTATCATAGTGGTGGGTTAACAGAAACCAAGTGCCATCGTGGTGAGTTACTAGCAGGCATAAATGGGAAGCTAACGACACCTTAGCCGGATCTCTCGCGCTATTTTTTCAGAAGTTGCATGCAACTCAAGCACCAATCGTACGGAAATCAACCATAATTAAACAAAAATTTGGGTGGTAGGTTAACAGAGACCTCTGTTATCATAGTGGTGGGTTAACAGAAACCAAGTGCCATCGTGGTGAGTTTCTAGCAGGCATAAATGGGAAGCTAACGACACCTTAGCCGGATCTCTCGCGCTATTTTTTCAGAAGTTGCATGCAACTCAAGCACCAATCGTAAGGAAATCAACCATAATTTAACAAAAATTTGGGGGGTAGGTTAACAGAGACCCCCGATATCATAATGGTGGGTTAACAGAAACCAAGTGCCATCGTGGTGAGTTTCTAGTAGGCATAAATGGGAAGCTAACGACACCTTAGCCGGATCCGTCACGCTATTGTTTCAGAAGTTGCATGCAAACCAAGCACCAATCGTACGGTAATCAACTATAATTAAACAAAAAATTGGGTGGTAGGTTAACAAAGACCACCGATATCACATTGGTGGGTTAACAGAAACCAAGTGCCATCGGGGTGAGTTTCTAGCAGGCATAAATGGGAAGCTAACGACACCTTAGCTGCACCCCTTGCTTAAGTTTTCCACAAGATGCGTGCAAATCAAGCACCAATCGTAAGGAAATCAACCATAATTTAACAAAAATTTGGGGGGTAGGTTAAGAGAGACCTCCGATATCATAGTGGTGGGTTAACAGAAACCAAGTGCCATCGTGGTGAGTTTCTAGCAGGCATAAATGGGAAGCTAACGACACCTTAGCCGGATCTCTCGTGCTGTTTTTTCAGAAGTTGCATGCAACTCAAGCACCAATCGTAAGGAAATCAACCATAATTAAACAAAAATTTGGGTGGTAGGTTAACAGAGACACCCGATATCATAGTGGTGGGTTAACAGAAACCAAGTGCCTTCGTGGTGAGTTTCTAGCAGGCATAAATGGGAGGCTAACGACACCTTAGCCGGATCTCTCGTGCTATTTTTTCAGAAGTTACATGCAACTCAAGCACCAACCGTACGGAAATCAACCATAATTAAACAGAAATTTGGGTGGTAGGTTAACAGAGACCTCCGTTATCATAGTGGTGGGTTAACAGAAACCAAGTGCCATCGTGGTGAGTTTCTAGCAGGCATAAATAGGAAGCTAACGACACCTTAGCCGGATCTCTCGCGCTATTTTTTCAGAAGTTGCATGCAACTCAAGCACCAATCGTAAGGAAATCAACCATAATTTAACAAAAATTTGGGGGGTAGGTTAACAGAGAGCCCCGATATCATAATGGTGGGTTAACAGAAACCAAGTGCCATCGTGGTGAGTTTCTAGTAGGCATAAATGGGAAGCTAACGGCACCTTAGCCGGATCTCTCACGCTGTTTTTTCAGAAGTTGCATGCAAACCAAACACCAATCGTACGGTAATCAACTATAATTAAACAAAAAATTGGGTGGTAGGTTAACAGAGACCTCCGATATCACATTGGTGGGTTAACAGAAACCAAGTGCCATCATGGTGAGTTTCTAGCAGGCATAAATGGGAAGCTAACGACACCTTAGCCGGATCTCTCGCGCTATTTTTTCAGAAGTTGCATGCAACTCAAGCAGCAATCGTACGGAAATCAACCATAATTAAATAGAAATTTGGGTGGTAGGTTAACAGAGACCTCCGATATCATAGTGGTGGGTTAACAGAAACCAAGTGCCATCGTGGTGAGTTCCTAGCAGGCATAAATGGGAAGCTAACGACACCTTAGCCGGATCTCTCGCGCTATTTTTTCAGAAGTTGCATGCAACTCAAGCAGCAATCGTACGGAAATCAACCATAATTAAACAAAAATTTGGGTGGTAGGTTAACAGAGACCTCCGATATCATAGTGGTGGGTTAACAGAAACCAAGTGTCATCGTGGTGAGTTTCTAGCAGGCATAAATGGGAAGCTAACGACACCTTAGCCGGATCTCTCGCGCTATTTTTTCAGAAGTTGCATGCAACTCAAGCACCAATCGTAAGGAAATCAACCATAATTAAACAGAAATTTTGGTGGTAGGTTAACAGAGACCTCCGTTATCATAGTGGTGGGTTTACAGAAACCAAGTGCCATCGTGGTGAGTTTCTAGCAGGCATAAATGGGAAGCTAACGACACCTTAGCCGGATCTCTCGTGCTGTTTTTTCAGAAGTTGCATGCAACTCAAGCACCAATCGTAAGGAAATCAACCATAATTAAACAAAAATTTGGGTGGTAGGTTAACAGAGACATCCGATATCATAGTGGTGGGTTAACAGAAACCAAGTGCCATCGTGGTGAGTTTCTAGCAGGCATAAATGGGAAGCTAACGACACCTTAGCCGGATCTCTCACGCTATTGTTTCAGAAGTTGCATGCAAACCAAACACCAATCGTACGGTAATCAACTATAATTAAACAAAAAATTGGGTGGTAGGTTAACAGAGACCTCCGATATCACATTGGTGGGTTAACAGAAACCAAGTGCCATCATGGTGAGTTTCTAGCAGGCATAAATGGGAAGCTAACGACACCTTAGCCGCACCCCTTGCTTAAGTTTTCCACAAGATGCATGCAAATCAAGCACCAATCGTACGGAAATCAACCATAATTAAACAAAAATTTGGGTGGTAGGTTAACAGAGACCTCCGATATCATAGTGGTGGGTTAACAGAAACCAAGTTCCATCGTGGTGAGTTTCTAGCAGGCATAAATGGGAAGCTAACGACACCTTAGCCGGATCTCTCGCGCTATTTTTTCAGAAGTTGCATGCAACTCAAGCACCAATCGTAAGGAACTCAACCATAATTTAACAAAAATTTGGGGGGTAGGTTAACAGAGACCCCCGATATCATAATGGTGGGTTAACAGAAACCAAGTGCCATCGTGGTGAGTTTCTAGCAGGCATAAATGGGAAGCTAACGACACCTTAGCCGGATCTCTCACGCTATTGTTTCAGAAGTTGCATGCAAACCAAACACCAATCGTACGGTAATCAACTATAATTAAACAAAAAATTGGGTGGTAGGTTAACAGAGACCTCCGATATCACATTGGTGGGTTAACAGAAACCAAGTGCCATCATGGTGAGTTTCTAGCAGGCATAAATGGGAAGCTAACGACACCTTAGCCGCACCCCTTGCTTAAGTTTTCCACAAGATGCATGCAAATCAAGCACCCATCGTACGGAAATCAACCATAATTAAACAAAAATTTGGGTGGTAGGTTAACAGAGACCTCCGATATCATAGTGGTGGGTTAACAGAAACCAAGTGCCATCGTGGTGAGTTTCTAGCAGGCATAAATGGGAAGCTAACGACATCTTAGCCGGATCTCTCGCGCTATTTTTTCAGAAGTTGCATGCAACTCAAGCAGCAATCGTACGGAAATCAACCATAATTAATTAGAAATTTGGGTGGTAGGTTAACAGAGCCCTCCGATATCATAGTGGTGGGTTAACAGAAACCAAGTGCCATCGTGATGAGTTTCTAGCAGGCATAAATGGGAAGCTAGCGACACCAAAGCCGGATCTCTCGCGCTTATTTTTCAGAATTTGCATGCAACTCAAGCACCAATCGTACGGAAATCAACCATAATTAAACAAAAATTTGGGTGGTAGGTTAACAGAGACACCCGATATCATAGTGGTGGGTTAACAGAAATTAAGTGCCATCGTGGCGAGTTTCTAGCAGGCATAAATGGGAGGCTAACGACACCTTAGCCGGATCTTTCGCGCTATTTTTTCAGAAGTTGCATGCAACTCATGCACCAATCGTACGGAAATCAACCATAATTAAACAGAAATTTGGGTGGTAGGTTAACAGAGACCTCCGTTATCATAGTGGTGGGTTAACAGAAACCAAGTGCCATCGTGGTGAGTTACTAGCAGGCATAAATGGTAAGCTAACGACACCTTAGCCGGATATCTCGCGCTATTTTTTCAGAAGTTGCATGCAACTCAAGCACCAATCGTACGGAAATCAACCATAAGTAAACAGAAATTTGGGTGGTAGGTTAACAGCGACCTCCGATATCATAGTGGTGGGTTAACAGAAACCAAGTGCCATCGTGGTGAGTTTCTAGTAGGCATAAATGGGAAGCTAACGACACCTTAGCCGGATCTCTCGCGCTATTTTTTCAGAAGTTGCATGCAACTCAAGCACCAATCGTAAGGAAATCAACCATAATTTAACAAAAATTTGGGGGGTAGGTTAACAGAGACCCCCGATATCATAATGGTGGGTTAACAGAAACCAAGTGCCATCGTGGTGAGTTTCTAGTAGGCATAAATGGGAAGCTAACGACACCTTAGCCGGATCCGTCACGCTATTGTTTCAGAAGTTGCATGCAAACCAAGCACCAATCGTACGGTAATCAACTATAATTAAACAAAAAATTGGGTGGTAGGTTAACAAAGACCACCGATATCACATTGGTGGGTTAACAGAAACCAAGTGCCATCGTGGTGAGTTTCTAGCAGGCATAAATGGGAAGCTAACGACACCTTAGCTGCACCCCTTGCTTAAGTTTTCCACAAGATGCGTGCAAATCAAGCACCAATCGTAAGGAAATCAACCATAATTTAACAAAAATTTGGGGGGTAGGTTAACAGAGACCTCCGATATCATAGTGGTGGGTTAACAGAAACCAAGTGCCATCGTGGTGAGTTTCTAGCAGGCATAAATAGGAAGCTAACGACACCTTAGCCGGATCTCTCGTGCTGTTTTTTCAGAAGTTGCATGCAACTAAAGCACCAATCGTAAGGAAATCAACCATAATTAAACAAAAATTTGGGTGGTAGGTTAACAGAGACACCCGATATCATAGTGGTGGGTTAACAGAAACCAAGTGCCTTCGTGGTGAGTTTCTAGCAGGCATAAATGGGAGGCTAACGACACCTTAGCCGGATCTCTCGTGCTATTTTTTCAGAAGTTACATGCAACTCAAGCACCAACCGTACGGAAATCAACCATAATTAAACAGAAATTTGGGTGGTAGGTTAACAGAGACCTCCGTTATCATAGTGGTGGGTTAACAGAAACCAAGTGCCATCGTGGTGAGTTTCTAGCAGGCATAAATAGGAAGCTAACGACACCTTAGCCGGATCTCTCGCGCTATTTTTTCAGAAGTTGCATGCAACTCAAGCACCAATCGTAAGGAAATCAACCATAATTTAACAAAAATTTGGGGGGTAGGTTAACAGAGAGCCCCGATATCATAATGGTGGGTTAACAGAAACCAAGTGCCATCGTGGTGAGTTTCTAGTAGGCATAAATGGGAAGCTAACGACACCTTAGCCGGATCTCTCACGCTATTTTTTCAGAAGTTGCATGCAAACCAAACACCAATCGTACGGTAATCAACTATAATTAAACAAAAAATTGGGTGGTAGGTTAAAAGAGACCTCCGATATCACATTGGTGGGTTAACAGAAACCAAGTGCCATCATGGTGAGTTTCTAGCAGGCATAAATGGGAAGCTAACGACACCTTAGCCGGATCTCTCGCGCTATTTTTTCAGAAGTTGCATGCAACTCAAGCAGCAATCGTACGGAAATCAACCATAATTAAATAGAAATTTGGGTGGTAGGTTAACAGAGACCTCCGATATCATAGTGGTGGGTTAACAGAAACCAAGTGCCATCGTGGTGAGTTCCTAGCAGGCATAAATGGGAAGCTAACGACACCTTAGCCGGATCTCTCGCGCTATTTTTTCAGAAGTTGCATGCAACTCAAGCACCAATCGTACGGAAATCAACCATAATTAAACAAAAATTTGGGTGGTAGGTTAACAGAGACCTCCGATATCATAGTGGTGGGTTAACAGAAACCAAGTGTCATCGTGGTGAGTTTCTAGCAGGCATAAATGGGAAGCTAACGACACCTTAGCCGGATCTCTCGCGCTATTTTTTCAGAAGTTGCATGCAACTCAAGCACCAATCGTAAGGAAATCAACCATAATTAAACAGAAATTTTGGTGGTAGGTTAACAGAGACCTCCGTTATCATAGTGGTGGGTTTACAGAAACCAAGTGCCATCGTGGTGAGTTTCTAGCAGGCATAAATGGGAAGCTAACGACACCTTAGCCGGATCTCTCGTGCTGTTTTTTCAGAAGTTGCATGCAACTCAAGCACCAATCGTAAGGAAATCAACCATAATTAAACAAAAATTTGGGTGGTAGGTTAACAGAGACATCCGATATCATAGTGGTGGGTTAACAGAAACCAAGTGCCATCGTGGTGAGTTTCAAGCAGGCATAAATGGGAAGCTAACGACACCTTAGCCGGATCTCTCACGCTATTGTTTCAGAAGTTGCATGCAAACCAAACACCAATCGTACGGTAATCAACTATAATTAAACAAAAAATTGGGTGGTAGGTTAACAGAGACCTCCGATATCACATTGGTGGGTTAACAGAAACCAAGTGCCATCATGGTGAGTTTCTAGCAGGCATAAATGGGAAGCTAACGACACCTTAGCCGCACCCCTTGCTTAAGTTTTCCACAAGATGCATGCAAATCAAGCACCAATCGTACGGAAATCAACTATAATTAAACAAAAATTTGGGTGGTAGGTTAACAGAGACCTCCGATATCATAGTGGTGGGTTAAGAGAAACCAAGTTCCATCGTGGTGAGTTTCTAGCAGGCATAAATGGGAAGCTAACGACACCTTAGCCGGATCTCTCGCGCTATTTTTTCAGAAGTTGCATGCAACTCAAGCACCAATCGTAAGGAACTCAACCATAATTTAACAAAAATTTGGGGGGTAGGTTAACAGAGACCCCCGATATCATAATGGTGGGTTAACAGAAACCAAGTGCCATCGTGGTGAGTTTCTAGCAGGCATAAATGGGAAGCTAACGACACCTTAGCCGGATCTCTCACGCTATTGTTTCAGAAGTTGCATGCAAACCAAACACCAATCGTACGGTAATCAACTATAATTAAACAAAAAATTGGGTGGTAGGTTAACAGAGACCTCCGATATCACATTGGTGGGTTAACAGAAACCAAGTGCCATCATGGTGAGTTTCTAGCAGGCATAAATGGGAAGCTAACGACACCTTAGCCGCACCCCTTGCTTAAGTTTTCCACAAGATGCATGCAAATCAAGCACCAATCGTACGGAAATCAACCATAATTAAACAAAAATTTGGGTGGTAGGTTAACAGAGACCTCCGATATCATAGTGGTGGGTTAACAGAAACCAAGTTCCATCGTGGTGAGTTTCTAGCAGGTATAAATGGGAAGCTAACGACACCTTAGCCGGATCTCTCGCGCTATTTTTTCAGAAGTTGCATGCAACTCAAGAACCAATCGTAAGGAACTCAACCATAATTTAACAAAAATTTGGGGGGTAGGTTAACAGAGACCCCCGATATCA
Source organism: Anomoia purmunda (assembly GCA_951828415.1). NCBI lineage: Eukaryota > Metazoa > Arthropoda > Insecta > Diptera > Tephritidae > Anomoia > Anomoia purmunda. Next base: position 83,545,267 of record OX639997.1, on the reverse strand, counting down.
TAATGGTGGGTTAACAGAAACCAAGTGCCATCGTGGTGAGTTTCTAGTAGGCATAAATGGGAAGCTAACGACACCTTAGCCGGATCTCTGACGCTATTGTTTCAGAAGTTGCATGCAAACCAAACACCAATCGTACGGTAATCAACTATAATTAAACAAAAAATTGGGTGGTAGGTTAACAGAGACCTCCGATATCACATTGGTGGGTTAACAGAAACCAAGTGCCATCATGGTGAGTTTCTAGCAGGCATAAATGGGAAGCTAACGACACCTTAGCCGGATCTCTCGCGCTATTTTTTCAGAAGTTGCATGCAACTCAAGCAGCAATCGTACGGAAATCAACCATAATTAAATAGAAATTTGGGTGGTAGGTTAACAGAGACCTCCGATATCATAGTGGTGGGTTAACAGAAACCAAGTGCCATCGTGGTGAGTTTCTAGCAGGCATAAATGGGAAGCTAACGACACCTTAGCCGGATCTCTCGTGCTGTTTTTTCAGAAGTTGCATGCAACTCAAGCACCAATCGTAAGGAAATCAACCATAATTAAACAAAAATTTGGGTGGTAGGTTAACAGAGACCTCCGATATCATAGTGGTGGGTTAACAGAAACCAAGTGCCATCGTGGTGAGTTTCTAGCAGGCATAAATGGGAAGCTAACGACACCTTAGCCGGATCTCTCGCGCTGTTTTTTCAGAAGTTGCATGCAACTCAAGCACCAATCGTAAGGAAATCAACCATAATTAAACAAAAATTTGGGTGGTAGGTTAACAGAGACACCCGATATCATAGTGGTGGGTTAACAGAAACCAAGTGCCATCGTGGTGAGTTTCTAGCAGGCATAAATGGGAAGCTAACGACACCTTAGCCGGATCTCTCACGCTATTGTTTCAGAAGTTGCATGCAAACCAAACACCAATCGTACGGTAATCAACTATAATTAAACAAAAAATTGGGTGGTAGGTTAACAGAGACCTCCGATATCACATTGGTGGGTTAACAGAAACCAAGTGCCATCATGGTGAGTTTCTAGCAGGCATAAATGGGAAGCTAACGACACCTTAGCCGCACCCTTGCTTAAGTTTTCCACAAGATGCATGCAAATCAAGCACCAATCGTACGGAAATCAACCATAATTAAACAAAAATTTGGGTGGTAGGTTAACAGAGACCTCCGATATCATAGTGGTGGGTTAACAGAAACCAAGTGCCATCGTGGTGAATTTCTAGCAGGCATAAATGGGAAGCTAACGACACCTTAGCCGGATCTCTCGCGCTATTTTTTCAGAAGTTCCATGCAACGCAAGCATCAATCGTAAGGAAATCAACCATAATTTAACAAAAATTTGGGGGGTAGGTTAACAGAGACCCCCGATATCATAATGGTGGGTTAACAGAAACCAAGTGCCATCGTGGTGAGTTTCTAGTAGGCATAAATGGGAAGCTAACGACACCTTAGCCGGATCTCTCACGCTATTGTTTCAGAAGTTGCATGCAAACCAAACACCAATCGTACGGTAATCAACTATAATTAAACAAAAAATTGGGTGGTAGGTTAACAGAGACCTCCGATATCACATTGGTGGGTTAACAGAAACCAAGTGCCATCATGGTGAGTTTCTAGCAGGCATAAATGGGAAGCTAACGACACCTTACCCGCACCCCTTGCTTAAGTTTTCCACAAGATGCATGCAAATCAAGCACCCATCGTACGGAAATCAACCATAATTAAACAAAAATTTGGGTGGTAGGTTAACAAAGACCTCCGATATCATAGTGGTGGGTTAACAGAAACCAAGTGCCATCGCGGTGAGTTTCTAGCAGGCATAAATGGGAAGCTAACGACACCTTAGCCGGATCTCTCGCGCTATTTTTTCAGAAGTTGCATGCAACTCAAGCAGCAATCGTACGGAAATCAACCATAATTAAATAGAAATTTGGGTGGTAGGTTAACAGAGACCTCCGATATCATAGTGGTGGGTTAACAGAAACCAAGTGCCATCGTGATGAGTTTCTAGCAGGCATAAATGGGAAGCTAGCGACACCAAAGCCGGATCTCTCGCGCTTATTTTTCAGAATTTGCATGCAACTCAAGCACCAATCGTACGGAAATCAACCATAATTAAACAGAAATTTGGGTGGTAGGTTAACAGAGACCTCCGTTATCATAGTGGTGGGTTAACAGAAACCAAGTGCCATCGTGGTGAGTTACTAGCAGGCATAAATGGGAAGCTAACGACACCTTAGCCGGATCTCTCGCGCTATTTTTTCAGAAGTTGCATGCAACTCAAGCACCAATCGTACGGAAATCAACCATAATTAAACAAAAATTTGGGTGGTAGGTTAACAGAGACCTCTGTTATCATAGTGGTGGGTTAACAGAAACCAAGTGCCATCGTGGTGAGTTTCTAGCAGGCATAAATGGGAAGCTAACGACACCTTAGCCGGATCTCTCGCGCTTATTTTTCAGAAGTTGCATGCAACTAAAGCACCAATCGTACGGAAATCAACCATAATTAAACAAAAATTTGGGTGGTAGGTTAACAGAGACACCCGATATCATAGTGGTGGGTTAACAGAAACCAAGTGCCATCGTGGTGAGTTTCTAGCAGGCATAAATGGGAAGCTAACGACACCTTAGCCGGATCTCTCGCGCTATTTTTTCAGAAGTTGCATGCAACTCAAGCACCAATCGTACGGAAATCAACCATAATTAAACAGAAATTTGGGTGGTAGGTTAACAGAGACCTCCGTTATCATAGTGGTGGGTTAACAGAAACCAAGTGCCATCGTGGTGAGTTTCTAGCAGGCATAAATGGGAAGCTAACGATACCTTAGCCGGATCTCTCGTGCTGTTTTTTCAGAAGTTGCATGCAACTCAAGCACCAATCGTAAGGAAATCAACCATAATTAAACAAAAATTTGGGTGGTAGGTTAACAGAGACACCCGATGTCATAGTGGTGGGTTAACAGAAACCAAGTGCCATCGTGGTGAGTTTCTAGCAGGCATAAATGGGAAGCTAACTACACCTTAGCCGGATCTCTCACGCTATTGTTTCAGAAGTTGCATGCAAACCAAACACCAATCGTACGGTAATCAACTATAATTAAACAAAAAATTGGGTGGTAGGTTAACAGAGACCTCCGATATCACATTGGTGGGTTAACAGAAACCAAGTGCCATCATGGTGAGTTTCTAGCAGGCATAAATGGGAAGCTAACGACACCTTAGCCGCACCCCTTGCTTAAGTTTTCCACAAGATGCATGCAAATCAAACACCAATCGTACGGAAATCAACCATAATTAAACAAAAATTTGGGTGGTAGGTTAACAGAGACCTCCGATATCATAGTGGTGGGTTAACAGAAACCAAGTGCCATCGTGGTGAGTTTCTAGCAGGCATAAATGGGAAGCTAACGACACCTTAGCCGGATCTCTCGCGCTATTTTTTCAGAAGTTCCATGCAACTCAAGCATCAATCGTAAGGAAATCAACCATAATTTAACAAAAATTTGGGGGGTAGGTTAACAGAGACCCCTGATATCATAATGGTGGGTTAACAGAAACCAAGTTTCATCGTGGTGAGTTTCTAGTAGGCATAAATGGGAAGCTAACGACACCTTAGCCGGATCTCTCACGCTATTGTTTCAGAAGTTGCATGCAAACCAAACACCAATCGTACGGTAATCAACTATAATTAAACAAAAAATTGGGTGGTAGGTTAACAGAGACCTCCGATATCACATTGGTGGGTTAACAGAAACCAAGTGCCATCATGGTGAGTTTCTAGCAGGCATAAATGGGAAGCTAACGACACCTTAGCCGCACCCCTTGCTTAAGTTTTCCACAAGATGCATGCAAATCAAGCACCCATCGTACGGAAATCAACCATAATTAAACAAAAATTTGGGTGGTAGGTTAACAATGACCTCCGATATCATAGTGGTGGGTTAACAGAAACCAAGTGCCATCGTGGTGAGTTTCTACCAGGCATAAATGGGAAGCTAACTACACCTTAGCCGGATCTCTCACGCTATTGTTTCAGAAGTTGCATGCAAACCAAACACCAATCGTACGGTAATCAACTATAATTAAACAAAAAATTGGGTGGTAGGTTAACAGAGACCTCCGATATCACATTGGTGGGTTAACAGAAACCAAGTGCCATCATGGTGAGTTTCTAGCAGGCATAAATGGGAAGCTAACGACACCTTAGCCGCACCCCTTGCTTAAGTTTTCCACAAGATGCATGCAAATCAAGCACCAATCATACGGAAATCAACCATAATTAAACAAAAATTTGGGTGGTAGGTTAACAGAGACCTCTGTTATCATAGTGGTGGGTTAACAGAAACCAAGTGCCATCGTGGTGAGTTTCTAGCAGGCATAAATGGGAAGCTAACGACACCTTAGCCGGATCTCTCGCGCTTATTTTTCAGAAGTTGCATGCAACTAAAGCACCAATCGTGCGGAAATCAACCATAATTAAACAAAAATTTGGGTGGTAGGTTAACAGAGACACCCGATATCATAGTGGTGGGTTAACAGAAACCAAGTGCCATCGTGGTGAGTTTCTACCAGGCATAAATGGGAAGCTAACGACACCTTAGCCGGATCTCTCGCGCTATTTTTTCAGAAGTTGCATGCAACTCAAGCACCAATCGTACGGAAATCAACCATAATTAAACAGAAATTTGGGTGGTAGGTTAACAGAGACCTCCGTTATCATAGTGGTGGGTTAACAGAAACCAAGTGCCATCGTGGTGAGTTTCTAGCAGGCATAAATGGGAAGCTAACGATACCTTAGCCGGATCTCTCGTGCTGTTTTTTCAGAAGTTGCATGCAACTCAAGCACCAATCGTAAGGAAATCAACCATAATTAAACAAAAATTTGGGTGGTAGGTTAACAGAGACACCCGATATCATAGTGGTGGGTTAACAGAAACCAAGTGCCATCGTGGTGAGTTTCTAGCAGGCATAAATGGGAAGCTAACTACACCTTAGCCGGATCTCTCACGCTATTGTTTCAGAAGTTGCATGCAAACCAAACACCAATCGTACGGTAATCAACTATAATTAAACAAAAAATTGGGTGGTAGGTTAACAGAGACCTCCGATATCACATTGGTGGGTTAACAGAAACCAAGTGCCATCATGGTGAGTTTCTAGCAGGCATAAATGGGAAGCTAACGACACCTTAGCCGCACCCCTTGCTTAAGTTTTCCACAAGATGCATGCAAATCAAGCACCAATCATACGGAAATCAACCATAATTAAACAAAAATTTGGGTGGTAGGTTAACAGAGACCTCCGATATCATAGTGGTGGGTTAACAGAAACCAAGTCCCATCGTGGTGAGTTTCTAGCAGGCATAAATGGGAAGCTAACGACACCTTAGCCGGATCTCTCGCGCTATTTTTTCAGAAGTTCCATGCAACTCAAGCATCAATCGTAAGGAAATCAACCATAATTTAACAAAAATTTGGGGGGTAGGTTAACAGAGACCCCCGATATCATAATGGTGGGTTAACAGAAACCAAGTGCCATCGTGGTGAGTTTCTAGTAGGCATAAATGGGAAGCTACCGACACCTTAGCCGGATCTCTCACGCTATTGTTTCAGAAGTTGCATGCAAACCAAACACCAATCGTACGGTAATCAACTATAATTAAACAAAAAATTGGGTGGTAGGTTAACAGAGACCTCCGATATCACATTGGTGGGTTAACAGAAACCAAGTGCCATCATGGTGAGTTTCTAGCAGGCATAAATGGGAAGCTAACGACACCTTAGCCGCACCCCTTGCTTAAGTTTTCCACAAGATGCATGCAAATCAAGCACCCATCGTACGGAAATCAACCATAATTAAACAAAAATTTGGGTGGTAGGTTAACAAAGACCCCGATATCATAATGGTGGGTTAACAGAAACCAAGTGCCATCGTGGTGAGTTACTAGCAGGCATAAATGGGAAGCTAACGACACCTTAGCCGGATCTCTCGCGCTATTTTTTCAGAAGTTGCATGCAACTCAAGCACCAATCGTACGGAAATCAACCATAATTGAACAAAAATTTGGGTGGTAGGTTAACAGAGACCTCTGTTATCATAGTGGTGGGTTAACAGAAACCAAGTGCCATCGTGGTGAGTTTCTAGCAGGCATAAATGGGAAGCTAACGACACCTTAGCCGGATCTCTCGCGCTTATTTTTCAGAAGTTGCATGCAACTAAAGCACCAATCGTACGGAAATCAACCATAATTAAACAAAAATTTGGGTGGTAGGTTAACAGAGACACCCGATATCATAGTGGTGGGTTAACAGAAACCAAGTGCCTTCGTGGTGAGTTTCTAGCAGGCATAAATGGGAAGCTAACGACACCTTAGCCGGATCTCTCGCGCTATTTTTTCAGAAGTTGCATGCAACTAAAGCACCAATCGTACGGAAATCAACAATAATTAAACAGAAATTTGGGTGGTAGGTTAACAGAGACCTCCGTTATCATAGTGGTGGGTTAACAGAAACCAAGTGCCATCGTGGTGAGTTTCTAGCAGGCATAAATGGGAAGCTAACGACACCTTAGCCGGATCTCTCGTGCTGTTTTTTCAGAAGTTGCATGCAACTCAAGCACCAATCGTAAGGAAATCAACCATAATTAAACAAAAATTTGGGTGGTAGGTTAACAGAGACACCCGATATCATAGTGGTGGGTTAACAGAAACCAAGTGCCATCGTGGTGAGTTTCTAGCAGGCATAAATGGGAAGCTAACTACACCTTAGCCGGATCTCTCACGCTATTGTTTCAGAAGTTGCATGCAAACCAAACACCAATCGTACGGTAATCAACTATAATTAAACAAAAAATTGGGTGGTAGGTTAACAGAGACCTCCGATATCACATTGGTGGGTTAACAGAAACCAAGTGCCATCATGGTGAGTTTCTAGCAGGCATAAATGGGAAGCTAACGACACCTTAGCCGCACCCCTTGCTTAAGTTTTCCACAAGATGCATGCAAATCAAGCACCAATCGTACGGAAATCAACCATAATTAAACAAAAATTTGGGTGGTAGGTTAACAGAGACCTCCGATATCATAGTGGTGGGTTAACAGAAACCAAGTGCCATCGTGGTGAGTTTCTAGCAGGCATAAATGGGAAGCTAACGACACCTTAGCCGGATCTCTCGCGCTATTTTTTCAGAAGTTCCATGCAACTCAAGCATCAATCGTAAGGAAATCAACCATAATTTAACAAAAATTTGGGGGGTAGGTTAACAGAGACCCCTGATATCATAATGGTGGGTTAACAGAAACCAAGTGCCATCGTGGTGAGTTTCTAGTAGGCATAAATGGGAAGCTAACGACACCTTAGCCGGATCTCTCACGCTATTGTTTCAGAAGTTGCATGCAAACCAAACACCAATCGTACGGTAATCAACTATAATTAAACAAAAAATTGGGTGGTAGGTTAACAGAGACCTCCGATATCACATTGGTGGGTTAACAGAAACCAAGTGCCATCATGGTGAGTTTCTAGCAGGCATAAATGGGAAGCTAACGACACCTTAGCCGCACCCCTTGCTTAAGTTTTCCACAAGATGCATGCAAATCAAGCACCCATCGTACGGAAATCAACCATAATTAAACAAAAATTTGGGTGGTAGGTTAACAAAGACCTCCGATATCATAGTGGTGGGTTAACAGAAACCAAGTGCCATCGTGGTGAGTTTCTAGCAGGCATAAATGGGAAGCTAACGACACCTTAGCCGGATCTCTCGCGCTATTTTTTCAGAAGTTGCATGCAACTCAAGCAGCAATCGTACGGAAATCAACCATAATTAAATAGAAATTTGGGTGGTAGGTTAACAGAGACCTCCGATATCATAGTGGTGGGTTAACAGAAACCAAGTGCCATCGTGATGAGTTTCTAGCAGGCATAAATGGGAAGCTAGCGACGCCAAAGCCGGATCTCTCGCGCTTATTTTTCAGAATTTGCATGCAACTCAAGCACCAATCGTACGGAAATCAACCATAATTAAACAGAAATTTGGGTGGTAGGTTAACAGAGACCTCCGGTATCATAGTGGTGGGTTAACAGAAACCAAGTGCCATCGTGGTGAGTTACTAGCAGGCATAAATGGGAAGCTAACGACACCTTAGCCGGATCTCTCGCGCTATTTTTTCAGAAGTTGCATGCAACTCAAGCACCAATCGTACGGAAATCAACCATAATTAAACAAAAATTTGGGTGGTGGGTTAACAGAAACCAAGTGCCATCGTGGTGAGTTTCTAGCAGGCATAAATGGGAAGCTAACGACACCTTAGCCGCACCCCTTGCTTAAGTTTTCCACAAGATGCATGCAAATCAAGCACCCATCGTACGGAAATCAACCATAATTAAACAAAAATTTGGGTGGTAGGTTAACAAAGACCCCCGATATCATAATGGTGGGTTAACAGAAACCAAGTGCCATCGTGGTGAGTTACTAGCAGGCATAAATGGGAAGCTAACGACACCTTAGCCGGATCTCTCGCGCTATTTTTTCAGAAGTTGCATGCAACTCAAGCACCAATCGTACGGAAATCAACCATAATTGAACAAAAATTTGGGTGGTAGGTTAACAGAGACCTCTGTTATCATAGTGGTGGGTTAACAGAAACCAAGTGCCATCGTGGTGAGTTTCTAGCAGGCATAAATGGGAAGCTAACGACACCTTAGCCGGATCTCTCGCGCTTATTTTTCAGAAGTTGCATGCAACTAAAGCACCAATCGTACGGAAATCAACCATAATTAAACAAAAATTTGGGTGGTAGGTTAACAGAGACACCCGATATCATAGTGGTGGGTTAACAGAAACCAAGTGCCTTCGTGGTGAGTTTCTAGCAGGCATAAATGGGAAGCTAACGACACCTTAGCCGGATCTCTCGCGCTATTTTTTCAGAAGTTGCATGCAACTAAAGCACCAATCGTACGGAAATCAACAATAATTAAACAGAAATTTGGGCGGTAGGTTAACAGAGACCTCCGTTATCATAGTGGTGGGTTAACAGAAACCAAGTGCCATCATGGTGAGTTTCTAGCAGGCATAGATGGGAAGCTAACGACACCTTAGCCGGATCTCTCGTGCTGTTTTTTCAGAAGTTGCATGCAACTCAAGCACCAATCGTAAGGAAATCAACCATAATTAAACAAAAATTTGGGTGGTAGGTTAACAGAGACACCCGATATCATAGTGGTGGGTTAACAGAAACCAAGTGCCATCGTGGTGAGTTTCTAGCAGGCATAAATGGGAAGCTAACTACACCTTAGCCGGATCTCTCACGCTATTGTTTCAGAAGTTGCATGCAAACCAAACACCAATCGTACGGTAATCAACTATAATTAAACAAAAAATTGGGTGGTAGGTTAACAGAGACCTCCAATATCACATTGGTGGGTTAACAGAAACCAAGTGCCATCATGGTGAGTTTCTAGCAGGCATAAATGGGAAGCTAACGACACCTTAGCCGCACCCCTTGCTTAAGTTTTCCACAAGATGCATGCAAATCAAGCACCAATCGTACGGAAATCAACCATAATTAAACAAAAATTTGGGTGGTAGGTTAACAGAGACCTCCGATATCATAGTGGTGGGTTAACAGAAACCAAGTGCCATCGTGGTGAGTTTCTAGCAGGCATAAATGGGAAGCTAACGACACCTTAGCCGGATCTCTCGCGCTATTTTTTCAGAAGTTCCATGCAACTCAAGCATCAATCGTAAGGAAATCAACCATAATTTAACAAAAATTTGGGGGGTAGGTTAACAGAGACCCCTGATATCATAATGGTGGGTTAACAGAAACCAAGTGCCATCGTGGTGAGTTTCTAGTAGGCATAAATGGGAAGCTAACGACACCTTAGCCGGATCTCTCACGCTATTGTTTCAGAAGTTGCATGCAAACCAAACACCAATCGTACGGTAATCAACTATAATTAAACAAAAAATTGGGTGGTAGGTTAACAGAGACCTCCGATATCACATTGGTGGGTTAACAGAAACCAAGTGCCATCATGGTGAGTTTCTAGCAGGCATAAATGGGAAGCTAACGACACCTTAGTCGCACCCCTTGCTTAAGTTTTCCACAAGATGCATGCAAATCAAGCACCCATCGTACGGAAATCAACCATAATTAAACAAAAATTTGGGTGGTAGGTTAACAAAGACCTCCGATATCATAGTGGTGGGTTAACAGAAACCAAGTGCCATCGTGGTGAGTTTCTAGCAGGCATAAATGGGAAGCTAACGACACCTTAGCCGGATCTCTCGCGCTATTTTTTCAGAAGTTGCATGCAACTCAAGCAGCAATCGTACGGAAATCAACCATAATTAAATAGAAATTTGGGTGGTAGGTTAACAGAGACCTCCGATATCATAGTGGTGGGTTAACAGAAACCAAGTGCCATCGTGATGAGTTTCTAGCAGGCATAAATGGGAAGCTAGCGACGCCAAAGCCGGATCTCTCGCGCTTATTTTTCAGAATTTGCATGCAACTCAAGCACCAATCGTACGGAAATCAACCATAATTAAACAGAAATTTGGGTGGTAGGTTAACAGAGACCTCCGGTATCATAGTGGTGGGTTAACAGAAACCAAGTGCCATCGTGGTGAGTTACTAGCAGGCATAAATGGGAAGCTAACGACACCTTAGCCGGATCTCTCGCGCTATTTTTTCAGAAGTTGCATGCAACTCAAGCACCAATCGTACGGAAATCAACCATAATTAAACAAAAATTTGGGTGGTGGGTTAACAGAAACCAAGTGCCATCGTGGTGAGTTTCTAGCAGGCATAAATGGGAAGCTAACGACACCTTAGCCGGATCTCTCGCGCCTTATTTTCAGAAGTTGCATGCAACTAAAGCACCAATTGTACGGAATCAACCATAATTAAACAAAAAATTTGGGTGGTAGGTTAACAGAGACACCCGATATCATAGTGGTGGGTTAACAGAAACCAAGTTCCATCGTGGTGAGTTTCTAGCAGGCATAAATGGGAGGCTAACGACACCTTAGCCGGATCTTTCGCGCTATTTTTTCAGAAGTTGCATGCAACTCAAGCACCAATCGTACGGAAATCAACCATAATTAAACAGAAATTTGGGTGGTAGGTTAACAGAGACCTCCGTTATCATAGTGGTGGGTTAACAGAAACAAGTGCCATCGTGGTGAGTTACTAGCAGGCATAAATGGGAAGCTAACGACACCTTAGCCGGATATCTCGCGCTATTTTTTCAGAAGTTGCATGCAACTCCAAGCACCATATCGTACGGAAATCAACCATAAGTAAACAGAATTTTGGGTAGTAGGTTAACAGAGACCTCATATATCATAGTGGTGGGTTAACAGGAAACCAAGTGCCATCGTGGTGAGTTTCTAGCAGGCATAAATAGGAAGCTAACGACACCTTAGCCGGATCTCTCGCGCTATTTTTTCAGAAGTTGCATGCAACTCAAGCACCAATCGTAAGGAAATCAACCATAATTTAACAAAAATTTGGGGGGTAGGTTAACAGAGACCCCCGATATCATAATGGTGGGTTAACAGAACCAAGTGCCATCGTGGTGAGTTTCTAGTAGGCATAAATGGGAAGCTAACGACACCTTAGCCGGATCCGTCACGCTATTGTTCAGAAGTTGCATGCAAACCAAGCACCAATCGTACGGTAATCAACTATAATTAAACAAAAAATTGGGTGGTAGGTTAACAGAGACCACCGATATCACATTGGTGGGTTACAGAAACCAAGTGCCATCGTGGTGAGTTCTAGCAGGCATAAATGGGAAGCTACGACACCTTAGCCGCACCCCTTGCTTAAGTTTTCCACAAGATGCATGCAAATCAAGCACCAATCGTACGGAAATCAACCATAATTAAACAAAAATTTTGGGTGGTGGGTTAACAGAAACCCAAGTGCCATCGTGGTGAGTTTCTAGCAGGCATAAATGGGAAGCTAACGACACCTTAGCCGGATCTCTCGCGCTTATTTTTCAGAAGTTGCATGCAACTAAAGCACCAATTGTACGGAAATCAACCATAATTAAACAAAAATTTGGGTGGTAGGTTAACAGAGACACCCGATATCATAGTGGTGGGTTAACAGAAACCAAGTTCCATCGTGGTGAGTTTCTAGCAGGCATAAATGGGAGGCTAACGACACCTTAGCCGGATCTTTCGCGCTATTTTTTCAGAAGTTGCATGCAACTCAAGCACCAATCGTACGGAAATCAACCATAATTAAACAGAAATTTGGGTGGTAGGTTAACAGAGACCTCCGTTATCATAGTGGTGGGTTAACAGAAACCAAGTGCCATCGTGGTGAGTTTCAGGAGGCATAAATGGGAAGCTAACGACACCTTAGCCGGATCTCTCGTGCTGTTTTTTCAGAAGTTGCATGCAACTCAAGCACCAATCGTAAGGAAATCAACCATAATTAAACAAAAATTTGGGTGGTAGGTTAACAGAGACACCCGATATCATAGTGGTGGGTTAACAGAAACCAAGTGCCATCGTGGTGAGTTTCTAGCAGGCATAAATGGGAAGCTAACTACACCTTAGCCGGATCTCTCACGCTATTGTTTCAGAAGTTGCATGCAAACCAAACACCAATCGTACGGTAATCAACTATAATTAAACAAAAAATTGGGTGGTAGGTTAACAGAGACCTCCGATATCACATTGGTGGGTTAACAGAAACCAAGTGCCATCATGGTGAGTTTCTAGCAGGCATAAATGGGAAGCTAACGACACCTTAGCCGCACCCCTTGCTTAAGTTTTCCACAAGATGCATGCAAATCAAGCACCAATCGTACGGAAATCAACCATAATTAAACAAAAATTTGGGTGGTAGGTTAACAGAGACCTCCGATATCATAGTGGTGGGTTAACAGAAACCAAGTGCCATCATGGTGAGTTTCTAGCAGGCATAAATGGGAAGCTAACGACACCTTAGCCGGATCTCTCGCGCTATTTTTTCAGAAGTTCCATGCAACTCAAGCATCAATCGTAAGGAAATCAACCATAATTTAACAAAAATTTGGGGGGTAGGTTAACAGAGACCCCCGATATCATAATGGTGGGTTAACAGAAACCAAGTGCCATCGTGGTGAGTTTCTAGTAGGCATAAATGGGAAGCTAACGACACCTTAGCCGGATCTCTCACGCTATTGTTTCAGAAGTTGCATGCAAACCAAACACCAATCGTACGGTAATCAACTATAATTAAACAAAAAATTGGGTGGTAGGTTAACAGAGACCTCCGATATCACATTGGTGGGTTAACAGAAACCAAGTGCCATCATGGTGAGTTTCTAGCAGGCATAAATGGGAAGCTAACGACACCTTAGCCGCACCCCTTGCTTAAGTTTTCCACAAGATGCATGCAAATCAAGCACCCATCGTACGGAAATCAACCATAATTAAACAAAAATTTGGGTGGTAGGTTAACAAAGACCTCCGATATCATAGTGGTGGGTTAACAGAAACCAAGTGCCATCGTGGTGAGTTTCTAGCAGGGATAAATGGGAAGCTAACGACACCTTAGCCGGATCTCTCGCGCTATTTTTTCAGAAGTTGCATGCAACTCAGGCAGCAATCGTACGGAAATCAACCATAATTAAATAGAAATTTGGGTGGTAGGTTAACAGAGACCTCCGATATCATAGTGGTGGGTTAACAGAAACCAAGTGCCATCGTGATGAGTTTCTAGCAGGCATAAATGGGAAGCTAGCGACGCCAAAGCCGGATCTCTCGCGCTTATTTTTCAGAATTTGCATGCAACTCAAGCACCAATCGTACGGAAATCAACCATAATTAAACAGAAATTTGGGTGGTAGGTTAACAGAGACCTCCGTTATCATAGTGGTGGGTTAACAGAAACCAAGTGCCATCGTGGTGAGTTACTAGCAGGCATAAATGGGAAGCTAACGACACCTTAGCCGGATCTCTCGCGCTATTTTTTCAGAAGTTGCATGCAACTCAAGCACCAATCGTACGGAAATCAACCATAATTAAACAAAAATTTGGGTGGTGGGTTAACAGAAACCAAGTGCCATCGTGGTGAGTTTCTAGCAGGCATAAATGGGAAGCTAACGACACCTTAGCCGGATCTCTCGCGCTTATTTTTCAGAAGTTGCATGCAACTAAAGCACCAATTGTACGGAAATCAACCATAATTAAACTAAAATTTGGGTGGTAGGTTAACAGAGACACCCGATATCATAGTGGTGGGTTAACAGAAACCAAGTTCCATCGTGGTGAGTTTCTAGCAGGCATAAATGGGAGGCTAACGACACCTTAGCCGGATCTTTCGCGCTATTTTTTCAGAAGTTGCATGCAACTCAAGCACCAATCGTACGGAAATCAACCATAATTAAACAGAAATTTGGGTGGTAGGTTAACAGAGACCTCCGTTATCATAGTGGTGGGTTAACAGAAACCAAGTGCCATCGTGGTGAGTTACTAGCAGGCATAAATGGGAAGCTAACGACACCTTAGCCGGATATCTCGCGCTATTTTTTCAGAAGTTGCATGCAACTCAAGCACCAATCGTACGGAAATCAACCATAAGTAAACAGAAATTTGGGTGGTAGGTTAACAGAGACCTCCTATATCATAGTGGTGGGTTAACAGAAACCAAGTGCCATCGTGGTGAGTTTCTAGCAGGCATAAATAGGAAGCTAACGACACCTTAGCCGGATCTCTCGCGCTATTTTTTCAGAAGTTGCATGCAACTCAAGCACCAATCGTAAGGAAATCAACCATAATTTAACAAAAATTTGGGGGGTAGGTTAACAGAGACCCCCGATATCATAATGGTGGGTTAACAGAAACCAAGTGCCATCGTGGTGAGTTTCTAGTAGGCATAAATGGGAAGCTACCGACACCTTAGCCGGATCCGTCACGCTATTGTTTCAGAAGTTGCATGCAAACCAAGCACCAATCGTACGGTAATCAACTATAATTAAACAAAAAATTGGGTGGTAGGTTAACAGAGACCACCGATATCACATTGGTGGGTTAACAGAAACCAAGTGCCATCGTGGTGAGTTTCTAGCAGGCATAAATGGGAAGCTAACGACACCTTAGCCGCACCCCTTGCTTAAGTTTTCCACAAGATGCATGCAAATCAAGCACCAATCGTAAGGAAATCAACCATAATTTAACAAAAATTTGGGGGGTAGGTTAACAGAGACCTCCGATATAATAGTGGTGGGTTAACAGAAACCAAGTGCCATCGTGGTGAGTTTCTTGCAGGCATAAATGGGAAGCTAACGACACCTTAGCCGGATCTCTCGTGCTGTTTTTTTCAGAAGTTGCATGCAACTCAAGCACCAATCGTAAGGAAATCAACCATAATTAAACAAAAATTTGGGTGGTAGGTTAACAGAGACACCCGATATCATAGTGGTGGGTTAACAGAAACCAAGTGCCTTCGTGGTGAGTTTCTAGCAGGCATAAATGGGAGGCTAACGACACCTTAGCCGGATCTCTCGTGCTATTTTTTCAGAAGTTACAGGCAACTCAAGCACCAACCGTACGGAAATCAACCATAATTAAACAGAAATTTGGGTGGTAGGTTAACAGAGACCTCCGTTATCATAGTGGTGGGTTAACAGAAACCAAGTGCCATCGTAGTGAGTTTCTAGCAGGCATAAATAGGAAGCTAACGACACCTTATCCGGATCTCTCGCGCTATTTTTTCAGAAGTTGCATGCAACTCAAGCACCAATCGTAAGGAAATCAACCATAATTTAACAAAAATTTGGGGGGTAGGTTAACAGAGAGCCCCGATATCATAATGGTGGGTTAACAGAAACCAAGTGCCATCGTGGTGAGTTTCTACTAGGCATAAATGGGAAGCTAACGACACCTTAGCCGGATCTCACACGCTATTTTTTCAGAAGTTGCATGCAAACCAAACACCAATCGTACGGTAATCAACTATAATTAAACAAAAAATTGGGTGGTAGGTTAACAGAGACCTCCGATATCACATTGGTGGGTTAACAGAAACCAAGTGCCATCATGGTGAGTTTCTAGCAGGCATAAATGGGAAGCTAACGACACCTTAGCCGGATCTCTCGCGCTATTTTTTCAGAAGTTGCATGCAACTCAAGCACCAATCGTACGGAAAGCAACCATAATTAAATAGGAATTTGGGTGGTAGGTTAACAGAGACCTCCGATATCATAGTGGTGGGTTAACAGAAACCAAGTGCCATCGTGGTGAGTTCCTAGCAGGCATAAATGGGAAGCTAACGACACCTTAGCCGGATCTCTCGCGCTATTTTTTCAGAAGTTGCATGCAACTCAAGCACCAATCGTACGGAAATCAACCATAATTAAACAAAAATTTGGGTGGTAGGTTAACAGAGACCTCCGTTATCATAGTGGTGGGTTAACAGAAACCAAGTGCCATCGTGGTGAGTTTCTAGCAGGCATAAATGGGAAGCTAACGACACCTTAGCCGGATCTCTCGTGCTGTTTTTTCAGAAGTTGCATGCAACTCAAGCACCAATCGTAAGGAAATCAACCATAATTAAACAAAAATTTGGGTGGTAGGTTAACAGAGACACCCGATATCATAGTGGTGGGTTAACAGAAACCAAGTGCCATCGTGGTGAGTTTCTAGCACGCATAAATGGGAGGCTAACGACACCTTAGCCGGATCTCTCACGCTATTGTTTCAGAAGTTGCATGCAAACCAAACACCAATCGTACGGTAATCAACTATAACTAAACAAAAAATTGGGTGGTAGGTTAACAGAGACCTCCGATATCACATTGGTGGGTTAACAGAAACCAAGTGCCATCATGGTGAGTTTCTAGCAGGCATAAATGGGAAGCTAACGACACCTTAGCCGCACCCCTTGCTTAAGTTTTCCACAAGATGCATGCAAATCAAGCACCAATCGTACGGAAATCAACCATAATTAAACAAAAATTTGGGTGGTAGGTTAACAGAGACCTCCGATATCGTAATGGTGGGTTAACAGAAACCAAGTGCCATCGTGGTGAGTTTCTAGTAGGCATAAATGGGAAGCTAACGACACCTTAGCCGGATCTCTCACGCTATTGTTTCAGAAGTTGCATGCAAACCAAACACCAATCGTACGGTAATCAACTATAATTAAACAAAAAATTGGGTGGTAGGTTAACAGAGACCTCCGATATCACATTGGTGGGTTAACAGAAACCAAGTGCCATCGTGGTGAGTTTCTAGTAGGCATAAATGGGAAGCTAACGACACCTTAGCCGGATCTCTCACGCTATTGTTTCAGAAGTTGCATGCAAACCAAACACCAATCGTACGGTAATCAACTATAATTAAACAAAAAATTGGGTGGTAGGTTAACAGAGACCTCCGATATCACATTGGTGGGTTAACAGAAACCAAGTGCCATCATGGTGAGTTTCCAGCAGGCATAAATGGGAAGCTAACGACACCTTAGCCGGATCTCTCGCGCTATTTTTTCAGAAGTTGCATGCAACTCAAGCACCAATCGTAAGGAAATCAACCATAATTTAACAAAAATTTGGGGGGTAGGTTAAGAGAGACCCCCGATATCATAATGGTGGGTTAACAGAAACCAAGTGCCATCGTGGTGAGTTTCTAGTAGGCATAAATGGGAAGCTAACGACACCTTAGCCGGATCTCTCACGCTATTGTTTCAGAAGTTGCATGCAAACCAAACACCAATCGTACGGTAATCAACTATAATTAAACAAAAAATTGGGTGGTAGGTTAACAGAGACCTCCGATATCACATTGGTGGGTTAACAGAAACCAAGTGCCATCATGGTGAGTTTCTAGCAGGCATAAATGGGAAGCTAACGACACCTTAGCCGGATCTCTCGCGCTATTTTTTCAGAAGTTGCATGCTACTCAAGCAGCAATCGTACGGAAATCAACCATAATTAAATAGAAATTAGGGTGGTAGGTTAACAGAGACCTCCGATATCATAGTGGTGGGTTAACAGAAACCAAGTGCCATCGTGGTGAGTTACTAGCAGGCATAAATGGGAAGCTAACGACACCTTAGCCGGATCTCTCGCGCTATTTTTTCCGAAGTTGCATGCAACTCAAGCACCAATCGTACGGAAATCAACCATAATTAAACAAAAATTTGGGTGGTAGGTTAACAGAGACCTCCGATATCATAGTGGTGGGTTAACAGAAACCAAGTGCCATCGTGGTGAGTTTCTAGCAGGCATAAATGGGAAGCTAACGACACCTTAGCTGGATCTCTCGCGCTATTTTTTCAGAAGTTGCATGCAACTCAAGCACCAATCGTACGGAAATCAACCATAATTAAACAGAAATTTGGGTGGTAGGTTAACAGAGACCTCCGTTATCATAGTGGTGGGTTAACAGAAACCAAGTGCCATCGTGGTGAGTTTCTAGCAGGCATAAATACAAAGCTAACGACACCTTAGCCGGATCTCTCGTGCTGTTTTTTCAGAAGTTGCATGCAACTCAAGCACCAATCGTACGGAAATCAACCATAATTAAACAGAAATTTGGGTGGTAGGTTAACAGAGACCTCCGTTATCATAGTGGTGGGTTAACAGAAACCAAGTGCCATCCTGGTAAGTTTCTAGCAGGCATAAATGGGAAGCTAACGACACCTTAGCCGGATCTCTCACGCTATTTTTTCAGAAGTTGCATGCAAACCAAACACCAATCGTACGGTAATCAACTATAATTAAACAAAAAATTGGGTGGTAGGTTAACAGAGACCTCCGATATCACATTGGTGGGTTAACAGAAACCAAGTGCCATCGTGGTGAGTTCCTAGCAGGCATAAATGGGAAGCTAACGACACCTTAGCCGGATCTCTCGCGCTATTTTTTCAGAAGTTGCATGCAACTCAAGCACCAATCGTACGGAAATCAACCATAATTAAACAAAAATTTGGGTGGTAGGTTAACAGAGACCTCCGTTATCATAGTGGTGGGTTAACAGAAACCAAGTGCCATCGTGGTGAGTTTCTAGCAGGCATAAATGGGAAGCTAACGACACCTTAGCCGGATCTCTCGTGCTGTTTTTTCAGAAGTTGCATGCAACTCAAGCACCAATCGTAAGGAAATCAACCATAATTAAACAAAAATTTGGGTGGTAGGTTAACAGAGACACCCGATATCATAGTGGTGGGTTAACAGAAACCAAGTGCCATCGTGGTGAGTTTCTAGCAGGCATAAATGGGAGGCTAACGACACCTTAGCCGGATCTCTCACGCTATTGTTTCAGAAGCTGCATGCAAACAAAACACCAATCGTACGGTAATCAACTATAACTAAACAAAAAATTGGGTGGTAGGTTAACAGAGACCTCCGATATCACATTGGTGGGTTAACAGAAACCAAGTGCCATCATGGTGAGTTTCTAGCAGGCATAAATGGGAAGCTAACGACACCTTAGCCGCACCCCTTGCTTAAGTTTTCCACAAGATGCATGCAAATCAAGCACCAATCGTACGGAAATCAACCATAATTAAACAAAAATTTGGGTGGTAGGTTAACAGAGACCTCCGATATCATAATGGTGGGTTAACAGAAACCAAGTGCCATCGTGGTGAGTTTCTAGTAGGCATAAATGGGAAGCTAACGACACCTTAGCCGGATCTCTCACGCTATTGTTTCAGAAGTTGCATGCAAACCAAACACCAATCGTACGGTAATCAACTATAATTAAACAAAAAATTGGGTGGTAGGTTAACAGAGACCTCCGATATCACATTGGTGGGTTAACAGAAACCAAGTGCCATCGTGGTGAGTTTCTAGTAGGCATAAATGGGAAGCTAACGACACCTTAGCCGGATCTCTCACGCTATTGTTTCAGAAGTTGCATGCAAACCAAACACCAATCGTACGGTAATCAACTATAATTAAACAAAAAATTGGGTGGTAGGTTAAAAGAGACCTCCGATATCACATTGGTGGGTTAACAGAAACCAAGTGCCATCATGGTGAGTTTCCAGCAGGCATAAATGGGAAGCTAACGACACCTTAGCCGGATCTCTCGCGCTATTTTTTCAGAAGTTGCATGCAACTCAAGCACCAATCGTAAGGAAATCAACCATAATTTAACAAAAATTTGGGGGGTAGGTTAAGAGAGACCCCCGATATCATAATGGTGGGTTAACAGAAACCAAGTGCCATCGTGGTAAGTTTCTAGTAGGCATAAATGGGAAGCTAACGACACCTTAGCCGGATCTCTCACGCTATTGTTTCAGAAGTTGCATGCAAACCAAACACCAATCGTACGGTAATCAACTATAATTAAACAAAAAATTGGGTGGTAGGTTAACAGAGACCTCCGATATCACATTGGTGGGTTAACAGAAACCAAGTGCCATCATGGTGAGTTTCTAGCAGGCATAAATGGGAAGCTAACGACACCTTAGCCGGATCTCTCGCGCTATTTTTTCAGAAGTTGCATGCTACTCAAGCAGCAATCGTACGGAAATCAACCATAATTAAATAGAAATTAGGGTGGTAGGTTAACAGAGACCTCCGATATCATAGTGGTGGGTTAACAGAAACCAAGTGCCATCGTGGTGAGTTACTAGCAGGCATAAATGGGAAGCTAACGACACCTTAGCCGGATCTCTCGCGCTATTTTTTCCGAAGTTGCATGCAACTCAAGCACCAATCGTACGGAAATCAACCATAATTAAACAAAAATTTGGGTGGTAGGTTAACAGAGACCTCCGATATCATAGTGGTGGGTTAACAGAAACCAAGTGCCATCGTGGTGAGTTTCTAGCAGGCATAAATGGGAAGCTAACGACACCTTAGCTGGATCTCTCGCGCTATTTTTTCAGAAGTTGCATGCAACTCAAGCACCAATCGTACGGAAATCAACCATAATTAAACAGAAATTTGGGTGGTAGGTTAACAGAGACCTCCGTTATCATAGCGGTGGGTTAACAGAAACCAAGTGCCATCGTGGTGAGTTTCTAGCAGGCATAAATACAAAGCTAACGACACCTTAGCCGGATCTCTCGTGCTGTTTTTTCAGAAGTTGCATGCAACTCAAGCACCAATCGTACGGAAATCAACCATAATTAAACAGAAATTTGGGTGGTAGGTTAACAGAGACCTCCGTTATCATAGTGGTGGGTTAACAGAAACCAAGTGCCATCCTGGTAAGTTTCTAGCAGGCATAAATGGGAAGCTAACGACACCTTAGCCGGATCTCTCACGCTATTTTTTCAGAAGTTGCATGCAAACCAAACACCAATCGTACGGTAATCAACTATAATTAAACAAAAAATTGGGTGGTAGGTTAACAGAGACCTCCGATATCACATTGGTGGGTTAACAGAAACCAAGTGCCATCATGGTGAGTTTCTAGCAGGCATAAATGGGAAGCTAGCGACACCTTAGCCGGATCTCTCGCGCTATTTTTTCAGAAGTTGCATGCAACTCAAGCACCAATCGTACGGAAATCAACCATAATTAAACAAAAATTTGGGTGGTAGGTTAACAGAGACCTCCGATATCATAGTGGTGGGTTAACAGAAACCAAGTGCCATCGTGGTGAGTTTCTAGCAGGCATAAATGGGAAGCTAACGACACCTTAGCCGGATCTCTCGCGCTATTTTTTCAGAAGTTGCATGCAACTCAAGCACCAATCGTACGGAAATCAACCATAATTAAACAAAAATTTGGGTGGTAGGTTAACAGAGACCTCCGATATCATAGTGGTGGGTTAACAGAAACCAAGTGTCATCGTGGTGAGTTTCTAGCACGCATAAATGGGAAGCTAACGACACCATAGCCGGATCTCTCGCGCTATTTTTTCAGAAGTTGCATGCAACTCAAGCACCAATCGTACGGAAATCAACCATAATTAAACAGAAATTTAGGTGGTAGGTTAACAGAGACCTCCGTTATCATAGTGGTGGGTTAACAGAAACCAAGTGCCATCGTGGTGAGTTTCTAGCAGGCATAAATGGGAAGCTAACGACACCTTAGCCGGATCTCTCGTGCTGTTTTTTCAGAAGTTGCATGCAACTCAAGCACCAATCGTAAGGAAATCAACCATAATTAAACAAAAATTTGGGTGGTAGGTTAACAGAGACACCCGATATCATAGTGGTGGGTTAACAGAGACCAAGTGCCATCGTGGTGAGTTTCTAGCAGGCATAAATGGGAGGCTAACGACACCTTATCCGGATCTCTCGCGCTATTTTTTCAGAAGTTACAGGCAACTCAAGCACCAACCGTACGGAAATCAACCATAATTAAACAGAAATTTGGGTGGTAGGTTAACAGAGACCTCCGTTATCATAGTGGTGGGTTAACAGAAACCAAGTGCCATCGTAGTGAGTTTCTAGCAGGCATAAATAGGAAGCTAACGACACCTTATCCGGATCTCTCGCGCTATTTTTTCAGAAGTTGCATGCAACTCAAGCACCAATCGTAAGGAAATCAACCATAATTTAACAAAAATTTGGGGGGTAGGTTAACAGAGAGCCCCGATATCATAATGGTGGGTTAACAGAAACCAAGTGCCATCGTGGTGAGTTTCTACTAGGCATAAATGGGAAGCTAACGACACCTTAGCCGGATCTCACACGCTATTTTTTCAGAAGTTGCATGCAAACCAAACACCAATCGTACGGTAATCAACTATAATTAAACAAAAAATTGGGTGGTAGGTTAACAGAGACCTCCGATATCACATTGGTGGGTTAACAGAAACCAAGTGCCATCATGGTGAGTTTCTAGCAGGCATAAATGGGAAGCTAACGACACCTTAGCCGGATCTCTCGCGCTATTTTTTCAGAAGTTGCATGCAACTCAAGCACCAATCGTACGGAAAGCAACCATAATTAAATAGGAATTTGGGTGGTAGGTTAACAGAGACCTCCGATATCATAGTGGTGGGTTAACAGAAACCAAGTGCCATCGTGGTGAGTTCCTAGCAGGCATAAATGGGAAGCTAACGACACCTTAGCCGGATCTCTCGCGCTATTTTTTCAGAAGTTGCATGCAACTCAAGCACCAATCGTACGGAAATCAACCATAATTAAACAAAAATTTGGGTGGTAGGTTAACAGAGACCTCCGTTATCATAGTGGTGGGTTAACAGAAACCAAGTGCCATCGTGGTGAGTTTCTAGCAGGCATAAATGGGAAGCTAACGACACCTTAGCCGGATCTCTCGTGCTGTTTTTTCAGAAGTTGCATGCAACTCAAGCACCAATCGTAAGGAAATCAACCATAATTAAACAAAAATTTGGGTGGTAGGTTAACAGAGACACCCGATATCATAGTGGTGGGTTAACAGAAACCAAGTGCCATCGTGGTGAGTTTCTAGCACGCATAAATGGGAGGCTAACGACACCTTAGCCGGATCTCTCACGCTATTGTTTCAGAAGTTGCATGCAAACCAAACACCAATCGTACGGTAATCAACTATAACTAAACAAAAAATTGGGTGGTAGGTTAACAGAGACCTCCGATATCACATTGGTGGGTTAACAGAAACCAAGTGCCATCATGGTGAGTTTCTAGCAGGCATAAATGGGAAGCTAACGACACCTTAGCCGCACCCCTTGCTTAAGTTTTCCACAAGATGCATGCAAATCAAGCACCAATCGTACGGAAATCAACCATAATTAAACAAAAATTTGGGTGGTAGGTTAACAGAGACCTCCGATATCGTAATGGTGGGTTAACAGAAACCAAGTGCCATCGTGGTGAGTTTCTAGTAGGCATAAATGGGAAGCTAACGACACCTTAGCCGGATCTCTCACGCTATTGTTTCAGAAGTTGCATGCAAACCAAACACCAATCGTACGGTAATCAACTATAATTAAACAAAAAATTGGGTGGTAGGTTAACAGAGACCTCCGATATCACATTGGTGGGTTAACAGAAACCAAGTGCCATCGTGGTGAGTTTCTAGTAGGCATAAATGGGAAGCTAACGACACCTTAGCCGGATCTCTCACGCTATTGTTTCAGAAGTTGCATGCAAACCAAACACCAATCGTACGGTAATCAACTATAATTAAACAAAAAATTGGGTGGTAGGTTAACAGAGACCTCCGATATCACATTGGTGGGTTAACAGAAACCAAGTGCCATCATGGTGAGTTTCCAGCAGGCATAAATGGGAAGCTAACGACACCTTAGCCGGATCTCTCGCGCTATTTTTTCAGAAGTTGCATGCAACTCAAGCACCAATCGTAAGGAAATCAACCATAATTTAACAAAAATTTGGGGGGTAGGTTAAGAGAGACCCCCGATATCATAATGGTGGGTTAACAGAAACCAAGTGCCATCGTGGTGAGTTTCTAGTAGGCATAAATGGGAAGCTAACGACACCTTAGCCGGATCTCTCACGCTATTGTTTCAGAAGTTGCATGCAAACCAAACACCAATCGTACGGTAATCAACTATAATTAAACAAAAAATTGGGTGGTAGGTTAACAGAGACCTCCGATATCACATTGGTGGGTTAACAGAAACCAAGTGCCATCATGGTGAGTTTCTAGCAGGCATAAATGGGAAGCTAACGACACCTTAGCCGGATCTCTCGCGCTATTTTTTCAGAAGTTGCATGCTACTCAAGCAGCAATCGTACGGAAATCAACCATAATTAAATAGAAATTAGGGTGGTAGGTTAACAGAGACCTCCGATATCATAGTGGTGGGTTAACAGAAACCAAGTGCCATCGTGGTGAGTTACTAGCAGGCATAAATGGGAAGCTAACGACACCTTAGCCGGATCTCTCGCGCTATTTTTTCCGAAGTTGCATGCAACTCAAGCACCAATCGTACGGAAATCAACCATAATTAAACAAAAATTTGGGTGGTAGGTTAACAGAGACCTCCGATATCATAGTGGTGGGTTAACAGAAACCAAGTGCCATCGTGGTGAGTTTCTAGCAGGCATAAATGGGAAGCTAACGACACCTTAGCTGGATCTCTCGCGCTATTTTTTCAGAAGTTGCATGCAACTCAAGCACCAATCGTACGGAAATCAACCATAATTAAACAGAAATTTGGGTGGTAGGTTAACAGAGACCTCCGTTATCATAGTGGTGGGTTAACAGAAACCAAGTGCCATCGTGGTGAGTTTCTAGCAGGCATAAATACAAAGCTAACGACACCTTAGCCGGATCTCTCGTGCTGTTTTTTCAGAAGTTGCATGCAACTCAAGCACCAATCGTACGGAAATCAACCATAATTAAACAGAAATTTGGGTGGTAGGTTAACAGAGACCTCCGTTATCATAGTGGTGGGTTAACAGAAACCAAGTGCCATCCTGGTAAGTTTCTAGCAGGCATAAATGGGAAGCTAACGACACCTTAGCCGGATCTCTCACGCTATTTTTTCAGAAGTTGCATGCAAACCAAACACCAATCGTACGGTAATCAACTATAATTAAACAAAAAATTGGGTGGTAGGTTAACAGAGACCTCCGATATCACATTGGTGGGTTAACAGAAACCAAGTGCCATCGTGGTGAGTTCCTAGCAGGCATAAATGGGAAGCTAACGACACCTTAGCCGGATCTCTCGCGCTATTTTTTCAGAAGTTGCATGCAACTCAAGCACCAATCGTACGGAAATCAACCATAATTAAACAAAAATTTGGGTGGTAGGTTAACAGAGACCTCCGTTATCATAGTGGTGGGTTAACAGAAACCAAGTGCCATCGTGGTGAGTTTCTAGCAGGCATAAATGGGAAGCTAACGACACCTTAGCCGGATCTCTCGTGCTGTTTTTTCAGAAGTTGCATGCAACTCAAGCACCAATCGTAAGGAAATCAACCATAATTAAACAAAAATTTGGGTGGTAGGTTAACAGAGACACCCGATATCATAGTGGTGGGTTAACAGAAACCAAGTGCCATCGTGGTGAGTTTCTAGCAGGCATAAATGGGAGGCTAACGACACCTTAGCCGGATCTCTCACGCTATTGTTTCAGAAGCTGCATGCAAACAAAACACCAATCGTACGGTAATCAACTATAACTAAACAAAAAATTGGGTGGTAGGTTAACAGAGACCTCCGATATCACATTGGTGGGTTAACAGAAACCAAGTGCCATCATGGTGAGTTTCTAGCAGGCATAAATGGGAAGCTAACGACACCTTAGCCGCACCCCTTGCTTAAGTTTTCCACAAGATGCATGCAAATCAAGCACCAATCGTACGGAAATCAACCATAATTAAACAAAAATTTGGGTGGTAGGTTAACAGAGACCTCCGATATCATAATGGTGGGTTAACAGAAACCAAGTGCCATCGTGGTGAGTTTCTAGTAGGCATAAATGGGAAGCTAACGACACCTTAGCCGGATCTCTCACGCTATTGTTTCAGAAGTTGCATGCAAACCAAACACCAATCGTACGGTAATCAACTATAATTAAACAAAAAATTGGGTGGTAGGTTAACAGAGACCTCCGATATCACATTGGTGGGTTAACAGAAACCAAGTGCCATCGTGGTGAGTTTCTAGTAGGCATAAATGGGAAGCTAACGACACCTTAGCCGGATCTCTCACGCTATTGTTTCAGAAGTTGCATGCAAACCAAACACCAATCGTACGGTAATCAACTATAATTAAACAAAAAATTGGGTGGTAGGTTAAAAGAGACCTCCGATATCACATTGGTGGGTTAACAGAAACCAAGTGCCATCATGGTGAGTTTCCAGCAGGCATAAATGGGAAGCTAACGACACCTTAGCCGGATCTCTCGCGCTATTTTTTCAGAAGTTGCATGCAACTCAAGCACCAATCGTAAGGAAATCAACCATAATTTAACAAAAATTTGGGGGGTAGGTTAAGAGAGACCCCCGATATCATAATGGTGGGTTAACAGAAACCAAGTGCCATCGTGGTAAGTTTCTAGTAGGCATAAATGGGAAGCTAACGACACCTTAGCCGGATCTCTCACGCTATTGTTTCAGAAGTTGCATGCAAACCAAACACCAATCGTACGGTAATCAACTATAATTAAACAAAAAATTGGGTGGTAGGTTAACAGAGACCTCCGATATCACATTGGTGGGTTAACAGAAACCAAGTGCCATCATGGTGAGTTTCTAGCAGGCATAAATGGGAAGCTAACGACACCTTAGCCGGATCTCTCGCGCTATTTTTTCAGAAGTTGCATGCTACTCAAGCAGCAATCGTACGGAAATCAACCATAATTAAATAGAAATTAGGGTGGTAGGTTAACAGAGACCTCCGATATCATAGTGGTGGGTTAACAGAAACCAAGTGCCATCGTGGTGAGTTACTAGCAGGCATAAATGGGAAGCTAACGACACCTTAGCCGGATCTCTCGCGCTATTTTTTCCGAAGTTGCATGCAACTCAAGCACCAATCGTACGGAAATCAACCATAATTAAACAAAAATTTGGGTGGTAGGTTAACAGAGACCTCCGATATCATAGTGGTGGGTTAACAGAAACCAAGTGCCATCGTGGTGAGTTTCTAGCAGGCATAAATGGGAAGCTAACGACACCTTAGCTGGATCTCTCGCGCTATTTTTTCAGAAGTTGCATGCAACTCAAGCACCAATCGTACGGAAATCAACCATAATTAAACAGAAATTTGGGTGGTAGGTTAACAGAGACCTCCGTTATCATAGCGGTGGGTTAACAGAAACCAAGTGCCATCGTGGTGAGTTTCTAGCAGGCATAAATACAAAGCTAACGACACCTTAGCCGGATCTCTCGTGCTGTTTTTTCAGAAGTTGCATGCAACTCAAGCACCAATCGTACGGAAATCAACCATAATTAAACAGAAATTTGGGTGGTAGGTTAACAGAGACCTCCGTTATCATAGTGGTGGGTTAACAGAAACCAAGTGCCATCCTGGTAAGTTTCTAGCAGGCATAAATGGGAAGCTAACGACACCTTAGCCGGATCTCTCACGCTATTTTTTCAGAAGTTGCATGCAAACCAAACACCAATCGTACGGTAATCAACTATAATTAAACAAAAAATTGGGTGGTAGGTTAACAGAGACCTCCGATATCACATTGGTGGGTTAACAGAAACCAAGTGCCATCATGGTGAGTTTCTAGCAGGCATAAATGGGAAGCTAGCGACACCTTAGCCGGATCTCTCGCGCTATTTTTTCAGAAGTTGCATGCAACTCAAGCACCAATCGTACGGAAATCAACCATAATTAAACAAAAATTTGGGTGGTAGGTTAACAGAGACCTCCGATATCATAGTGGTGGGTTAACAGAAACCAAGTGCCATCGTGGTGAGTTTCTAGCAGGCATAAATGGGAAGCTAACGACACCTTAGCCGGATCTCTCGCGCTATTTTTTCAGAAGTTGCATGCAACTCAAGCACCAATCGTACGGAAATCAACCATAATTAAACAAAAATTTGGGTGGTAGGTTAACAGAGACCTCCGATATCATAGTGGTGGGTTAACAGAAACCAAGTGTCATCGTGGTGAGTTTCTAGCACGCATAAATGGGAAGCTAACGACACCATAGCCGGATCTCTCGCGCTATTTTTTCAGAAGTTGCATGCAACTCAAGCACCAATCGTACGGAAATCAACCATAATTAAACAGAAATTTAGGTGGTAGGTTAACAGAGACCTCCGTTATCATAGTGGTGGGTTAACAGAAACCAAGTGCCATCGTGGTGAGTTTCTAGCAGGCATAAATGGGAAGCTAACGACACCTTAGCCGGATCTCTCGTGCTGTTTTTTCAGAAGTTGCATGCAACTCAAGCACCAATCGTAAGGAAATCAACCATAATTAAACAAAAATTTGGGTGGTAGGTTAACAGAGACACCCGATATCATAGTGGTGGGTTAACAGAAACCAAGTGCCATCGTGGTGAGTTTCTAGCAGGCATAAATGGGAGGCTAACGACACCTTAGCCGGATCTCTCACGCTATTGTTTCAGAAGTTGCATGCAAACCAAACACCAATCGTACGGTAATCAACAATAATTAAACAAAAAATTGGGTGGTAGGTTAACAGAGACCTCCGATATCACATTGGTGGGTTAACAGAAACCAAGTGCCATCATGGTGAGTTTCTAGCAGGCATAAATGGGAAGCTAACGACACCTTAGCCGCACCCCTTGCTTAAGTTTTCCACAAGATGCATGCAAATCAAGCACCAATCGTACGGAAATCAACCATAATTAAACAAAAATTTGGGTGGTAGGTTAACAGAGACCTCCGTTATCATAGTGGTGGGTTAACAGAAACCAAGTGCCATCGTGGTGAGTTACTAGCAGGCATAAATGGGAAGCTAACGACACCTTAGCCGGATCTCTCGCGCTATTTTTTCAGAAGTTGCAGGCAACTCAAGCACCAATCGTACGGAAATCAACCATAATTAAACAGAAATTTGGGTGGTAGGTTAACAGAGACCTCCGTTATCATAGTGGTGGGTTAACAGAAACCAAGTGCCATCGTGGTGAGTTACTAGCAGGCATAAATGGGAAGCTAACGACACCTTAGCCGGATATCTCGCGCTATTTTTTCAGAAGTTGCATGCAACTCAAGCACCAATCGTACGGAAATCAACCATAAGTAAACAGAAATTTGGGTGGTAGGTTAACAGAGACCTCCGATATCATAGTGGTGGGTTAACAGAAACCAAGTGCCATCGTGGTGAGTTTCTAGCAGGCATAAATGGGAAGCTAACGACACCTTAGCCAGATCTCTCGCACTATTTTTTCAGAAGTTGCATGCAACTCAAGCATCAATCGTAAGGAAATCAACCATAATTAAACAAAAATTTTGGGTGGTAGGTTAACAGAGACCCCCGATATCATAGTGGTGGGTTAACAGAAACCAAGTGCCATCATGGTGAGTTTCTAGAAGGCATAAATGGGAAGCTAACGACACCTTAGCCGCACCCCTTGCTTAAGTTTTCCACAAGATGCATGCAAATCAAGCACCAATCGTACGGAAATCAACCATAATTAAACAAAAATTTGGGTGGTAGGTTAACAGAGACCTCCGTTATCATAGTGGTGGGTTAACAGAAACCAAGTGCCATCGTGGTGAGTTACTAGCAGGCATAAATGGGAAGCTAACGACACCTTAGCCGGATCTCTCGCGCTATTTTTTCAGAAGTTGCATGCTACTCAAGCAGCAATCGTACGGAAATCAACCATAATTAAATAGAAATTAGGGTGGTAGGTTAACAGAGACCTCCGATATCATAGTGGTGGGTTAACAGAAACCAAGTGCCATCGTGGTGAGTTACTAGCAGGCATAAATGGGAAGCTAACGACACCTTAGCCGGATCTCTCGCGCTATTTTTTCCGAAGTTGCATGCAACTCAAGCACCAATCGTACGGAAATCAACCATAATTAAACAAAAATTTGGGTGGTAGGTTAACAGAGACCTCCGATATCATAGTGGTGGGTTAACAGAAACCAAGTGCCATCGTGGTGAGTTTCTAGCAGGCATAAATGGGAAGCTAACGACACCTTAGCTGGATCTCTCGCGCTATTTTTTCAGAAGTTGCATGCAACTCAAGCACCAATCGTACGGAAATCAACCATAATTAAACAGAAATTTGGGTGGTAGGTTAACAGAGACCTCCGTTATCATAGCGGTGGGTTAACAGAAACCAAGTGCCATCGTGGTGAGTTTCTAGCAGGCATAAATACAAAGCTAACGACACCTTAGCCGGATCTCTCGTGCTGTTTTTTCAGAAGTTGCATGCAACTCAAGCACCAATCGTACGGAAATCAACCATAATTAAACAGAAATTTGGGTGGTAGGTTAACAGAGACCTCCGTTATCATAGTGGTGGGTTAACAGAAACCAAGTGCCATCCTGGTAAGTTTCTAGCAGGCATAAATGGGAAGCTAACGACACCTTAGCCGGATCTCTCACGCTATTTTTTCAGAAGTTGCATGCAAACCAAACACCAATCGTACGGTAATCAACTATAATTAAACAAAAAATTGGGTGGTAGGTTAACAGAGACCTCCGATATCACATTGGTGGGTTAACAGAAACCAAGTGCCATCATGGTGAGTTTCTAGCAGGCATAAATGGGAAGCTAGCGACACCTTAGCCGGATCTCTCGCGCTATTTTTTCAGAAGTTGCATGCAACTCAAGCAGCAATCGTACGGAAATCAACCATAATTAAATAGAAATTTGGGTGGTAGGTTAACAGAGACCTCCGATATCATAGTGGTGGGTTAACAGAAACCAAGTGTCATCGTGGTGAGTTCCTAGCAGGCATAAATGGGAAGCTAACGACACCTTAGCCGGATCTCTCGCGCTATTTTTTCAGAAGTTGCATGCAACTCAAGCACCAATCGTACGGAAATCAACCATAATTAAACAAAAATTTGGGTGGTAGGTTAACAGAGACCTCCGATATCATAGTGGTGGGTTAACAGAAACCAAGTGTCATCGTGGTGAGTTTCTAGCACGCATAAATGGGAAGCTAACGACACCATAGCCGGATCTCTCGCGCTATTTTTTCAGAAGTTGCATGCAACTCAAGCACCAATCGTACGGAAATCAACCATAATTAAACAGAAATTTAGGTGGTAGGTTAACAGAGACCTCCGTTATCATAGTGGTGGGTTAACAGAAACCAAGTGCCATCGTGGTGAGTTTCTAGCAGGCATAAATGGGAAGCTAACGACACCTTAGCCGGATCTCTCGTGCTGTTTTTTCAGAAGTTGCATGCAACTCAAGCACCAATCGTAAGGAAATCAACCATAATTAAACAAAAATTTGGGTGGTAGGTTAACAGAGACACCCGATATCATAGTGGTGGGTTAACAGAAACCAAGTGCCATCGTGGTGAGTTTCTAGCAGGCATAAATGGGAGGCTAACGACACCTTAGCCGGATCTCTCACGCTATTGTTTCAGAAGTTGCATGCAAACCAAACACCAATCGTACGGTAATCAACAATAATTAAACAAAAAATTGGGTGGTAGGTTAACAGAGACCTCCGATATCACATTGGTGGGTTAACAGAAACCAAGTGCCATCATGGTGAGTTTCTAGCAGGCATAAATGGGAAGCTAACGACACCTTAGCCGCACCCCTTGCTTAAGTTTTCCACAAGATGCATGCAAATCAAGCACCAATCGTACGGAAATCAACCATAATTAAACAAAAATTTGGGTGGTAGGTTAACAGAGACCTCCGTTATCATAGTGGTGGGTTAACAGAAACCAAGTGCCATCGTGGTGAGTTACTAGCAGGCATAAATGGGAAGCTAACGACACCTTAGCCGGATCTCTCGCGCTATTTTTTCAGAAGTTGCAGGCAACTCAAGCACCAATCGTACGGAAATCAACCATAATTAAACAGAAATTTGGGTGGTAGGTTAACAGAGACCTCCGTTATCATAGTGGTGGGTTAACAGAAACCAAGTGCCATCGTGGTGAGTTACTAGCAGGCATAAATGGGAAGCTAACGACACCTTAGCCGGATATCTCGCGCTATTTTTTCAGAAGTTGCATGCAACTCAAGCACCAATCGTACGGAAATCAACCATAAGTAAACAGAAATTTGGGTGGTAGGTTAACAGAGACCTCCGATATCATAGTGGTGGGTTAACAGAAACCAAGTGCCATCGTGGTGAGTTTCTAGCAGGCATAAATGGGAAGCTAACGACACCTTAGCCAGATCTCTCGCACTATTTTTTCAGAAGTTGCATGCAACTCAAGCATCAATCGTAAGGAAATCAACCATAATTAAACAAAAATTTTGGGTGGTAGGTTAACAGAGACCCCCGATATCATAGTGGTGGGTTAACAGAAACCAAGTGCCATCATGGTGAGTTTTTAGAAGGCATAAATGGGAAGCTAACGACACCTTAGCCGGACCTCTCGCGCTATTTTTTCAGAAGTTGCATGCAACTCATACGGAAATCAACCATAATTAAACAGAAATTTGGGTGGTAGGTTAACAGAGACCTCCGTTATCATAGTGGTGGGTTAACAGAAATCAAATGCCATCGTGGTGAGTTTCTAGCAGGCATAAATGGGAAGCTAGCTACATCTTAGCCGGATCTCTCGTGCTGTTTTTTCAGAAGTTGCATGCAACTCAAGCACCAATCGTAAGGAAATCAACCATAATTAAACAAAAATTTGGGTGGTAGGTTAACAGAGACACCCGATATCATAGTGGTGGGTTAACAGAAACCAAGTGCCATCGTAGTGAGTTACTATCAGGCATAAATGGGAGGCTAACGACACCTTAGCCGGATCTCTCGCGCTATTTTTTCAGAAGTTGCATGCAACTCAAGCAGCAATCGTAAGGAAATCAACCATAATTAAAAAAAAATTTGGGTGGTAGGTTAACAGAGACACCCGATATCATAGTGGTGGGTTAACAGAAACCAAGTGACATCGTGGTGAGTTTCTAGCAGGCATTAAGGGGAAGCTATTGACACCTTAGCCGCACCCCTTGCTTAAGTTTTTCACAAGTTGCATGCAAATCAAGCACCAATCGTACGGAAATCAACCATAATTAAACAAAAACTTGGGTGGTAGGTTAACAGAGACCTCCGATATCACAGTGGTGGGTTAACCGAAACCAAGTGCTATCGTGGTGAGTTTCTAGCAGGCATAAAGGGGAAGCTAACGACACCTTAGCCGGATCTCTCGCGCTATTTTTTCAGAAGTTGCATGCAACTCAAGCAGCAATCGTACGGAAATCAACCATAATTAAATAGAAATTTGGGTGGTAGGTTAACAGAGACCTCCGATATCATAGTGGTGGGTTAACAGAAACCAAGTGTCATCGTGGTGAGTTCCTAGCAGGCATAAATGGGAAGCTAACGACACCTTAGCCGGATCTCTCGCGCTATTTTTTCAGAAGTTGCATGCAACTCAAGCACCAATCGTACGGAAATCAACCATAATTAAACAAAAATTTGGGTGGTAGGTTAACAGAGACCTCCGATATCATAGTGGTGGGTTAACAGAAACCAAGTGTCATCGTGGTGAGTTTCTAGCACGCATAAATGGGAAGCTAACGACACCTTAGCCGGATCTCTCGCGCTATTTTTTCAGAAGTTGCATGCAACTCAAGCACCAATCGTACGGAAATCAACCATAATTAAACAGAAATTTGGGTGGTAGGTTAACAGAGACCTCCGTTATCATAGTGGTGGGTTAACAGAAACCAAGTGCCATCGTGGTGAGTTTCTAGCAGGCATAAATGGGAAGCTAACGACACCTTAGCCGGATCTCTCGTGCTGTTTTTTCAGAAGTTGCATGCAACTCAAGCACCAATCGTAAGGAAATCAACCATAATTAAACACAAATTTGGGTGGTAGGTTAACAGAGACACCCGATATCATAGTGGTGGGTTAACAGAAACCAAGTGCCATCGTGGTGAGCTTCTAGCAGGCATAAATGGGAGGCTAACGACACCTTAGCCGGATCTCTCACGCTATTGTTTCAGAAGTTGCATGCAAACCAAACACCAATCGTACGGTAATCAACTATAATTAAACAAAAAATTGGGTGGTAGGTTAACAGAGACCTCCGATATCACATTGGTGGGTTAACAGAAACCAAGTGCCATCATGGTGAGTTTCTAGCAGGCGTAAATGGGAAGCTAACGACACCTTAGCCGCACCCCTTGCTTAAGTTTTCCACAAGATGCATGCAAATCAAGCACCAATCGTACGGAAATCAACCATAATTAAACAAAAATTTGGGTGGTAGGTTAACAGAGACCTCCGTTATCATAGTGGTGGGTTAACAGAAACCAAGTGCCATCGTGGTGAGTTACTAGCAGGCATAAATGGGAAGCTAACGACACCTTAGCCGGATCTCTCGCGCTATTTTTTCAGAAGTTGCAGGCAACTCAAGCACCAATCGTACGGAAATCAACCATAATTAAACAGAAATTTGGGTGGTAGGTTAACAGAGACCTCCGTTATCATAGTGGTGGGTTAACAGAAACCAAGTGCCATCGTGGTGAGTTACTAGCAGGCATAAATGGGAAGCTAACGACACCTTAGCTGGATATTTCGCGCTATTTTTTCAGAAGTTGCATGCAACTCAAGCACCAATCGTACGGAAATCAACCATAAGTAAACAGAAATTTGGGTGGTAGGTTAACAGAGACCTCCGATATCATAGTGGTGGGTTAACAGAAACCAAGTGCCATCGTGGTGAGTTTCTAGCATGCATAAATGGGAAGCTAACGACACCTTAGCCAGATCTCTCGCACTATTTTTTCAGAAGTTGCATGCAACTCAAGCATCAATCGTAAGGAAATCAACCATAATTAAACAAAAATTTTGGGTGGTAGGTTAACAGAGACCCCCGATATCATAGTGGTGGGTTAACAGAAACCAAGTGCCATCATGGTGAGTTTCTAGAAGGCATAAATGGGAAGCTAACGACACCTAAGCCGGATCTCTCGCGCTATTTTTTCAGAAGTTGCATGCAACTCATACGGAAATCAACCATAATTAAACAGAAATTTGGGTGGTAGGTTAACAGAGACCTCCGTTATCATAGTGGTGGGTTAACAGAAACCAAATGCCATCGTGGTGAGTTTCTAGCAGGCATAAATGGGAAGCTAACGACACCTTAGCCGGATCTCTCGTGCTGTTTTTTCAGAAGTTGCATGCAACTCAAGCAGCAATCGTACGGAAATCAACCATAATTAAATAGAAATTAGGGTGGTAGGTTAACAGAGACCTCCGATATCATAGTGGTGGGTTAACAGAAACCAAGTGCCATCGTGGT
The DNA here is from genome assembly GCA_951828415.1 of Anomoia purmunda. Lineage (NCBI taxonomy): Eukaryota > Metazoa > Arthropoda > Insecta > Diptera > Tephritidae > Anomoia > Anomoia purmunda. Next base: position 83,509,526 of record OX639997.1, on the reverse strand, counting down.
GAGTTACTAGCAGGCATAAATGGGAAGCTAACGACACCTTAGCCGGATCTCTCGCGCTATTTTTTCCGAAGTTGCATGCAACTCAAGCACCAATCGTACGGAAATCAACCATAATTAAACAAAAATTTGGGTGGTAGGTTAACAGAGACCTCCGATATCATAGTGGTGGGTTAACAGAAACCAAGTGCCATCGTGGTGAGTTTCTAGCAGGCATAAATGGGAAGCTAACGACACCTTAGCTGGATCTCTCGCGCTATTTTTTCAGAAGTTGCATGCAACTCAAGCACCAATCGTACGGAAATCAACCATAATTAAACAGAAATTTGGGTGGTAGGTTAACAGAGACCTCCGTTATCATAGTGGTGGGTTAACAGAAACCAAGTGCCATCGTGGTGAGTTTCTAGCAGGCATAAATACAAAGCTAACGACACCTTAGCCGGATCTCTCGTGCTGTTTTTTCAGAAGTTGCATGCAACTCAAGCACCAATCGTACGGAAATCAACCATAATTAAACAGAAATTTGGGTGGTAGGTTAACAGAGACCTCCGTTATCATAGTGGTGGGTTAACAGAAACCAAGTGCCATCGTGGTAAGTTTCTAGCAGGCATAAATGGGAAGCTAACGACACCTTAGCCGGATCTCTCACGCTATTTTTTCAGAAGTTGCATGCAAACCAAACACCAATCGTACGGTAATAAACTATAATTAAACAAAAAATTGGGTGGTAGGTTAACAGAGACCTCCGATATCACATTGGTGGGTTAACAGAAACCAAGTGCCATCATGGTGAGTTTCTAGCAGGCATAAATGGGAAGCTAGCGACACCTTAGCCGGATCTCTCGCGCTATTTTTTCAGAAGTTGCATGCAACTCAAGCAGCAATCGTACGGAAATCAACCATAATTAAATAGAAATTTGGGTGGTAGGTTAACAGAGACCTCCGATATCATAGTGGTGGATTAACAGAAACCAAGTGTCATCGTGGTGAGTTCCTAGCAGGCATAAATGGGAAGCTAACGACACCTTAGCCGGATCTCTCGCGCTATTTTTTCAGAAGTTGCATGCAACTCAAGCACCAATCGTACGGAAATCAACCATAATTAAACAAAAATTTGGGTGGTAGGTTAACAGAGACCTCCGATATCATAGTGGTGGGTTAACAGAAACCAAGTGTCATCGTGGTGAGTTTCTAGCACGCATAAATGGGAAGCTAACGACACCATAGCCGGATCTCTCGCGCTATTTTTTCAGAAGTTGCATGCAACTCAAGCACCAATCGTACGGAAATCAACCATAATTAAACAGAAATTTGGGTGGTAGGTTAACAGAGACCTCCGTTATCATAGTGGTGGGTTAACAGAAACCAAGTGCCATCGTGGTGAGTTTCTATCAGGCATAAATGGGAAGCTAACGACACCTTAGCCGGATCTCTCGTGCTGTTTTTTCAGAAGTTGCATGCAACTCAAGCACCAATCGTAAGGAAATCAACCATAACTAAACAAAAATTTGGGTGGTAGGTTAACCGAGACACCCGATATCATAGTGGTGGGTTAACAGAAACCAAGTGCCATCGTGGTGAGTTTCTAGCAGGCATAAATGGGAGGCTAACGACACCTTAGCCGGATCTCTCACGCTATTGTTTCAGAAGTTGCATGCAAACCAAACACCAATCGTACGGTAATCAACTATAATTAAACAAAAAATTGGGTGGTAGGTTAACAGAGACCTCCGATATCACATTGGTGGGTTAACAGAAACCAAGTGCCATCATGGTGAGTTTCTAGCAGGCATAAATGGGAAGCTAACGACACCTTAGCCGCACCCCTTGCTTAAGTTTTCCACAAGATGCATGCAAATCAAGCACCAATCGTACGGAAATCAACCATAATTAAACAAAAATTTGGGTGGTAGGTTAACAGAGACCTCCGTTATCATAGTGGTGGGTTAACAGAAACCAAGTGCCATCGTGGTGAGTTACTAGCAGGCATAAATGGGAAGCTAACGACACCTTAGCCGGATCTCTCGCGCTATTTTTTCAGAAGTTGCAGGCAACTCAAGCACCAATCGTACGGAAATCAACCATAATTAAACAGAAATTTGGGCGGTAGGTTAACAGAGACCTCCGTTATCATAGTGGTGGGTTAACAGAAACCAAGTGCCATCGTGGTGAGTTACTAGCAGGCATAAATGGGAAGCTAACGACACCTTAGCCGGATATCTCGCGCTATTTTTTCAGAAGTTGCATGCAACTCAAGCACCAATCGTACGGAAATCAACCATAAGTAAACAGAAATTTGGGTGGTAGGTTAACAGAGACCTCCGATATCATAGTGGTGGGTTAACAGAAACCAAGTGCCATCGTGGTGAGTTTCTAGCAGGCATAAATGGGAAGCTAACGACACCTTAGCCAGATCTCTCGCACTATTTTTTCAGAAGTTGCATGCAACTCAAGCATCAATCGTAAGGAAATCAACCATAATTAAACAAAAATTTTGGGTGGTAGGTTAACAGAGACCCCCGATATCATAGTGGTGGGTTAACAGAAACCAAGTGCCATCATGGTGAGTTTCTAGAAGGCATAAATGGGAAGCTAACGACACCTTAGCCGGACCTCTCGCGCTATTTTTTCAGAAGTTGCATGCAACTCATACGGAAATCAACCATAATTAAACAGAAATTTGGGTGGTAGGTTAACAGAGACCTCCGTTATCATAGTGGTGGGTTAACAGAAACCAAATGCCATCGTAGTGAGTTTCTAGCAGGCATAAATGGGAAGCTAACTACATCTTAGCCGGATCTCTCGTGCTGTTTTTTCAGAAGTTGCATGCAACTCAAGCACCAATCGTAAGGAAATCAACCATAATTAAACAAAAATTTGGGTGGTAGGTTAACAGAGACACCCGATATCATAGTGGTGGGTTAACAGAAACCAAGTGCCATCGTGGTGAGTTTCTATCAGGCATAAATGGGAGGCTAACGACACCTTAGCCGGATCTCTCGCGCTATTTTTTCAGAAGTTGCATGCAACTCAAGCAGCAATCGTAAGGAAATCAACCATAATTAAAAAAAAATTTGGGTGGTAGGTTAACAGAGACACCCGATATCATAGTGGTGGGTTAACAGAAACCAAGTGACATCGTGGTGAGTTTCTAGCAGGCATTAAGGGGAAGCTATTGACACCTTAGCCGCACCCCTTGCTTAAGTTTTTCACAAGTTGCATGCAAATCAAGCACCAATCGTACGGAAATCAACCATAATTAAACAAAAACTTGGGTGGTAGGTTAACAGAGACCTCCGATATCACAGTGGTGGGTTAACCGAAACCAAGTGCTATCGTGGTGAGTTTCTAGCAGGCATAAAGGGGAAGCTAACGACACCTTAGCCGGATCTCTCGCGCTATTTTTTCAGAAGTTGCATGCAACTCAAGCAGCAATCGTACGGAAATCAACCATAATTAAATAGAAATTTGGGTGGTAGGTTAACAGAGACCTCCGATATCATAGTGGTGGGTTAACAGAAACCAAGTGTCATCGTGGTGAGTTCCTAGCAGGCATAAATGGGAAGCTAACAACACCTTAGCCGGATCTCTCGCGCTATTTTTTCAGAAGTTGCATGCAACTCAAGCACCAATCGTACGGAAATCAACCATAATTAAACAAAAATTTGGGTGGTAGGTTAACAGAGACCTCCGATATCATAGTGGTGGGTTAACAGAAACCAAGTGTCATCGTGGTGAGTTTCTAGCACGCATAAATGGGAAGCTAACGACACCTTAGCCGGATCTCTCGCGCTATTTTTTCAGAAGTTGCATGCAACTCAAGCACCAATCGTACGGAAATCAACCATAATTAAACAGAAATTTGGGTGGTAGGTTAACAGAGACCTCCGTTATCATAGTGGTGGGTTAACAGAAACCAAGTGCCATCGTGGTGAGTTTCTAGCAGGCATAAATGGGAAGCTAACGACACCTTAGCCGGATCTCTCGTGCTGTTTTTTCAGAAGTTGCATGCAACTCAAGCACCAATCGTAAGGAAATCAACCATAATTAAACACAAATTTGGGTGGTAGGTTAACAGAGACACCCGATATCATAGTGGTGGGTTAACAGAAACCAAGTGCCATCGTGGTGAGCTTCTAGCAGGCATAAATGGGAGGCTAACGACACCTTAGCCGGATCTCTCACGCTATTGTTTCAGAAGTTGCATGCAAACCAAACACCAATCGTACGGTAATCAACTATAATTAAACAAAAAATTGGGTGGTAGGTTAACAGAGACCTCCGATATCACATTGGTGGGTTAACAGAAACCAAGTGCCATCATGGTGAGTTTCTAGCAGGCGTAAATGGGAAGCTAACGACACCTTAGCCGCACCCCTTGCTTAAGTTTTCCACAAGATGCATGCAAATCAAGCACCAATCGTACGGAAATCAACCATAATTAAACAGAAATTTGGGTGGTAGGTTAACAGAGACCTCCGTTATCATAGTGGTGGGTTAACAGAAACCAAGTGCCATCGTGGTGAGTTACTAGCAGGCATAAATGGGAAGCTAACGACACTTTAGCCGGATATTTCGCGCTATTTTTTCAGAAGTTGCATGCAACTCAAGCACCAATCGTACGGAAATCAACCATAAGTAAACAGAAATTTGGGTGGTAGGTTAACAGAGACCTCCGATATCATAGTGGTGGGTTAACAGAAACCAAGTGCCATCGTGGTGAGTTTCTAGCATGCATAAATGGGAAGCTAACGACGTCTTAGCCAGATCTCTCGCACTATTTTTTCAGAAGTTGCATGCAACTCAAGCATCAACCGTAAGGAAATCAACCATAATTAAACAAAAATTTTGGGTGGTAGGTTAACAGAGACCCCCGATATCATAGTGGTGGGTTAACAGAAACCAAGTGCCATCATGTTGAGTTTCTAGAAGGCATAAATGGGAAGCTAACGACACCTAAGCCGGATCTCTTGCGCTATTTTTTCAGAAGTTGCATGCAACTCATACGGAAATCAACCATAATTAAACAGAAATTTGGGTGGTAGGTTAACAGAGACCTCCGTTATCATAGTGGTGGGTTAACAGAAACCAAATGCCATCGTGGTGAGTTTCTAGCAGGCATAAATGGGAAGCTAACTACATCTTAGCCGGATCTCTCGTGCTGTTTTTTCAGAAGTTGCATGCAACTCAAGCACCAATCGTAAGGAAATCAACCATAATTAAACAAAAATTTGGGTGGTAGGTTAACAGAGACAACCGATATCATAGTGGTGGGTTAACAGAAACCAAGTGCCATCGTGGTGAGTTTCTATCAGGCATAAATGGGAGGCTAACGACACCTTAGCCGGATCTCTCGCGCTATTTTTTCAAAAGTTGCATGCAACTCAAGCACCGATCGTACGGAAATCAACCATAATTAAACAAAAATTTGGGTGGTAGGTTAACAGAGACCCCCGATATCATAGTGGTGGGTTAACAGAACCCAAGTGCCATCGTGGTGTGTTCCTTGCAGGCATAAATGGGAAGCTAACGACACCTTAGCCGGATCTCTCGCGCTACTTTTTCAGAAGTTGCATGCAACTCAAGCACCAATCGTACGGAAATCAACCATAATTAAACAGAAATTTGGGTGGTAGGTTAACAGAGACCTCCGATATCATAGTGGTGGGTTAACAGAAACCAAGTGCCATCGTGGTGAGTTTCTAGCAGGCATAAATTTGAAGCTAACGACACCTTACACGGATCTCTCGCTCTATTTTTTCAGAAGTTGCATGCAAATCAAGCACCAATCGTACGAAAATCAACCATAATTAAACAAAAATTTGGGTGGTAGGTTAACAGAGACCTCCGATATCACAGTGGTGGGTTAACCGAAACCAACTTCTATCATAGTGAGTTTCTATCAGGCATAAATGGGAAGCTAACGACACCTTAGCCGGATCTCTCGCGCTATTTTTTCAGAAGTTGCATGCAACTCAAGCACCAATCGTACGGAAATCAACCATAAGTAAACAGAAATTTGGGTGGTAGGTTAACAGAGACCTCCGATATCATAGTGGTGGGTTAACAGAAACCAAGTGCCATCGTGGTGAGTTTCTAGCAGGCATAAATACAAAGCTAACGACACCTTAGCCGGATCCCTCGCGCTATTTTTTCAGAAGTTGCAAGCAACTCAAGCATCACCCGTAAGGAAATCAACCATAATTAAACAGAAATTTTGGGTGGTAGGTTAACAGAGACCCCCGATATCATAGTGGTGGGTTAACAGAAACCAAGTGCCATCGTGGTGAGTTTCTAGAAGGCATAAATGGGAAGCTAGCGACACCTTAGCCGGATCTCTCGCGCTATTTTTTCAGAAGTTGCATGCAACTCAAGCACCAATCGTACGGAAATCAACCATAATTAAACAGAAATTTGGGTGGTAGGTTAACAGAGACCTCCGTTATCGTAATGTTGGCTTAACAGAAACCAAGTGCCATCGTGGTGAGTTTCTAGCAGGCATAAATGGGAAGCTAACGACACCTTAGCCGGATCTCTCGCGCTATTTTTTCAGAAGTTGCATGCAACTCAAGCACCAATCGTAAGGAAATCAACCATAATTAAACAAAAATTTAGGTGGTGGGTTAACAGAAACCAAGTGCCATCGTGGTGAGTTTCTAGCAGGCATAAATGGGAAGCTAACGACACCTTAGCCGGATCTCTCGCGCTATTTTTCAAGCACCAATCGTACAGAAATCAACTATAATTAAACAGAAATTTGGGTGGTAGGTTAACAGAGACCTCTAATATCATAGTGGTGGGTTAACAGAAACCAAGTGCCATCGTGGTGAGTTTCTAGCAGGCATAAATTTGAAGCTAACGACACCTTAGCCGGATCTCTTGCGCTATTTTTTCAGAAGTTGCATGCAAATCAAGCAGCAATCGTACGGAAATCAACCATAATTAAATAGAAATTTGGGTGGTAGGTTAACAGAGACCTCCGATATCATAGCGGTGGGTTAACAGAAACCAAGTACCATCGTGGTGAGTTTCTAGCAGGCATAAATGGGAAGCCAACGACACCTTAGCCGGATCTCTCGCGCTATTTTTTCAGAAGTTGCATGCAAATCAAGCAGCAATCGACCGGAAATCAACCATAATTAAATAGAAATTTGGGTGGCAGGTTAACAGAGACCTCCGATATCATAGTGGTGGGTTAACAGAAACCAAGTGCCATCGTGCTGAGTTTCTTGAAGCCATAAATGGGAAGCTAACGACACCTTAGCCGGATCTCTCGCGCTATTTTTTCAGAAGTTGCATGCAACTCATGCACCAATCGTACGCAAATCAACCATAATTAAACAAAAATTTGGGTGGTAGGTTAACAGAGACACCCGATATCATAGTGGTGGGTTAACAGAAACCAAGTGACATCATGGTCAGTTTCTAGCAGGCATTAAGTGGAAGCTATTGACACCTTAGTCGCACCCCTTGCTTAAGTTTTTCACAAGTTGCTTGCAAATCAAGCACCAATCGTACGGAAATCAACCATAATTAAACAAAAATTTGGGTGGTAGGTTAACAGAGACCTCCGATATCATAGTGGTGGGTTAACAGAAACCAAGTTCCATCGTGGTGAGTTTCTAGCAGGCATAAACGGGAAGCTAACGACACCTTAGCCGGATCTCTCGCGCTATTTTTTCAGAAGTTGCATGCAACTCAAGCACCAATCGTAAGGAAATCAACCATAATTTAACAAAAATTTGGGGGGTAGGTTAACAGAGACCCCCGATATCATAATGGTGGGTTAACAGAAACCAAGTGCCATCGTGGTGAGTTTCTAGTAGGCATAAATGGGAAGCTAACGACACCTTAGCCGGATCTCTCACGCTATTGTTTCAGAAGTTGCATGCAAACCAAACACCAATCGTACGGTAATCAACTATAATTAAACAAAAAATTGGGTGGTAGGTTAACAGAGACCTCCGATATCACATTGGTGGGTTAACAGAAACCAAGTGCCATCATGGTGAGTTTCTAGCAGGCATAAATGGGAAGCTAACGACACCTTAGCCGGATCTCTCGCGCTATTTTTTCAGAAGTTGCATGCAACTCAAGCAGCAATCGTACGGAAATCAACCATAATTAAATAGAAATTAGGGTGGTAGGTTAACAGAGACCTCCGATATCATAGTGGTGGGTTAACAGAAACCAAGTGCCATCGTGGTGAGTTACTAGCAGGCATAAATGGGAAGCTAACGACACCTTAGCCGGATCTCTCGCGCTATTTTTTCAGAAGTTGCATGCAACTCAAGCACCAATCGTACGGAAATCAACCATAATTAAACAAAAATTTGGGTGGTAGGTTAACAGAGACCTCCGATATCATAGTGGTGGGTTAACAGAAACCAAGTGCCATCGTGGTGAGTTTCTAGCAGGCATAAATGGGAAGCTAACGACACCTTAGCCGGATCTCTCGCGCTATTTTTTCAGAAGTTGCATGCAACTCAAGCACCAATCGTACGGAAATCAACCATATTTAAACAGAAATTTGGGTGGTAGGTTAACAGAGACCTCCGTTATCATAGTGGTGGGTTAACAGAAACCAAGTGCCATCGTGGTGAGTTTCTAGCAGGCATAAATGGGAAGCTAACGACACCTTAGCCGGATCTCTCACGCTATTTTTTCAGAAGTTGCATGCAAACCAAACACCAATCGTACGGTAATCAACTATAATTAAACAAAAAATTGGTTGGTAGGTTAACAGAGACCTCCGATATCACATTGGTGGGTTAACCGAAACCAAGTGCAGTAATCGTACGGAAATCAACCATAATTAAATAGAAATTTGGGTGGTAGGTTAACAGAGACCTCCGATATCATAGTGGTGGGTTAACAGAAACCAAGTGTCATCGTGGTGAGTTCCTAGCAGGCATAAATGGGAAGCTAACGACACCTTAGCCGGATCTCTCGCGCTATTTTTTCAGAAGTTGCATGCAACTCAAGCACCAATCGTACGGAAATCAACCATAATTAAACAAAACTTTGGGTGGTAGGTTAACAGAGACCTCCGATATCATAGTGGTGGGTTAACAGAAACCAAGTGTCATCGTGGTGAGTTTCTAGCAGGCATAAATGGGAAGCTAACGACACCTTAGCCGGATCTCTCGCGCTATTTTTTCAGAAGTTGCATGCAACTCAAGCACCAATCGTACGGAAATCAACCATAATTAAACAGAAATTTGGGTGGTAGGTTAACAGAGACCTCCGTTATCATAGTGGTGGGTTAACAGAAACCAAGTGCCATCGTGGTGAGTTTCTAGCAGGCATAAATGGGAAGCTAACGACACCTTAGCCGGATCTCTCGTGCTGTTTTTTCAGAAGTTGCATGCAACTCAAGCACCAATCGTAAGGAAATCAACCATAATTAAACAAAAATTTGGGTGGTAGGTTAACAGAGACACCCGATATCATAGTGGTGGGTTAACAGAAACCAAGTGCCATCGTGGTGAGTTTCTAGCAGGCATAAATGGGAGGCTAACGACACCTTAGCCGGATCTCTCACGCTATTGTTTCAGAAGTTGCATGCAAACCAAACACCAATCGTACGGTAATCAACTATAATTATACAAAAAATTGGGTGGTAGGTTAACAGAGACCTCCGATATCACATTGGTGGGTTAACAGAAACCAAGTGCCATCATGGTGAGTTCCTAGCAGGCATAAATGGGAAGCTAACGACACCTTAGCCGCACCCCTTGCTTAAGTTTTCCACAAGATGCATGCAAATCAAGCACCAGTCGTACAGTCGTAAGGAAATCAACCATAATTAAACAAAAATTTGGGTGGTAGGTTAACAGAGACCTCCGTTATCATAGTGGTGGGTTAACAGAAACCAAGTGCCATCGTGGTGAGTTACTAGCAGGCATAAATGGGAAGCTAACGACACCTTAGCCGGATCTCTCGCGCTATTTTTTCAGAAGTTGCAGGCAACTCAAGCACCAATCGTACGGAAATCAACCATAATTAAACAGAAATTTGGGTGGTAGGTTAACAGAGACCTCCGTTATCATAGTGGTGGGTTAACAGAAACCAAGTGCCATCGTGGTGAGTTACTAGCAGGCATAAATGGGAAGCTAACCTCACCTTAGCCGGATATCTCGCGCTATTTTTTCAGAAGTTGCATGCAACTCAAGCACCAATCGTACGGAAATCAACCATAAGTAAACAGAAATTTGGGTGGTAGGTTAACAGAGACCTCCGATATCATAGTGGTGGGTTAACAGAAACCAAGTGCCATCGTGGTGAGTTTCTAGCAGGCATAAATGGGAAGCTAACGACACCTTAGCCAGATCTCTCGCAATATTTTTTCAGAAGTTGCATGCAACTCAAGCATCAATCGTAAGGAAATCAACCATCATTAAACAAAAATTTTGGGTGGTAGGTTAACAGAGACCCCCGATATCATAGTGGTGGGTTAACAGAAACCAAGTGCCATCATGGTGAGTTTCTAGAAGGCATCAATGGGAAGCTAACGACACCTTAGCCGGATCTCTCGCGCTATTTTTTCAGAAGTTGCATGCAACTCATACGGAAATCAACCATAATTAAACAGAAATTGGGGTGGTAGGTTAACAGAGACCTCCGTTATCATAGTGGTGGGTTAACAGAAACCAAATGCCATCGTGGTGAGTTTCTAGCAGGCATAAATGGGAAGCTAACTACACCTTAGCCGGATCTCTCGTGCTGTTTTTTCAGAAGTTGCATGCAACTCAAGCACCAATTGTAAGGAAATCAACCATAATTAAACAGAAATTTGGGTGGTAGGTTAACAGAGACACCCGATATCATAGTGGTGGGTTAACAGAAACCAAGTGCCATCGTGGTGAGTTTCTAGCAGGCATAAATGGGAGGCTAACGACACCTTAGCCGGATCTCTCACGCTATTGTTTCAGAAGTTGCATGCAAACCAAACACCAATCGTACGGTAATCAACTATAATTAAACAAAAAATTGGGTGGTAGGTTAACAGAGACCTCCGATATCACATTGGTGGGTTAACAGAAACCAAGTGCCATCATGGTGAGTTTCTAGCTGGCATAAATGGGAAGCTAACGACACCTTAGCCGCACCCCTTGCTTAAGTTTTCCACAAGATGCATGCAAATCAAGCACCAATCGTACGGAAATCAACCATAATTAAACAAAAATTTGGGTGGTAGCTTAACAGAGACCCCCGATATCATAGTGGTGGGTTAACAGAAACCAAGTGCCATCGTGGTGTGTTCCTTGCAGGCATAAATGGGAAGCTAACGACACCTTAGCCGGATCTCTCGCGCTATTTTTTTCAGAAGTTGCATGCAACTCAAGCACCAATCGTACGGAAATCAACCATAATTAAACAGAAATTTGGGTGGTAGGTTAACAGAGACCTCCGATATCATAGTGGTGGGTTAACAGAAACCAAGTGCCATCGTGGTGAGTTTCTAGCAGGCATAAATTTGAAGCTAACGACACCTTACACGGATCTCTCGCTCTATTTTTTCAGAAGTTGCATGCAAATCAAGCACCAATCGTACGAAAATCAACCATAATTAAACAAAAATTTGGGTGGTAGGTTAACAGAGACCTCCGATATCACAGTGGTGGGTTAACCGAAACCAACTACTATCATGGTGAGTTTCTAGCAGGCATAAATGGGAAGCTAACGACACCTTAGCCGGATCTCTCGCGCTATTTTTTCAAAAGTTGCATGCAACTCAAGCACCAATCGTACGGAAATCAACCATAAGTAAACAGAAATTTGGGTGGTAGGTTAACAGAGACCTCCGATATCATAGTGGTCGGTTAACAGAAACCAAGTGCCATCGTGGTGAGTTTCTAGCAGGCATAAATACAAAGCTAACGACACCTTAGCCGGATCCCTCGCGCTATTTTTTCAGAAGTTGCAAGCAACTCAAGCATCACCCGTAAGGAAATCAACCATAATTAAACAAAAATTTTGGGTGGTAGGTTAACAGAGACCCCCGATATCATAGTGGTGGGTTAACAGAAACCAAGTGCCATCGTGGTCTAGAAGGCATAAATGGGAAGCTAACGACACCTTAGCCGGATCTCTCGCGCTATTTTTTCAGAAGTTGCATGCAACTCAAGCACCAATCGTACGGAAATCAACCATAATTAAACAGAAATTTGGGTGGTAGGTTAACAGAGACCTCCGTTATCGTAGTGTTGGCTTAACAGAAACCAAGTGCCATCGTGGTGAGTTTCTAGCAGGCATAAATGGGAAGCTAACGACACCTTAGCCGGATCTCTCGCGCTATTTTTTCAGAAGTTGCATGCAACTCAAGCACCAATCGTAAGGAAATCAACCATAATTAAACAAAAATTTAGGTGGTGGGTTAACAGAAACCAAGTGCCATCGTGGTGAGTTTCTAGCAGGCATAAATGGGAAGCTAACGACACCTTAGCCGGATCTCTCGCGCTATTTTTCAAGCACCAATCGTACAGAAATCAACCATAATTAAACAGAAATTTGGGTGGTAGGTTAACAGAGACCTCTAATATCATAGTGGTGGGTTAACAGAAACCAAGTGCCATTGTGGTGAGTTTCTAGCAGGCATAAATTTGAAGCTAACGACACCTTAGCCGGATCTCTCGCGCTATTTTTTCAGAAGTTGCATGCAAATCAAGCAGCAATCGTACGGAAATCAACCATAATTAAATAGAAATTTGGGTGGTAGGTTAACAGAGACCTCCGATATCATAGTGGTGGGTTAACAGAAACCAAGTACCATCGTGGTGAGTTTCTAGCAGGCATAAATGGGAAGCCAACGACACCTTAGCCGGATCTCTCGCGCTATTTTTTCAGAAGTTGCATGCAAACCAAACACCAATCGTACGGTAATCAACTATAATTAAACAAAAAATTGGGGGGTAGGTTAACAGAGACCTCCGATATCACATTGGTGGGTTAACAGAAACCAAGTGCCATCATGGTGAGTTTCTAGCAGGCATAAATTGGAAGCTAACGACACCTTAGCCGGATCTCTCGCGCTATTTTTTCAGAAGTTGCATGCTACTCAAGCAGCAATCGTACGGAAATCAACCATAATTAAATAGAAATTAGGGTGGTAGGTTAACAGAGACCTCCGATATCATAGTGGTGGGTTAACAGAAACCAAGTGCCATCGTGGTGAGTTACTAGCAGGCATAAATGGGAAGCTAACGACGCCTTAGCCGGATCTCTCGCGCTATTTTTTCAGAAGTTGCATGCAACTCAAGCACCAATCGTACGGAAATCAACCATAATTAAACAAAAATTTGGGTGGTAGGTTAACAGAGACCTCCGATATCATAGTGGTGGGTTAACAGAAACCAAGTGCCATCGTGGTGAGTTTCTAGCAGGCATAAATGGGAAGCTAACGACACCTTAGCCGGATCTCTCGCGCTGTTTTTTCAGAAGTTGCATGCAACTCAAGCACCAATCGTACGGAAATCAACCATAATTAAACAGAAATTTGGGTGGTAGGTTAACTGAGACCTCCGTTATCATAGTGGTGGGTTAACAGAAACCAAGTGCCATCGTGGTGAGTTTCTAGCAGGCATAAATGGGAAGCTAACGACACCTTAGCCGGATCTCTCGTGCTGTTTTTTCAGAAGTTGCATGCAACTCAAGCACCAATCGTACGGAAATCAACCATAATTAAACAGAAATTTGGGTGGTAGGTTAACAGAGACCTCCGTTATCATAGTGGTGGGTTAACAGAAACCAAGTGCCATCGTGGTGAGTTTCTAGCAGGCATAAATGGGAAGCTAACGACACCTTAGCCGGATCTCTCGCGCTATTTTTTCAGAAGTTGCATGCAAACCAAACACCAATCGTACGGTAATCAACTATAATTAAACAAAAAATTGGGTGGTAGGTTAACAGAGACCTCCGATATCACATTGGGGGGTTAACAGAAACCAAGTGCCATCATGGTGAGTTTCTAGCAGGCATAAATGGGAAGCTAACGACACCTTAGCCGGCTCTCTCGCGCTATTTTTTCAGAAGTTGCATGCAACTCAAGCAGCAATCGTACGGAAATCAACCATAATTAAATAGAAATTTGGGTGGTAGGTTAACAGAGACCTCCGATATCATAGTGGTGGGTTAACAGAAACCAAGTGTCATCGTGGTGAGTTCCTAGCAGGCATAAATGGGAAGCTAACGACACCTTAGCCGGATCTCTCGTGCTATTTTTTCAGAAGTTGCATGCAACTCAAGCACCAATCGTACGGAAATCAACCATAATTAAACAAAAATTTGGGTGGTAGGTTAACAGAGACCTCCGATATCATAGTGGTGGGTTAACAGAAACCAAGTGTCATCGTGGTGAGTTTCTAGCACGCATAAATGGGAAGCTAACGACACCATAGCCGGATCTCTCGCGCTATTTTTTCAGAAGTTGCATGCAACTCAAGCACCAATCGTACGGAAATCAACCATAATTAAACAGAAATTTGGGTGGTAGGTTAACAGAGACCTCCGTTATCATAGTGGTGGGTTAACAGAAACCAAGTGCCATCGTGGTGAGTTTCTAGCAGGCATAAATGGGAAGCTAACGACACCTTAGCCGGATCTCTCGTGCTGTTTTTTTCAGAAGTTGCATGCAACTCAAGCACCAATCGTAAGGAAATCAACCATAATTAAACAAAAATTTGGGTGGTAGGTTAACAGAGACACCCGATATCATAGTGGTGGGTTAACAGAAACCAAGTGCCATCGTGGTGAGTTTCTAGCAGGCATAAATGGGAGGCTAACGACACCTTAGCCGGATCTCTCGCGCTATTTTTTCAGAAGTTGCATGCAACTCAAGCATCAATCGTAAGGAAATCAACCATAATTAAACAAAAATTTTGGGTGGTAGGTTAACAGAGACCCCCGATATCATAGTGGTGGGTTAACAGAAACCAAGTGCCATCATGGTGAGTTTCTAGAAGGCATAAATGGGAAGCTAACGACACCTTAGCCGGATCTCTCGCGCTATTTTTTCAGAAGTTGCATGCAACTCAAGCACCAATCGTACGGAAATCAACCATAAGTAAACAGAAATTTGGGTGGTAGGTTAACAGAGACCTCCGATATCATAGTGGTGGGTTAACAGAAACCAAGTGCCATCGTGGTGAGTTTCTAGCAGGCATAAATACAAAGCTAACGACACCTTAGCCGGATCCCTCGCGCTATTTTTTCAGAAGTTGCAAGCAACTCAAGCATCACCCGTAAGGAAATCAACCATAATTAAACAAAAATTTTGGGTGGTAGGTTAACAGAGACCCCCGATATCATAGTGGTGGGTTAACAGAAACCAAGTGCCATCGTGGTGAGTTTCTAGAAGGCATAAATGGGAAGCTAACGACACCTTAGCCGGATCTCTCGCGCTATTTTTTCAGAAGTTGCATGCAACTCAAGCACCAATCGTACGGAAATCAACCATAATTAAACAGAAATTTGGGTGGTAGGTTAACAGAGACCTCCGTTATCGTAATGTTGGCTTAACAGAAACCAAGTGCCATCGTGGTGAGTTTCTAGCAGGCATAAATGGGAAGCTAACGACACCTTAGCATGCAACTCAAGCACCAATCGTAAGGAAATCAACCATAATTAAACAAAAATTTAGGTGGTGGGTAGCAGGCATAAATGGGAAGCTAACGACACCTTAGGCGGATCTCTCGCGCTATTTTTCAAGCACCAATCGTACAGAAATCAACCATAATTAAACAGAAATTTGGGTGGTAGGTTAACAGAGACCTCTAATATCATAGTGGTGGGTTAACAGAAACCAAGTGCCATCATGGTGAGTTTCTAGAAGGCATAAATGGGAAGCTAACGACACCTTAGCCGGATCTCTTGCGCTATTTTTTCAGAAGTTGCATGCAAATCAAGCAGCAATCGTACGGAAATCAACCATAATTAAATAGAAATTTGGGTGGTAGGTTAACAGAGACCTCCGATATCATAGTGTTGGGTTAACAGAAACCAAATGCCATCGTGGTGAGTTTCTAGCAGGCATAAATGGGAAGCTAACGACACCTTAGCCGGATCTCTCGCGCTATTTTTTCAGAAGTTGCATGCAACTCATACGGAAATCAACCATAATTAAACAGAAATTTGGGTGGTAGGTTAACAGAGACCTCCGTTATCATAGTGGTGGGTTAACAGAAACCAAATGCCATCGTGGTGAGTTTCTAGCAGGCATAAATGGGAAGCTAACTACATCTTAGCCGGATCTCTCGTGCTGTTTTTTCAGAAGTTGCATGCAACTCAAGCACCAATCGTAAGGAAATCAACCATAATTAAACAAAAATTTGGGTGGTAGGTTAACAGAGACACCCGATATCATAGTGGTGGGTTAACAGAAACCAAGTGCCATCGTGGTGAGTTTCTATCAGGCATAAATGGGAGGCTAACAACACCTTAGCCGGATCTCTCGCGCTATTTTTTCAGAAGTTGCATGCAACTCAAGCAGCAATCGTACGGAAATCAACCATAATTAAATAGAAATTTGGGTGGTAGGTTAACAGAGACCTCCGATATCATAGTGGCGGGTTAACAGAAACCAAATGCCATCGTGGTGAGTTTCTAGCAGGCATAAATGGGAAGCTAACGACACCTTAGCCGGATCTCTCGCGCTATTTTTTCAGAAGTTGCATGCAACTCATACGGAAATCAACCATAATTAAACAGAAATTTGGGTGGTAGGTTAACAGAGACCTCCGTTATCATAGTGGTGGGTTAACAGAAACCAAATGCCATCGTGGTGAGTTTCTAGCAGGCATAAATGGGAAGCTAACTACATCTTAGCCGGATCTCTCGTGCTGTTTTTTCAGAAGTTGCATGCAACTCAAGCACCAATCGTAAGGAAATCAACCATAATTAAACAAAAATTTGGGTGGTAGGTTAACAGAGACACCCGATATCATAGTGGTGGGTTAACAGAAACCAAGTGCCATCGTGGTGAGTTTCTATCAGGCATAAATGGGAGGCTAACGACACCTTAGCCGGATCTCTCGCGCTATTTTTTCAGAAGTTGCATGCAACTCAAGCAGCAATCGTAAGGAAATCAACCATAATTAAAAAAAAATTTGGGTGGTAGGTTAACAGAGACACCCGATATCATAGTGGTGGGTTAACAGAAACCAAGTGACATCGTGGTGAGTTTCTAGCAGGCATAAATGGGAAGCTAACGACACCTTAGCCGGATCTCTCGCGCTATTTTTTCAGAAGTTGCATGCAACTCAAGCACCAATCGTAAGGAAATCAACCATAATTAAACAAAAATTTAGGTGGTGGGTTAACAGAAACCAAGTGCCATCGTGGTGAGTTTCTAGCAGGCATAAATGGGAAGCTAACGACACCTTAACCGGATCTCTCGCGCTATTTTTCAAGCACCAATCGTACAGAAATCAACCATAATTAAACAGAAATTTGGGTGGTAGGTTAACAGAGACCTCTAATATCATAGTGGTGGGTTAACAGAAACCAAGTGCCATTGTGGTGAGTTTCTAGCAGGCATAAATTTGAAGCTAACGACACCTTAGCCGGATCTCTCGCGCTATTTTTTCAGAAGTTGCATGCAAATCAAGCAGCAATCGTACGGAAATCAACCATAATTAAATAGAAATTTGGGTGGTAGGTTAACAGAGACCTCCGATATCATAGTGGTGGGTTAACAGAAACCAAGTACCATCGTGGTGAGTTTCTAGCAGGCATAAATGGGAAGCCAACGACACCTTAGCCGGATCTCTCGCGCTATTTTTTCAGAAGTTGCATGCAAACCAAACACCAATCGTACGGTAATCAACTATAATTAAACAAAAAATTGGGGGGTAGGTTAACAGAGACCTCCGATATCACATTGGTGGGTTAACAGAAACCAAGTGCCATCATGGTGAGTTTCTAGCAGGCATAAATTGGAAGCTAACGACACCTTAGCCGGATCTCTCGCGCTATTTTTTCAGAAGTTGCATGCTACTCAAGCAGCAATCGTACGGAAATCAACCATAATTAAATAGAAATTAGGGTGGTAGGTTAACAGAGACCTCCGATATCATAGTGGTGGGTTAACAGAAACCAAGTGCCATCGTGGTGAGTTACTAGCAGGCATAAATGGGAAGCTAACGACGCCTTAGCCGGATCTCTCGCGCTATTTTTTCAGAAGTTGCATGCAACTCAAGCACCAATCGTACGGAAATCAACCATAATTAAACAAAAATTTGGGTGGTAGGTTAACAGAGACCTCCGATATCATAGTGGTGGGTTAACAGAAACCAAGTGCCATCGTGGTGAGTTTCTAGCAGGCATAAATGGGAAGCTAACGACACCTTAGCCGGATCTCTCGCGCTGTTTTTTCAGAAGTTGCATGCAACTCAAGCACCAATCGTACGGAAATCAACCATAATTAAACAGAAATTTGGGTGGTAGGTTAACTGAGACCTCCGTTATCATAGTGGTGGGTTAACAGAAACCAAGTGCCATCGTGGTGAGTTTCTAGCAGGCATAAATGGGAAGCTAACGACACCTTAGCCGGATCTCTCGTGCTGTTTTTTCAGAAGTTGCATGCAACTCATACGGAAATCAACCATAATTAAACAGAAATTTGGGTGGTAGGTTAACAGAGACCTCCGTTATCATAGTGGTGGGTTAACAGAAACCAAATGCCATCGTGGTGAGTTTCTAGCAGGCATAAATGGGAAGCTAACTACATCTTAGCCGGATCTCTCGTGCTGTTTTTTCAGAAGTTGCATGCAACTCAAGCACCAATCGTAAGGAAATCAACCATAATTAAACAAAAATTTGGGTGGTAGGTTAACAGAGACACCCGATATCATAGTGGTGGGTTAACAGAAACCAAGTGCCATCGTGGTGAGTTTCTATCAGGCATAAATGGGAGGCTAACAACACCTTAGCCGGATCTCTCGCGCTATTTTTTCAGAAGTTGCATGCAACTCAAGCAGCAATCGTACGGAAATCAACCATAATTAAATAGAAATTTGGGTGGTAGGTTAACAGAGACCTCCGATATCATAGTGGCGGGTTAACAGAAACCAAATGCCATCGTGGTGAGTTTCTAGCAGGCATAAATGGGAAGCTAACGACACCTTAGCCGGATCTCTCGCGCTATTTTTTCAGAAGTTGCATGCAACTCATACGGAAATCAACCATAATTAAACAGAAATTTGGGTGGTAGGTTAACAGAGACCTCCGTTATCATAGTGGTGGGTTAACAGAAACCAAATGCCATCGTGGTGAGTTTCTAGCAGGCATAAATGGGAAGCTAACTACATCTTAGCCGGATCTCTCGTGCTGTTTTTTCAGAAGTTGCATGCAACTCAAGCACCAATCGTAAGGAAATCAACCATAATTAAACAAAAATTTGGGTGGTAGGTTAACAGAGACACCCGATATCATAGTGGTGGGTTAACAGAAACCAAGTGCCATCGTGGTGAGTTTCTATCAGGCATAAATGGGAGGCTAACGACACCTTAGCCGGATCTCTCGCGCTATTTTTTCAGAAGTTGCATGCAACTCAAGCAGCAATCGTAAGGAAATCAACCATAATTAAAAAAAAATTTGGGTGGTAGGTTAACAGAGACACCCGATATCATAGTGGTGGGTTAACAGAAACCAAGTGACATCGTGGTGAGTTTCTAGCAGGCATAAATGGGAAGCTAACGACACCTTAGCCGGATCTCTCGCGCTATTTTTTCAGAAGTTGCATGCAACTCAAGCACCAATCGTAAGGAAATCAACCATAATTAAACAAAAATTTAGGTGGTGGGTTAACAGAAACCAAGTGCCATCGTGGTGAGTTTCTAGCAGGCATAAATGGGAAGCTAACGACACCTTAACCGGATCTCTCGCGCTATTTTTCAAGCACCAATCGTACAGAAATCAACCATAATTAAACAGAAATTTGGGTGGTAGGTTAACAGAGACCTCTAATATCATAGTGGTGGGTTAACAGAAACCAAGTGCCATTGTGGTGAGTTTCTAGCAGGCATAAATTTGAAGCTAACGACACCTTAGCCGGATCTCTCGCGCTATTTTTTCAGAAGTTGCATGCAAATCAAGCAGCAATCGTACGGAAATCAACCATAATTAAATAGAAATTTGGGTGGTAGGTTAACAGAGACCTCCGATATCATAGTGGTGGGTTAACAGAAACCAAGTACCATCGTGGTGAGTTTCTAGCAGGCATAAATGGGAAGCCAACGACACCTTAGCCGGATCTCTCGCGCTATTTTTTCAGAAGTTGCATGCAAACCAAACACCAATCGTACGGTAATCAACTATAATTAAACAAAAAATTGGGGGGTAGGTTAACAGAGACCTCCGATATCACATTGGTGGGTTAACAGAAACCAAGTGCCATCATGGTGAGTTTCTAGCAGGCATAAATTGGAAGCTAACGACACCTTAGCCGGATCTCTCGCGCTATTTTTTCAGAAGTTGCATGCTACTCAAGCACCAATCGTACGGAAATCAACCATAATTAAATAGAAATTAGGGTGGTAGGTTAACAGAGACCTCCGATATCATAGTGGTGGGTTAACAGAAACCAAGTGCCATCGTGGTGAGTTACTAGCAGGCATAAATGGGAAGCTAACGACGCCTTAGCCGGATCTCTCGTGCTATTTTTTCAGAAGTTGCATGCAACTCAAGCACCAATCGTACGGAAATCAACCATAATTAAACAAAAATTTGGGTGGTAGGTTAACAGAGACCTCCGATATCATAGTGGTGGGTTAACAGAAACCAAGTGCCATCGTGGTGAGTTTCTAGCAGGCATAAATGGGAAGCTAACGACACCTTAGCCGGATCTCTCGCGCTGTTTTTTCAGAAGTTGCATGCAACTCAAGCACCAATCGTACGGAAATCAACCATAATTAAACAGAAATTTGGGTGGTAGGTTAACTGAGACCTCCGTTATCATAGTGGTGGGTTAACAGAAACCAAGTGCCATCGTGGTGAGTTTCTAGCAGGCATAAATGGGAAGCTAACGACACCTTAGCCGGATCTCTCGTGCTGTTTTTTCAGAAGTTGCATGCAACTCAAGCACCAATCGTACGGAAATCAACCATAATTAAACAGAAATTTGGGTGGTAGGTTAACAGAGACCTCCGTTATCATAGTGGTGGGTTAACAGAAACCAAGTGCCATCGTGGTGAGTTTCTAGCAGGCATAAATGGGAAGCTAACGACACCTTAGCCGGATCTCTCGTGCTGTTTTTTTCAGAAGTTGCATGCAACTCAAGCACCAATCGTAAGGAAATCAACCATAATTAAACAAAAATTTGGGTGGTAGGTTAACAGAGACACCCGATATCATAGTGGTGGGTTAACAGAAACCAAGTGCCATCGTGGTGAGTTTCTAGCAGGCATAAATGGGAAGCTAACGACACCTTAGCCGGCTCTCTCGCGCTATTTTTTCAGAAGTTGCATGCAACTCAAGCAGCAATCGTACGGAAATCAACCATAATTAAATAGAAATTTGGGTGGTAGGTTAACAGAGACCTCCGATATCATAGTGGTGGGTTAACAGAAACCAAGTGTCATCGTGGTGAGTTCCTAGCAGGCATAAATGGGAAGCTAACGACACCTTAGCCGGATCTCTCGCGCTATTTTTTCAGAAGTTGCATGCAACTCAAGCACCAATCGTACGGAAATCAACCATAATTAAACAAAAATTTGGGTGGTAGGTTAACAGAGACCTCCGATATCATAGTGGTGGGTTAACAGAAACCAAGTGTCATCGTGGTGAGTTTCTAGCACGCATAAATGGGAAGCTAACGACACCATAGCCGGATCTCTCGCGCTATTTTTTCAGAAGTTGCATGCAACTCAAGCACCAATCGTACGGAAATCAACCATAATTAAACAGAAATTTGGGTGGTAGGTTAACAGAGACCTCCGTTATCATAGTGGTGGGTTAACAGAAACCAAGTGCCATCGTGGTGAGTTTCTAGCAGGCATAAATGGGAAGCTAACGACACCTTAGCCGGATCTCTCGTGCTGTTTTTTTCAGAAGTTGCATGCAACTCAAGCACCAATCGTAAGGAAATCAACCATAATTAAACAAAAATTTGGGTGGTAGGTTAACAGAGACACCCGATATCATAGTGGTGGGTTAACAGAAACCAAGTGCCATCGTGGTGAGTTTCTAGCAGGCATAAATGGGAGGCTAACGACACCTTAGCCGGATCTCTCGCGCTATTTTTTCAGAAGTTGCATGCAACTCAAGCATCAATCGTAAGGAAATCAACCATAATTAAACAAAAATTTTGGGTGGTAGGTTAACAGAGACCCCCGATATCATAGTGGTGGGTTAACAGAAACCAAGTGCCATCATGGTGAGTTTCTAGAAGGCATAAATGGGAAGCTAACGACACCTTAGCCGGATCTCTCGCGCTATTTTTTCAGAAGTTGCATGCAACTCAAGCACCAATCGTACGGAAATCAACCATAAGTAAACAGAAATTTGGGTGGTAGGTTAACAGAGACCTCCGATATCATAGTGGTGGGTTAACAGAAACCAAATGCCATCGTGGTGAGTTTCTAGCAGGCATAAATGGGAAGCTAACGACACCTTAGCCGGATCTCTCGCGCTATTTTTTCAGAAGTTGCATGCAACTCAAGCACCAATCGTAAGGAAATCAACCATAATTAAACAAAAATTTAGGTGGTGGGTTAACAGAAACCAAGTGCCATCGTGGTGAGTTTCTAGCAGGCATAAATGGGAAGCTAACGACACCTTAGCCGGATCTCTCGCGCTATTTTTCAAGCACCAATCGTACAGAAATCAACCATAATTAAACAGAAATTTGGGTGGTAGGTTAACAGAGACCTCTAATATCATAGTGGTGGGTTAACAGAAACCAAGTGCCATCGTGGGGAGTTTCTAGCAGGCATAAATTTGAAGCTAACGACACCTTAGCCGGATCTCTTGCGCTATTTTTTCAGAAGTTGCATGCAAATCAAGCAGCAATCGTACGGAAATCAACCATAATTAAATAGAAATTTGGGTGGTAGGTTAACAGAGACCTCCGATATCATAGTGGTGGGTTAACAGAAACCAAATGCCATCGTGGTGAGTTTCTAGCAGGCATAAATGGGAAGCTAACGACACCTTAGCCGGATCTCTCGCGCTATTTTTTCAGAAGTTGCATGCAACTCATACGGAAATCAACCATAATTAAACAGAAATTTGGGTGGTAGGTTAACAGAGACCTCCGTTATCATAGTGGTGGGTTAACAGAAACCAAATTTTCAGAAGTTGCATGCAACTCAAGCACCAATCGTAAGGAAATCAACCATAATTAAACAAAAATTTGGGTGGTAGGTTAACAGAGACACCCGATATCATAGTGGTGGGTTAACAGAAACCAAGTGCCATCGTGGTGAGTTTCTATCAGGCATAAATGGGAGGCTAACGACACCTTAGCCGGATCTCTCGCGCTATTTTTTCAGAAGTTGCATGCAACTCAAGCAGCAATCGTAAGGAAATCAACCATAATTAAAAAAAAATTTGGGTGGTAGGTTAACAGAGACACCCGATATCATAGTGGTGGGTTAACAGAAACCAAGTGACATCGTGGTGAGTTTCTAGCAGGCATTAAAGGGAGCTATTGACACCTTAGCCGCACCCCTTGCTTAAGTTTTTCACAAGTTGCATGCAAATCAAGCACCAATCGTACGGAAATCAACCATAATTAAACAAAAACTTGGGTGGTAGGTTAACAGAGACCTCCGATATCACAGTGGTGGGTTAACCGAAACCAAGTGCTATCGCGGTGAGTTTCTAGCAGGCATAAAGGGGAAGCTAACGACCCCTTAGCCGGATCTCTCGCGCTATTTTTTCAGAAATTGCATGCAACTCAAGCAGCAATCGTACGGAAATCAACCATAATTAAATAGAAATTTGGGTGGTAGGTTAACAGAGACCTCCGATATCATAGTGGTGGGTTAACAGAAACCAAGTGTCATCGTGGTGAGTTCCTAGCAGGCATAAATGGGAAGGTAACGACACCTTAGCCGGATCTCTCGCGCTATTTTTTCAGAAGTTGCATGCAACTCAAGCACCAATCGTACGGAAATCAACCATAATTAAACAAAAATTTGGGTGGTAGGTTAACAGAGACCTCCGATATCATAGTGGTGGGTTAACAGAAACCAAGTGTCATCGTGGTGAGTTTCTAGCACGCATAAATGGGAAGCTAACGACACCTTAGCCGGATCTCTCGCGCTATTTTTTCAGAAGTTGCATGTAACTCAAGCACCAATCGTACGGAAATCAACCATAATTAAACAGAAATTTGGGTGGTAGGTTAACAGAGACCTCCGTTATCATAGTGGTGGGTTAACAGAAACCAAGTGCCGTCGTGGTGAGTTTCTAGCAGGCATAAATGGGAAGCTAACGACACCTTAGCCGGATCTCTCGTGCTGTTTTTTCAGAAGTTGCATGCAACTCAAGCACCAATCGTAAGGAAATCAACCATAATTAAACACAAATTTGGGTGGTAGGTTAACAGAGACCTCCGTTATCATAGTGGTGGGTTAACAGAAATCAAGTGCCATCGTGGTGAGTTACTAGCAGGCATAAATGGGAAGCTAACGACACCTTAGCCGGATATCTCGCGCTATTTTTTCAGAAGTTGCATGCAACTCAAGCGCCAATCGTACGGAAATCAACCATAAGTAAACAGAAATTTGGGTGGTAGGTTAACAGAGACCTCCGTTATCATAGTGGTGGGTTAACAGAAACCAAATGCCATCGTGGTGAGTTTCTAGCAGGCATAAATGGGAAGCTAACTACATCTTAGCCGGATCTCTCGTGCTGTTTTTTCAGAAGTTGCATGCAACTCAAGCACCAATCGTAAGGAAATCAACCATAATTAAACAAAAATTTGGGTGGTAGGTTAACAGAGACACCCGATATCATAGTGGTGGGTTAACAGAAACCAAGTGCCATCGTGGTGAGTTTCTATCAGGCATAAATGGGAGGCTAACGACACCTTAGCCGGATCTCTCGCGCTATTTTTTCAGAAGTTGCATGCAACTCAAGCAGCAATCGTAAGGAAATCAACCATAATTAAAAAAAAATTTGGGTGGTAGGTTAACAGAGACACCCGATATCATAGTGGTGGGTTAACAGAAACCAAGTGACATCGTGGTGAGTTTCTAGCAGGCATTAAAGGGAAGCTATTGACACCTTAGCCGCACCCCTTGCTTAAGTTTTTCACAAGTTGCATGCAAATCAAGCACCAATCGTACGGAAATCAACCATAATTAAACAAAAACTTGGGTGGTAGGTTAACAGAGACCTCCGATATCACAGTGGTGGGTTAACCGAAACCAAGTGCTATCGCGGTGAGTTTCTAGCAGGCATAAAGGGGAAGCTAACGACCCCTTAGCCGGATCTCTCGCGCTATTTTTTCAGAAATTGCATGCAACTCAAGCAGCAATCGTACGGAAATCAACCATAATTAAATAGAAATTTGGGTGGTAGGTTAACAGAGACCTCCGATATCATAGTGGTGGGTTAACAGAAACCAAGTGTCATCGTGGTGAGTTCCTAGCAGGCATAAATGGGAAGCTAACGACACCTTAGCCGGATCTCTCGCGCTATTTTTTCAGAAGTTGCATGCAACTCAAGCACCAATCGTACGGAAATCAACCATAATTAAACAAAAATTTGGGTGGTAGGTTAACAGAGACACCCGATATCATAGTGGTGGGTTAACAGAAACCAAGTGACATCGTGGTGAGTTTCTAGCAGGCATTAAAGGGAAGCTATTGACACCTTAGCCGCACCCCTTGCTTAAGTTTTTCACAAGTTGCATGCAAATCAAGCACCAATCGTACGGAAATCAACCATAATTAAACAAAAACTTGGGTGGTAGGTTAACAGAGACCTCCGATATCACAGTGGTGGGTTAACCGAAACCAAGTGCTATCGCGGTGAGTTTCTAGCAGGCATAAAGGGGAAGCTAACGACCCCTTAGCCGGATCTCTCGCGCTATTTTTTCAGAAGTTGCATGCAACTCATACGGAAATCAACCATAATTAAACAGAAATTTGGGTGGTAGGTTAACAGAGACCTCCGTTATCATAGTGGTGGGTTAACAGAAACCAAATGCCATCGTGGTGAGTTTCTAGCAGGCATAAATGGGAAGCTAACTACATCTTAGCCGGATCTCTCGTGCTGTTTTTTCAGAAGTTGCATGCAAATCAAGCAGCAATCGTACGGAAATCAACCATAATTAAATAGAAATTTGGGTGGTAGGTTAACAGAGACCTCCGATATCATAGTGGTGGGTTAACAGAAACCAAATGCCATCGTGGTGAGTTTCTAGCAGGCATAAATGGGAAGCTAACGACACCTTAGCCGGATCTCTCGCGCTATTTTTTCAGAAGTTGCATGCAACTCATACGGAAATCAACCATAATTAAACAGAAATTTGGGTGGTAGGTTAACAGAGACCTCCGTTATCATAGTGGTGGGTTAACAGAAACCAAATGCCATCGTGGTGAGTTTCTAGCATGCATAAATGGGAAGCTAACTACATCTTAGCCGGATCTCTCGTGCTGTTTTTTCAGAAGTTGCATGCAACTCAAGCACCAATCGTAAGGAAATCAACCATAATTAAACAAAAATTTGGGTGGTAGGTTAACAGAGACACCCGATATCATAGTGGTGGGTTAACAGAAACCAAGTGCCATCGTGGTGAGTTTCTATCAGGCATAAATGGGAGGCTAACGACACCTTAGCCGGATCTCTCGCGCTATTTTTTCAGAAGTTGCATGCAACTCAAGCAGCAATCGTAAGGAAATCAACCATAATTAAAAAAAAATTTGGGTGGTAGGTTAACAGAGACACCCAATATCATAGTGGTGGGTTAACAGAAACCAAGTGACATCGTGGTGAGTTTCTAGCAGGCATTAAAGGGAAGCTATTGACACCTTAGCCGCACCCCTTGCTTAAGTTTTTCACAAGTTGCATGCAAATCAAGCACCAATCGTACGGAAATCAACCATAATTAAACAAAAACTTGGGTGGTAGGTTAACAGAGACCTCCGATATCACAGTGGTGGGTTAACCGAAACCAAGTGCTATCGCGGTGAGTTTCTAGCAGGCATAAAGGGGAAGCTAACGACCCCTTAGCCGGATCTCTCGCGCTATTTTTTCAGAAGTTGCATGCAACTCATACGGAAATCAACCATAATTAAACAGAAATTTGGGTGGTAGGTTAACAGAGACCTCCGTTATCATAGTGGTGGGTTAACAGAAACCAAATGCCATCGTGGTGAGTTTCTAGCAGGCATAAATGGGAAGCTAACTACATCTTAGCCGGATCTCTCGTGCTGTTTTTTCAGAAGTTGCATGCAAATCAAGCAGCAATCGTACGGAAATCAACCATAATTAAATAGAAATTTGGGTGGTAGGTTAACAGAGACCTCCGATATCATAGTGGTGGGTTAACAGAAACCAAATGCCATCGTGGTGAGTTTCTAGCAGGCATAAATGGGAAGCTAACGACACCTTAGCCGGATCTCTCGCGCTATTTTTTCAGAAGTTGCATGCAACTCATACGGAAATCAACCATAATTAAACAGAAATTTGGGTGGTAGGTTAACAGAGACCTCCGTTATCATAGTGGTGGGTTAACAGAAACCAAATGCCATCGTGGTGAGTTTCTAGCATGCATAAATGGGAAGCTAACTACATCTTAGCCGGATCTCTCGTGCTGTTTTTTCAGAAGTTGCATGCAACTCAAGCACCAATCGTAAGGAAATCAACCATAATTAAACAAAAATTTGGGTGGTAGGTTAACAGAGACACCCGATATCATAGTGGTGGGTTAACAGAAACCAAGTGCCATCGTGGTGAGTTTCTATCAGGCATAAATGGGAGGCTAACGACACCTTAGCCGGATCTCTCGCGCTATTTTTTCAGAAGTTGCATGCAACTCAAGCAGCAATCGTAAGGAAATCAACCATAATTAAAAAAAAATTTGGGTGGTAGGTTAACAGAGACACCCAATATCATAGTGGTGGGTTAACAGAAACCAAGTGACATCGTGGTGAGTTTCTAGCAGGCATTAAAGGGAAGCTATTGACACCTTAGCCGCACCCCTTGCTTAAGTTTTTCACAAGTTGCATGCAAATCAAGCACCAATCGTACGGAAATCAACCATAATTAAACAAAAACTTGGGTGGTAGGTTAACAGAGACCTCCGATATCACAGTGGTGGGTTAACCGAAACCAAGTGCTATCGCGGTGAGTTTCTAGCAGGCATAAAGGGGAAGCTAACGACCCCTTAGCCGGATCTCTCGCGCTATTTTTTCAGAAGTTGCATGCAACTCATACGGAAATCAACCATAATTAAACAGAAATTTGGGTGGTAGGTTAACAGAGACCTCCGTTATCATAGTGGTGGGTTAACAGAAACCAAATGCCATCGTGGTGAGTTTCTAGCAGGCATAAATGGGAAGCTAACTACATCTTAGCCGGATCTCTCGTGCTGTTTTTTCAGAAGTTGCATGCAAATCAAGCAGCAATCGTACGGAAATCAACCATAATTAAATAGAAATTTGGGTGGTAGGTTAACAGAGACCTCCGATATCATAGTGGTGGGTTAACAGAAACCAAATGCCATCGTGGTGAGTTTCTAGCAGGCATAAATGGGAAGCTAACGACACCTTAGCCGGATCTCTCGCGCTATTTTTTCAGAAGTTGCATGCAACTCATACGGAAATCAACCATAATTAAACAGAAATTTGGGTGGTAGGTTAACAGAGACCTCCGTTATCATAGTGGTGGGTTAACAGAAACCAAATGCCATCGTGGTGAGTTTCTAGCATGCATAAATGGGAAGCTAACTACATCTTAGCCGGATCTCTCGTGCTGTTTTTTCAGAAGTTGCATGCAACTCAAGCACCAATCGTAAGGAAATCAACCATAATTAAACAAAAATTTGGGTGGTAGGTTAACAGAGACACCCGATATCATAGTGGTGGGTTAACAGAAACCAAGTGCCATCGTGGTGAGTTTCTATCAGGCATAAATGGGAGGCTAACGACACCTTAGCCGGATCTCTCGCGCTATTTTTTCAGAAGTTGCATGCAACTCAAGCAGCAATCGTAAGGAAATCAACCATAATTAAAAAAAAATTTGGGTGGTAGGTTAACAGAGACACCCAATATCATAGTGGTGGGTTAACAGAAACCAAGTGACATCGTGGTGAGTTTCTAGCAGGCATTAAAGGGAAGCTATTGACACCTTAGCCGCACCCCTTGCTTAAGTTTTTCACAAGTTGCATGCAAATCAAGCACCAATCGTACGGAAATCAACCATAATTAAACAAAAACTTGGGTGGTAGGTTAACAGAGACCTCCGATATCACAGTGGTGGGTTAACCGAAACCAAGTGCTATCGCGGTGAGTTTCTAGCAGGCATAAAGGGGAAGCTAACGACCCCTTAGCCGGATCTCTCGCGCTATTTTTTCAGAAATTGCATGCAACTCAAGCAGCAATCGTACGGAAATCAACCATAATTAAATAGAAATTTGGGTGGTAGGTTAACAGAGACCTCCGATATCATAGTGGTGGGTTAACAGAAACCAAGTGTCATCGTGGTGAGTTCCTAGCAGGCATAAATGGGAAGCTAACGACACCTTAGCCGGATCTCTCGCGCTATTTTTTCAGAAGTTGCATGCAACTCAAGCACCAATCGTACGGAAATCAACCATAATTAAACAAAAATTTGGGTGGTAGGTTAACAGAGACCTCCGATATCATAGTGGTGGGTTAACAGAAACCAAGTGTCATCGTGGTGAGTTTCTAGCACGCATAAATGGGAAGCTAACGACACCTTAGCCGGATCTCTCGCGCTATTTTTTCAGAAGTTGCATGTAACTCAAGCACCAATCGTACGGAAATCAACCATAATTAAACAGAAATTTGGGTGGTAGGTTAACAGAGACCTCCGTTATCATAGTGGTGGGTTAACAGAAACCAAGTGCCGTCGTGGTGAGTTTCTAGCAGGCATAAATGGGAAGCTAACGACACCTTAGCCGGATCTCTCGTGCTGTTTTTTCAGAAGTTGCATGCAACTCAAGCACCAATCGTAAGGAAATCAACCATAATTAAACACAAATTTGGGTGGTAGGTTAACAGAGACCTCCGTTATCATAGTGGTGGGTTAACAGAAACCAAGTGCCATCGTGGTGAGTTACTAGCAGGCATAAATGGGAAGCTAACGACACCTTAGCCGGATATCTCGCGCTATTTTTTCAGAAGTTGCATGCAACTCAAGCGCCAATCGTACGGAAATCAACCATAAGTAAACAGAAATTTGGGTGGTAGGTTAACAGAGACCTCCGATATCATAGTGGTGGGTTAACAGAAACCAAGTGCCATCGTGGTGAGTTTCTAGCAGGCATAAATGGGAAGCTAACGACACCTTAGCCAGAACTCTCGCACTATTTTTTCAGAAGTTGCATGCAACTCAAGCCTCAATCGTAAGGAAATCAACCATAATTAAACAAAAATTTTGGGTGGTAGGTTAACAGAGACCCCCGATATCATAGTGGTGGGTTAACAGAAACCAAGTGCCATCATGGTGAGTTTCTAGAAGGCATAAATGGGAAGCTAACGACACCTTAGCCGGGTCTCTCGCGCTATTTTTTCAGAAGTTGCATGCAACTCATACGGAAATCAACCATAATTAAACAGAAATTTGGGTGGTAGGTTAACAGAGACCTCCGTTATCATAGTGGTGGGTTAACAGAAACCAAATGCCATCGTGGTGAGTTTCTAGCATGCATAAATGGGAAGCTAACTACATCTTAGCCGGATCTCTCGTGCTGTTTTTTCAGAAGTTGCATGCAACTCAAGCACCAATCGTAAGGAAATCAACCATAATTAAACAAAAATTTGGGTGGTAGGTTAACAGAGACACCCGATATCATAGTGGTGGGTTAACAGAAACCAAGTGCCATCGTGGTGAGTTTCTATCAGGCATAAATGGGAGGCTAACGACACCTTAGCCGGATCTCTCGCGCTATTTTTTCAGAAGTTGCATGCAACTCAAGCAGCAATCGTAAGGAAATCAACCATAATTAAAAAAAAATTTGGGTGGTAGGTTAACAGAGACACCCAATATCATAGTGGTGGGTTAACAGAAACCAAGTGACATCGTGGTGAGTTTCTAGCAGGCATTAAAGGGAAGCTATTGACACCTTAGCCGCACCCCTTGCTTAAGTTTTTCACAAGTTGCATGCAAATCAAGCACCAATCGTACGGAAATCAACCATAATTAAACAAAAACTTGGGTGGTAGGTTAACAGAGACCTCCGATATCACAGTGGTGGGTTAACCGAAACCAAGTGCTATCGCGGTGAGTTTCTAGCAGGCATAAAGGGGAAGCTAACGACCCCTTAGCCGGATCTCTCGCGCTATTTTTTCAGAAATTGCATGCAACTCAAGCAGCAATCGTACGGAAATCAACCATAATTAAATAGAAATTTGGGTGGTAGGTTAACAGAGACCTCCGATATCATAGTGGTGGGTTAACAGAAACCAAGTGTCATCGTGGTGAG
Source organism: Anomoia purmunda (assembly GCA_951828415.1). Taxonomy (NCBI): domain Eukaryota; kingdom Metazoa; phylum Arthropoda; class Insecta; order Diptera; family Tephritidae; genus Anomoia; species Anomoia purmunda. The sequence goes on along the minus strand of OX639997.1, from coordinate 83,477,908 downwards.
TTCCTAGCAGGCATAAATGGGAAGCTAACGACACCTTAGCCGGATCTCTCGCGCTATTTTTTCAGAAGTTGCATGCAACTCAAGCACCAATCGTACGGAAATCAACCATAATTAAACAAAAATTTGGGTGGTAGGTTAACAGAGACCTCCGATATCATAGTGGTGGGTTAACAGAAACCAAGTGTCATCGTGGTGAGTTTCTAGCACGCATAAATGGGAAGCTAACGACACCTTAGCCGGATCTCTCGCGCTATTTTTTCAGAAGTTGCATGTAACTCAAGCACCAATCGTACGGAAATCAACCATAATTAAACAGAAATTTGGGTGGTAGGTTAACAGAGACCTCCGTTATCATAGTGGTGGGTTAACAGAAACCAAGTGCCGTCGTGGTGAGTTTCTAGCAGGCATAAATGGGAAGCTAACGACACCTTAGCCGGATATCTCGCGCTATTTTTTCAGAAGTTGCATGCAACTCAAGCGCCAATCGTACGGAAATCAACCATAAGTAAACAGAAATTTGGGTGGTAGGTTAACAGAGACCTCCGATATCATAGTGGTGGGTTAACAGAAACCAAGTGCCATCGTGGTGAGTTTCTAGCAGGCATAAATGGGAAGCTAACGACACCTTAGCCAGAACTCTCGCACTATTTTTTCAGAAGTTGCATGCAACTCAAGCCTCAATCGTAAGGAAATCAACCATAATTAAACAAAAATTTTGGGTGGTAGGTTAACAGAGACCCCCGATATCATAGTGGTGGGTTAACAGAAACCAAGTGCCATCATGGTGAGTTTCTAGAAGGCATAAATGGGAAGCTAACGACACCTTAGCCGGGTTTCTCGCGCTATTTTTTCAGAAGTTGCATGCAACTCATACGGAAATCAACCATAATTAAACAGAAATTTGGGTGGTAGGTTAACAGAGACCTCCGTTATCATAGTGGTGGGTTAACAGAAACCAAATGCCATCGTGGTGAGTTTCTAGCAGGCATAAATGGGAAGCTAACTACATCTTAGCCGGATCTCTCGTGCTGTTTTTTCAGAAGTTGCATGCAACTCAAGCACCAATCGTAAGGAAATCAACCATAATTAAATAGAAATTTGGGTGGCAGGTTAACAGAGACCTCCGATATCATAGTGGTGGGTCAACAGAAACCAAGTGCCATCGTGCTGAGTTTCTTGAAGCCATAAATGGGAAGCTAACGACACCTTAGCCGGATCTCTCGCGCTATTTTTTCAGAAGTTGCATGCAACTCAAGCACCAATCGTACGCAAATCAACCATAATTAAACAAAAATTTGGGTGGTAGGTTAACAGAGACACCCGATATCATAGTGGTGGGTTAACAGAAACCAAGTGACATCATGGTGAGTTTCTAGCAGGCATTAAGTGGAAGCTATTGACACCTTAGTCGCACCCCTTGCTTAAGTTTTTCACAAGTTGCATGCAAATCAAGCACCAATCGTACGGAAATCAACCATAATTAAACAAAAATTTGGGTGGTAGGTTAACAGAGACCTCCGATATCATAGTGGTGGGTTAACAGAAACCAAGTTCCATCGTGGTGAGTTTCTAGCAGGCATAAATGGGAAGCTAACGACACCTTAGCCGGATCTCTCGCGCTATTTTTTCAGAAGTTGCATGCAACTCAAGCACCAATCGTAAGGAAATCAACCATAATTTAACAAAAATTTGGGGGGTAGGTTAACAGAGACCCCCGATATCATAATGGTGGGTTAACAGAAACCAAGTGACATCGTGGTGAGTTTCTAGTAGGCATAAATGGGAAGCTAACGACACCTTAGCCGGATCTCTCACGCTATTGTTTCAGAAGTTGCATGCAAACCAAACACCAATCGTACGGTAATCAACTATAATTAAACAAAAAATTGGGTGGTAGGTTAACAGAGACCTCCGATATCACATTGGTGGGTTAACAGAAACCAAGTGCCATCATGGTGAGTTTCTAGCAGGCATAAATGGGAAGCTAACGACACCTTAGCCGGATCTCTCGCGCTATTTTTTCAGAAGTTGCATGCAACTTCAGCACCAATCGTACGCAAATCAACCATAATTAAACAAAAATTTGGGTGGTAGGTTAACAGAGACACCCGATATCATAGTGGTGGGTTAACAGAAACCAAGTGACATCATGGTGAGTTTCTAGCAGGCATTAAGTGGAAGCTATTGACACCTTAGTCGCACCCCTTGCTTAAGTTTTTCACAAGTTGCATGCAAATCAAGCACCAATCGTACGGAAATCAACCATAATTAAACAAAAATTTGGGTGGTAGGTTAACAGAGACCTCCGATATCATAGTGGTGGGTTAACAGAAACCAAGTTCCATCGTAGTGAGTTTCTAGCAGGCATAAATGGGAAGCTAACGACACCTTAGCCGGATCTCTCGCGCTATTTTTTCAGAAGTTGCATGCAACTCAAGCACCAATCGTAAGGAAATCAACCATAATTTAACAAAAATTTGGGGGGTAGGTTAACAGAGACCCCCGATATCATAATGGTGGGTTAACAGAAACCAAGTGACATCGTGGTGAGTTTCTAGTAGGCATAAATGGGAAGCTAACGACACCTTAGCCGGATCTCTCACGCTATTGTTTCAGAAGTTGCATGCAAACCAAACACCAATCGTACGGTAATCAACTATAATTAAACAAAAAATTGGGTGGTAGGTTAACAGAGACCTCCGATATCACATTGGTGGGTTAACAGAAACCAAGTGCCATCATGGTGAGTTTCTAGCAGGCATAAATGGGAAGCTAACGACACCTTAGCCGGATCTCTCACGCTATTGTTTCAGAAGTTGCATGCAAACCAAACACCAATCGTACGGTAATCAACTATAATTAAACAAAAAATTGGGTGGTAGGTTAACAGAGACCTCCGATATCACATTGGTGGGTTAACAGAAACCAAGTGCCATCATGGTGAGTTTCTAGCAGGCATAAATGGGAAGCTAACGACACCTTAGCCGGATCTCTCGCGCTATTTTTTCAGAAGTTGCATGCAACTCAAGCAGCAATCGTACGGAAATCGACCATAATTAAATAGAAATAAGGGTGGTAGGTTAACAGAGACCTCCGATATCATAGTGGTGGGTTAACATAAACCAAGTGCCATCGTGGTGAGTTACTAGCAGGCATAAATGGGAAGCTAACGACACCTTAGCCAGATCTCTCGCACTATTTTTTCAGAAGTTGCATGCAACTCAAGCATCAATCGTAAGGAAATCAACCATAATTAAACAAAAATTTTGGGTGGTAGGTTAACAGAGACCCCCGATATCATAGTGGTGGGTTAACAGAAACCAAGTGCCATCATGGTGAGTTTCTAGCAGGCATAAATGGGAAGCTAACTACATCTTAGCCGGATCTCTCGTGCTGTTTTTTCAGAAGTTGCATGCAACTCAAGCACCAATCGTAAGGAAATCAACCATAATTAAATAGAAATTTGGGTGGCAGGTTAACAGAGACCTCCGTTATCATAGTGGTGGGTTAACAGAAACCAAATGCCATCGTGGTGAGTTTCTAGCAGGCATAAATGGGAAGCTAACTACATCTTAGCCGGATCTCTCGTGCTGTTTTTTCAGAAGTTGCATGCAACTCAAGCACCAATCGTAAGGAAATCAACCATAATTAAATAGAAATTTGGGTGGCAGGTTAACAGAGACCTCCGATATCATAGTGGTGGGTCAACAGAAACCAAGTGCCATCGTGCTGAGTTTCTTGAAGCCATAAATGGGAAGCTAACGACACCTTAGCCGGATCTCTCGCGCTATTTTTTCAGAAGTTGCATGCAACTCAAGCACCAATCGTACGCAAATCAACCATAATTAAACAAAAATTTGGGTGGTAGGTTAACAGAGACACCCGATATCATAGTGGTGGGTTAACAGAAACCAAGTGACATCATGGTGAGTTTCTAGCAGGCATTAAGTGGAAGCTATTGACACCTTAGTCGCACCCCTTGCTTAAGTTTTTCACAAGTTGCATGCAAATCAAGCACCAATCGTACGGAAATCAACCATAATTAAACAAAAATTTGGGTGGTAGGTTAACAGAGACCTCCGATATCATAGTGGTGGGTTAACAGAAACCAAGTTCCATCGTGGTGAGTTTCTAGCAGGCATAAATGGGAAGCTAACGACACCTTAGCCGGATCTCTCGCGCTATTTTTTCAGAAGTTGCATGCAACTCAAGCACCAATCGTAAGGAAATCAACCATAATTTAACAAAAATTTGGGGGGTAGGTTAACAGAGACCCCCGATATCATAATGGTGGGTTAACAGAAACCAAGTGACATCGTGGTGAGTTTCTAGTAGGCATAAATGGGAAGCTAACGACACCTTAGCCGGATCTCTCACGCTATTGTTTCAGAAGTTGCATGCAAACCAAACACCAATCGTACGGTAATCAACTATAATTAAACAAAAAATTGGGTGGTAGGTTAACAGAGACCTCCGATATCACATTGGTGGGTTAACAGAAACCAAGTGCCATCATGGTGAGTTTCTAGCAGGCATAAATGGGAAGCTAACGACACCTTAGCCGGATCTCTCGCGCTATTTTTTCAGAAGTTGCATGCAACTTCAGCACCAATCGTACGCAAATCAACCATAATTAAACAAAAATTTGGGTAGTAGGTTAACAGAGACACCCGATATCATAGTGGTGGGTTAACAGAAACCAAGTGACATCATGGTGAGTTTCTAGCAGGCATTAAGTGGAAGCTATTGACACCTTAGTCGCACCCCTTGCTTAAGTTTTTCACAAGTTGCATGCAAATCAAGCACCAATCGTACGGAAATCAACCATAATTAAACAAAAATTTGGGTGGTAGGTTAACAGAGACCTCCGATATCATAGTGGTGGGTTAACAGAAACCAAGTTCCATCGTAGTGAGTTTCTAGCAGGCATAAATGGGAAGCTAACGACACCTTAGCCGGATCTCTCGCGCTATTTTTTCAGAAGTTGCATGCAACTCAAGCACCAATCGTAAGGAAATCAACCATAATTTAACAAAAATTTGGGGGGTAGGTTAACAGAGACCCCCGATATCATAATGGTGGGTTAACAGAAACCAAGTGACATCGTGGTGAGTTTCTAGTAGGCATAAATGGGAAGCTAACGACACCTTAGCCGGATCTCTCACGCTATTGTTTCAGAAGTTGCATGCAAACCAAACACCAATCGTACGGTAATCAACTATAATTAAACAAAAAATTGGGTGGTAGGTTAACAGAGACCTCCGATATCACATTGTTGGGTTAACAGAAACCAAGTGCCATCATGGTGAGTTTCTAGCAGGCATAAATGGGAAGCTAACGACACCTTAGCCGGATCTCTCACGCTATTGTTTCAGAAGTTGCATGCAAACCAAACACCAATCGTACGGTAATCAACTATAATTAAACAAAAAATTGGGTGGTAGGTTAACAGAGACCTCCGATATCACATTGGTGGGTTAACAGAAACCAAGTGCCATCATGGTGAGTTTCTAGCAGGCATAAATGGGAAGCTAACGACACCTTAGCCGGATCTCTCGCGCTATTTTTTCAGAAGTTGCATGCAACTCAAGCAGCAATCGTACGGAAATCGACCATAATTAAATAGAAATAAGGGTGGTAGGTTAACAGAGACCTCCGATATCATAGTGGTGGGTTAACATAAACCAAGTGCCATCGTGGTGAGTTACTAGCAGGCATAAATGGGAAGCTAACGACACCTTAGCCAGATCTCTCGCACTATTTTTTCAGAAGTTGCATGCAACTCAAGCATCAATCGTAAGGAAATCAACCATAATTAAACAAAAATTTTGGGTGGTAGGTTAACAGAGACCCCCGATATCATAGTGGTGGGTTAACAGAAACCAAGTGCCATCATGGTGAGTTTCTAGCAGGCATAAATGGGAAGCTAACTACATCTTAGCCGGATCTCTCGTGCTGTTTTTTCAGAAGTTGCATGCAACTCAAGCACCAATCGTAAGGAAATCAACCATAATTAAATAGAAATTTGGGTGGCAGGTTAACAGAGACCTCCGATATCAAAGTGGTGGGTTAACAGAAACCAAGTGCCATCGTGCTGAGTTTCTTGAAGCCATAAATGGGAAGCTAACGACACCTTAGCCGGATCTCTCGCGCTATTTGTTCAGAAGTTGCATGCAACTCAAGCACCAATCGTACGCAAATCAACCATAATTAAACAAAAATTTGGGTGGTAGGTTAACAGAGACATCCGATATCATAGTGGTGGGTTAACATAAACCAAGTGCCATCGTGGTGAGTTTCTAGCAGGCATTAAGTGGAAGCTATTGACACCTTAGTCGCACCCCTTGCTTAAGTTTTTCACAAGTTGCATGCAAATCAAGCACCAATCGTACGGAAATCAACCATAATTAAACAAAAATTTGGGTGGTAGGTTAACAGAGACCTCCGATATCATAGTGGTGGGTTAACAGAAACCAAGTTCCATCGTGGTGAGTTTCTAGCAGGCATAAATGGGAAGCTAACGACACCTTAGCCGGATCTCTCGCGCTATTTTTTCAGAAGTTGCATGCAACTCAAGCACCAATCGTAAGGAAATCAACCATAATTTAACAAAAATTTGGGGGGTAGGTTAACAGAGACCCCCGATATCATAATGGTGGGTTAACAGAAACCAAGTGACATCGTGGTGAGTTTCTAGTAGGCATAAATGGGAAGCTAACGACACCTTAGCCGGATCTCTCACGCTATTGTTTCAGAAGTTGCATGCAAACCAAACACCAATCGTACGGTAATCAACTATAATTAAACAAAAAATTGGGTGGTAGGTTAACAGAGACCTCCGATATCACATTGGTGGGTTAACAGAAACCAAGTGCCATCATGGTGAGTTTCTAGCAGGCATAAATGGGAAGCTAACGACACCTTAGCCGGATCTCTCGCGCTATTTTTTCAGAAGTTGCATGCAACTCAAGCAGCAATCGTACGGAAATCAACCATAATTAAATAGAAATTAGGGTGGTAGGTTAACAGAGACCTCCGATATCATAGTGGTGGGTTACCAGAAACCAAGTGCCATCGTGGTGAGTTACTAGCAGGCATAAATGGGAAGCTAACGACACCTTAGCCGGATCTCTCGCGCTATTTTTTCAGAAGTTGCATGCAACTTCAGCACCAATCGTACGGAAATCAACCATAATTAAACAAAAATTTGGGTGGTAGGTTAACAGAGACCTCCGATATCATAGTGGTGGGTTAACAGAAACCAAGTGCCATCGTGGTGAGTTTCTAGCAGGCATAAATGGGAAGCTAACGACACCTTAGCCAGATCTCTCGCACTATTTTTTCAGAAGTTGCATGCAACTCAAGCATCAATCGTAAGGAAATCAACCATAATTAAACAAAAATTTTGGGTGGTAGGTTAACAGAGACCCCCGATATCATAGTGGTGGGTTAACAGAAACCAAGTGCCATCATGGTGAGTTTCTAGAAGGCATAAATGGGAAGCTAACGACACCTTAGCCGGATCTCTCGCGCTATTTTTTCAGAAGTTGCATGCAACTCATACGGAAATCAACCATAATTAAACAGAAATTTGGGTGGTAGGTTAACAGAGACCTCCGTTATCACAGTGGTGGGTTAACAGAAACCAAATGCCATCGTGGTGAGTTTCTAGCAGGCATAAATGGGAAGCTAACTACATCTTAGCCGGATCTCTCGTGCTGTTTTTTCAGAAGTTGCATGCAACTCAAGCACCAATCGTAAGGAAATCAACCATAATTAAATAGAAATTTGGGTGGCAGGTTAACAGAGACCTCCGATATCATAGTGGTGGGTTAACAGAAACCAAGTGCCATCGTGCTGAGTTTCTTGAAGCCATAAATGGGAAGCTAACGACACCTTAGCCGGATCTCTCGCGCTATTTTTTCAGAAGTTGCATGCAACTCAAGCACCAATCGTAAGGAAATCAACCATAATTAAATAGAAATTTGGGTGGTAGGTTAACAGAGACCTCCTATATCATAGTGGTGGGTTACCAGAAACCAAGTGCCATCGTGGTGAGTTTCTAGTAGGCATAACGACACCTTAGCCGGATCTCTCGCGCTATTTGTTCAGAAGTTGCAAGCAACTCAAGCACCAATCGTAAGGAAATCAACCATAATTTAACAAAAATTTGGGTGGTAGGTTAACAGAGACCCCGATATCATAATGGTGGGTTAACAGAAACCAAGTGCCATCATAGTGAGTTTCTAGTAGGCATAAATGGGAAGCTAACGACACCTTAGCCGGATCTCTCACGCTATTGTTTCAGAAGTTGCATGCAAACCAAACACCAATCGTACGGTAATCAACTATAATTAAACAAAAAATTGGGTGGTAGGTTAACAGAGACCTCCGATATCACATTGGTGGGTTAACAGAAACCAAGTGCCATCATGGTGAGTTTCTAGCAGGCATAAATGGGAAGCTAACGACACCTTAGCCGGATCTCTCGCGCTATTTTTTCAGAAGTTGCATGCAACTCAAGCAGCAATCGTACGGAAATCAACCATAATTAAATAGAAATTTGGGTGGTAGGTTAACAGAGACCTCCGATATCATAGTGGTGGGCTAACAGAAACCAAGTGTCATCGTGGTGAGTTCCTAGCAGGCATAAATGGGAAGCTAACGACACCTTAGCCGGATCTCTCGAGCTATTTTTTCAGAAGTTGCATGCAACTCAAGCACCAATCGTACGGAAATCAACCATAATTAAACAAAAATTTGGGTGGTAGGTTAACAGAGACCTCCGATATCATAGTGGTGGGATAACAGAAACCAAGTGTCATCGTGGTGAGTTTCTAGCAGGCATAAATGGGAAGCTAACGACACCTTAGCCGGATCTCTCACGCTATTGTTTCAGAAGTTGCATGCAAACCAAACACCAATCGTACGGTAATCAACTATAATTAAACAAAAAATTGGGTGGTAGGTTAACAGAGACCTCCGATATCACATTGGTGGGTTAACAGAAACCAAGTGCCATCATGGTGAGTTTCTAGCAGGCATAAATGGGAAGCTAACGGCACCTTAGCCGCACCCCTTGCTTAAGTTTTCCACAAGATGCATGCAAATCAAGCACCAATCGTACGGAAATCAACCATAATTAAACAAAAATTTGGGTGGTAGGTTAACAGAGACCTCCGTTATCATAGTGGTGGGTTAACAGAAACCAAGTCCCGTCGTGGTGAGTTACTAGCAGGCATAAATGGGAAGCTAACGACACCTTAGCCGGATCTCTCGCGCTATTTTTTCAGAAGTTGCAGGCAACTCAAGCACCAATCGTACGGAAATCAACCATAATTAAACAGAAATTTGGGTGGTAGGTTAACAGAGACCTCCGTTATCATAGTGGTGGGTTAACAGAAACCAAGTGCCATCGTGGTGAGTTACTAGCAGGCATAAATGGGAAGCTAACGACACCTTAGCCGGATATCTCGCGCTATTTTTTCAGAAGTAGCATGCAACTCAAGCACCTATCGTACGGAAATCAACCATAAGTAAAAAGAAATTTGGGTGGTAGGTTAACAGAGACCTCCGATATCATAGTGGTGGGTTAACAGAAACCAAGTGCCATCGTGGTGAGTTTCTAGCAGGCATAAATGGGAAGCTAACGACACCTTAGCCAGATCTCTCGCACTATTTTTTCAGAAGTTGCATGCAACTCAAGCATCAATCGTAAGGAAATCAACCATAATTAAACAAAAATTTTGGGTGGTAGGTTAACAGAGACCCCCGATATCATAGTGGTGGGTTAACAGAAACCAAGTGCCATCATGGTGAGTTTCTAGCAGGCATAAATGGGAAGCTAACGACACCTTAGCCGGATCTCTCGCGCTATTTTTTCAGAAGTTGCATGCAACTCAAGCACCAATCGTAAGGAAATCAACCATAATTTAACAAAAATTTGGGGGGTAGGTTAACAGAGACCCCCGATATCATAATGGTGGGTTAACAGAAACCAAGTGACATCGTGGTGAGTTTCTAGTAGGCATAAATGGGAAGCTAACGACACCTTAGTCGCACCCCTTGCTTAAGTTTTTCACAAGTTGCATGCAAATCAAGCACCAATCGTACGGAAATCAACCATAATTAAACAAAAATTTGGGGGGTAGGTTAACAGAGACCCCCGATATCATAATGGTGGGTTAACAGAAACCAAGTGACTTCATGGTGAGTTTCTAGCAGGCATTAAGTGGAAGCTATTGACACCTTAGTCGCACCCCTTGCTTAAGTTTTTCACAAGTTGCATGCAAATCAAGCACCAATCGTACGGAAATCAACCATAATTAAACAAAAATTTGGGTGGTAGGTTAACAGAGACCTCCGATATCATAGTGGTGGGTTAACAGAAACCAAGTTCCATCGTGGTGAGTTTCTAGCAGGCATAAATGGGAAGCTAACGACACCTTAGCCGGATCTCTCGCGCTATTTTTTCAGAAGTTGCATGCAACTCAAGCACCAATCGTAAGGAAATCAACCATAATTTAACAAAAATTTGGGGGGTAGGTTAACAGAGACCCCCGATATCATAATGGTGGGTTAACAGAAACCAAGTGACATCGTGGTGAGTTTATAGCAGGCATAAATGGGAAGCTAACGACACCTTAGCCGGATCTCTCACGCTATTGTTTCAGAAGTTGCATGCAAACCAAACACCAATCGTACGGTAATCAACTATAATTAAACAAAAAATTGGGTGGTAGGTTAACAGAGACCTCCGATATCACATTGGTGGGTTAACAGAAACCAAGTGCCATCATGGTGAGTTTCTAGCAGGCATAAATGGGAAGCTAACGACACCTTAGCCGGATCTCTCGCGATATTTTTTCAGAAGTTGCATGCAACTCAAGCAGCAATCGTACGGAAATCAACCATAATTAAATAGAAATTAGGGTGGTAGGTTAACAGAGACCTCCGATATCATAGTGGTGGGTTAACAGAAACCAAGTGCCATCGTGGTGAGTTACTAGCAGGCATAAATGGGAAGCTAACGACACCTTAGCCGGATCTCTCGCGCTATTTTTTCAGAAGTTGCATGCAACTTCAGCACCAATCGTACGGAAATCAACCATAATTAAACAAAAATTTGGGTGGTAGGTTAACAGAGACCTCCGATATCATAGTGGTGGGTTAACAGAAACCAAGTGCCATCAAGGTGAGTTTCTAGCAGGCATAAATGGGAAGCTAACGACACCTTAGCCGGATCTCTCGCGCTATTTTTTCAGAAGTTGCATGCAACCCAAGCACCAATCGTACGGAAATCAACCATAATTAAACAGAAATTTGGGTGGTAGGTTAACAGAGACCTCCGTTATCATAGTGGTGGGTTAACAGAAACCAAGTGCCATCGTGGTGAGTTTCTAGCAGGCATAAATGGGAAGCTAACGACACCTTAGCCGGATCTCTCACGCTATTTTTTCAGAAGTTGCATGCAAACCAAACACCAATCGTACGGTAATCAACTATAATTAAACAAAAGTTCAGTGGTAGGTTAACAGAGACCTCCGATATCATAATGGTGGGTTAACAGAAACCAAGTGACATCGTGGTGAGTTTCTAGTAGGCATAAATGGGAAGCTAACGACACCTTAGCCGGATCTCTCACGCTATTGTTTCAGAAGTTGCATGCAAACCAAACACCAATCGTACGGTAATCAACTATAATTAAACAAAAAATTGGGTGGTAGGTTAACAGAGACCTCCGATATCACATTGGTGGGTTAACAGAAACCAAGTGCCATCATGGTGAGTTTCTAGCAGGCATAAATGGGAAGCTAACGACACCTTAGCCGGATCTCTCGCGCTATTTTTTCAGAAGTTGCATGCAACTCAAGCAGCAATCGTACGGAAATCAACCATAATTAAATAGAAATTAGGGTGGTAGGTTAACAGAGTCCTCCGATATCATAGTGGTGGGTTAACAGAAACCAAGTGCCATCGTGGTGAGTTACTAGCAGGCATAAATGGGAAGCTAACGACACCTTAGCCGGATCTCTCGCGCTATTTTTTCAGAAGTTGCATGCAACTTCAGCACCAATCGTACGGAAATCAACCATAATTAAACAAAAATTTGGGTGGTAGGTTAACAGAGACCTCCGATATCATAGTGGTGGGTTAACAGAAACCAAGTGCCATCAAGGTGAGTTTCTAGCAGGCATAAATGGGAAGCTAACGACACCTTAGCCGGATCTCTCGCGCTATTTTTTCAGAAGTTGCATGCAACTCAAGCACCAATCGTTCGGAAATCAACCATAATTAAACAGAAATTTGGGTGGTAGGTTAACAGAGACCTCCGTTATCATAGTGGTGGGTTAACAGAAACCAAGTGCCATCGTGGTGAGTTTCTAGCAGGCATAAATGGGAAGCTAACGACACCTTAGCCGGATCTCTCACGCTATTTTTTCAGAAGTTGCATGCAAACCAAACACCAATCGTACGGTAATCAACTATAATTAAACAAAAAATTGGGTGGTAGGTTAACAGAGACCTCCGATATCACATTGGTGGGTTAACAGAAACCAAGTGCCATCATGGTGAGTTTCTAGCAGGCATAAATGGGAAGCTAACGACACCTTAGCCGGATCTCTCGCGCTATTTTTTCAGAAGTTGCATGCAACTCAAGCAGCAATCGTACGGAAATCAACCATAATTAAATAGAAATTTGGGTGGTAGGTTAACAGAGACCTCCGATATCATAGTGGTGGGTTAACAGAAACCAAGTGTCATCGTGGTGAGTTCCTAGCAGGCATAAATGGGAAGCTAACGACACCTCAGCCGGATCTCTCGCGCTATTTTTTCAGAAGTTGCATGCAACTCAAGCACCAATCGTACGGAAATCAACCATAATTAAACAAAAATTTGGGTGGTAGGTTAACAGAGACCTCCGATATCATAGTGGTGGGTTAACAGAAACCAAGTGTCATCGTGGTGAGTTTCTAGCAGGCATAAATGGGAAGCTAACGACACCTTAGCCGGATCTCTCACGCTATTGTTTCAGAAGTTGCATGCAAACCAAACACCAATCGTACGGTAATCAACTATAATTAAACAAAAAATTGGGTGGTAGGTTAACAGAGACCTCCGATATCACATCGGTGGGTTAACAGAAACCAAGTGCCATCATGGTGAGTTTCTAGCAGGCATAAATGGGAAGCTAACGACACCTTAGCCGCACCCCTTGCTTAAGTTTTCCACAAGATGCATGCAAATCAAGCACCAATCGTACGGAAATCAACCATAATTAAACAAAAATTTGGGTGGTAGGTTAACAGAGACCTCCGTTATCATAGTGGTGGGTTAACAGAAACCAAGTCCCATCGTGGTGAGTTACTAGCAGGCATAAATGGGAAGCTAACGACACCTTAGCCGGATCTCTCGCGCTATTTTTTCAGAAGTTGCAGGCAACTCAAGCACCAATCGTACGGAAATCAACCATAATTAAACAGAAATTTGGGTGGTAGGTTAACAGAGACCTCCGTTATCATAGTGGTGGGTTAACAGAAACCAAGTGCCATCGTGGTGAGTTACTAGCAGGCATAAATGGGAAGCTAACGACACCTTAGCCGGATATCTCGCGCTATTTTTTCAGAAGTTGCATGCAACTCAAGCACCAATCGTACGGAAATCAACCATAAGTAAAAAGAAATTTGGGTGGTAGGTTAACAGAGACCTCCGATATCATAGTGGTGGGTTAACAGAAACCAAGTGCCATCGTGGTGAGTTTCTAGCAGGCATAAATGGGAAGCTAACGACACCTTAGCCAGATCTCTCGCACTATTTTTTCAGAAGTTGCATGCAACTCAAGCATCAATCGTAAGGAAATCAACCATAATTAAACAAAAATTTTGGGTGGTAGGTTAACAGAGACCTCCGTTATCATAGTGGTGGGTTAACAGAAACCAAGTGCCATCATGGTGAGTTTCTAGAAGGCATAAATGGGAAGCTAACGACACCTTCACCGGATCTCTCGCGCTATTTTTTCAGAAGTTGCATGCAACTCATACGGAAATCAACCATAATTAAACAGAAATTTGGGTGGTAGGTTAACAGAGACCTCCGTTATCATAGTGGTGGGTTAACAGAAACCAAATGCCATCGTGGTGAGTTTCTAGCAGGCATAAATGGGAAGCTAACTACACCTTAGCCGGATCTCTCGTGCTGTTTTTTCAGAAGTTGCATGCAACTCAAGCACCAATCGTAAGGAAATCAACCATAATTAAACAAAAATTTGGGTGGTAGGTTAACAGAGACACCCGATATCATAGTGGTGGGTTAACAGAAACCAAGTGCCATCGTGGTGAGTTTCTAGCAGGCATAAATGGGAGGCTAACGACACCTTAGCCGGATCTCTCACGCTATTGTTTCAGAAGTTGCATGCAAACCAAACACCAATCGTACGGTAATCAACTATAATTAAACAAAAAATTGGGTGGTAGGTTAACAGAGACCTCCGATATCACATTGGTGGGTTAACAGAAACCAAGTGCCATCATGGTGAGTTTCTAGCAGGCATAAATGGGAAGCTAACGACACCTTAGCCGCACCCCTTGCTTAAGTTTTCCACAAGATGCATGCAAATCAAGCACCAATCGTACGGAAATCAACCATAATTAAACAAAAATTTGGGTGGTAGGTTAACAGAGACCTCCGTTATCATAGTGGTGGGTTAACAGAAACCAAGTGCCATCGTGGTGAGTTACTAGCAGGCATAAATGGGAAGCTAACGACACCTTAGCCGGATCTCTCGCGCTATTTTTTCAGAAGTTGCAGGCAACTCAAGCACCAATCGTACGGAAATCAACCATAATTAAACAGAAATTTGGGTGGTAGGTTAACAGAGACCTCCGTTATCATAGTGGTGGGTTAACAGAAACCAAGTGCCATCGTGGTGAGTTACTAGCAGGCATAAATGGGAAGCTAACGACACCTTAGCCGGATATCTCGCGCTATTTTTTCAGAAGTTGCATGCAACTCAAGCACCAATCGTACGGAAATCAACCATAAGTAAACAGAAATTTGGGTGGTAGGTTAACAGAGACTTCCGATATCATAGTGGTGGGTTAACAGAAACCAAGTGCCATCGTGGTGAGTTTCTAGCAGGCATAAATGGGAAGCTAGCGACACCTTAGCCAGATCTCTCGCACTATTTTTTCAGAAGTTGCATGCAACTCAAGCATCAATCGTAAGGAAATCAACCATAATTAAACAAAAATTTTGGGTGGTAGGTTAACAGAGACCCCCGATATCATAGTGGTGGGTTAACAGAAACCAAGTGCCATCATGGTGAGTTTCTAGAAGGCATAAATGGGAAGCTAACGATACCTTAGCCGGATCTCTCGCGCTATTTTTTCAGAAGTTGCATGCAACTCATACGGAAATCAACCATAATTAAACAGAAATTTGGGTGGTAGGTTAACAGAGACTTCCGTTATCATAGTGGTGGGTTAACAGAAACCAAATGCCATCGTGGTGAGTTTCTAGCAGGCATAAATGGGAAGCTAACTACACCTTAGCCGGATCTCTCGTGCTGTTTTTTCAGAAGTTGCATGCAACTCAAGCACCAATCGTAAGGAAATCAACCATAATTAAACAAAAATTTGGGTGGTAGGTTAACAGAGACACCCGATATCATAGTGGTGGGTTAACAGAAACCAAGTGCCATCGTGGTGAGTTTCTAGCAGGCATAAATGGGAGGCTAACGACACCTTAGCCGGATCTCTCGCGCTATTTTTTCAAAAGTTGCATGCAACTCAAGCACCAATCGTACGGAAATCAACCATAATTAAACAAAAATTTGGGTGGTAGGTTAACAGAGACCCCGATATCATAGTGGTGGGTTAACAGAAACCAAGTGCCATCGTGGTGTGTTCCTTGCAGGCATAAATGGGAAGCTAACGACACCTTAGCCGGATCTCTCGCGCTATTTTTTCAGAAGGTGCATGCAACTCAAGCACCAATCGTACGGAAATCAACCATAATTAAACAGAAATTTGGGTGGTAGGTTAACAGAGATCTCCGATATCATAGTGGTGGGTTAACAGAAACCAAGTGCCATCGTGGTGAGTTTCTAGCAGGCATAAATTTGAAGCTAACGACACCTTACACGGATCTCTCGCTCTATTTTTTCAGAAGTTGCATGCAAATCAAGCACCAATCGTACGAAAATCAACCATAATTAAACAAAAATTTGGGTGGTAGGTTAACAGAGACCTCCGATATCACAGTGGTGGGTTAACCGAAACCAACTACTATCATGGTGAGTTTCTAGCAGGCATAAATGGGAAGCTAACGACACCTTAGCCGGATCTCTCGCGCTATTTTTTCAGAAGTTGCATGCAACTCAAACACCAATCGTACGAAAATCAACCATAAGTAAACAGAAATTTGGGTGGTAGGTTAACAGAGACCTCCGATATCATAGTGGTGGGTTAACAGAAACCAAGTGCCATCGTGGTGAGTTTCTAGCGGGCATAAATACAAAGCTAACGACACCTTAGCCGGATCCCTCGCGCTATTTTTTCAGAAGTTGCAAGCAACTCAAGCATCACCCGTAAGGAAATCAACCATAATTAAACAAAAATTTTGGGTG
Source organism: Anomoia purmunda (assembly GCA_951828415.1). Taxonomy (NCBI): domain Eukaryota; kingdom Metazoa; phylum Arthropoda; class Insecta; order Diptera; family Tephritidae; genus Anomoia; species Anomoia purmunda. The sequence continues at coordinate 83,461,281 of OX639997.1, read as the reverse complement.
GTAGGTTAACAGAGACCCCCGATATCATAGTGGTGGGTTAACAGAAACCAAGTGCCATCGTGGTCTAGAAGGCATAAATGGGAAGCTAACGACACCTTAGCCGGATCTCTCGCGCTATTTTTTTCAGAAGTTGCATGCAACTCAAGCACCAATCGTACGGAAATCAACCATAATTAAACAGAAATTTGGGTGGTAGGTTAACAGAGACCTCCGTTATCGTAGTGTTGGCTTAACAGAAACCAAGTGCCATCGTGGTGAGTTTCTAGCAGGCATAAATGGGAAGCTAACGACACCTTAGCCGGATCTCTCGCGCTATTTTTTCAGAAGTTGCATGCAACTCAAGCACCAATCGTAAGGAAATCAACCATAATTAAACAAAAATTTAGGTGGTGGATTAACAGAAACCAATTGCCATCGTGGTGAGTTTCTAGCAGGCATAAATGGGAAGCTAACGACACCTTAGCCGGATCTCTCGCGCTATTTTTCAAGCACCAATCGTACAGAAATCAACCATAATTAAACAGAAATTTGGGTGGTAGGTTAACAGAGACCTCTAATATCATAGTGGTGGGTTAACAGAAACCAAGTGCCATCGTGGTGAGTTTCTAGCAGGCATAAATTTGAAGCTAACGACACCTTAGCCGGATCTCTCGCGCTATTTTTTCAGAAGTTGCATGCAAATCAAGCAGCAATCGTACGGAAATCAACCATAATTAAATAGAAATTTGGGTGGTAGGTTAACAGAGACCTCCGATATCATAGTGGTGGGTTAACAGAAACCAAGTACCATCGTGGTGAGTTTCTAGCAGGCATAAATGGGAAGCCAACGACACCTTAGCCGGATCTCTCGCGCTATTTTTTCAGAAGTTGCATGCAAATCAAGCAGCAATCGACCGGAAATCAACCATAATTAAATAGAAATTTAGGTGGCAGGTTAACAGAGACCTCCGATATCATAGTGGTGGGTTAACAGAAACCAAGTGCCATCGTGCTGAGTTTCTTGAAGCCATAAATGGGAAGCTAACGACACCTTAGCCGGATGTCTCGCGCTATTTTTTCAGAAGTTGCATGTAACTCAAGCACCAATCGTACGCAAATCAACCATAATTAAACAAAAATTTGGGTGGTAGGTTAACAGAGACACCCGATATCATAGTGGTGGGTTAACAGAAACCAAGTGCATGCAAATCAAGCACCAGTCGTACGGAAATCAACCATAATTAAACAAAAATTTGGGTGGTAGGTTAACAGAGACCTCCGATATCACAGTGGTGGGTTAACCGAAACCAAGTGCTATCGTGGTGAGTTTCTAGCAGGCATAAAGGGGAAGCTAACGACTTCTTAGCCGGATCTCTCGCGCTATTTTTTCAGAAGTTGCATGCAACTCAAGCACCAATCGTGCGGAAATCAACCATAATTAAACAAAAATTTGGGTGGTAGGTTAACAGAGACCTCCGATATCATAGTGGTGGGTTAACAGAAACCAAGTGCCATCGTGGTGAGTTTCTAGCAGGCATAAATTTGAAGCTAACGACACCTTACCCGGATCTCTCGCGTTTTTTTCAGAAGTTGCATGCAAATCAAGCACCAATCGTACGGAAATCAACCATAATTAAACAAAAATTTGGGTGGTAGGTTAACAGAGACCTCCGATATCACAGTGGTGGGTTAACCGAAACCAAGTACTATCATGGTGAGTTTCTAGCAGGCATAAAGGGGAAGCTAACGATACCTTAGCCGGATCTCTCACGCTATTTTTTCAGCAGTTGCATGCAACTCAAGCATCAATCGTACGGAAATCAACAATAATTAAACAGAAATTTGGGTGGTAGGTTAACAGAGACCTCCGTTATCGTAGTGTTGGGTTAACAGAAACCAAGTGCCATCGTGGTGAGTTTCTAGCAGGCATAAATGGGAAGCTAACGACACCTTAGCCGGATCTCTCGCGCTATTTTTTCAGAAGTTGCATGCAACTCAAGCACCAATCGTAAGGAAATCAACCATAATTAAACAAAAATTTGGGTGGTAGGTTAACAGAGACACCCGATATCATAGTGGTGGGTTAACAGAAACCAAGTGCCATCGTGGTGAGTTTCTAGCAGGCATAAATGGGAAGCTAACGACACCTTAGCCGGATCTCTCGCGCTATTTTTTCAGAAGTTGCATGCAACTCAAGCACCAGTCGTAAGGAAATCAACCATAATTAAACAAAAATTTGGGTGGTAGGTTAACAGAGACACCCGATATCATAGTGGTGGGTTAACAGAGACCAAGTGCCATCATGGTGAGTTTCTAGCAGGCATAAATGGGAAGCTAACGATACCTTAGCCGGATCTCTCGCGCTATTTTTTCAGAAGTTGCATGCAACTCAAGCACCAATCGTAAGGAAATCAACCATAATTAAATAGAAATTTGGGTGGTAGGTTAACAGAGACCTCCGATATCATAGTGGTGGGTTACCAGAAACCAAGTGCCATCGTGGTGAGTTTCTAGTAGGCATAAATAGGAAGCTAACGACACCTTAGCCGGATCTCTCGCGCTATTTGTTCAGAAGTTGCAAGCAACTCAAGCACCAATCGTAAGGAAATCAACCATAATTTAACAAAAATTTGGGTGGTAGGTTAACAGAGACCCCGATATCATAATGGTGGGTTAACAGAAACCAAGTGACATCATGTTGAGTTTCTAGTAGGCATAAATGGGAAGCTAACGACACCTTAGTCGGATCTCTCGCGCTATTTTTTCAGAAGTTGCATGCAAACCAAACACCAATCGTAAGAAGTCAACTATAATTAAAAAAAAAATTGGGTGGTAGGTTAACAGAGACCTCCGATATCACAGTGGTGGGTTAACAGAAACCAAGTGTCATCGTGGTGAGTTTCTAGCAGGCATTAAGGGGAAGCTACTGACACCTTAGCCACACCCCTTGCTTAAGTATTCCACAAGTTGCATGCAAGTCAAGCACCAATCGTACGGAGATCAACCATTATTAAACAAAAATTTGGGTGGTAGGTTAACAGAGACCTCCGATATCACAGTGGTGGCTTAACAGAAACCAAGTGCCATCATGGTGAGTTTCTAGCAGGCATAAATGGGAGGCTAACGACACCTTAGACGGATCTCTCACGCTATTGTTTCAGAAGTTGCATGCAATCCAAACACCAATCGTACGGTAATCAACTATAATTAAACAAAAAATTGGGTGGTAGGTTAACAGAGACCTCCGATATCACATTGGTGGGTTAACAGAAACCAAGTGCCATCATGGTGAGTTTCTAGCAGGCATAAATGGGAAGCTAACGACACCTTAGCCGCACCCCTTGCTTAAGTTTTCCACAAGATGCATGCAAATCAAGCACCAATCGTACGGAAATCAACCATAATTAAACAAAAATTTGGGTGGTAGGTTAACAGAGACCTCCGTTATCATAGTGGTGGGTTAACAGAAACCAAGTGCCATCGTGGTGAGTTACTAGCAGGCATAAATGGGAAGCTAACGACACCTTAGCCGGATCTCTCGCGCTATTTTTTCAGAAGTTGCAGGCAACTCAAGCACCAATCGTACGGAAATCAACCATAATTAAACAGAAATTTGGGTGGTAGGTTAACAGAGACCTCCGTTATCATAGTGGTGGGTTAACAGAAACCAAGTGCCATCGTGGTGAGTTACTAGCAGGCATAAATGGGAAGCTAACGACACCTTAGCCGGATCTCTCGCGCTATTTTTTCAGAAGTTGCATGTAACTCAAGCACCAATCGTACGCAAATCAACCATAATTAAACAAAAATTTGGGTGGTAGGTTAACAGAGACACCCGATATCATAGTGGTGGGTTAACAGAAACCAAGTGACATCATGGTGAGTTTCTAGCAGGCATTAAGTGGAAGCTATTGACACCTTAGCCGGATCTCTCGCGCTATTTTTTCAGAAGTTGCATGCAACTCAAGCACCAATCGTAAGGAAATCAACCATAATTAAATAGAAATTTGGGTGGTAGGTTAACAGAGACCTCCGATATCATAGTGGTGGGTTACCAGAAACCAAGTGCCATCGTGGTGAGTTTCTAGTAGGCATAAATAGGAAGCTAACGACACCTTAGCCGGATCTCTCGCGCTATTTGTTCAGAAGTTGCAAGCAACTCAAGCACCAATCGTAAGGAAATCAACCATAATTTAACAAAAATTTGGGTGGTAGGTTAACAGAGACCCCGATATCATAATGGTGGGTTAACAGAAACCAAGTGCCATCATGGTGAGTTTCTAGTAGGCATAAATGGGAAGCTAACGACACCTTAGCCGGATCTCTCGCGCTATTTTTTCAGAAGTTGCATGCAAACCAAACTCCAATCGTAAGAAGTCAACTATAATTAAAAAAAAAATTGGGTGGTAGGTTAACAGAGACCTCCGATATCACAGTGGTGGGTTAACAGAAACCAAGTGTCATCGTGGTGAGTTTCTAGCAGGCATTAAGGGGAAGCTACTGACACCTTAGCCACACCCCTTGCTTAAGTTTTCCACAAGTTGCATGCAAGTCAAGCACCAATCGTACGGAGATCAACCATAATTAAACAAAAATTTGGGTGGTAGGTTAACAGAGACCTCCGATATCACAGTGGTGGCTTAACAGAAACCAAGTGCCATCATGGTGAGTTTCTAGCAGGCATAAATGGGAGGCTAACGACACCTTAGCCGGATCTCTCACGCTATTGTTTCAGAAGTTGCATGCAAACCAAACACCAATCGTACGGTAATCAACTATAATTAAACAAAAAATTGGGTGGTAGGTTAACAGAGACCTCCGATATCACATTGGTGGGTTAACAGAAACCAAGTGCCATCATGGTGAGTTTCTAGCAGGCATAAATGGGAAGCTAACGATACCTTAGCCGGATCTCTCGCGCTATTTTTTCAGAAGTTGCAGGCAACTCAACCACCAATCGTACGGAAATCAACCATAATTAAACAGAAATTTGGGTGGTAGGTTAACAGAGACCTCCGTTATCATAGTGGTAGGTTAACAGAAACCAAGTGCCATCGTGGTGAGTTACTAGCAGGCATAAATGGGAAGCTAACGACACCTTAGCCGGATCTCTCGCGCTATTTTTTCAGAAGTTGCATGTAACTCAAGCACCAATCGTACGCAAATCAACCATAATTAATCAAAAATTTGGGTGGTAGGTTAACAGAGACACCCGATATCATAGTGGTGGGTTAACAGAAACCAAGTGACATCATGGTGAGTTTCGCATTAAGTGGAAGCTATTGACACCTTAGTCGCACCCCTTGCTTAAGTTTTTCACAAGTTGCATGCAAATCAAGCACCAGTCGTACGGAAATCAACCATAATTAAACAAAAATTTGGGTGGTAGGTTAACAGAGACCTCCGATATCACAGTGGTGGGTTAACCGAAACCAAGTGCTATCGTGGTGAGTTTCTAGCAGGCATAAAGGGGAAGCTAACGACTTCTTAGCCGGATCTCTCGCGCTATTTTTTCAGAAGTTGCATGCAACTCAAGCACCAATCGTGCGGAAATCAACAATAATTAAACAAAAATTTGGGTGGTAGGTTAACAGAGACCTCCGATATCATAGTGGTGGGTTAACAGAAACCAAGTGCCATCGTGGTGAGTTTCTAGCAGGCATAAATTTGAAGCTAACGACACCTTACCCGGATCTCTCGCGTTTTTTTCAGAAGTTGCATGCAAATCAAGCACCAATCGTACGGAAATCAACCATAATTAAACAAAAATTTGGGTGGTAGGTTAACAGAGACCTCCGATATCACAGTGGTGGGTTAACCGAAACCAAGTACTATCATGGTGAGTTTCTAGCAGGCATAAAGGGGAAGCTAACGATACCTTAGCCGGATCTCTCACGCTATTTTTTCAGCAGTTGCATGCAACTCAAGCATCAATCGTACGGAAATCAACAATAATTAAACAGAAATTTGGGTGGTAGGTTAACAGAGACCTCCGTTATCGTAGTGTTGGGTTAACAGAAACCAAGTGCCATCGTGGTGAGTTTCTAGCAGGCATAAATGGGAAGCTAACGACACCTTAGCCGGATCTCTCGCGCTATTTTTTCAGAAGTTGCATGCAACTCAAGCACCAATCGTAAGGAAATCAACCATAATTAAACAAAAATTTGGGTGGTAGGTTAACAGAGACACCCGATATCATAGTGGTGGATTAACAGAAACCAAGTGCCATCGTGGTGAGTTTCTAGCAGGCATAAATGGGAAGCTAACGACACCTTAGCCGGATCTCTCGCGCTATTTTTTCAGAAGTTGCATGCAACTCAAGCACCAGTCGTAAGGAAATCAACCATAATTAAACAAAAATTTGGGTGGTAGGTTAACAGAGACACCCGATATCATAGTGGTGGGTTAACAGAGACCAAGTGCCATCATGGTGAGTTTCTAGCAGGCATAAATGGGAAGCTAACGACACCTTAGCCGGATCTCTCGCGCTATTTTTTCAGAAGTTGCATGCAACTCAAGCACCAATCGTAAGGAAATCAACCATAATTAAATAGAAATTTGGGTGGTAGGTTAACAGAGACCTCCTATTTCATAGTGGTGGGTTACCAGAAACCAAGTGCCATCGTGGTGAGTTTCTAGTAGGCATAACGACACCTTAGCCGGATCTCTCGCGCTATTTGTTCAGAAGTTGCAAGCAACTCAAGCACCAATCGTAAGGAAATCAACCATAATTTAACAAAAATTTGGGTGGTAGGTTAACAGAGACCCCGATATCATAATGGTGGGTTAACAGAAACCAAGTGCCATCATAGTGAGTTTCTAGTAGGCATAAATGGGAAGCTAACGACACCTTAGCCGGATCTCTCGCGCTATTTTTTCAGAAGTTGCATGCAAACCAAACACCAATCGTAAGAAGTCAACTATAATTAAAAAAAAAATTGGGTGGTAGGTTAACAGAAACCTCCGATATCACAGTGGTGGGTTAACAGAAACCAAGTGACATCATGGTGAGTTTCTAGCAGGCATTAAGGGGAAGCTATTGACACCTTAGTCGCACCCCTTGCTTAAGTTTTTCACAAGTTGCAAATCAAGCACCAATCGTACGGAAATCAACCATAATTAAACAAAAATTTGGGTGGTAGGTTAACAGAGACCTCCGATATCACAGTGGTGGGTTAACCGAAACCAAGTGCTATCGTGGTGAGTTTCTAGCAGGCATAAAGGGGAAGCTAACGACTTCTTAGCCGGATCTCTCGCGCTATTTTTTCAGAAGTTGCATGCAACTCAAGCACCAATCGTAAGGAAATCAACCATAATTAAATAGAAATTTGGGTGGTAGGTTAACAGAGACCCCGATATCATAATGGTGGGTTAACAGAAACCAAGTGCCATCGTGGTGAGTTTCTAGTAGGCATAAATGGGAAGCTAACGACACCTTAGCCGGATCTCTCGCGCTATTTTTTCAGAAGTTGCATGCAAACCAAACACCAATCGTAAGAAATCAACTATAATTAAAAAAAAAAATTGGGTGGTAGGTTAACAGAGACCTCCGATATCACAGTGGTAGGTTAACAGAAACCAAGTGTCATCGTGGTGAGTTTCTAGCAGGCATTAGGGGGAAGCTATTGACACCTTAGCCACACCCCCTGCTTAAGTTTTCCACAAGTTGCATGCAAATCAAGCACCAATCGTACTGAGATCAACCATAATTAAACAAAAATTTGGGTGGTAGGTTAACAGAGACCTCCGATATCACAGTGGTGGGTTAACAGAAACCACGTGCTGTCATGTTGAGTTTCTAGCAGGCATAAAGGGGAAGCTAACGACACCTTAGCCGGATCTTTCGCGCTATTTTTTCAGAAGTTGCATGCAACTCAAGCACCAATCGTACGCAAATCAACCATAATTAAACAAAAATTTGGGTGGTAGGTTAACAGAGACACCCGATATCATAGTGGTGGGTTAACAGAAACCAAGTGACATCATGGTGAGTTTCTAGCAGGCATTGGGGGGAAGCTATTGACACCTTAGTCGCACCCCTTGCTTAAGTTTTTCACAAGTTGCATGCAAATCAAGCACCAATCGTACGGAAATCAACCATAATTAAACAAAAATTTGGGTGGTAGGTTAACAGAGACCTCCGATATCACAGTGGTGGGTTAACAGAAACCAAGTGCCATCGTGGTGAGTTTCTAGAAGGCATAAATGGGAAGCTAACGACTTCTTAGCCGGACCTCTCGCGCTATTTTTTCAGAAGTTGCATGCAACTCAAGCACCAATCGTACGGAAATCAACCATAATTAAACAAAAATTTGGGTGGTAGGTTAACAGAGACCTCCGATATCATAGTGGTGGGTTAACCGAAACCAAGTGCTATCGTGGTGAGTTTCTAGCAGGCATAAAGGGGAAGCTAACGACTTCTTAGCCGGATCTCTCGCGCTATTTTTTCAGAAGTTGCATGCAACTCAAGCACCAATCGTACGGAAATCAACCATAATTAAACAAAAATTTGGGTGGTAGGTTAACAGAGACCTCCGATATCATAGTGGTGGGTTAACAGAAACCAAGTACCATCGTGGCGAGTTTCTAGCAGGCATAAATTTGAAGCTAACGACACCTTACCCAGATCTCTCGCGTTTTGTTCAGAAGTTGCATGCAAATCAAGCACCAATCGTACGGAAATCAACCATAATTAAACAAAAATTTGGGTGGTAGGTTAACAGAGACCTCCGATATCACAGTGGTGGGTTAACCGAAACCAAGTACTATCTAGCAGGCATAAAGGGGAAGCTAACGATACCTTAGCCGGATCTCTCGCGCTATTTTTTCAGAAGTTGCATGCAACTCAAGCATCAATCGTATGGAAATCAACAATAATTAAACAGAAATTTGGGTGGTAGGTTAACAGAGACCTCCGTTATCGTTATCGTAGTGTTGGGTTAACAGAAACCAAGTGCCATCGTGGTGAGTTTCTAGCAGGCATAAATGGGAAGCTAACGACACCTTAGCCGGATCTCTCGCGCTATTTTTTCAGAAGTTGCATGCAACTCAAGCACCAATCGTAAGGAAATCAACCATAATTAAACAAAAATTTGGGTGGTAGGTTAACAGAGACCCCCGATATCATAGTGGTGGGTTAACAGAAGCCAAGTGCCATCGTGGTGAGTTTCTAGCAGGCATAAATGCGAAGCTAACGACACCTTAGCCGGATCTCTCGCGCTATTTTTTCAGAAGTTGCATGCAACTCAAGCACCAGTCGTAAGGAAATCAACCATAATTAAACAAAAATTTGGATGGTAGGTTAACAGAGACACCCGATATCAGAGGTGGGTTAACAGAGACCAAGTGCCATCGTGGTGAGTTTCTAGCAGGCATAAAGGGGAAGCTAACGACACCTTAGCCGGATCTCTCGCGCTATTTTTTCAGAAGTTGCATGCAACTCAAGCACCAATCGTAAGGAAATCAACCATAATTAAATAGAAATTTGGGTGGTAGGTTAACAGAGACCCCGATATCATAATGGTGGGTTAACAGAAACCAAGTGCCATCGTGGTGAGTTTCTAGTAGGCATAAATGGGAAGCTAACGACACCTTAGCCGGATCTCTCGCGCTATTTTTTCAGAAGTTGCATGCAAACCAAACACCAATCGTAAGAAATCAACTATAATTAAAAAAAAAAATTGGGTGGTAGGTTAACAGAGACCTCCGATATCACAGTGGTAGGTTAACAGAAACCAAGTGTCATCGTGGTGAGTTTCTAGCAGGCATTAGGGGGAAGCTATTGACACCTTAGCCACACCCCCTGCTTAAGTTTTCCACAAGTTGCATGCAAATCAAGCACCAATCGTACTGAGATCAACCATAATTAAACAAAAATTTGGGTGGTAGGTTAACAGAGACCTCCGATATCACAGGGGTGGGTTAACAGAAACCACGTGCTGTCATGTTGAGTTTCTAGCAGGCATAAAGGGGAAGCTAACGACACCTTAGCCGGATCTTTCGCGCTATTTTTTCAGAAGTTGCATGCAACTCAAGCACCAATCGTACGCAAATCAACCATAATTAAACAAAAATTTGGGTGGTAGGTTAACAGAGACACCCGATATCATAGTGGTGGGTTAACAGAAACCAAGTGACATCATGGTGAGTTTCTAGCAGGCATTGGGGGGAAGCTATTGACACCTTAGTCGCACCCCTTGCTTAAGTTTTTCACAAGTTGCATGCAAATCAAGCACCAATCGTACGGAAATCAACCATAATTAAACAAAAATTTGGGTGGTAGGTTAACAGAGACCTCCGATATCACAGTGGTGGGTTAACCGAAACCAAGTGCTATCGTGGTGAGTTTCTAGCAGGCATAAAGGGGAAGCTAACGACTTCTTAGCCGGACCTCTCGCGCTATTTTTTCAGAAGTTGCATGCAACTCATGCACCAATCGTACGGAAATCAACCATAATTAAACACAAATTTGGGTGGTAGGTTAACAGAGACCTCCGATATCATAGTGGTGGGTTAACAGAAACCAAGTGCCATCGTGGTGAGTTTCTAGCAGGCATAAATTTGAAGCTAACGACACCTTAGCCGGATCTCTCGCGCTATTTTTTCAGAAGTTGCATGCAACTCAAGCACCAGTCGTAAGGAAATCAACCATAATTAAACAAAAATTTGGGTGGTAGGTTAACAGAGACACCCGATATCATAGTGGTGGGTTAACAGAGACCAAGTGCCATCGTGGTGAGTTTCTAGCAGTCATAAATGGGAAGCTAACGACACCTTAGCCGGATCTCTCGCGCTATTTTTTCAGAAGTTGCATGCAACTCAAGCACCAATCGTAAGGTAATCAACCATAATTAAATAGAAATTTGGGTGGTAGGTTAACAGAGACCTCCGATATCGTAGTGTTGGGTTAACAGAAACCAAGTGCCATCGTGGTGAGTTTCTAGCAGGCATAAATAGGAAGCTAACGACACCTTAGCCGGATCTCTCGCGCTATTTTTTCAGAAGCTCCATGCAACTCAAGCACCAATCGTAAGGAAATCAACCATAATTAAACAAAAATTAAGGTGGTGGGTTAACAGAAACCAAGTGCCATCGTTGTGAGTTTCTAGCAGGCATAAATGGGAAGCTAACGACACCTAGCCGGATCTCTCGCGCTATTTTTCAAGCACCAATCGTACGGAAATCAACCATAATTAAACAGAAATTTGGGTGGTAGGTTAACAGAGACCTCCAATATTATAGTGTTGGGTTAACAGAAACCAAGTGCCATCGTGGTGAGTTTCTAGCAGGCATAAATGGGAAGCTAACGACACCTTAGCCGGATCTCTCGCGCTATTTTTTCAGAAGTTGCATGCAACTCAAGCACCAGTCGTAAGGAAATCAACCATAATTAAACAAAAATTTGGGTGGTAGGTTAACAGAGACACCCGATATCAGAGGTGGGTTAACAGAGACCAAGTGCCATCGTGGTGAGTTTCTAGCAGGCATAAAGGGGAAGCTAACGACACCTTAGCCGGATCTCTCGCGCTATTTTTTCAGAAGTTGCATGCAACTCAAGCACCAATCGTAAGGAAATCAACCATAATTAAATAGAAATTTGGGTGGTAGGTTAACAGAGACCCCGATATCATAATGGTGGGTTAACAGAAACCAAGTGCCATCGTGGTGAGTTTCTAGTAGGCATAAATGGGAAGCTAACGACACCTTAGCCGGATCTCTCGCGCTATTTTTTCAGAACTTGCATGCAAACCAAACACCAATCGTAAGAAATCAACTATAATTAAAAAAAAAAATTGGGTGGTAGGTTAACAGAGACCTCCGATATCACAGTGGTGGGTTAACAGAAACCAAGTGTCATCGTGGTGAGTTTCTAGCAGGCATTAAGGGGAAGCTATTGACACCTTAGCCACACCCCTTGCTTAAGTTTTCCACAAGTTGCATGCAAATCAAGCACCAATCGTACGGAGATCAACCATAATTAAACAAAAATTTGGGTGGTAGGTTAAAAGAGACCTCCGATATCACAGTGGTGGGTTAACAGAAACCACGTGCTGTCATGTTGAGTTTCTAGCAGGCATAAAGGAGAAGCTAACGACACCTTAGCCGGATCTCTCGCGCTATTTTTTCAGAAGTTGCATGCAAATCAACCAGCAATCGTACGGAAATCAACCATAATTAAATAGAAATTTGGGTGGTAGGTTAACAGAGACCTCCGATATCATAGTGGTGGGTTAACAGAAACCAAGTGCCATCATCGTGAGTTTCTAGCAGGCATAAATGGGAAGCTAACGACACCTTAGCCGGATCTCTCGCACTATTTGTTCAAAAGTTGCATGCAACTCAAGCACCAATCGTACGGAAATCAACCATAATTAAACAAAAATTTGGGTGGTAGGTTAACAGCGACCCCCGATATCATCGTGGTGGGTGAACAGAAACCAAGTGCCATCGTGGTGTGTTCCTTGCAGGCATAAATGGGAAGCTAACGACACTTTAGCCGGATCTCTCGCGCTATTTTTTCAGAAGTTGCATGCAACTCAAGCACCAATCGTACGAAAATCAACCATAATTGAACAGAAATTTGGGTGGTAGGTTAACAGAGACCTCCGATATCATAGTGGTGGGTTAACAGAAACCAAGTGCCATCGTGGTGAGCTTCTAGCAGGCATAAATTTGAAGCTAACGACACCTTACCCGGATCTCTCGCGCTTTTTTTTCAGAGGTTGCATGCAAATCAAGCACCAATCGTACGGAAATCAACCATAATTAAACAAAAATTTGGGTGGTAGGTTAACAGAGACCTCCGATATCACAGTGGTGGGTTAACAGAAACCAAGTGCCATCGTGGTGAGTTTCTAGCAGGCATAAATGGGAAGCTAACGACACCTTAGCCGGATCTCTCGCGCTATTTTTTCAGAAGTTGCATGCAACTCAAGCACCAATGGTAAGGAAATCAACCATAATTAAACAAAAATTTGGGTGGTAGGTTAACAGAGACACCCGATATAATAGTGGTGGGTTAACAGAAACCAAGTGCCATCGTGGTGAGTTTCTAGCAGGCATAAATGGGAAGCTAACGACACCTCAGCCGGATCTCTCGCGCTATTTTTTCAGAAGTTGCATGCAACTCAAGCACCAATCGTAAGGAAATCAACCATAATTAAACAAAAATTTAGGTGGTGGGTTAACAGAAACCAAGTGCCATCGTGGTGAGTTTCTATCAGGCATAAATGGGAAGCTAACGACACCTTTGCCGGATCTCTCGCGCTATTTTTCAAGCACCAATCTTACGGAAATCAACCATAATTAAACAGAAATTTGCGTGGTAGGTTAACAGAGACCTCCAATATCATAGTGGTGGGTTAACAGAAACCAAGTGCCATCGTGGTGAGTTTCTAACAGGCATAAATTTGAAGCTAACGACACCTTAGCCGGATCTCTCGCGCTATTTTTTCAGAAGTTGCATGCAAATCAAGCAGCAATCGTACGGAAATCAACCATAATTAAATAGAAATTTGGGTGGTAGGTTAACAGAGACCTCCGATATCATAGTGGTGGGTTAACAGAAACCAAGTACCATCGTGGTAAGTTTCTAGCAGGCATAAATGGGAAGCCAACGACACCTTAGCCGGATCTCTCGCGCTATTTTTTCAGAAGTTGCATGCAAATCAAGCAGCAATCGACCGGAAATCAACCATAATTAAATAGAAATTTGAGTGGCAGGTTAACAGAGGCCTCCGATATCATAGTGGTGGGTTAACAGAAACCAAGTGCCATCGTGGTGAGTTTCTAGAAGGCATAAACGGGAAGCTAACGACACCTTAGCCCGATCTCTCGCGCTATTTTTTCAGAAGTTGCATGCAACTCAAGCACCAATCGTACGCAAATCAACCATAATTAAACAAAAATTTGGGTGGTAGGTTAACCGAGACCTCCGATATCACAGTGGTGGGTTAACCGAAACCAAGTACTATCATGGTGAGTTTCTAGCAGGCATAAAGGGGAAGCTAAAGACACCTTAGCCGGATCTCTCGCGCTATTTTTCAGAAGTTGCATGCAACTCAAGCATCAATCGTACGGAAATCAACAATAATTAAACAGAAATTTGGGTGGTAGGTTAACAGAGACCTCCGTTATCGTAGTGTTGGGTTAACAGAAACCAAGTGCCTTCGTGGTGAGTTTCTAGCAGGCATAAATGGGAAGCTGACGACACCTTAGCCGGATCTCTCGCGCTATTTTTTCAGAAGTTGCATGCAACTCAAGCACCAATCGTAAGGAAATCAACCATAATTAAACAAAAATTTGGGTGGTAGGTTAACAGAGACACCCGATATCAGAGGTGGGTTAACAGAGACCAAGTGCCATCGTGGTGAGTTTCTAGCAGGCATAAAGGGGAAGCTAACGACACCTTAGCCGGATCTCTCGCGCTATTTTTTCAGAAGTTGCATGCAACTCAAGCACCAATCGTAAGGAAATCAACCATAATTAAATAGAAATTTGGGTGGTAGGTTAACAGAGACCTCCGATATCATAGTGGTGGGTTAACAGAAACCAAGTGCCATCATGGTGAGTTTCTAGCAGGCATAAATGGGAAGCTAACGACACCTTAGCCGGATCTCTCGCACTATTTTTTCAAAAGTTGCATGCAACTCAAGCACCAATCGTACGGAAATCAACCATAATTAAACAAAAATTTGGGTGGTAGGTTAACAGCGACCCCCGATATCATCGTGGTGGGTGAACAGAAACCAAGTGCCATCGTGGTGTGTTCCTTGCAGGCATAAATGGGAAGCTAACGACACCTTACACGGATCTCTCGCTCTATATTTTCAGAAGTTGCATGCAACTCAAGCACCAATCGTACGAAAATCAACCATAATTGAACAGAAATTTGGGTGGTAGGTTAACAGAGACCTCCGATATCATAGTGGTGGGTTAACAGAAACCAAGTGCCATCGTGGTGAGCTTCTAGCAGGCATAAATTTGAAGCTAACGACACCTTACCCGGATCTCTCGCACTTTTTTTTCAGAGGTTGCATGCAAATCAAGCACCAATCGTACGGAAATCAACCATAATTAAACAAAAATTTGGGTGGTAGGTTAACAGAGACCTCCGATATCACAGTGGTGGGTTAACAGAAACCAAGTGCCATCGTGGTGAGTTTCTAGCAGGCATAAATGGGAAGCTAACGACACCTTAGCCGGATCTCTCGCGCTATTTTTTCAGAAGTTGCATGCAACTCAAGCACCAATCGTAAGGAAATCAACCATAATTAAACAAAAATTTGGGAGGTAGGTTAACAGAGACACCCGATATAATAGTGGTGGGTTACCAGAAACCAAGTGCCATCGTGGTGAGTTTCTAGCAGGCATAAATGGGAAGCTAACGACACCTTAGCCGGATCTCTCGCGCTATTTTTTCAGAAGTTGCATGCAACTCAAGCACCAATCGTAAGGAAATCAACCATAATTAAACAAAAATTTAGGTGGTGGGTTAACAGAAACCAAGTGCCATCGTGGTGAGTTTCTATCAGGCATAAATGGGAAGCTAACGACACCTTAGCCGGATCTCTCGCGCTATTTTTCAAGCACCAATCTTACGGAAATCAACCATAATTAAACAGAAATTTGCGTGGTAGGTTAACAGAGACCTCCAATATCATAGTGGTGGGTTAACAGAAACCAAGTGCCATCGTGGTGAGTTTCTAACAGGCATAAATTTGAAGCTAACGACACCTTAGCCGGATCTCTCGCGCTATTTTTTCAGAAGTTGCATGCAAATCAAGCAGCAATCGTACGGAAATCAACCATAATTAAATAGAAATTTGGGTGGTAGGTTAACAGAGACCTCCGATATCATAGTGGTGGGTTAACAGAAACCAAGTACCATCGTGGTGAGTTTCTAGCAGGCATAAATGGGAAGCCAACGACACCTTAGCCGGATCTCTCGCGCTATTTTTTCAGAAGTTGCATGCAAATCAAGCAGCAATCGACCGGAAATCAACCATAATTAAATAGAAATTTGAGTGGCAGGTTAACAGAGGCCTCCGATATCATAGTGGTGGGTTAACAGAAACCAAGTGCCATCGTGGTGAGTTTCTAGAAGGCATAAACGGGAAGCTAACGACACCTTAGCCGGATCTCTCGCGCTATTTTTCAAGCACCAATCTTACGGAAATCAACCATAATTAAACAGAAATTTGCGTGGTAGGTTAACAGAGACCTCCAATATCATAGTGGTGGGTTAACAGAAACCAAGTGCCATCGTGGTGAGTTTCTAACAGGCATAAATTTGAAGCTAACGACACCTTAGCCGGATCTCTCGCGCTATTTTTTCAGAAGTTGCATGCAAATCAAGCAGCAATCGTACGGAAATCAACCATAATTAAATAGAAATTTGGGTGGTAGGTTAACAGAGACCTCCGATATCATAGTGGTGGGTTAACAGAAACCAAGTACCATCGTGGTGAGTTTCTAGCAGGCATAAATGGGAAGCCAACGACACCTTAGCCGGATCTCTCGCGCTATTTTTTCAGAAGTTGCATGCAAATCAAGCAGCAATCGACCGGAAATCAACCATAATTAAATAGAAATTTGAGTGGCAGGTTAACAGAGGCCTCCGATATCATAGTGGTGGGTTAACAGAAACCAAGTGCCATCGTGGTGAGTTTCTAGAAGGCATAAACGGGAAGCTAACGACACCTTAGCCGGATCTCTCGCGCTATTTTTTCAGAAGTTGCATGCAACTCAAGCACCAATCGTACGCAAATCAACCATAATTAAACAAAAATTTGGGTAGTAGGTTAACAGAGACACCCGATATCATAGTTATTGACACCTTAGTCGCACCCCTTGCTTAAGTTTTTCACAAGTTGCATGCAAATCAAGCACCAATCGTACGGAAATCAACCATAATTAAACAAAAATTTGGGTGGTAGGTTAACAGAGACCTCCGATATCACAGTGGTGGGTTAACCGAAACCAAGTGCTATCGTGGTGAGTTTCTAGCAGGCATAAATTTGAAGCTAACGACCCCTTACCCGGATCTCTCGCGTTTTTTTTTTTCAGAAGTTGCGTTGAAATCAAGCACCAATCGTACGGAAATCAACCATAATTAAACAAAAATTTGGGTGGTAGGTTAACAGAGACCTCCGATATCACAGTGGTGGGTTAACCGAAACCAAGTACTATCATGGTGAGTTTCTAGCAGGCATAAAGGGGAAGCTAAAGACACCTTAGCCGGATCTCTCGCGCTATTTTTTCAGAAGTTGCATGAAACTCAAGCATCAATCGTACGGAAATCAACAATAATTAAACAGAAATTTGGGTGGTAGGTTAACAGAGACCTCCGATATCATAGTGATGGGTTAACAGAAACCAAGTACCATCGTGGTGAGTTTCTAGCAGGCATAAATGGGAAGCTGACGACACCTTAGCCGGATCTCTCGCGCTATTTTTTCAGAAGTTGCATGCAACTCAAGCACCAGTCGTAAGGAAATCAACCATAATTAAACAAAAATTTGGGTGGTAGGTTAACAGAGACCTCCGATATCACAGTGGTGGGTTAACCGAAACCAAGTGCTATCGTGGTGAGTTTCTAGCAGGCATAAATTTGAAGCTAACGACACCTTACCCGGATCTCTCGCGTTTTTTTTCAGAAGTTGCCGGATAAATAGAAATTTGGGTGGTAGGTTAACAGAGACCTCCGATATCATAGTGGTGGGTTAACAGAAACCAAGTACCATCATGGTGAGTTTCTAGCAGGCATAAATGGGAAGCCAACGACACCTTAGCCGGATCTCTCGCGCTATTTTTTCAGAAGTTGCATGCAAATCAAGCAGCAATCGACCGGAAATCAACCATAATTAAATAGAAATTTGGGTGGCAGGTTAACAGAGACCTCCGATATCATAGTGGTGGGTTAACAGAAACCAAGTGCCATCGTGCTGAGTTTCTTGAAGCCATAAATGGGAAGCTAACGACACCTTAGCCGGATCTCTCGCGCTATTTTTTCAGAAGTTGCATGCAACTCAAGCACCAATCGTACGCAAATCAACCATAATTAAACAAAAATTTGGGTGGTAGGTTAACAGAGACACCCGATATCATAGTGGTGGGTTAACAGAAACCAAGTGACATCATGGTGAGTTTCTAGCAGGCATTAAGTGGAAGCTATTGACACCTTAGTCGCACCCCTTGCTTAAGTTTTTCACAAGTTGCATGCAGATCAAGCACCAATCGTACGGAAATCAACCATAATTAAACAAAAATTTGGGTGGTAGGTTAACAGAGACCTCCGATATCACAGTGGTGGGTTAACCGAAACCAAGTGCCATCGTGGTGAGTTTCTAGCAGGCATAAATTTGAAGCTAACGACACCTTACCCGGATCTCTCGCGTTTTTTTCAGAAGTTGCATGCAAATCAAGCACCAATCGTACGGAAATCAACCATAATTAAACAAAAATTTGGGTGGTAGGTTAACAGAGACCTCCGATATCACAGTGGTGGGTTAACCGAAACCAAGTACTATCATGGTGAGTTTCTAGCAGGCATAAAGAGGAAGCTAACGACACCTTAGCCGGATCTCTCGCGCTATTTTTTCAGAAGTTGCATGCAACTCAAGCATCAATCGTACGGAAATCAACAATAATTAAACAGAAATTTGGGTGGTAGGTTAACAGAGACCTCCGTTATCGTAGTGTTGGGTTAACAGGAACCAAGTGCCATCGTGGTGAGTTTCTAGCAGGCATAAATGGGAAGCTAACGACACCTTAGCCGGATCTCTCGCGCTATTTTTTCAGAAGTTGCATGCAACTCAAGCACCAATCGTAAGGAAATCAACCATAATTAAACAAAAATTTGGGTGGTAGGTTAACAGAGACACCCGATATCATAGTGGTGGGTTAACAGAAACCAAGTGCCATCGTGGTGAGTTTCTAGCAGGCATAAATGGGAAGCTAACGACACCTTAGCCGGATCTCTCGCGCTATTTTTTCAGAAGTTGCATGCAACTCAAGCACCAGTCGTAAGGAAATCAACCATAATTAAACAAAAATTTGGGTGGTAGGTTAACAGAGACACCCGATATCATAGTGGTGGGCTAACAGAGACCAAGTGCCATCGTGGTGAGTTTCTAGCAGGCATAAATGGGAAGCTAACGACACCTTAGCCGGATCTCTCGCCCTATTTTTTCAGAAGTTGCATGCAACTCAAGCACCAATCGTAAGGAAATCAACCATAATTAAATAGAAATTTGGGTGGTAGGTTAAAAGAGACCTCCGATATCATAGTGGTGGGTTACCAGAAACCAAGTGCCATCATGGTGAGTTTCTAGTAGGCATAAATAGGAAGCTAACGACACCTTAGCCGGATCTCTCGCGCTATTTGTTCAGAAGTTGCATGCAACTCAAACACCAATAGTAAGGAAATCAACCATAATTTAACAAAAATTTGGGTGGTAGGTTAACAGAGACCCCGATATCATAATGGTGGGTTAACAGAAACCAAGTGCCATTGTGGTGAGTTTCTAGTAGGCATAAATGGGAAGCTAACGACACCTTAGCCGGATCTCTCGCGCTATTTTTTCAGAAGTTGCATGCAAACCAAACACATATCGTAAGAAGTCAACTATAATTAAAAAAAAAATTGGGTGGTAGGTTAACAGAGACCTCCGATATCACAGTGGTGGGTTAACAGAGACCAAGTGTCATCGTGGTGAGTTTCTAGCAGGCATTAAGGGGAAGCTATTGACACCTTAGCCACACCCCTTGCTTAAGTTTTCCACAAGTTGCATGCAAATCAAGCACCAATCGTACGGAGATCAACCATAATTAAACAAAAATTTGGGTGGTAGGTTAACAGAGACCTCCGATATCACAGTGGTGGCTTAACAGAAACCACGTGCTGTCATGGTGAGTTTCTAGCAGGCATAAAGGGGAAGCTAACGACACCTTAGCCGGATCTCTCGCGCTATTTTTTCAGAAGTTGCATGCAACTCCAGCACCAATCGTACTCAAATCAACCATAATTAAACAAAAATTTGGGTGGTAGGTTAACAGAGACCTCCGATATCATAGTGGTGGGTTAACAGAAACCAAGTGTCATCGTGGTAAGTTTCTAGAAGGCATAAATGTTAAGCTAACGACACCTTAGCCGGATCTCTCGCGCTATTTTTTCAGAAGTTGCATGCAACTCCAGCACCAATCGTACGCAAATCAACCATAATTAAACAAAAATTTGGGTGGTAGGTTAACAGAGACACCCGATATCATAGTGGTGGGTTAACAGAAACCAAGTGACATCATGGTGAGTTTCTAGCAGGCATTAAGGGGAAGCTATTGACACCTTAGTCGCACCCCTTGCTTAAGTTTTTCACAAGTTGCATGCAAATCAAGCACCAATCGTACGGAAATCAACCATAATTAAACAAAAATTTGGGTGGTAGGTTAACAGAGACCTCCGATATCACAGTGGTGGGTTAACCGAAACCAAGTGCTATCGTGGTGAGTTTCTAGCAGGCATAAATTTGAAGCTAACGACACCTTACCCGGATCTCTCGCGTTTTTTTTCAGAAGTTGCCGGATAAATTGAAATTTGGGTGGTAGGTTAACAGAGACTTCCGATATCATAGTGGTGGGTTAACAGAAACCAAGTACCATCATGGTGAGTTTCTAGCAGGCATAAATGGGAAGCCAACGACACCTTAGCCGGATCTCTCGCGCTATTTTTTCAGAAGTTGCATGCAACTCAAGCACCAGTCGTAAGGAAATCAACCATAATTAAACAAAAATTTGGGTGGTAGGTTAACAGAGACCTCCGATATCACAGTGGTGGGTTAACCGAAACCAAGTGCTATCGTGGTGAGTTTCTAGCAGGCATAAATTTGAAGCTAACGACACCTTACCCGGATCTCTCGCGTTTTTTTTCAGAAGTTGCCGGATAAATAGAAATTTGGGTGGTAGGTTAACAGAGACCTCCGATATCATAGTGGTGGGTTAACAGAAACCAAGTACCATCATGGTGAGTTTCTAGCAGGCATAAATGGGAAGCCAACGACACCTTAGCCGGATCTCTCGCGCTATTTTTTCAGAAGTTGCATGCAAATCTAACAGCAATCGACCGGAAATCAACCATAATTAAATAGAAATTTGGGTGGCAGGTTAACAGAGACCTCCGATATCATAGTGGTGGGTTAACAGAAACCAAGTGCCATCGTGCTGAGTTTCTTGAAGCCATAAATGGGAAGCTAACGACACCTTAGCCGGATCTCTCGCGCTATTTTTTCAGAAGTTGCATGCAACTCAAGCACCAATCGTACGCAAATCAACCATAATTAAACAAAAATTTGGGTGGTAGGTTAACAGAGACACCCGATATCATAGTGGTGGGTTAACAGAAACCAAGTGACATCATGGTGAGTTTCTAGCAGGCATTAAGTGGAAGCTATTGACACCTTAGTCGCACCCCTTGCTTAAGTTTTTCACAAGTTGCATGCAGATCAAGCACCAATCGTACGGAAATCAACCATAATTAAACAAAAATTTGGGTGGTAGGTTAACAGAGACCTCCGATATCACAGTGGTGGGTTAACCGAAACCAAGTGCTATCGTGGTGAGTTTCTAGCAGGCATAAAGGGGAAGCTAACGACTTCTTAGCCGGATCTCTCGCGCTATTTTTTCAGAAGTTGCATGCAACTCAAGCACCAATCGTACGGAAATCAACCATAATTAAACAAAAATTTGGGTGGTAGGTTAACAGAGACCTCCGATATCATAGTGGTGGGTTAACAGAAACCAAGTGCCATCGTGGTGAGTTTCTAGCAGGCATAAATTTGAAGCTAACGACACCTTACCCGGATCTCTCGCGTTTTTTTCAGAAGTTGCATGCAAATCAAGCACCAATCGTACGGAAATCAACCATAATTAAACAAAAATTTGGGTGGTAGGTTAACAGAGACCTCCGATATCACAGTGGTGGGTTAACCGAAACCAAGTACTATCATGGTGAGTTTCTAGCAGGCATAAAGAGGAAGCTAACGACACCTTAGCCGGATCTCTCGCGCTATTTTTTCAGAAGTTGCATGCAACTCAAGCATCAATCGTACGGAAATCAACAATAATTAAACAGAAATTTGGGTGGTAGGTTAACAGAGACCTCCGTTATCGTAGTGTTGGGTTAACAGAAACCAAGTGCCATCGTGGTGAGTTTCTAGCAGGCATAAATGGGAAGCTAACGACACCTTAGCCGGATCTCTCGCGCTATTTTTTCAGAAGTTGCATGCAACTCAAGCACCAATCGTAAGGAAATCAACCATAATTAAACAAAAATTTGGGTGGTAGGTTAACAGAGACACCCGATATCATAGTGGTGGGTTAACAGAAACCAAGTGCCATCGTGGTGAGTTTCTAGCAGGCATAAATGGGAAGCTAACGACACCTTAGCCGGATCTCTCGCGCTATTTTTTCAGAAGTTGCATGCAACTCAAGCACCAGTCGTAAGGAAATCAACCATAATTAAACAAAAATTTGGGTGGTAGGTTAACAGAGACACCCGATATCATAGTGGTGGGCTAACAGAGACCAAGTGCCATCGTGGTGAGTTTCTAGCAGGCATAAATGGGAAGCTAACGACACCTTAGCCGGATCTCTCGCCCTATTTTTTCAGAAGTTGCATGCAACTCAAGCACCAATCGTAAGGAAATCAACCATAATTAAATAGAAATTTGGGTGGTAGGTTAAAAGAGACCTCCGATATCATAGTGGTGGGTTACCAGAAACCAAGTGCCATCATGGTGAGTTTCTAGTAGGCATAAATAGGAAGCTAACGACACCTTAGCCGGATCTCTCGCGCTATTTGTTCAGAAGTTGCATGCAACTCAAACACCAATAGTAAGGAAATCAACCATAATTTAACAAAAATTTGGGTGGTAGGTTAACAGAGACCCCGATATCATAATGGTGGGTTAACAGAAACCAAGTGCCATTGTGGTGAGTTTCTAGTAGGCATAAATGGGAAGCTAACGACACCTTAGCCGGATCTCTCGCGCTATTTTTTCAGAAGTTGCATGCAAACCAAACACATATCGTAAGAAGTCAACTATAATTAAAAAAAAAATTGGGTGGTAGGTTAACAGAGACCTCCGATATCACAGTGGTGGGTTAACAGAGACCAAGTGTCATCGTGGTGAGTTTCTAGCAGGCATTAAGGGGAAGCTATTGACACCTTAGCCACACCCCTTGCTTAAGTTTTCCACAAGTTGCATGCAAATCAAGCACCAATCGTACGGAGATCAACCATAATTAAACAAAAATTTGGGTGGTAGGTTAACAGAGACCTCCGATATCACAGTGGTGGCTTAACGTGTTGTCATGGTGAGTTTCTAGCAGGCATAAAGGGGAAGCTAACGACACCTTAGCCGGATCTCTCGCGCTATTTTTTCAGAAGTTGCATGCAACTCCAACACCAATCGTACTCAAATCAACCATAATTAAAAAAAAATTTGGGTGGTAGGTTAACAGAGACCTCCGATATCATAGTGGTGGGTTAACAGAAACCAAGTGTCATCGTGGTGAGTTTCTAGAAGGCATAAATGTTAAGCTAACGACACCTTAGCCGGATCTCTCGCGCTATTTTTTCAGAAGTTGCATGCAACTCCAGCACCAATCGTACGCAAATCAACCATAATTAAACAAAAATTTGGGTGGTAGGTTAACAGAGACACCCGATATCATAGTGGTGGGTTAACAGAAACCAAGTGACATCATGGTGAGTTTCTAGCAGGCATTAAGGGGAAGCTATTGACACCTTAGTCGCACCCCTTGCTTAAGTTTTTCACAAGTTGCATGCAAATCAAGCACCAATCGTACGGAAATCAACCATAATTAAACAAAAATTTGGGTGGTAGGTTAACAGAGACCTCCGATATCACAGTGGTGGGTTAACCGAAACCAAGTGCTATCGTGGTGAGTTTCTAGCAGGCATAAAGGGGAAGCTAACGACTTCTTAGCCGGATCTCTCGCGCTATTTTTTCAGAAGTTGCATGCAACTCAAGCACCAATCGTACGGAAATCAACCATAATTAAACAAAAATTTGGGTGGTAGGTTAACAGAGACCTCCGATATCATAGTGGTGGGTTAACAGAAACCAAGTGCCATCGTGGTGAGTTTCTAGCAGGCATAAATTTGAAGCTAACTACACCTTAGCCGGATCTCTCGCGCTATTTTTTCAGAAGTTGCATGCAACTCAAGCACCAGTCGTAAGGAAATCAACCATAATTAAACAAAAATTTGGGTGGTAGGTTAACAGAGACACCCGATATCATAGTGGTGGGTTAACAGAGACCAAGTGCCATCGTGGTGAGTTTCTAGCAGGCATAAACGGGAAGCTAACGACACCTTAGCCGGATCTCTCGCGCTATTTTTTCAGAAGTTGCATGCAACTCAAGC
Source organism: Anomoia purmunda (assembly GCA_951828415.1). Taxonomy (NCBI): domain Eukaryota; kingdom Metazoa; phylum Arthropoda; class Insecta; order Diptera; family Tephritidae; genus Anomoia; species Anomoia purmunda. The sequence goes on along the minus strand of OX639997.1, from coordinate 83,436,857 downwards.
AGCAATCGTAAGGTAATCAACCATAATTAAATAGAAATTTGGGTGGTAGGTTAACAGAGACCTCCGATATCGTAATGTTGGGTTAACAGAAACCAAGTGCCATCGTGGTGAGTTTCTAGCAGACATAAATGGGAAGCTAACGACACCTTATTTGGATCTCTCGCGCTATTTTTTCAGAAGTTGCATGCAACTCAAGCACCAATCGTAAGGAAATCAACCATAATTAAACAAAAATTTAGGTGGTGGGTTAACAGAAACCAAGTGCCATCGTGGTGAGTTTCTAGCAGGCATAAATGGGAAGCTAACGGCACCTAGCCGGATCTCTCGCGCTATTTTTCAAGCACCAATCGTACGGAAATCAACCATAATTAAACAGAAATTTGGGTGGTAGGTTAACAGAGACCTCCAATATCATAGTGGTGGGTTAACAGAAACCAAGTGCCATCGTGGTGAGTTTCTAGCAGGCATAAATGGGAAGCCAACGACACCTTAGCCGGATCTCTCGCGCTATTTTTTCAGAAGTTGCATGCAAATCAAGCAGCACTCGACCGGAAATCAACCATAATTAAATAGAAATTTGGGTGGCAGGTTAACAGAGACCTCCGATATCATAGTGGTGGGTTAACAGAAACCAAGTGCCATCGTGGTGAGTTTCTAGAAGGCATAAATGGGAAGCTAACGACACCTTAGCCGGATCTCTCGCGCTATTTTTTCAGAAGTTGCATGCAACTCAAGCACCAATCGTACGCAAATCAACCATAATTAAACAAAAATTTGGGTGGTAGGTTAACAGAGACACCCGATATCATAGTGGTGGGTTAACAGAAACCAAGTGACATCATGGTGAGTTTCTAGCAGGCATTAAGGGGAAGCTATTGACACCTTAGTCGCACCCCTTGCTTAAGTTTTTCACAAGTTGCAAATCAAGCACCAATCGTACGGAAATCAACCATAATTAAACAAAAATTTGGGTGGTAGGTTAACAGAGACCTCCGATATCACAGTGGTGGGTTAACCGAAACCAACTGCTATCGTGGTGAGTTTCTAGCAGGCATAAAGGGGAAGCTAACGACTTCTTAGCCGGATCTCTCGCGCTATTTTTTCAGAAGTTGCATGCAACTCAAGCACCAATCGTACGGAAATCAACCATAATTAAACAAAAATTTGGGTGGTAGGTTAACAGAGACCTCCGATATCATAGTGGTGGGTTTACAGAAACCAAGTACGATCGTGGTGAGTTTCTAGCAGGCATAAATTTGAAGCTAACGACACCTTACCCGGATCTCTCGCGTTTTGTTCAGAAGTTGCATGCAAATCAAGCACCAATCGTACGGAAATCAACCATAATTAAACAAAAATTTGGGGTGGTAGGTTAACAGAGACCTCCGATATCACAGTGGTGGGTTAACCGAAACCAAGTACTATCATGGTGAGTTTCTAGCAGGCATAAAGGGGAAGCTAACGACACCTTAGCCGGATCTCTCGCGCTATTTTTTCAGAAGTTGCATGCAACTCAAGCATCAATCGTATGGAAATCAACAATAATTAAACAGAAATTTGGGTGGTAGGTTAACAGAGACCTCCGTTATCGTAGTGTTGGGTTAACAGAAACCAAGTGCCATCGTGGTGAGTTTCTAGCAGGCATAAATGGGAAGCTAACGACACCTTAGCCGGATCTCTCGCGCTATTTTTTCAGAAGTTGCATGCAACTCAAGCACCAATCGTAAGGAAATCAACCATAATTAAACAAAAATTTGGTTGGTAGGTTAACAGAGACACCCGATATCATAGTGGTGGGTTAACAGAAGCCAAGTGCCATCGTGGTGAGTTTCTAGCAGGCATAAATGGGAAGCTAACGACACCTTAGCCGGATCTCTCGCGCTATTTTTTCAGAAGTTGCATGCAACTCAAGCACCAGTCGTAAGGAAATCAACCATAATTAAACAAAAATTTGGGTGGTAGGTTAACAGAGACACCCGATATCAGAGGTGGGTTAACAGAGACCAAGTGCCATCGTGGTGAGTTTCTAGCAGGCATAAAGGGGAAGCTAACGACACCTTAGCCGGATCTCTCGCGCTATTTTTTCAGAAGTTGCATGCAACTCAAGCACCAATCGTAAGGAAATCAACCATAATTAAATAGAAATTTGGGTGGTAGGTTAACAGAGACCCCGATATCATAGTGGTGGGTTAACAGAAGCCAAGTGCCATCGTGGTGAGTTTCTAGCAGGCATAAATGGGAAGCTAACGACACCTTATCCGGATCTCTCGCGCTATTTTTTCAGAAGTTGCATGCAACTCAAGCACCAGTCGTAAGGAAATCAACCATAATTAAACAAAAATTTGGGTGGTAGGCTAACAGAGATACCCGATATCAGAGGTGGGTTAACAGAAACCAAGTGCCATCGTGGTGAGTTTCTAGAAGGCATAAATGGGAAGCTAACGACACCTTAGCCGGATCTCTCGCGCTATTTTTTCACAAGTTGCATGCAAACCAAACACCAATCGTAAGGAAATCAACCATAATTAAACAAAAATTTGGGTGGTAGGTTAACAGAGACACCCGATATCATAGTGGTGGGTTAACAGAAACCAAGTGACATCATGGTGAGTTTCTAGCAGGCATTAAGGGGAAGCTATTGACACCTTAGTCGCACCCCTTGCTTAAGTTTTTCACAAGTTGCATGCAAATCAAGCACCAATCGTACGGAAATCAACCATAATTAAACAAAAATTTGGGTGGTAGGTTAACAGAGACCTCCGATATCACAGTGGTGGGTTAACCGAAACCAAGTGCTATCGTGGTGAGTTTCTAGCAGGCATAAAGGGGAAGCTAACGACTTCTTAGCCGGATCTCTCGCGCTATTTTTTCAGAAGTTGCATGCAACTCAAGCACCAATCGTACGGAAATCAACCATAATTAAACAAAAATTTGGGTGGTAGGTTAACAGAGACCTCCGATATCATAGTGGTGGGTTAACAGGAACCAAGTGCCATCGTGGTGAGTTTCTAGCAGGCATAAATTTGAAGCTAACGACACCTTAGCCGGATCTCTCGCGCTATTTTTTCAGAAGTTGCATGCAACTCAAGCACCAGTCGTAAGGAAATCAACCATAATTAAACAAAAATTTGGGTGGTAGGTTAACAGAGACACCCGATATCATAGTGGTGGGTTAACAGAGACCAAGTGCCATCGTGGTGAGTTTCTAGCAGGCATAAATGGGAAGCTAACGACACCTTAGCCGGATCTCTCGCGCTATTTTTTCAGAAGTTGCATGCAACTCAAGCACCAATCGTAAGGTAATCAACCATAATTAAATAGAAATTTGGGTGGTAGGTTAACAGAGACCTCCGATATCGTAGTGTTGGGTTAACAGAAGCCAAGTGCCATCGTGGTGAGTTTCTAGCAGGCATAAATGGGAAGCTAACGACACCTTAGCCGGATCTCTCGCGCTATTTTTTCAGAAGTTGCATGCAACTCAAGCACCAATCGTAAGGAAATCAACCATAATTAAACAAAAATTTAGGTGGTGGGTTAACAGAAACCAAGTGCCATCGTGGTGAGTTTCTAGCAGGCATAAATGGGAAGCTAACGACACCTAGCCGGATCTCTCGCGCTATTTTTCAAGCACCAATCGTACGGAAATCAACCATAATTAAACAGAAATTTGGGTGGTAGGTTAACAGAGACCTCCAATATCATAGTGGTGGGTGAACAGAAACCAAGTGCCATCGTGGTGAGTTTCTAGCAGGCATAAATGGGAAGCCAACGACACCTTAGCCGGATCTCTCGCGCTATTTTTTCAGAAGTTGCATGCAAATCAAGCAGCACTCGACCGGAAATCAACCATAATTAAATAGAAATTTGGGTGGCAGGTTAACAGAGACCTCCGATATCATAGTGGTGGGTTAACAGAAACCAAGTGCCATCGTGGTGAGTTTCTAGAAGGCATAAATGGGAAGCTAACGACACCTTAGCCGGATCTCTCGCGCTATTTTTTCAGAAGTTGCATGCAACTCAAGCACCAATCGTACGCAAATCAACCATAATTAAACAAAAATTTGGGTGGTAGGTTAACAGAGACACCCGATATCATAGTGGTGGGTTAACAGAAACCAAGTGACATCATGGTGAGTTTCTAGCAGGCATTAAGGGGAAGCTATTGACACCTTAGTCGCACCCCTTGCTTTAGTTTTTCACAAGTTGCAAATCAAGCACCAATCGTACGGAAATCAACCATAATTAAACAAAAATTTGGGTGGTAGGTTAACAGAGACCTCCGATATCACAGTGGTGGGTTAACCGAAACCAACTGCTATCGTGGTGAGTTTCTAGCAGGCATAAAGGGGAAGCTAACGACTTCTTAGCCGGATCTCTCGCGCTATTTTTTCAGAAGTTGCATGCAACTCAAGCACCAATCGTACGGAAATCAACCATAATTAAACAAAAATTTGGGTGGTAGGTTAACAGAGACCTCCGATATCATAGTGGTGGGTTAACAGAAACCAAGTACCATCGTGGTGAGTTTCTAGCAGGCATAAATTTGAATCTAACGACACCTTACCCGGATCTCTCGCGTTTTGTTCAGAAGTTGCATGCAAATCAAGCACCAATCGTACGGAAATCAACCATAATTAAACAAAAATTTGGGTGGTAGGTTAACAGAGACCTCCGATATCACAGTGGTGGGTTAACCGAAACCAAGTACTATCATGGTGAGTTTCTAGCAGGCATAAAGGGGAAGCTAACGACACCTTAGCCGGATCTCTCGCGCTATTTTTTCAGAAGTTGCATGCAACTCAAGCATCAATCGTATGGAAATCAACAATAATTAAACAGAAATTTGGGTGGTAGGTTAACAGAGACCTCCGTTATCGTAGTGTTGGGTTAACAGAAACCAAGTGCCATCGTGGTGAGTTTCTAGCAGGCATAAATGGGAAGCTAACGACACCTTAGCCGGATCTCTCGCGCTATTTTTTCAGAAGTTGCATGCAACTCAAGCACCAATCGTAAGGAAATCAACCATAATTAAACAAAAATTTGGGTGGTAGGTTAACAGAGACACCCGATATCATAGTGGTGGGTTAACAGAAGCCAAGTGCCATCATGGTGAGTTTCTAGCAGGGATAAATGGGAAGCTAACGACACCTTAGCCGGATCTCTCGCGCTATTTTTTCAGAAGTTGCATGCAACTCAAGCACCAGTCGTAAGGAAATCAACCATAATTAAACAAAAATTTGGGTGGTAGGTTAACAGAGACACCCGATATCAGAGGTGGGTTAACAGAGACCAAGTGCCATCGTGGTGAGTTTCTAGCAGGCATAAAGGGGAAGCTAACGACACCTTAGCCGGATCTCTCGCGCTATTTTTTCAGAAGTTGCATGCACCTGAAGCACCAATCGTAAGGAAATCAACCATAATTAAATAGAAATTTGGGTGGTAGGTTAACAGAGACCCCGCTATCATAGTGGTGGGTTAACAGAAGCCAAGTGCCATCGTGGTGAGTTTCTAGCAGGCATAAATGGGAAGCTAACGACACCTTAGCCGGATCTCCCGCGCTATTTTTTCAGAAGTTGCATGCAACTCAAGCACCAGTCGTAAGGAAATCAACCATAATTAAACAAAAATTTGGGTGGTAGGTTAACAGAGACACCCGATATCAGAGGTGGGTTAACAGAAACCAAGTGCCATCGTGGTGAGTTTCTAGAAGGCATAAATGGGAAGCTAACGACACCTTAGCCGGATCTCTCGCGCTATTTTTTCAGAAGTTGCATGCAACTCCAGCACCAATCGTACGCAAATCAACCATAATTAAACAAAAATTTGGGTGGTAGGTTAACAGAGACACCCGATATCATAGTGGTGGGTTAACAGAAACCAAGTGACATTATGGTGAGTTTCTAGCAGGCATTAAGGGGAAGCTATTGACACCTTAGTCGCACCCCTTGCTTAAGTTTTTCACAAGTTGCATGCAAATCAAGCACCAATCGTACGGAAATCAACCATAATTAAACAAAAATTTGGGTGGTAGGTTAACAGAGACCTCCGATATCACAGTGGTGGGTTAACCGAAACCAAGTGCTATCGTAGTGAGTTTCTAGCAGGCATAAAGGGGAAGCTAACGACTTCTTAGCCGGATCTCTCGCGCTATTTTTTCAGAAGTTGCATGCAACTCAAGCACCAATCGTACGGAAATCAACCATAATTAAACAAAAATTTGGGTGGTAGGTTAACAGAGACCTCCGATATCATAGTGGTGGGTTAACAGAAACCAAGTGCCATCGTGGTGAGTTTCTAGCAGGCATAAATTTGAAGCTAACGACACCTTAGCCGGATCTCTCGCGCTATTTTTTCAGAAGTTGCATGCAACTCAAGCACCAGTCGTAAGGAAATCAACCATAATTAAACAAAAATTTGGGAGGTAGGTTAACAGAGACACCCGATATCATAGTGGTGGGTTAACAGAGACCAAGTGCCATCGTGGTGAGTTTCTAGCAGGCATAAATGGGAAGCTAACGACACCTTAGCCGGATCTCTCGCGCTATTTTTTCAGAAGTTGCATGCAACTCAAGCACCAATCGTAAGGTAATCAACCATAATTAAATAGAAATTTGGGTGGTAGGTTAACAGAGACCTCCGATATCGTAGTGTTGGGTTAACAGAAACCAAGTGCCATCGTGGTCAGTTTCTAGCAGGCATAAATGGGAAGCTAACGACACCTTAGCCGGATCTCTCGCGCTATTTTTTCAGAAGTTGCATGCAACTCAAGCACCAATCGTAAGGAAATCAACCATAATTAAACAAAAATTTAGGTGGTGGGTTAACAGAAACCAAGTGCCATCGTGGTGAGTTTCTAGAAGGCATAAATGGGAAGCTAACGACACCTAGCCGGATCTCTCGCGCTATTTTTCAAGCACCAATCGTACGGAAATCAACCATAATTAAACAGAAATTTGGGTGGTAGGTTAACAGAGACCTCCAATATCATAGTGGTGGGTTAACAGAAACCAAGTGCCATCGTAGTGAGTTTCTAGCAGGCACAAATGGGAAGCCAACGACACCTTAGCCGGATCTCTCGCGCTATTTTTTCAGAAGTTGCATGCAAATCAAGCAGCACTCGACCGGAAATCAACCATAATTAAATAGAAATTTGGGTGGCAGGTTAACAGAGACCTCCGATATCATAGTGGTGGGTTAACAGAAACCAAGTGCCATCATGGTGAGTTTCTAGAAGGCATAAATGGGAAGCTAACGACACCTTAGCCGGATCTCTCGCGCTATTTTTTCAGAAGTTGCATGCAACTCAAGCACCAATCGTACGCAAATCAACCATAATTAAACAAAAATTTGGGTGGTAGGTTAACAGAGACACCCGATATCATAGTGGTGGGTTAACAGAAACCAAGTGACATCATGGTGAGTTTCTAGCAGGCATTAAGGGGAAGCTATTGACACCTTAGTCGCACCCCTTGCTTAAGTTTTTCACAAGTTGCAAATCAAGCACCAATCGTACGGAAATCAACCATAATTAAACAAAAATTTGGGTGGTAGGTTAACAGAGACCTCCGATATCACAGTGGTGGGTTAACCGAAACCAACTGCTATCGTGGTGAGTTTCTAGCAGGCATAAAGGGGAAGCTAACGACTTCTTAGCCGGATCTCTCGCGCTATTTTTTCAGAAGTTGCATGCAACTCAAGCACCAGTCGTACGGAAATCAACCATAATTAAACAAAAATTTGGGTGGTAGGTTAACAGAGACCTCCGATATCATAGTGGTGGGTTAACAGAAACCAAGTACCATCGTGGTGAGTTTCTAGCAGGCATAAATTTGAAGCTAACGACACCTTACCCGGATCTCTCGCGTTTTGTTCAGAAGTTGCATGCAAATCAAGCACCAATCGTACGGAAATCAACCATAATTAAACAAAAATTTGGGTGGTAGGTTAACAGAGACCTCCGATATCACAGTGGTGGGTTAACCGAAACCAAGTACTATCATGGTGAGTTTCTAGCAGGCATAAAGGGAAGCTAGCGACACCTTAGCCGGATCTCTCGCGCTATTTTTTCAGAAGTTGCATGCAACTCAAGCATCAATTGTATGGAAATCAACAATAATTAAACAGAAATTTGGGTGGTAGGTTAACAGAGACCTCCGTTATCGTAGTGTTGGGTTAACAGAAACCAAGTGCCATCGTGGTGAGTTTCTAGCAGGCATAAATGGGAAGCTAACGATACCTTAGCCGGATCTCTCGCGCTATTTTTTCAGAAGTTGCATGCACCTCAAGCACCAATCGTAAGGAAATCAACCATAATTAAACAAAAATTTGGGTGGTAGGTTAACAGAGACACCCGATATCATAGTGGTGGGTTAACAGAAGCCAAGTGCCATCGTGGTGAGTTTCTAGCAGGCATAAATGGGAAGCTCACGACACCTTAGCCGGATCTCTCGCGCTATTTTTTCAGAAGTTGCATGCAACTCAAGCACCAGTCGTAAGGAAATCAACCATAATTAAACAAAAATTTGGGTGGTAGGTTAACAGAGACACCCGATATCAGAGGTGGGTTAACAGAGACCAAGTGCCATCGTGGTGAGTTTCTAGCAGGCATAAAGCGGAAGCTAACGACACCTTAGCCGGATCTCTCGCGCTATTTTTTCAGAAGTTGCATGCAACTCAAGCACCAATCGTAAGGAAATCAACCATAATTAAATAGAAATTTGGGTGGTAGGTTAACAGAGACCCCGATATCATAATGGTGGGTTAACAGAAACCAAGTGCCATCGTGGTGAGTTTCTAGTAGGCATAAATGGGAAGCTAACGACACCTTAGCCGGATCTCTCGCGCTATTTTTTCAGAAGTTGCATGCAAACCAAACACCAATCGTAAGAAATCAACTATAATTAAAAAAAAAAAATGGGTGGTAGGTTAACAGAGACCTCCGATATCACAGTGGTGGGTTAACAGAAACCAAGTGTCATCGTGGTGAGTTTCTAGCAGGCATTAAGGGGAAGCTATTGACACCTTAGCCACACCCGTTGCTTAAGTTTTCCACAAGTTGCATGCAAAGCAAGCACCAATCGTACGGAGATCAACCATAATTAAACAAAAATTTGGGTGGTAGGTTAACAGAGACCTCCGATATCACAGTGGTAGGTTAACAGAAACCACGTGCTGTCATGTTGAGTTTCTAGCAGGCATAAAGGGGAAGCTAACGACACCTTAGCCGGATCTCTCGCGCTATTTTTTCAGAAGTTGCATGCAAATCAACCAGCAATCGTACGGAAATCAACCATAATTAAATAGAAATTTGGGTGGTAGGTTAACAGAGACCTCCGATATCATAGTGGTGGGTTAACAGAAACCAAGTGTCATCATGGTGAGTTTCTAGCAGGCATAAATGGGAAGCTAACGACACCTTAGCCGGATCTCTCGCGCTATTTTTTCAGAAGTTGCATGCAAATCAAGCAGCACTCGACCGGAAATCAACCATAATTAAATAGAAATTTGGGTGGCAGGTTAACAGAGACCTCCGATATCATAGTGGTGGGTTGACAGAAACCAAGTGCCATCGTGGTGAGTTTCTAGAAGGCATAAATGGGAAGCTAACGACACCTTAGCCGGATCTCTCGCGCTATTTTTTCAGAAGTTGCATGCAACTCAAGCACCAATCGTACGCAAATCAACCATAATTAAACAAACATTTGGGTGGTAGGTTAACAGAGACACCCGATATCATAGTGGTGGGTTAACAGAAACCAAGTGACATCATGGTGAGTTTCTAGCAGGCATTAAGGGGAAGCTATTGACACCTTAGTCGCACCCCTTGCTTAAGTTTTTCACAAGTTGCATGCAAATCAAGCACCAATCGTACGGAAATCAACCATAATTAAACAAAAATTTGGGTGGTAGGTTAACAGAGACCTCCGATATCACAGTGGTGGGTTGACCGAAACCAAGTGCTATCGTAGTGAGTTTCTAGCAGGCATAAAGGGGAAGCTAACGACTTCTTAGCCGGATCTCTCGCGCTATTTTTTCAGAAGTTGCATGCAACTCAAGCACCAATCGTACGGAAATCAACCATAATTAAACAAAAATTTGGGTGGTAGGTTAACAGAGACCTCCGATATCATAGTGGTGGGTTAACAGAAACCAAGTGCCATCGTGGTGAGTTTCTAGCAGGCATAAATTTGAAGCTAACGACACCTTAGCCGGATCTCTCGCGCTATTTTTTCAGAAGTTGCATGCAACTCAAGCACCAGTCGTAAGGAAATCAACCATAATTAAACAAAAATTTGGGAGGTAGGTTAACAGAGACACCCGATATCATAGTGGTGGGTTAACAGAGACCAAGTGCCATCGTGGTGAGTTTCTAGCAGGCATAAATGGGAAGCTAACGACACCTTAGCCGGATCTCTCGCGCTATTTTTTCAGAAGTTGCATGCAACTCAAGCACCAATCGTAAGGTAATCAACCATAATTAAATAGAAATTTGGGTGGTAGGTTAACAGAGACCTCCGATATCGTAGTGTTGGGTTAACAGAAACCAAGTGCCATCGTGGTGAGTTTCTAGCAGGCATAAATGGGAAGCTAACGACACCTTAGCCGGATCTCTCGCGCTATTTTTTCAGAAGTTGCATGCAACTCAAGCACCAATCGTAAGGAAATCAACCATAATTAAACAAAAATTTAGGTGGTGGGTTAACAGAAACCAAGTGCCATCGTGGTGAGTTTCTAGAAGGCATAAATGGGAAGCTAACGACACCTAGCCGGATCTCTCGCGCTATTTTTCAAGCACCAATCGTACGGAAATCAACCATAATTAAACAGAAATTTGGGTGGTAGGTTAACAGAGACCGCCAATATCATAGTGGTGGGTTAACAGAAACCAAGTGCCATCGTGGTGAGTTTCTAGCAGGCATAAATGGGAAGCCAACGACACCTTAGCCGGATCTCTCGCGCTATTTTTTCAGAAGTTGCATGCAAATCAAGCAGCACTCGACCGGAAATCAACCATAATTAAATAGAAATTTGGGTGGCAGGTTAACAGAGACCTCCGATATCATAGTGGTGGGTTAACAGAAACCAAGTGCCATCGTGGTGAGTTTCTAGAAGGCATCAATGGGAAGCTAACGACACCTTAGCCGTATCTCTCGCGCTATTTTTTCAGAAGTTGCATGCAACTCAAGCACCAATCGTACGCAAATCAACCATAATTAAACAAAAATTTGGGTGGTAGGTTAACAGAGACACCCGATATCATAGTGGTGGGTTAACAGAAACCAAGTGACATCATGGTGAGTTTCTAGCAGGCATTAAGGGGAAGCTATTGACACCTTAGTCGCACCCCTTGCTTAAGTTTTTCACAAGTTGCAAATCAAGCACCAATCGTACGGAAATCAACCACAATTAAACAAAAATTTGGGTGGTAGGTTAACAGAGACCTCCGATATCACAGTGGTGGGTTAACCGAAACCAACTGCTATCGTGGTGAGTTTCTAGCAGGCATAAAGGGGAAGCTAACGACTTCTTAGCCGGATCTCTCGCGCTATTTTTTCAGAAGTTGCATGCAACTCAAGCATCAATTGTATGGAAATCAACAATAATTAAACAAAAATTTGGGTGGTAGGTTAACAGAGACCTCCGTTATCGTAGTGTTGGGTTAACAGAAACCAAGTGCCATCGTGGTGAGTTTCTAGCAGGCATAAATGGGAAGCTAACGACACCTTAGCCGGATCTCTCGCGCTATTTTTTCAGAAGTTGCATGCACCTCAAGCACCAATCGTAAGGAAATCAACCATAATTAAACAAAAATTTGGGTGGTAGGTTAACAGAGACACCCGATATCATAGTGGTGGGTTAACAGAAGCCAAGTGCCATCGTGGTGAGTTTCTAGCAGGCATAAATGGGAAGCTAACGACACCTTAGCCGGATCTCTCGCGCTATTTTTTCAGAAGTTGCATGCACCTCAAGCACCAATCGTAAGGAAATCAACCATAATTAAACAAAAATTTGGGTGGTAGGTTAACAGAGACACCCGATATCATAGTGGTGGGTTAACAGAAGCCAAGTGCCATCGTGGTGAGTTTCTAGCAGGCATAAAGGGGAAGCTAACGACTTCTTAGCCGGATCTCTCGCGCTATTTTTTCAGAAGTTGCATGCAACTCAAGCACCAATCGTAAGGAAATCAACCATAATTAAATAGAAATTTGGGTGGTAGGTTAACAGAGACCCCGATATCATAGTGGTGGGTTAACAGAAGCCAAGTGCCATCGTGGTGAGTTTCTAGCAGGCATAAATGGGAAGCTAACGACACCTTAGCCGGATCTCCCGCGCTATTTTTTCAGAAGTTGCATGCAACTCAAGCACCAGTCGTAAGGAAATCAACCATAATTAAACAAAAATTTGGGTGGTAGGTTAACAGAGACACCCGATATCAGAGGTGGGTTAACAGAAACCAAGTGCCATCGTGGTGAGTTTCTAGAAGGCATAAATGGGAAGCTAACGACACCTTAGCCGGATCTCTCGCGCTATTTTTTCAGAAGTTGCATGCAACTCCAGCACCAATCGTACGCAAATCAACCATAATTAAACAAAAATTTGGGTGGTAGGTTAACAGAGACACCCGATATCATAGTGGTGGGTTAACAGAAACCAAGTGACATCATGGTGAGTTTCTAGCAGGCATTAAGGGGAAGCTATTGACACCATAGTCGCACCCCTTGCTTAAGTTTTTCACAAGTTGCATGCAAATCAAGCACCAATCGTACGGAAATCAACCATAATTAAACAAAAATTTGGGTGGTAGGTTAACAGAGACCTCCGATATCACAGTGGTGGGTTAACCGAAACCACGTGCTATCGTAGTGAGTTTCTAGCAGGCATAAAGGGGAAGCTAACGACTTCTTAGCCGGATCTCTCGCGCTATTTTTTCAGAAGTTGCATGCAACTCAAGCACCAATCGTACGGAAATCAACCATAATTAAACAAAAATTTGGGTGGTAGGTTAACAGAGACCTCCGATATCATAGTGGTGGGTTAACAGAAACCAAGTGCCATCGTGGTGAGTTTCTAGCAGGCATAAATTTGAAGCTAACGACACCTTAGCCGGATCTCTCGCGCTATTTTTTCAGAAGTTGCATGCAACTCAAGCACCAGTCGTAAGGAAATCAACCATAATTAAACAAAAATTTGGGAGGTAGGTTAACAGAGACACCCGATATCATAGTGGTGGGTTAACAGAGACCAAGTGCCATCGTGGTGAGTTTCTAGCAGGCATAAATGGGAAGCTAACGACACCTTAGCCGGATCTCTCGCGCTATTTTTTCGGAAGTTGCATGCAACTCAAGCACCAATCGTAAGGTAATCAACCATAATTAAATAGAAATTTGGGTGGTAGGTTAACAGAGACCTCCGATATCGTAGTGTTGGGTTAACAGAAATTAAGTGCCATCGTGGTGAGTTTCTAGCAGGCATAAATGGGAAGCTAACGACACCTTAGCCGGATCTCTCGCGCTATTTTTTCAGAAGTTGCATGCAACTCAAGCACCAATCGTAAGGAAATCAACCATAATTAAACAAAAATTTAGGTGGTGGGTTAACAGAAACCAAGTGCCATCGTGGTGAGTTTCTAGAAGGCATAAATGGGAAGCTAACGACACCTAGCCGGATCTCTCGCGCTATTTTTCAAGCACCAATCGTACGGAAATCAACCATAATAAAACAGAAATTTGGGTGGTAGGTTAACAGAGACCTCCAATATCATAGTGGTGGGTTAACAGAAACCAAGTGCCATCGTGGTGAGTTTCTAGCAGGCATAAATGGGAAGCCAACGACACCTTAGCCGGATCTCTCGCGCTATTTTTTCAGAAGTTGCTTGCAAATCAAGCAGCACTCGACCGGAAATCAACCATAATTAAATAGAAATTTGGGTGGCAGGTTAACAGAGACCTCCGATATCATAGTGGTGGGTTAACAGAAACCAAGTGCCATCGTGGTGAGTTTCTAGAAGGCATAAATGGGAAGCTAACGACACCTTAGCCGGATCTCTCGCGCTATTTTTTCAGAAGTTGCATGCAACTCAAGCACCAATCGTACGCAAACCAACCATAATTAAACAAAAATTTGGGTGGTAGGTTAACAGAGACACCCGATATCATAGTGGTGGGTTAACAGAAACCAAGTGACATCATGGTGAGTTTCTAGCAGGCACTAAGGGGAAGCTATTGACACCTTAGTCGCACCCCTTGCTTAAGTTTTTCACAAGTTGCAAATCAAGCACCAATCGTACGGAAATCAACCATAATTAAACAAAAATTTGGGTGGTAGGTTAACAGAGACCTCCGATATCACAGTGGTGGGTTAACCGAAACCAACTGCTATCGTGGTGAGTTTCTAGCAGGCATAAAGGGGAAGCTAACGACTTCTTAGCCGGATCTCTCGCGCTATTTTTTCAGAAGTTGCATGCAACTCAAGCACCAGTCGTACGGAAATCAACCATAATTAAACAAAAATTTGGGTGGTAGGTTAACAGAGACCTCCGATATCATAGTGGTGGGTTAACAGAAACCAAGTACCATCGTGGTGAGTTTCTAGCAGGCATAAATTTGAAGCTAACGACACCTTACCCGGATCTCTCGCGTTTTGTTCAGAAGTTGCATGCAAATCAAGCACCAATCGTACGGAAATCAACCATAATTAAACAAAAATTTGGGTGGTAGGTTAACAGAGACCTCCGATATCACAGTGGTGGGTTAACCGAAACCAAGTACTATCATGGTGAGTTTCTAGCAGGCATAAAGGGAAGCTAGCGACACCTTAGCCGGATCTCTCGCGCTATTTTTTCAGAAGTTGCATGCAACTCAAGCATCAATTGTATGGAAATCAACAATAATTAAACAGAAATTTGGGTGGTAGGTTAACAGAGACCTCCGTTATCGTAGTGTTGGGTTAACAGAAACCAAGTGCCATCGTGGTGAGTTTCTAGCAGGCATAAATGGGAAGCTAACGATACCTTAGCCGGATCTCTCGCGCTATTTTTTCAGAAGTTGCATGCACCTCAAGCACCAATCGTAAGGAAATCAACCATAATTAAACAAAAATTTGGGTGGTAGGTTAACAGAGACACCCGATATCATAGTGGTGGGTTAACAGAAGCCAAGTGCCACCGTGGTGAGTTTCTAGCAGGCATAAATGGGAAGCTAACGACACCTTAGCCGGATCTCTCGCGCTATTTTTTCAGAAGTTGCATGCAACTCAAGCACCAGTCGTAAGGAAATCAACCATAATTAAACAAAAATTTGGGTGGTAGGTTAACAGAGACACCCGATATCAGAGGTGGGTTAACAGAGACCAAGTGCCATCGTGGTGAGTTTCTAGCAGGCATAAAGGGGAAGCTAAGGACACCTTAGCCGGATCTCTCGCGCTATTTTTTCAGAAGTTGCATGCAACTCAAGCACCAATCGTAAGGAAATCAACCATAATTAAATAGAAATTTGGGTGGTAGGTTAACAGAGACCCCGATATCATAATGGTGGGTTAACAGAAACCAAGTGCCATCGTGGTGAGTTTCTAGTAGGCATAAATGGGAAGCTAACGACACCTTAGCCGGATCTCTCGCGCTATTTTTTCAGAAGTTGCATGAAAACCAAACACCAATCGTAAGAAATCAACTATAATTAAAAAAAAAAATTGGGTGGTAGGTTAACAGAGACCTCCGATATCACAGTGGTGGGTTAACAGAAACCAAGTGTCATCGTGGTGAGTTTCTAGCAGGCATTAAGGGGAAGCTATTGACACCTTAGCCACACCCCTTGCTTAAGTTTTCCACAAGTTGCATGCAAAGCAAGCACCAATCGTACGGAGATCAACCATAATTAAACAAAAATTTGGGTGGTAGGTTAACAGAGACCTCCGATATCACAGTGGTAGGTTAACAGAAACCACGTGCTGTCATGTTGAGTTTCTAGCAGGCATAAAGGGGAAGCTAACGACACCTTAGCCGGATCTCTCGCGCTATTTTTTCAGAAGTTGCATGCAAATCAACCAGCAATCGTACGGAAATCAACCATAATTAAATATAAATTTGGGTGGTAGGTTAACAGAGACCTCCGATATCATAGTGGTGGGTTAACAGAAACCAAGTGTCATCATGGTGAGTTTCTAGCAGGCATAAATGGGAAGCTAACGACACCTTAGCCGGATCTCTCGCGCTATTTTTTCAGAAGTTGCATGCAAATCAAGCAGCACTCGACCGGAAATCAACCATAATTAAATAGAAATTTGGGTGGCAGGTTAACAGAGACCTCCAATATCATAGTGGTGGGTTAACAGAAACCAAGTGCCATCGTGGTGAGTTTCTAGAAGGCATAAATGGGAAGCTAACGACACCTTAGCCGGATCTCTCGCGCTATTTTTTCAGAAGTTGCATGCAACTCAAGCACCAATCGTACGCAAATCAACCATAATTAAACAAAAATTTGGGTGGTAGGTTAACAGAGACACCCGATATCATAGTGGTGGGTTAACAGAAACCAAGTGACATCATGGTGAGTTTCTAGCAGGCATTAAGGGGAAGCTATTGACACCTTAGTCGCACCCCTTGCTTAAGTTTTTCACAAGTTGCATGCAAATCAAGCACCAATCGTACGGAAATCAACCATAATTAAACAAAAATTTGGGTGGTAGGTTAACAGAGACCTCCGATATCACAGTGGTGGGTTGACCGAAACCAAGTGCTATCGTAGTGAGTTTCTAGCAGGCATAAAGGGGAAGCTAACGACTTCTTAGCCGGATCTCTCGCGCTATTTTTTCAGAAGTTGCATGCAACTCAAGCACCAATCGTACGGAAATCAACCATAATTAAACAAAAATTTGGGTGGTAGGTTAACAGAGACCTCCGATATCATAGTGGTGGGTTAACAGAAACCAAGTGCCATCGTGGTGAGTTTCTAGCAGGCATAAATTTGAAGCTAACGACACCTTAGCCGGATCTCTCGCGCTATTTTTTCAGAAGTTGCATGCAACTCAAGCACCAGTCGTAAGGAAATCAACCATAATTAAACAAAAATTTGGGAGGTAGGTTAACAGAGACACCCGATATCATAGTGGTGGGTTAACAGAGACCAAGTGCCATCGTGGTGAGTTTCTAGCAGGCATAAATGGGAAGCTAACGACACCTTAGCCGGATCTCTCGCGCTATTTTTTCAGAAGTTGCATGCAACTCAAGCACCAATCGTAAGGTAATCAACCATAATTAAATAGAAATTTGGGTGGTAGGTTAACAGAGACCTCCGATATCGTAGTGTTGGGTTAACAGAAACCAAGTGCCATCGTGGTGAGTTTCTAGCAGGCATAAATGGGAAGCTAACGACACCTTAGCCGGATCTCTCGTGCTATTTTTTCAGAAGTTGCATGCAACTCAAGCACCAATCGTAAGGAAATCATCCATAATTAAACAAAAATTTAGGTGGTGGGTTAACAGAAACCAAGTGCCATCGTGGTGAGTTTCTAGAAGGCATAAATGGGAAGCTAACGACACCTTAGCCGGATCTCTCGCGCTATTTTTTCAGAAGTTGCATGCACCTCAAGCACCAATCGTAAGGTAATCAACCATAATTAAACAAAAATTTGGGTGGTAGGTTAACAGAGACACCCGATATCATAGTGGTGGGTTAACAGAAACCAAGTGACATCATGGTGAGTTTCTAGCAGGCATTAAGGGGAAGCTATTGACACCTTAGTCGCACCCCTTACTTAAGTTTTTCACAAGTTGCAAATCAAGCACCAATCGTACGGAAATCAACCATAATTAAACAAAAATTTGGGTGGTAGGTTAACAGAGACCTCCGATATCACAGTGGTGGGTTAACCGAAACCAACTGCTATCGTGGTGAGTTTCTAGCAGGCATAAAGGGGAAGCTAACGACTTCTTAGCCGGATCTCTCGCGCTATTTTTTCAGAAGTTGCATGCAACTCAAGCATCAATTGTATGGAAATCAACAATAATTAAACAAAAATTTGGGTGGTAGGTTAACAGAGACCTCCGTTATCGTAGTGTTGGGTTAACAGAAACCAAGTGCCATCGTGGTGAGTTTCTAGCAGGCATAAATGGGAAGCTAACGACACCTTAGCCGGATCTCTCGCGCTATTTTTTCAGAAGTTGCATGCACCTCAAGCACCAATCGTAAGGAAATCAACCATAATTAAACAAAAATTTGGGTGGTAGGTTAACAGAGACACCCGATATCATAGTGGTGGGTTAACAGAAGCCAAGTGCCATCATGGTGAGTTTCTAGCAGGCATAAATGGGAAGCTAACGACACCTTAGCCGGATCTCTCGCGCTATTTTTTCAGAAGTTGCATGCAACTCAAGCACCAGTCGTAAGGAAATCAACCATAATTAAACAAAAATTTGGGTGGTAGGTTAACAGAGACACCCGATATCAGAGGTGGGTTAACAGAGACCAAGTGCCATCGTGGTGAGTTTCTAGCAGGCATAAAGGGGAAGCTAACGACACCTTAGCCGGATCTCTCGCGCTATTTTTTCAGAAGTTGCATGCAACTCAAGCACCAATCGTAAGGAAATCAACCATAATTAAATAGAAATTTGGGTGGTAGGTTAACAGAGACCTCCGATATCATAGTGGTGGGTTAACCGAAACCAAGTGTCATCATGGTGAGTTTCTAGCAGGCATAAATGGGAAGCTAACGACACCTTAGCCGGATCTCTCGCGCTATTTTTTCAGAAGTTGCATGCAACTCAAGCACCAATCGTACGGAAATCAACCATAAGTAAACAGAAATTTGGGTGGTAGGTTAACAGAGACCTCCGATATCATAGTGGTGGGTTAACAGAAACCAAGTGCCATCGTGGTGAGTTTCTAGCAGGCATAAATGGGAAGCTAACGACACCTTAGCCAGATCTCTCGCACTATTTTTTCAGAAGTTGCATGCAACTCAAGCATCAATCGTAAGGAAATCAACCATAATTAAACAAAAATTTTGGGTGGTAGGTTAACAGAGACCCCCGATATCATAGTGGTGGGTTAACAGAAACCAAGTGTCATCGTGGTGAGTTTCTAGCAGGCATTAAGGGGAAGCTATTGACACCTTAGCCACACCCCTTGCTTAAGTTTTCCACAAGTTGCATGCAAAGCAAGCACCAATCGTACGGAGATCAACCATAATTAAACAAAAATTTGGGTGGTAGGTTAACAGAGACCTCCGATATCACAGTGGTAGGTTAACAGAAACCACGTGCTGTCATGTTGAGTTTCTAGCAGGCATAAAGGGGAAGCTAACGACACCTTAGCCGGATCTCTCGCGCTATTTTTTCAGAAGTTGCATGCAAATCAACCAGCAATCGTACGGAAATCAACCATAATTAAATAGAAATTTGGGTGGTAGGTTAACAGAGACCTCCGATATCATAGTGGTGGGTTAACAGAAACCAAGTGTCATCATGGTGAGTTTCTAGCAGGCATAAATGGGAAGCTAACGACACCTTAGCCGGATCTCTCGCGCTATTTTTTCAGAAGTTGCATGCAAATCAAGCAGCACTCGACCGGAAATCAACCATAATTAAATAGAAATTTGGGTGGCAGGTTAACAGAGACCTCCGATATCATAGTGGTGGGTTAACAGAAACCAAGTGCCATCGTGGTGAGTTTCTAGAAGGCATAAATGGGAAGCTAACGACACCTTAGCCGGATCTCTCGCGCTATTTTTTCAGAAGTTGCATGCAACTCAAGCACCAATCGTACGCAAATCAACCATAATTAAACAAAAATTTGGGTGGTAGGTTAACAGAGACACCCGATATCATAGTGGTGGGTTAACAGAAACCAAGTGACATCATGGTGAGTTTCTAGCAGGCATTAAGGGGAAGCTATTGACACCTTAGTCGCACCCCTTGCTTAAGTTTTTCACAAGTTGCAAATCAAGCACCAATCGTACGGAAATCAACCATAATTAAACAAAAATTTGGGTGGTAGGTTAACAGAGACCTCCGATATCACAGTGGTGGGTTAACCGAAACTAACTGCTATCGTGGTGAGTTTCTAGCAGGCATAAAGTGGAAGCTAACGACTTCTTAGCCGGATCTCTCGCGCTATTTTTTCAGAAGTTGCATGCAACTCAAGCACCAGTCGTAAGGAAATCAACCATAATTAAACAAAAATTTGGGTGGTAGGTTAACAGAGACTCCCGATATCAGAGGTGGGTTAACAGAGACCAAGTGCCATCGTGGTGAGTTTCTAGCAGGCATAAAGGGGAAGCTAACGACACCTTAGCCGGATCTCTTGCGCTATTTTTTCAGAAGTTGCATGCAACTCAAGCACCAATGGTAAGGAAATCAACCATAATTAAACAAAAATTTGGGTGGTAGGTTAACAGAGACACCCGATATAATAGTGGTGGGTTAACAGAAACCAAGTGCCATCGTAGTGAGTTTCTAGCAGGCATAAATGGGAAGCTAACGACACCTTAGCCGGATCTCTCGCGCTATTTTTCAAGCACCAATCGTACGGAAATCAATCATAATTAAACAAAAATTTGGGTGGTAGGTTAACAGAGGCCTCCGATATCACAGTGGTGGGTTAACAGAAACCAAGTGCCATCGTGGTGAGTTTCTAGAAGGCATAAACGGGAAGCTAACGACACCTTAGCCGGATCTCTCGCGCTATTTTTTCAGAAGTTGCATGCAACTCAAGCACCAATCGTACGCAAATCAACCATAATTAAACAAAAATTTGGGTGGTAGGTTAACAGAGACACCCGATATCATAGTTATTGACACCTTAGTCGCACCCCTTGCTTAAGTTTTTCACAAGTTGCATGCAAATCAAGCACCAATCGTAAGGAAATCAACCATAATTAAACAAAAATTTGGGTGGTAGGTTAAGAGAGACCTCCGATATCACAGTGGTGGGTTAACCGAAACCAAGTGCTATCGTGGTGAGTTTCTAGCAGGCATAAAGGGGAAGCTAACGACTTCTTAGCCGGATCTCTCGCGCTATTTTTCAAGCACCAATCGTACGGAAATCAATCATAATTAAACAAAAATTTGGGTGGTAGGTTAACAGAGACCTCCGATATCACAGTGGTGGGTTAACAGAAACCAAGTGCCATCGTGGTGAGTTTCTAGAAGGCATAAACGGGAAGCTAACGACACCTTAGCCGGATCTCTCGCGCTATTTTTTCAGAAGTTGCATGCAAATCAAGCAGCAATCGACCGGAAATCAACCATAATTAAATAGAAATTTGGGTGGCAGGTTAACAGAGGCCTCCGATATCATAGTGGTGGGTTAACAGAAACCAAGTGCCATCGTGGTGAGTTTCTAGAAGGCATAAACGGGAAGCTAACGACACCTTAGCCGGATCTCTCGCGCTATTTTTTCAGAAGTTGCATGCAACTCAAGCACCAATCGTACGCAAATCAACCATAATTAAACAAAAATTTGGGTGGTAGGTTAACAGAGACACCCGATATCATAGTTATTGACACCTTAGTCGCACCCCTTGCTTAAGTTTTTCACAAGTTGCATGCAAATCAAGCACCAATCGTAAGGAAATCAACCATAATTAAACAAAAATTTGGGTGGTAGGTTAACAGAGACCTCCGATATCACAGTGGTGGGTTAACCGAAACCAAGTGCTATCGTGGTGAGTTTCTAGCAGGCATAAAGGGGAAGCTAACGACTTCTTAGCCGGATCTCTCGCGCTATTTTTTCAGAAGTTGCATGCAACTCAAGCACCAATCGTACGGAAATCAACCATAATTAAACAAAAATTTGGGTGGTAGGTTAACAGAGACTCCCGATATCATAGTGGTGGGTTAACAGAAACCAAGTGCCATCGTGGTGAGTTTCTAGCAGGCATAAATTTGAAGCTAACGACACCTTACCCGGATCTCTCGCGCTATTTTTTCAGAAGTTGCATGCAAATCAACCAGCAATCGTACGGAAATCAACCATAATTAAATAGAAATTTGGGTGGTAGGTTAACAGAGACCTCCGATATCATAGTGGTGGGTTAACAGAAACCAAGTGTCATCATGGTGAGTTTCTAGCAGGCATAAATGGGAAGCTAACGACACCTTAGCCGGATCTCTCGCGCTATTTTTTCAGAAGTTGCATGCAACTCAAGCACCAATCGTACGGAAATCAACCATAAGTAAACAGAAATTTGGGTGGTAGGTTAACAGAGACCTCCGATATCATAGTGGTGGGTTAACAGAAACCAAGTGCCATCGTGGTGAGTTTCTAGCAGGCATAAATGGGAAGCTAACGACACCTTAGCCAGATCTCTCGCACTATTTTTTCAGAAGTTGCATGCAACTCAAGCATCAATCGTAAGGAAATCAACCATAATTAAACAAAAATTTTGGGTGGTAGGTTAACAGAGACCCCCGATATCATAGTGGTGGGTTAACAGAAACCAAGTGTCATCGTGGTGAGTTTCTAGCAGGCATTAAGGGGAAGCTATTGACACCTTAGCCACACCCCTTGCTTAAGTTTTCCACAAGTTGCATGCAAAGCAAGCACCAATCGTACGGAGATCAACCATAATTAAACAAAAATTTGGGTGGTAGGTTAACAGAGACCTCCGATATCACAGTGGTAGGTTAACAGAAACCACGTGCTGTCATGTTGAGTTTCTAGCAGGCATAAAGGGGAAGCTAACGACACCTTAGCCGGATCTCTCGCGCTATTTTTTCAGAAGTTGCATGCAAATCAACCAGCAATCGTACGGAAATCAACCATAATTAAATAGAAATTTGGGTGGTAGGTTAACAGAGACCTCCGATATCATAGTGGTGGGTTAACAGAAACCAAGTGTCATCATGGTGAGTTTCTAGCAGGCATAAATGGGAAGCTAACGACACCTTAGCCGGATCTCTCGCGCTATTTTTTCAGAAGTTGCATGCAAATCAAGCAGCACTCGACCGGAAATCAACCATAATTAAATAGAAATTTGGGTGGCAGGTTAACAGAGACCTCCAATATCATAGTGGTGGGTTAACAGAAACCAAGTGCCATCGTGGTGAGTTTCTAGAAGGCATAAATGGGAAGCTAACGACACCTTAGCCGGATCTCTCGCGCTATTTTTTCAGAAGTTGCATGCAACTCAAGCACCAATCGTACGCAAATCAACCATAATTAAACAAAAATTTGGGTGGTAGGTTAACAGAGACACCCGATATCATAGTGGTGGGTTAACAGAAACCAAGTGACATCATGGTGAGTTTCTAGCAGGCATTAAGGGGAAGCTATTGACACCTTAGTCGCACCCCTTGCTTAAGTTTTTCACAAGTTGCAAATCAAGCACCAATCGTACGGAAATCAACCATAATTAAACAAAAATTTGGGTGGTAGGTTAACAGAGACCTCCGATATCACAGTGGTGGGTTAACCGAAACTAACTGCTATCGTGGTGAGTTTCTAGCAGGCATAAAGTGGAAGCTAACGACTTCTTAGCCGGATCTCTCGCGCTATTTTTTCAGAAGTTGCATGCAACTCAAGCACCAGTCGTAAGGAAATCAACCATAATTAAACAAAAATTTGGGTGGTAGGTTAACAGAGACACCCGATATCAGAGGTGGGTTAACAGAGACCAAGTGCCGTCGTGGTGAGTTTCTAGCAGGCATAAAGGGGAAGCTAACGACACCTTAGCCGGATCTCTCGCGCTATTTTTTCAGAAGTTGCATGCAACTCAAGCACCAATGGTAAGGAAATCAACCATAATTAAACAAAAATTTGGGTGGTAGGTTAACAGAGACACCCGATATAATAGTGGTGGGTTAACAGAAACCAAGTGCCATCGTAGTGAGTTTCTAGCAGGCATAAATGGGAAGCTAACGACACCTTAGCCGGATCTCTCGCGCTATTTTTCAAGCACCAATCGTACGGAAATCAATCATAATTAAACAAAAATTTGGGTGGTAGGTTAACAGAGACCTCCGATATCACAGTGGTGGGTTAACAGAAACCAAGTGCCATCGTGGTGAGTTTCTAGAAGGCATAAACGGGAAGCTAACGACACCTTAGCCGGATCTCTCGCGCTATTTTTTCAGAAGTTGCATGCAAATCAAGCAGCAATCGACCGGAAATCAACAATAATTAAATAGAAATTTGGGTGGCAGGTTAACAGAGGCCTCCGATATCATAGTGGTGGGTTAACAGAAACCAAGTGCCATCGTGGTGAGTTTCTAGAAGGCATAAACGGGAAGCTAACGACACCTTAGCCGGATCTCTCGCGCTATTTTTTCAGAAGTTGCATGCAACTCAAGCACCAATCGTACGCAAATCAACCATAATTAAACAAAAATTTGGGTGGTAGGTTAACAGAGACACCCGATATCATAGTTATTGACACCTTAGTCGCACCCCTTGCTTAAGTTTTTCACAAGTTGCATGCAAATCAAGCACCAATCGTAAGGAAATCAACCATAATTAAACAAAAATTTGGGTGGTAGGTTAACAGAGACCTCCGATATCACAGTGGTGGGTTAACCGAAACCAAGTGCTATCGTGGTGAGTTTCTAGCAGGCATAAAGGGGAAGCTAACGACTTCTTAGCCGGATCTCTCGCGCTATTTTTTCAGAAGTTGCATGCAACTCAAGCACCAATCGTACGGAAATCAACCATAATTAAACAAAAATTTGGGTGGTAGGTTAACAGAGACTCCCGATATCATAGTGGTGGGTTAACAGAAACCAAGTGCCATCGTGGTGAGTTTCTAGCAGGCATAAATTTGAAGCTAACGACACCTTACCCGGATCTCTCGCGTTTTTTTTTTCAGAAGTTGCATTGAAATCAAGCACCAATCGTACGGAAATCAACCATAATTAAACAAAAATTTGGGTGGTGGGTTAACAGAGACCTCCGTTATCGTAGTGTTGGGTTAACAGAAACCAAGTGCCATCGTGGTGAGTTTCTAGCAGGCATAAATGGGAAGCTAACGACACCTTAGCCGGATCTCTCGCGCTATTTTTTCAGAAGTTGCATGCAACTCAAGCACCAATCGTAAGGAAATCAACCATAATTAAACAAAAATTTGGGTGGTAGGTTAACAGAGACACCCGATATCATAGTGGTGGGTTAACAGAAACCAAGTGCCATCGTGGTGAGTTTCTAGCAGGCATAAATGGGAAGCTAACGACACCTTAGCCGGATCTCTCGCGCTATTTTTTCAGAAGTTGCATGCAACTCAAGCACCAGTCGTAAGGAAATCAACCATAATTAAACAAAAATTTGGGTGGTAGGTTAACAGAGACTCCCGATATCACAGTGGTGGGTTAACAGAAACCAAGTGCCATCGTGGTGAGTTTCTAGAAGGCATAAACGGGAAGCTAACGACACCTTAGCCGGATCTCTCGCGCTATTTTTTCAGAAGTTGCATGCAAATCAAGCAGCAATCGACCGGAAATCAACCATAATTAAATAGAAATTTGGGTGGCAGGTTAACAGAGGCCTCCGATATCATAGTGGTGGGTTAACAGAAACCAAGTGCCATCGTGGTGAGTTTCTAGAAGGCATAAACGGGAAGCTAACGACACCTTAGCCGGATCTCTCGCGCTATTTTTTCAGAAGTTGCATGCAACTCAAGCACCAATCGTACGCAAATCAACCATAATTAAACAAAAATTTGGGTGGTAGGTTAACAGAGACACCCGATATCATAGTTATTGACACCTTAGTCGCACCCCTTGCTTAAGTTTTGCACAAGTTGCATGCAAATCAAGCACCAATCGTAAGGAAATCAACCATAATTAAACAAAAATTTGGGTGGTAGGTTAACAGAGACCTCCGATATCACAGTGGTGGGTTAACCGAAACCAAGTGCTATCGTGGTGAGTTTCTAGCAGGCATAAAGGGGAAGCTAACGACTTCTTAGCCGGATCTCTCGCGCTATTTTTTCAGAAGTTGCATGCAACTCAAGCACCAATCGTACGGAAATCAACCATAATTAAACAAAAATTTGGGTGGTAGGTTAACAGAGACTCCCGATATCATAGTGGTGGGTTAACAGAAACCAAGTGCCATCATGGTGAGTTTCTAGCAGGCATAAATTTGAAGCTAACGACACCTTACCCAGATCTCTCGCGTTTTTTTTTTCAGAAGTTGCATGGAAATCAAGCACCAATCGTACGGAAATCAACCATAATTAAACAAAAATTTGGGTGGTAGGTTAACAGAGACCTCCGATATCACAGTGGTGGGTTAACCGAAACCAAGTACTATCATGGTGAGTTTCTAGCAGGCATAAAGGGGAAGCTAAAGACACCTTAGCCGGATCTCTCGCGCTATTTTTTCAGAAGTTGCATGCAACTCAAGCATCAATCGTACGGAAATCAACAATAATTAAACAGAAATTTGGGTGGTAGGTTAACAGAGACCTCCGTTATCGTAGTGTTGGGTTAACAGAAACCAAGTGCCATCGTGGTGAGTTTCTAGCAGGCATAAATGGGAAGCTAACGACACCTTAGCCGGATCTCTCGCGCTATTTTTTCAGAAGTTGCATGCAACTCAAGCACCAATCGTAAGGAAATCAACCATAATTAAACAAAAATTTGGGTGGTAGGTTAACAGAGACACCCGATATCATAGTGGTGGGTTAACAGAAACCAAGTGCCATCATGGTGAGTTTCTAGCAGGCATAAATGGGAAGCTAACGACACCTTAGCCGGATCTCTCGCGCTATTTTTTCAGAAGTTGCATGCAACTCAAGCACCAGTCGTAAGGAAATCAACCATAATTAAACAAAAATTTGGGTGGTAGGTTAACAGAGACACCCGATATCATAGTGGTGGGTTAACAGAGACCAAGTGCCATCGTGGTGAGTTTCTAGCAGGCATAAACGGGAAGCTAACGACACCTTAGCCGGATCTCTCGCGCTATTTTTTCAGAAGTTGCATGCAACTCAAGCATCAATCGTACGGGAATCAACAATAATTAAACAGAAATTTGGGTGGTAGGTTAACAGAGACCCCCGATATCACAGTGGCGGGTTAACCGAAACCAAGTACTATCATGGTGAGTTTCTAGCAGGCATAAAGGGGAAGCTAACGACACCTTAGCGGGATCTCTCGCGCTATTTTTTCAGAAGTTGCATGCAACTCAAGCATCAATCGTACGGAAATCAACAATAATTAAACAGAAATTTGGGTGGTAGGTTAACAGAGACCCCCGATATCATAGTGGTGGGTTAACAGAAACCAAATGTCATCGTGGTGAGTTTCTAGCAGGCATAAATGGGAAGCTAACGACACCTTAGCCGGATCTCTCGCGATATTTTTTCAGAAGTTGCATGCAACTCAAGCACCAATCGTAAGGAAATCAACCATAATTAAACAAAAATTTAGGTGGTGGGTTAACAGAAACCAAGTGCCATCGTGGTGAGTTTCTAGCAGGCATAAATGGGAAGCTAACGACACCTTAGCCGGATCTCTCGCGCTATTTTTCAAGCACCAATCGTACGGAAATCAACCATAATTAAACAGAAATTTGGGTGGTAGGTTAACAGAGACCTCCAATATCATAGTGGTGGGTTAACAGAAACCAAGTGCCATCGTGGTGAGTTTCTAGCAGGCATAAATTTGAAGCTAACGACACCTTAGCCGGATCTCTCGCGCTATTTTTTCAGAAGTGCATGCAAATCAAGCAGCAATCGTACGGAAATCAACCATAATTAAATAAAAATTTGGGTGGTAGGTTAACAGAGACCTCCGATATCATAGTGGTGGGTTAACAGAAACCAAGTACCATCGTGGTGAGTTTCTAGCAGGCATAAATGGGAAGCCAACGACACCTTAGCCGGATCTCTCGCGCTATTTTTTCAGAAGTTGCATGCAACTCAAGCATCAATCGTACGGAAATCAACAATAATTAAACAGAAATTTGGGTGGTAGGTTAACAGAGACCCCCGATATCACAGTGGCGGGTTAACCGAAACCAAGTACTATCATGGTGAGTTTCTAGCAGGCATAACGGGGAAGCTAACGACACCTTAGCGGGATCTCTCGCGCTATTTTTTCAGAAGTTGCATGCAACTCAAACATCAATCGTACGGAAATCAACAATAATTAAACAGAAATTTGGGTGGTAGGTTAACAGAGACCCCCGATATCATAGTGGTGGGTTAACAGAAACCAAGTGCCATCGTGGTGAGTTTCTAGCAGGCATAAATGGGAAGCTAACGACACCTTAGCCGGATCTCTCGCGCTATTTTTTCAGAAGTTGCATGCAACTCCAGCACCAATCGTAAGGAAATCAACCATAATTAAACAAAAATTTGGGTGGTAGGTTAACAGAGACACCCGATATCATAGTGGTGGGTTAACAGAAACCAAGTGCCATCGTGGTGAGTTTCTAGCAGGCATAAATTTGAAGCTAACGACACCTTACCCAGATCTCTCGCGTTTTTTTTTTCAGAAGTTGCATGGAAATCAAGCACCAATCGTACGGAAATCAACCATAATTAAAAAAAAATTTGGGTGGTAGGTTAACAGAGACCTCCGATATCACAGTGGTGGGTTAACCGAAACCAAGTACTATCATGGTGAGTTTCTAGCAGGCATAAAGGGGAAGCTAAAGACACCTTAGCCGGATCTCTCGCGCTATTTTTTCAGAAGTTGCATGCAACTCAAGCATCAATCGTACGGAAATCAACAATAATTAAACAGAAATTTGGGTGGTAGGTTAACAGAGACCTCCGTTATCGTAGTGTTGGGTTAACAGAAACCAAGTGCCATCGTGGTGAGTTTCTAGCAGGCATAAATGGGAAGCTAACGACACCTTAGCCGGATCTCTCGCGCTATTTTTTCAGAAGTTGCATGCAACTCAAGCACCAATCGTAAGGAAATCAACCATAATTAAACAAAAATTTGGGTGGTAGGTTAACAGAGACACCCGATATCATAGTGGTGGGTTAACAGAAACCAAGTGCCATCGTGGTGAGTTTCTAGCAGGCATAAATGGGAAGCTAACGACACCTTAGCCGGATCTCTCGCGCTATTTTTTCAGAAGTTGCATGCAACTCAAGCACCAGTCGTAAGGAAATCAACCATAATTAAACAAAAATTTGGGTGTTAGGTTAACAGAGACACCCGATATCATAGTGGTGGGTTAACAGAGACCAAGTGCCATCGTGGTGAGTTTCTAGCAGGCATAAACGGGAAGCTAACGACACCTTAGCCGGATCTCTCGCGCTATTTTTTCAGAAGTTGCATGCAACTCAAGCATCAATCGTACGGAAATCAACAATAATTAAACAGAAATTTGGGTGGTAGGTTAACAGAGACCCCCGATATCACAGTGGCGGGTTAACCGAAACCAAGTACTATCATGGTGAGTTTCTAGCAGGCATAAAGGGGAAGCTAACGACACCTTAGCGGGATCTCTCGCGCTATTTTTTCAGAAGTTGCATGCAACTCAAGCATCAATCGTACGGAAATCAACAATAATTAAACAGAAATTTGGGTGGTAGGTTAACAGAGACCCCCGATATCATAGTGGTGGGTTAACAGAAACCAAATGCCATCGTGGTGAGTTTCTAGCAGGCATAAATGGGAAGCTAACGACACCTTAGCCGGATCTCTCGCGATATTTTTTCAGAAGTTGCATGCAACTAAGCACCAATCGTAAGGAAATCAACCATAATTAAACAAAAATTTAGGTGGTGGGTTAACAGAAACCAAGTGCCATCGTGGTGAGTTTCTAGCAGGCATAAATGGGAAGCTAACGACACCTTAGCCGGATCTCTCGCGCTATTTTTCAAGCACCAATCGTACGGAAATCAACCATAATTAAACAGAAATTTGGGTGGTAGGTTAACAGAGACCTCCAATATCATAGTGGTGGGTTAACAGAAACCAAGTGCCATCGTGGTGAGTTTCTAGCAGGCATAAATTTGAAGCTAACGACACCTTAGCCGGATCTCTCGCGCTATTTTTTCAGAAGTGCATGCAAATCAAGCAGCAATCGTACGGAAATCAACCATAATTAAATAAAAATTTGGGTGGTAGGTTAACAGAGACCTCCGATATCATAGTGGTGGGTTAACAGAAACCAAGTACCATCGTGGTGAGTTTCTAGCAGGCATAAATGGGAAGCCAACGACACCTTAGCCGGATCTCTCGCGCTATTTTTTCAGAAGTTGCATGCAACTCAAGCATCAATCGTACGGAAATCAACAATAATTAAACAGAAATTTGGGTGGTAGGTTAACAGAGACCCCCGATATCACAGTGGCGGGTTAACCGAAACCAAGTACTATCATGGTGAGTTTCTAGCAGGCATAACGGGGAAGCTAACGACACCTTAGCGGGATCTCTCGCGCTATTTTTTCAGAAGTTGCATGCAACTCAAACATCAATCGTACGGAAATCAACAATAATTAAACAGAAATTTGGGTGGTAGGTTAACAGAGACCCCCGATATCATAGTGGTGGGTTAACAGAAACCAAGTGCCATCGTGGTGAGTTTCTAGCAGGCATAAATGGGAAGCTAACGACACCTTAGCCGGATCTCTCGCGCTATTTTTTCAGAAGTTGCATGCAACTCCAGCACCAATCGTAAGGAAATCAACCATAATTAAACAAAAATTTGGGTGGTAGGTTAACAGAGACACCCGATATCATAGTGGTGGGTTAACAGAAACCAAGTGCCATCGTGGTGAGTTTCTAGCAGGCATAAATGGGAAGCTAACGACACCTTAGCCGGATCTCTCGCGCTATTTTTTCAGAAGTTGCATGCAACTCAAGCACCAGTCGTAAGGAAATCAACCATAATTAAACAAAAATTTGGGTGGTAGGTTAACAGAGACACCCGATATCATAGTGGTGGGTTAACAGAGACCAAGTGCCATCGTGGTGAGTTTCTAGAAGGCATAAAGGGGAAGCTAACGACACCAATCGTACGGAAACCAACCATAATTAAACAAAAATTTGGGTGGTAGGTTAACAGCGACCCCCGATATCATCGTGGTGGGTGAACAGAAACCAAGTGCCATCGTGGTGTGTTCCTTGCAGGCATAAATGGGAAGCTAACGACACTTTAGCCGGATCTCTCGCGCTATTTTTTCAGAAGTTGCATGCAACTCAAGCACCAATCGTACGAAAATCAAACCTTAATTGAACAGAAATTTGGG
Organism: Anomoia purmunda; assembly: GCA_951828415.1. NCBI lineage: Eukaryota > Metazoa > Arthropoda > Insecta > Diptera > Tephritidae > Anomoia > Anomoia purmunda. The sequence goes on along the minus strand of OX639997.1, from coordinate 83,405,711 downwards.
TGGTAGGTTAACAGAGACCTCCGATATCACAGTGGTGGGTTAACAGAAACCAAGTGCTATCATGGTGAGTTTCTAGCAGGCATAAATGGGAAGCTAACGACACCTTAGCCGGATTTCTCGCGCTATTTTTTCAGAAGTTGCATGCAACTCAAGCACCGATGGTAAGGAAATCAACCATAATTAAACAAAAATTTGGGTGGTAGGTTAACAGAGACACCCGATATAATAGTGGTGGGTTAACAGAAACCAAGTGCCATCGTGGTGAGTTTCTAGCAGGCATAAATGGGAAGCTAACGACACCTTAGCCGGATCTCTCGCGCTATTTTTTCAGAAGTTGCATGCAACTCAAGCACCAATCGTAAGGAAATCAACCATAATTAAACAAAAATTTAGGTGGTGGGTTAACAGAAACCAAGTGCCATCGTGGTGAGTTTCTATCAGGCATAAATGGGAAGCTAACGACACCTTAGCCGGATCTCTCGCGCTATTTTTTCAGAAGTTGCATGCAACTCAAGCACCAATCGTACGGAAATCAACCATAATTAAACAGAAATTTGCGTGGTAGGTTAACAGAGACCTCCAATATCATAGTGGTGGGTTAACAGAAACCAAGTGCCATCGTGGTGAGTTTCTAACAGGCATACATTTGAAGCTAACGACACCTTAGCCGGATCTCTCGCGCTATTTTTTCAGAAGTTGCATGCAAATCAAGCAGCAATCGACCGGAAATCAACCGTAATTAAATAGAAATTTGGGTGGCAGGTTAACAGAGGCCTCCGATATCATAGTGGTGGGTTAACAGAAACCAAGTGCCATCGTGGTGAGTTTCTAGAAGGCATAAACGGGAAGCTAACGACACCTTAGCCGGATCTCTCGCGCTATTTTTTCAGAAGTTGCATGCAACTCAAGCACCAATCGTACGCAAATCAACCATAATTAAACAAAAATTTGGGTGGTAGGTTAACAGAGACACCCGATATCATAGTTATTGACACCTTAGTCGCATCCCTTGCTTAAGTTTTTCACAAGTTGCATCCAAATCAAGCACCAATCGTACGGAAATCAACCATAATTAAACAAAAATTTGGGTGGTAGGTTAACAGAGACCTCCGATATCACAGTGGTGGGTTAACCGAAACCAAGTGCTATCGTGGTGAGTTTCTAGCAGGCATAAAGGGGAAGCTAACGACTTCTTAGCCGGATCTCTCGCGCTATTTTTTCAGAAGTTGCATGCAACTCAAGCACCAATCGTACGGAAATCAACCATAATTAAACACAAATTTGGGTGGTAGGTTAACAGAGACTCCCGATATCATAGTGGTGGGTTAACAGAAACCAAGTGCCATCGTGGTGAGTTTGTAGCAGGCATAAATTTGAAGCTAACGACACCTTACCCGGATCTCTCGCGTTTTTTTTTCAGAAGTTGCATTGAAATCAAGCACCAATCGTACGAAAATCAACCATAATTAAACACAAATTTGGGTGGTAGGTTAACAGAGACCTCCGATATCACAGTGGTGGGTTAACCGAAACCAAGTACTATCATGGTGAGTTTCTAGCAGGCATAAAGGGGAAGCTAAAGACACCTTAGCCGGATCTCTCGCGCTATTTTTTTAGAAGTTGCATGCAACTCAAGCATCAATCGTACGGAAATCAACAATAATTAAACAGAAATTTGGGTGGTAGGTTAACAGAGACCTCCATTATCGTAGTGTTGGGTTAACAGAAACCAAGTGCCATCGTGGCGAGTTTCTAGCAGGCATAAATGGGAAGCTGACGACACCTTAGCCGGATCTCTCGCGCTATTTTTTCAGAAGTTGCATGCAACTCAAGCACCAATCGTAAGGAAATCAACCATAATTAAACAAAAATTTGGGTGGTAGGTTAACAGAGACACCCGATATCATTGTTTTGGGTTAACAGAAACCAAGTGCCATCGTGGTGAGTTTCTAGCAGGCATAAATGGGAAGCTAACGACACCTTAGCCGGATCTCTCGCGATATTTTTTCAGAAGTTGCATGCAACTCAAGCACCAGTCGTAAGGAAATCAACCATAATTAAACAAAAATTTGGGTGGTAGGTTAACAGAGACACCCGATATCAAAGTGGTGGGTTAACAGAGACCAAGTGCCATCGTGGTGAGTTTCTAGCAGGCATAAACGGGAAGCTAACGACACCTTAGCCGGATCTCTCGCGCTATTTTTTCAGAAGTTGCATGAAACTCAAGCACCAATCGTAAGGAAATCAACCATAATTAAATAGAAATTTGGGTGGTAGGTTAACAGAGACCTCCGATATCGTAGTGTTGGGTTAACAGAAACCAAGTGCCATCGTGGTGAGTTTCTAGCAGGCATAAATGGGAAGCTAACGATACCTTAGCCGGATCTCTCGCGCTATTTTTTCAGAAGTTGCATGCAACTCAAGCACCAATCGTAAGGAAATCAACCATAATTAAACAAAAATTTAGGTGGTGGGTTAACAGAAACCAAGTGCCATCGTGGTGAGTTTCTAGCAGGCATAAATGGGAAGCTAACGACACCTTAGCCGGATCTCTCGCGCTATTTTTCAAGTACCAATCGTACGGAAATCAACCATAATTAAACAGAAATTTGGGTGGTAGGTTAACAGAGACCTCCAATATCATAGTGGTGGGTTAACAGAAACCAAGTGCCATCGTGGTGAGTTTCTAGCAGGCATAAATTTGAAGCTAACGACACCTTAGCCGGATCTCTCGCGCTATTTTTTCAGAAGTGCATGCAAATCAAGCAGCAATCGTACGGAAATCAACCATAATTAAATAGAAATTTGGGTGGTAGGTTAACAGAGACCTCCGATATCATAGTGGTGGGTTAACAGAAACCAAGTACCATCGTGGTGAGTTTCTAGCAGGCATAAATGGGAAGCCAACGACACCTTAGCCGGATATCTCGCGCTATTTTTTCAGAAGTTGCATTCAACTCAAGCATCCATCGTACGGAAATCAACAATAATTAAACAGAAATTTGGGTGGTAGGTTAACAGAGACCCCCGATATCACAGTGGCGGGTTAACCCAAACCAAGTACTATCATGGTGAGTTTCTAGCAGGCATAAAGGGGAAGCTACAGACACCTTAGCCGGATCTCTCGCGCTATTTTTTCAGAAGTTGCATGCAACTCAAGCATCAATCGTACGGAAATCAACAATAATTAAACAGAAATTTGGGTGGTAGGTTAACAGAGACCCCCGATATCATAGTGGTAGGTTAACAGAAACCAAGTGCCATCGTGGTGAGTTTCTAGCAGGCATAAATGGGAAGCTAACGACACCTTAGCCGGATCTCTCGCGCTATTTTTTCAGAAGTTGCATGCAACTCAAGCACCAATCGTAAGGAAATCAACCATAATTAAACAAAAATTTGGGTGGTAGGTTAACAGAGACACCCGATATCATAGTGGTGGGTTAACAGAAACCAAGTGCCCTCGTGGTGAGTTTCTAGCAGGCATAAATGGGAAGCTAACGACACCTTAGCCGGATCTCTCGCGCTATTTTTTCAGAAGTTGCATGCAACTCAAGCAGCAATCGTACGAAAATCAACCATAATTAAATAGAAATTTGGGTGGTAGGTTAACAGAGACCTCCGATATCATAGTGGTGGGTTAACAGAAACCAAGTGCCATCGTGGTGAGTTTCTAGCAGGCATAAATTTGAAGCTAACGACACCTTAGCCGGATCTCTCGCGCTATTTTTTCAGAAGTTGCATGCAAATCAAGCAGCAATCGTACGGAAATCAACCATAATTAAATAGAAATTTGGGTGGTAGGTTAACAGAGACCTCCGATATCATAGTGATGGGTTAACAGAAACCAAGTACCATCGTGGTGAGTTTCTAGCAGGCATAAATGGGAAGCCAACGACACCTTAGCCGGATCTCTCGCGCTATTTTTTCAGAAGTTGCATGCAAATCAAGCAGCAATCGACCGGAAATCAACCATAATTAAATAGAAATTTGGGTGGCAGGTTAACAGAGACCTCCGATATCATAGTGGTGGGTTAACAGAAACCAAGTGCCATCATGGTGAGTTTCTAGAAGGCATAAATGGGAAGCTAACGACACCTTAGCCGGATCTCTCGCGCTATTTTTTCAGAAGTTGCATGCAACTCAAGCACCAATCGTACGCAAATCAACCATAATTAAACAAAAATTTGGGTGGTAGGTTAACAGAGACACCCGATATCATAGTGGTGGGTTAACAGAAACCAAGTGACATCATGGTGAGTTTCTAGCAGGCATTAAGGGGAAGCTATTGACACCTTAGTCGCACCCCTTGCTTAAGTTTTTCACAAGTTGCAAATCAAGCACCAATCGTACGGAAATCAACCATAATTAAACAAAAATTTGGGTGGTAGGTTAACAGAGACCTCCGATATCACAGTGGTGGGTTAACCGAAACCAAGTGCTATCGTGGTGAGTTTCTAGCAGGCATAAATGGGAAGCTAACGACACCTTAGCCGGATCTCTCGCGCTATTTTTTCAGAAGTTGCATGCAACTCAAGCACCAATCGTACGCAAATCAACCATAATTAAACAAAAATTTGGGTGGTAGGTTAACAGAGACACCCGATATCATAGTTATTGACACCTTAGTCGCACCCCTTGCTTAACTTTTCACAAGTTGCATGCAAATCAAGCACCAATCGTAAGGAAATCAACCATAATTAAACAAAAATTTGGGTGGTAGGTTAACAGACACCTCCGATATCACAGTGGTGGGTTAACCGAAACCAAGTGCTATCGTGGTGAGTTTCTAGCAGGCATAAAGGGGAAGCTAACGACTTCTTAGCCGGATCTCTCGCGCTATTTTTTCAGAAGTTGCATGCAACTCAAGCACCAATCGTACGGAAATCAACCATAATTAAACAAAAATTTGGGTGGTAGGTTAACAGAGACTCCCGATATCATAGTGGTGGGTTAACAGAAACCAAGTGCCATCGTTGGTGAGTTTCTAGCAGGCATAAATTTGAAGCTAACGACACCTTACCCGGATCTCTCGCGTTTTTTTTTTCAGAAGTTGCATTGAAATCAAGCACCAATCGTACGGAAATCAACCATAATTAAACAAAAATTTGGGTGGTAGGTTAACAGAGACCTCCGATATCACAGTGGTGGGTTAACCGAAACCAAGTACTATCATGGTGAGTTTCTAGCAGGCATAAAGGGGAAGCTAAAGACACCTTAGCCGGATCTCTCGCGCTATTTTTTCAGAAGTTGCATGCAACTCAAGCATCAATCGTACGGAAATCAACAATAATTAAACAGAAATTTGGGTGGTAGGTTAACAGAGACCTCCGTTATCGTAGTGTTGGGTTAACAGAAACCAAGTGCCATCGTGGTGAGTTTCTAGCAGGCATAAATGGGAAGCTGACGACACCTTAGCCGGATCTCTCGCGCTATTTTTTCAGAAGTTGCATGCAACTCAAGCACCAATCGTAAGGAAATCAACCATAATTAAACAAAAATTTGGGTGGTAGGTTAACAGAGACCCCCGATATCATAATGGTGGGTTAACAGAAACCAAGTGCCATCGTGGTGAGTTTCTAGCAGGCATAAATGGGAAGCTAACGACACCTTAGCCGGATCTCTCGCGCTATTTTTTCAGAAGTTGCATGCAACTAAAGCACCAGTCGTAAGGAAATCAACCATAATTAAACAAAAATTTGGGTGGTAGGTTAACAGAGACACCCGATATCATAGTGGTGGGTTAACAGAGACCAAGTGCCATCGTGGTGAGTTTCTAGCAGGCATAAACGGGAAGCTAACGACACCTTAGCCGGATCTCTCGCGCTATTTTTTCAGAAGTTGCATGCAACTCAAGCACCAATCGTAAGGAAATCAACCATAATTAAATAGAAATTTGGGTGGTAGCTTAACAGAGACCTCCGATATCGTAGTGTTGGGTTAACAGAAACCAACTGCCATCGTGGTGAGTTTCTAGCAGGCATAAATGGGAAGCTAACGACACCTTAGCCGGATCTCTCGCGCTATTTTTCAGAAGTTGCATGCAACTCAAGCACCAATCGTAAGGAAATCAACCATAATTAAACAAAAATTTAGGTGGTGGGTTAACAGAAACCAAGTGCCATCGTGGTGAGTTTCTAGCAGGCATAAATGGGAAGCTAATGACACCTTAGCCGGATCTCTCGCGCTATTTTTCAAGCACCAATCGTACGGAAATCAACCATAATTAAACAGAAATTTGGGTGGTAGGTTAACAGAGACCTCCAATATCATAGTGGTGGGTTAACAGAAACCAAGTGCCATCGTGGTGAGTTTCTAGCAGGCATAAATTTGAAGCTAACGACACCTTAGCCGGATCTCTCGCGCTATTTTTTCAGAAGTGCATGCAAATCAAGCAGCAATCGTACGGAAATCAACCATAATTAAATAGAAATTTGGGTGGTAGGTTAACAGAGACTCCCGATATCATAGTGGTGGGTTAACAGAAACCAAGTGCCATCGTGGTGAGTTTCTAGCAGGCATAAATTTGAAGCTAACGACACCTTACCCGGATCTCTCGCGTTTTTTTTCAGAAGTTGCATTGAAATCAAGCACCAATCGTACGAAAATCAACCATAATTAAACACAAATTTGGGTGGTAGGTTAACAGAGACCTCCGATATCACAGTGGTGGGTTAACCGAAACCAAGTACTATCATGGTGAGTTTCTAGCAGGCATAAATGGGAAGCTAACGACACCTTAGCCGGATCTCTCGCGATATTTTTTCAGAAGTTGCATGCAACTCAAGCACCAGTCGTAAGGAAATCACCCATAATTAAACAAAAATTTGGGTGGTAGGTTAACAGAGACACCCGATATCAAAGTGGTGGGTTAACAGAGACCAAGTGCCATCGTGGTGAGTTTCTAGCAGGCATAAATGGGAAGCTAACGACACCTTAGCCGGATCTCTCGCGATATTTTTTCAGAAGTTGCATGCAACTCAAGCACCAGTCGTAAGGAAATCACCCATAATTAAACAAAAATTTGGGTGGTAGGTTAACAGAGACACCCGATATCATAGTTTTGGGTTAACAGAAACCAAGTGCCATCGTGGTGAGTTTCTAGCAGGCATAAATGGGAAGCTAACGACACCTTAGCCGGATCTCTCGCGATATTTTTTCAGAAGTTGCATGCAACTCAAGCACCAGTCGTAAGGAAATCACCCATAATTAAACAAAAATTTGGGTGGTAGGTTAACAGAGACACCCGATATCAAAGTGGTGGGTTAACAGAGACCAAGTGCCATCGTGGTGAGTTTCTAGCAGGCATAAATGGGAAGCTAATGACACCTTAGCCGGATCTCTCGCGCTATTTTTCAAGCACCAATCGTACGGAAATCAACCATAATTAAACAGAAATTTGGGTGGTAGGTTAACAGAGACCTCCATTATCGTAGTGTTGGGTTAACAGAAACCAAGTGCCATCGTGGTGAGTTTCTAGCAGGCATAAATGGGAAGCTGACGACACCTTAGCCGGATCTTTCGCGCTATTTTTTCAGAAGTTGCATGCAACTCAAGCACCAATCGTAAGGAAATCAACCATAATTAAACAAAAATTTGGGTGGTAGGTTAACAGAGACACCCGATATCATAGTTTTGGGTTAACAGAAACCAAGTGCCATCGTGGTGAGTTTCTAGCAGGCATAAATGGGAAGCTAACGACACCTTAGCCGGATCTCTCGCGATATTTTTTCAGAAGTTGCATGCAACTCAAGCACCAGTCGTAAGGAAATCACCCATAATTAAACAAAAATTTGGGTGGTAGGTTAACAGAGACACCCGATATCAAAGTGGTGGGTTAACAGAGACCAAGTGCCATCGTGGTGAGTTTCTAGCAGGCATAAACGGGAAGCTAACGACACCTTAGCCGGATCTCTCGCGCTATTTTTTCAGAAGTTGCATGAAACTCAAGCACCAATCGTAAGGAAATCAACCATAATTAAATAGAAATTTGGGTGGTAGGTTAACAGAGACCTCCGATATCGTAGTGTTGGGTTAACAGAAACCAAGTGCCATCGTGGTGAGTTTCTAGCAGGCATAAATGGGAAGCTAACGATACCTTAGCCGGATCTCTCGCGCTATTTTTTCAGAAGTTGCATGCAACTCAAGCACCAATCGTAAGGAAATCAACCATAATTAAACAAAAATTTAGGTGGTGGGTTAACAGAAACCAAGTGCCATCGTGGTGAGTTTCTAGTAGGCATAAATGGGAAGCTAACGACACCTTAGCCGGATCTCTCGCGCTATTTTTCAAGTACCAATCGTACGGAAATCAACCATAATTAAACAGAAATTTGGGTGGTAGGTTAACAGAGACCTCCAATATCATAGTGGTGGGTTAACAGAAACCAAGTGCCATCGTGGTGAGTTTCTAGCAGGCATAAATTTGAAGCTAACGACACCTTAGCCGGATCTCTCGCGCTATTTTTTCAGAAGTTGCATGCAACTCAAGCACCAATCGTAAGGAAATCAACCATAATTAAACAAAAATTTGGGTGGTAGGTTAACAGAGACACCCGATATCATAGTGGTGGGTTAACAGAAACCAAGTGCCATCGTGGTGAGTTTCTAGCAGGCATAAATGGGAAGCTAACGACACCTTAGCCGGATCTCTCGCGCTATTTTTTCAGAAGTTGCATGCAACTCAAGCAGCAATCGTACGAAAATCAACCATAATTAAATAGAAATTTGGGTGGTAGGTTAACAGAGACCTCCGACATCATAGTGGTGGGTTAACAGAAACCAAGTGCCATCGTGGTGAGTTTCTAGCAGGCATAAATTTGAAGCTAACGACACCTTAGCCGGATCTCTCGCGCTATTTTTTCAGAAGTTGCATGCAAATCAAGCAGCAATCGTACGGAAATCAACCATAATTAAATAGAAATTTGGGTGGTAGGTTAACAGAGACCTCCGATATCATAGTGATGGGTTAACAGAAACCAAGTACCATCGTGGTGCGTTTCTAGCAGGCATAAATGGGAAGCCAACGACACCTTAGCCGGATCTCTCGCGCTATTTTTTCAGAAGTTGCATGCAAATCAAGCAGCAATCGACCGGAAATCAACCATAATTAAATAGAAATTTGGGTGGCAGGTTAACAGAGACCTCCGATATCATAGTGGTGGGTTAACAGAAACCAAGTGCCATCATGGTGAGTTTTTAGAAGGCATAAATGGGAAGCTAACGACACCTTAGCCGGATCTCTCGCGCTATTTTTTCAGAAGTTGCATGCAACTCAAGCACCAATCGTACGCAAATCAACCATAATTAAACAAAAATTTGGGTGGTAGGTTAACAGAGACACCCGATATCATAGTGGTGGGTTAACAGAAACCAAGTGACATCATGGTGAGTTTCTAGCAGGCATTAAGGGGAAGCTATTGACACCTTAGTCGCACCCCTTGCTTAAGTTTTTCACAAGTTGCAAATCAAGCACCAATCGTACGGAAATCAACCATAATTAAACAAAAATTTGGGTGGTAGGTTAACAGAGACCTCCGATATCACAGTGGTGGGTTAACCGAAACCAAGTGCTATCGTGGTGAGTTTCTAGCAGGCATAAATGGGAAGCTAACGACACCTTAGCCGGATCTCTCGCGCTATTTTTTCAGAAGTTGCATGCAACTCAAGCACCAATCGTACGCAAATCAACCATAATTAAACAAAAATTTGGGTGGTAGGTTAACAGAGACACCCGATATCATAGTTATTGACACCTTAGTCGCACCCCTTGCTTAAGTTTTTCACAAGTTGCATGCAAATCAAGCACCAATCGTAAGGAAATCAACCATAATTAAACAAAAATTTGGGTGGTAGGTTAACAGAGACCTCCGATATCACAGTGGTGGGTTAACCGAAACCAAGTGCTATCGTGGTGAGTTTCTAGCAGGCATAAAGGGGAAGCTAACGACTTCTTAGCCGGATCTCTCGCGCTATTTTTTCAGAAGTTGCATGCAACTCAAGCACCAATCGTACGGAAATCAACCATAATTAAACAAAAATTTGGGTGGTAGGTTAACAGAGACTCCCGATATCATAGTGGTGGGTTAACAGGAACCAAGTGCCATCGTGGTGAGTTTCTAGCAGGCATAAATTTGAAGCTAACGACACCTTACCCGGATCTCTCGCGTTTTTTTTTTCAGAAGTTGCATTGAAATCAAGCACCAATCGTACGGAAATCAACCATAATTAAACAAAAATTTGGGTGGTAGGTTAACAGAGACCTCCGATATCACAGTGGTGGGTTAACCGAAACCAAGTACTATCATGGTGAGTTTCTAGCAGGCATAAAGGGGAAGCTAAAGACACCTTAGCCGGATCTCTCGCGCCATTTTTTCAGAAGTTGCATGCAACTCAAGCATCAATAGTACGGAAATCAACAATAATTAAACAGAAATTTGGGAGGTAGGTTAACAGAGACCTCCGTTATCGTAGTGTTGGGTTAACAGAAACCAAGTGCCATCGTGGTGAGTTTCTAGCAGGCATAAATGGGAAGCTGACGACACCTTAGCCGGATCTCTCGCGCTATTTTTTCAGAAGTTGCATGCAACTCAAGCACCAATCGTAAGGAAATCAACCATAATTAAACAAAAATTTGGGTGGTAGGTTAACAGAGACACCCGATATCATAGTGGTGGGTTAACAGAAACCAAGTGCCATCGTGGTGAGTTTCTAGCAGGCATAAATGGGAAGCTAACGACACCTTAGCCGGATCTCTCGCGCTATTTTTTCAGAAGTTGCATGCAACTCAAGCACCAGTCGTAAGGAAATCAACCATAATTAAACAAAAATTTGGGTGGTAGGTTAACAGAGACACCCGATATCATAGTGGTGGGTTAAGAGAGACCAAGTGCCATCGTGGTGAGTTTCTAGCAGGCATAAACGGGAAGCTAACGACACCTTAGCCGGATCTCTCGCGCTATTTTTTCAGAAGTTGCATGCAACTCAAGCACCAATCGTAAGGAAATCAACCATAATTAAATAGAAATTTGGGTGGTAGCTTAACAGAGACCTCCGATATCGTAGTGTTGGGTTAACAGAAACCAACTGCCATCGTGGTGAGTTTCTAGCACGCATAAAGGGGAAGCTAACGACACCTTAGCCGGATCTCTCGCGCTATTTTTTCAGAAGTTGCATGCAACTCAAGCACCAATCGTAAGGAAATCAACCATAATTAAACAAAAATTTAGGTGGTGGGTTAACAGAAACCAAGTGCCATCGTGGTGAGTTTCTAGCAGGCATAAATGGGAAGCCAACGACACCTTAGCCGGATCTCTCGCGCTATTTTTCAAGCACCAATCGTACGGAAATCAACCATAATTAAACAGAAATTTGGGTGGTAGGTTAACAGAGACCTCCAATATCATAGTGGTGGGTTAACAGAAACCAAGTGCCATCGTGGTGAGTTTCTAGCAGGCATAAATTTGAAGCTAACGACACCTTAGCCGGATCTCTCGCGCTATTTTTTCAGAAGTTGCATGCAACTCAAGCATCAATCGTACGGAAATCAACAATAATTAAACAGAAATTTGGGTGGTAGGTTAACAGAGACCCCCGATATCATAGTGGTGGGTTAACAGAAACCAAATGCCATCGTGGTGAGTTTCTAGCAGGCATAAATGGGAAGCTAACGACACCTTAGCCGGATCTCTCGCGATATTTTTTCAGAAGTTGCATGCAACTCAAGCACCAATCGTAAGGAAATCAACCATAATTAAACAAAAATTTAGGTGGTGGGTTAACAGAAACCAAGTGCCATCGTGGTGAGTTTCTAGCAGGCATAAATGGGAAGCTAACGACACCTTAGCCGGATCTCTCGCGCTATTTTTCAAGCACCAATCGTACGGAAATCAACCATAATTAAACAGAAATTTGGGTGGTAGGTTAACAGAGACCTCCAATATCATAGTGGTGGGTTAACAGAAACCAAGTGCCATCGTGGTGAGTTTCTAGCAGGCATAAATTTGAAGCTAACGACACCTTAGCCGGATCTCTCGCGCTATTTTTTCAGAAGTGCATGCAAATCAAGCAGCAATCGTACGGAAATCAACCATAATTAAATAAAAATTTGGGTGGTAGGTTAACAGAGACCTCCGATATCATAGTGGTGGGTTAACAGAACCAAGTACCATCGTGGTGAGTTTCTAGCAGGCATAAATGGGAAGCCAACGACACCTTAGCCGGATCTCTCGCGCTATTTGTTCAGAAGTTGCATGCAACTCAAGCATCAATCGTACGGAAATCAACAATAATTAAACAGAAAGTTGGGTGGTAGGTTAACAGAGACCCCCGATATCACAGTGGCGGGTTACCCGAAACCAAGTACCATCGTGGTGAGTTTCTAGCGGGCATAAATGGGAAGCCAACGACACCTTAGCCGGATCTCTCGCGCTATTTTTTCAGAAGTTGCATGCAACTCAAGCATCAATCGTACGGAAATCAACAATAATTAAACAGAAATTTGGGTGGTAGGTTAACAGAGACCCCCGATATCATAGTGGTGGGTTAACAGAAACCAAGTGCCATCTTGGTGAGTTTCTAGCAGGCATAAATGGGAAGCTAACGACACCTTAGCCGGATCTCTCGCGCTATTTTTTCAGAAGTTGCATGCAACTCCAGCACCAATCGTAAGGAAATCAACCATAATTAAACAAAAATTTGGGTGGTAGGTTAACAGAGACACCCGATATCATAGTGGTGGGTTAACAGAAACCAAGTGCCATCGTGGTGAGTTTCTAGCAGGCATAAATGGGAAGCTAACGACACCTTAGCCGGATCTCTCGCGCTATTTTTTCAGAAGTTGCATGCAACTCAAGCACCAGTCGTAAGGAAATCAACCATAATTAAACAAAAATTTGGGTGGTAGGTTAACAGAGACACCCGATATCATAGTGGTGGGTTAACAGAGACCAAGTGCCATCGTGGTGAGTTTCTAGAAGGCATAAAGGGGAAGCTAACGACATCTTAGCCGGATCTCTCGCGCTATTTTTTCAGAAGTTGCATGCAACTCAAGCACCAATCGTACGGAAACCAACCATAATTAAACAAAAATTTGGGTGGTAGGTTAACAGCGACCCCCGATATCATCGTGGTGGGTGAACAGAAACCAAGTGCCATCGTGGTGTGTTCCTTGCAGGCATAAATGGGAAGCTAACGACACTTTAGCCGGATCTCTCGCGCTATTTTTTCAGAAGTTGCATGCAACTCAAGCACCAATCGTACGAAAATCAACCATAATTGAACAGAAATTTGGGTTGTAGGTTAACAGAGACCTCCGATATCACAGTGGTGGGTTAACAGAAACCAAGTGCTATCATGGTGAGTTTCTAGCAGGCATAAATGGGAAGCTAACGACACCTTAGCCGGATTTCTCGCGCTATTTTTTCAGAAGTTGCATGCAACTCAAGCACCAATGGTAAGGAAATCAACCATAATTAAACAAAAATTTGGGTGGTAGGTTAACAGAGACACCCGATATAATAGTGGTGGGTTAACAGAAACCAAGTGCCATCGTGGTGAGTTTCTAACAGGCATAAATTTGAAGCTAACGACACCTTAGCCGGATCTCTCGCGCTATTTTTTCAGAAGTTGCATGCAAATCAAGCAGCAATCGACCGGAAATCAACCATAATTAAATAGAAATTTGGGTGGCAGATTAACAGAGACACCCGATATCATAGTTATTGACACCTTAGTCGCATCCCTTGCTTAAGTTTTTCACAAGTTGCATCCAAATCAAGCACCAATCGTACGGAAATCAACCATAATTAAACAGAAATTTGCGTGGTAGGTTAACAGAGACCAAGTGCCATCGTGGTGAGTTTCTATCAGGCATAAATGGGAAGCTAACGACACCTTAGCCGGATCTCTCGCGCTATTTTTTCAGAAGTTGCATGCAACTCAAGCACCAATCGTACGGAAATCAACCATAATTAAACAGAAATTTGCGTGGTAGGTTAACAGAGACCTCCAATATCATAGTGGTGGGTTAACAGAAACCAAGTGCCATCGTGGTGAGTTTCCAGAAGGCATAAACGGGAAGCTAACGACACCTTAGCCGGATCTCTCGCGCTATTTTTTCAGAAGTTGCATGCAACTCAAGCACCAATCGTACGCAAATCAACCATAATTAAACAAAAATTTGGGTGGTAGGTTAACAGAGACACCCGATATCATAGTTATTGACACCTTAGTCGCATCCCTTGCTTAAGTTTTTCACAAGTTGCATCCAAATCAAGCACCAATCGTACGGAAATCAACCATAATTAAACAAAAATTTGGGTGGTAGGTTAACAGAGACCTCCGATATCACAGTGGTGGGTTAACCGAAACCAAGTACTATCATGGTGAGTTTCTAGCAGGCATAAAGGGGAAGCTAAAGACACCTTAGCCGGATCTCTCGCGCTATTTTTTCAGAAGTTGCATGCAACTCAAGCATCAATCGTACGGAAATCAACAATAATTAAACAGAAATTTGGGTGGTAGGTTAACAGAGACCTCCGTTATCGTAGTGTTGGGTTAACAGAAACCAAGTGCCATCGTGGTGAGTTTCTAGCAGGCATAAATGGGAAGCTGACGACACCTTAGCCGGATCTCTCGCGCTATTTTTTCAGAAGTTGCATGCAACTCAAGCACCAATCGTAAGGAAATCAACCATAATTAAACAAAAATTTGGGTGGTAGGTTAACAGAGACACCCGATATCATAGTGGTGGGTTAACAGAAACCAAGTGCCATCGTGGTGAGTTTCTAGCAGGCATAAATGGGAAGCTAACGACACCTTAGCCGGATCTCTCGCGCTATTTTTTCAGAAGTTGCATGCAACTCAAGCACCAGTCGTAAGGAAATCAACCATAATTAAACAAAAATTTGGGTGGTAGGTTAACAGAGACACCCGATATCATAGTGGTGGGTTAACAGAAACCAAGTGCCATCGTGGTGAGTTTCTAGCAGGCATAAATGGGAAGCTAACGACACCTTAGCCGGATCTCTCGCGCTATTTTTTCAGAAGTTGCATGCAACTCAAGCACCAGTCGTAAGGAAATCAACCATAATTAAACAAAAATTTGGGTGGTAGGTTAACAGAGACACCCGATATCATAGTGGTGGGTTAACAGAGACCAAGTGCCATCGTGGTGAGTTTCTAGAAGGCATAAAGGGGAAGCTAACGACACCTTAGCCGGATCTCTCGCGCTATTTTTTCAGAAGTTGCATGCAACTCAAGCACCAATCGTACGGAAACCAACCATAATTAAACAAAAATTTGGGTGGTAGGTTAACAGCGACCCCCGATATCATCGTGGTGGGTGAACAGAAACCAAGTGCCATCGTGGTGTGTTCCTTGCAGGCATAAATGGGAAGCTAACGACACTTTAGCCGGATCTCTCGCGCTATTTTTTCAGAAGTTGCATGCAACTCAAGCACCAATCGTACGAAAATCAACCATAATTGAACAGAAATTTGGGTGGTAGGTTAACAGAGACCTCCGATATCACAGTGGTGGGTTAACAGAAACCAAGTGCTATCATGGTGAGTTTCTAGCAGGCATAAATGGGAAGCTAACGACACCTTATCCGGATTTCTCGCGCTATTTTTTCAGAAGTTGCATGCAACTCAAGCACCAATGGTAAGGAAATCAACCATAATTAAACAAAAATTTGGGTGGTAGGTTAACAGAGACACCCGATATAATAGTGGTGGGTTAACAGAAACCAAGTGCGATCGTGGTGAGTTTCTAACAGGCATAAATTTGAAGCTAACGACACCTTAGCCGGATCTCTCGCGCTATTTTTTCAGAAGTTGCATGCAAATCAAGCAGCAATCGACCGGAAATCAACCATAATTAAATAGAAATTTGGGTGGCAGGTTAACAGAGACACCCGATATCATAGTTATTGACACCTTAGTCGCATCCCTTGCTTAAGTTTTTCACAAGTTGCATCCAAATCAAGCACCAATCGTACGGAAATCAACCATAATTAAACAGATATTTGCGTGGTAGGTTAACAGAGACCAAGTGCCATCGTGGTGAGTTTCTATCAGGCATAAATGGGAAGCTAACGACACCTTAGCCGGATCTCTCGCGCTATTTTTTCAGAAGTTGCATGCAACTCAAGCACCAATCGTACGGAAATCAACCATAATTAAACAGAAATTTGCGTGGTAGGTTAACAGAGACCTCCAATATCATAGTGGTGGGTTAACAGAAACCAAGTGCCATCGTGGTGAGTTTCTAGAAGGCATAAACGGGAAGCTAACGACACCTTAGCCGGATCTCTCGCGCTATTTTTTCAGAACTTGCATGCAACTCAAGCACCAATCGTACGCAAATCAACCATAATTAAACAAAAATTTGGGTGGTAGGTTAACAGAGACACCCGATATCATAGTTATTGACACCTTAGTCGCATCCCTTGCTTAAGTTTTTCACAAGTTGCATCCAAATCAAGCACCAATCGTACGGAAATCAACCATAATTAAACAAAAATTTGGGTGGTAGGTTAACAGAGACCTCCGATATCACAGTGGTGGGTTAACCGAAACCAAGTACTATCATGGTGAGTTTCTAGCAGGCATAAAGGGGAAGCTAAAGACACCTTAGCCGGATCTCTCGCGCTATTTTTTCAGAAGTTGCATGCAACTCAAGCATCAATCGTACGGAAATCAACAATAATTAAACAGAAATTTGGGTGGTAGGTTAACAGAGACCTCCGTTATCGTAGTGTTGGGTTAACAGAAACCAAGTGCCATCGTGGTGAGTTTCTAGCAGGCATAAATGGGAAGCTGACGACACCTTAGCCGGATCTCTCGCGCTATTTTTTCAGAAGTTGCATGCAACTCAAGCACCAATCGTAAGGAAATCAACCATAATTAAACAAAAATTTGGGTGGTAGGTTAACAGAGACACCCGATATCATAGTGGTGGGTTAACAGAAACCAAGTGCCATCGCGGTGAGTTTCTAGCAGGCATAAATGGGAAGCTAACGACACCTTAGCCGGATCTCTCGCGCTATTTTTTCAGAAGTTGCATGCAACTCAAGCACCAGTCGTAAGGAAATCAACCATAATTAAACAAAAATTTGGGTGGTAGGTTAACAGAGACACCCGATATCATAGTGGTGGGTTAACAGAGACCAAGTGCCATCGTGGTGAGTTTCTAGCAGGCATAAACGGGAAGCTAACGACACCTTAGCCGGATCTCTCGCGCTATTTTTTCAGAAGTTGCATGCAACTCAAGCACCAATCGTAAGGAAATCAACCATAATTAAATAGAAATTTGGGTGGTAGCTTAACAGAGACCTCCGATATCGTAGTGTTGGGTTAACAGAAACCAACTGCCATCGTGGTGAGTTTCTAGCACGCATAAATGGGAAGCTAACGACACCTTAGCCGGATCTCTCGCGCTATTTTTTCAGAAGTTGCATGCAACTCAAGCACCAATCGTAAGGAAATCAACCATAATTAAACAAAAATTTAGGTGGTGGGTTAACAGAAACCAAGTGCCATCGTGGTGAGTTTCTAGCAGGCATAAATGGGAAGCTAATGACACCTTAGCCGGATCTCTCGCGCTATTTTTCAAGCACCAATCGTACGGAAATCAACCATAATTAAACAGAAATTTGGGTGGTAGGTTAACAGAGACCTCCAATATCATAGTGGTGTGTTAACAGAAACCAAGTGCCATCGTGGTGAGTTTCTAGCAGGCATAAATTTGAAGCTAACGACACCTTAGCCGGATCTCTCGCGCTATGTTTTCAGAAGTGCATGCAAATCAAGCAGCAATCGTACGGAAATCAACCATAATTAAATAGAAATTTGGGTGGTAGGTTAACAGAGACCTCCGATATCATAGTGGTGGGTTAACAGAAACCAAGTACCATCATGGTGAGTTTCTAGCAGGCATAAATGGGAAGCCAACGACACCTTAGCCGGATCTCTCGCGCTATTTTTTCAGAAGTTGCATGCAACTCAAGCATCAATCGTACGGAAATCAACAATAATTAAACAGAAATTTGGGTGGTAGGTTAACAGAGACCCCCGATATCACAGTGGCGGGTTAACAGAAACCAAGTGCCATCGTGGTGAGTTTCTAGCAGGCATAAATGGGAAGCCAACGACACCTTAGCCGGATCTCTCGCGCTATTTTTCAAGCACCAATCGTACGGAAATCAACCATAATTAAACAGAAATTTGGGTGGTAGGTTAACAGAGACACCCGATATCATAGTTATTGACACCTTAGTCGCATCCCTTGCTTAAGTTTTTCACAAGTTGCATCCAAATCAAGCACCAATCGTACGGAAATCAACCATAATTAAACAAAAATTTGGGTGGTAGGTTAACAGAGACCTCCGATATCATAGTGGTGGGTTAACAGAAACCAAGTGCCATCGTGGTGAGTTTCTAGCAGGCATAAATGGGAAGCCAACGACACCTTAGCCGGATCTCTCGCGCTATTTTTCAAGCACCAATCGTACGGAAATCAACCATAATTAAACAGAAATTTGGGTGGTAGGTTAACAGAGACCTCCAATATCATAGTGGTGGGTTAACAGAAACCAAGTGCCATCGTGGTGAGTTTCTAGCAGGCATAAATTTGAAGCTAACGACACCTTAGCCGGATCTCTCGCGCTATTTTTTCAGAAGTTGCATGCAACTCAAGCATCAATCGTACGGAAATCAACAATAATTAAACAGAAATTTGGGTGGTAGGTTAACAGAGACCCCCGATATCATAGTGGTGGGTTAACAGAAACCAAATGCCATCGTGGTGAGTTTCTAGCAGGCATAAATGGGAAGCTAACGACACCTTAGCCGGATCTCTCGCGATATTTTTTCAGAAGTTGCATGCAACTCAAGCACCAATCGTAAGGAAATCAACCATAATTAAACAAAAATTTAGGTGGTGGGTTAACAGAAACCAAGTGCCATCGTGGTGAGTTTCTAGCAGGCATAAATGGGAAGCTAACGACACCTTAGCCGGATCTCTCGCGCTATTTTTCAAGCACCAATCGTACGGAAATCAACCATAATTAAACAGAAATTTGGGTGGTAGGTTAACAGAGACCTCCAATATCATAGTGGTGGGTTAACAGAAACCAAGTGCCATCGTGGTGAGTTTCTAGCAGGCATAAATTTGAAGCTAACGACACCTTAGCCGGATCTCTCGCGCTATTTTTTCAGAAGTGCATGCAAATCAAGCAGCAATCGTACGGAAATCAACCATAATTAAATAAAAATTTGGGTGGTAGGTTAACAGAGACCTCCGATATCATAGTGGTGGGTTAACAGAAACCAAGTACCATCGTGGTGAGTTTCTAGCAGGCATAAATGGGAAGCCAACGACACCTTAGCCGGATCTCTCGCGCTATTTGTTCAGAAGTTGCATGCAACTCAAGCATCAATCGTACGGAAATCAACAATAATTAAACAGAAAGTTGGGTGGTAGGTTAACAGAGACCCCCGATATCACAGTGGCGGGTTACCCGAAACCAAGTACCATCGTGGTGAGTTTCTAGCGGGCATAAATGGGAAGCCAACGACACCTTAGCCGGATCTCTCGCGCTATTTTTTCAGAAGTTGCATGCAACTCAAGCATCAATCGTACGGAAATCAACAATAATTAAACAGAAATTTGGGTGGTAGGTTAACAGAGACCCCCGATATCATAGTGGTGGGTTAACAGAAACCAAGTGCCATCGTGGTGAGTTTCTAGCAGGCATAAATGGGAAGCTAACGACACCTTAGCCGGATCTCTCGCGCTATTTTTTCAGAAGTTGCATGCAACTCCAGCACCAATCGTAAGGAAATCAACCATAATTAAACAAAAATTTGGGTGGTAGGTTAACAGAGACACCCGATATCATAGTGGTGGGTTAACAGAAACCAAGTGCCATCGTGGTGAGTTTCTAGCAGGCATAAATGGGAAGCTAACGACACCTTAGCCGGATCTCTCGCGCTATTTTTTCAGAAGTTGCATGCAACTCAAGCACCAGTCGTAAGGAAATCAACCATAATTAAACAAAAATTTGGGTGGTAGGTTAACAGAGACACCCGATATCATAGTGGTGGGTTAACAGAGACCAAGTGCCATCGTGGTGAGTTTCTAGAAGGCATAAAGGGGAAGCTAACGACACCTTAGCCGGATCTCTCGCGCTATTTTTTCAGAAGTTGCATGCAACTCAAGCACCAATCGTACGGAAACCAACCATAATTAAACAAAAATTTGGGTGGTAGGTTAACAGCGACCCCCGATATCATCGTGGTGGGTGAACAGAAACCAAGTGCCATCGTGGTGTGTTCCTTGCAGGCATAAATGGGAAGCTAACGACACTTTAGCCGGATCTCTCGCGCTATTTTTTCAGAAGTTGCATGCAACTCAAGCACCAATCGTACGAAAATCAACCATAATTGAACAGAAATTTGGGTTGTAGGTTAACAGAGACCTCCGATATCACAGTGGTGGGTTAACAGAAACCAAGTGCTATCATGGTGAGTTTCTAGCAGGCATAAATGGGAAGCTAACGACACCTTAGCCGGATTTCTCGCGCTATTTTTTCAGAAGTTGCATGCAACTCAAGCACCAATGGTAAGGAAATCAACCATAATTAAACAAAAATTTGGGTGGTAGGTTAACAGAGACACCCGATATAATAGTGGTGGGTTAACAGAAACCAAGTGCCATCGTGGTGAGTTTCTAACAGGCATAAATTTGAAGCTAACGACACCTTAGCCGGATCTCTCGCGCTATTTTTTCAGAAGTTGCATGCAAATCAAGCAGCAATCGACCGGAAATCAACCATAATTAAATAGAAATTTGGGTGGCAGATTAACAGAGACACCCGATATCATAGTTATTGACACCTTAGTCGCATCCCTTGCTTAAGTTTTTCACAAGTTGCATCCAAATCAAGCACCAATCGTACGGAAATCAACCATAATTAAACAGAAATTTGCGTGGTAGGTTAACAGAGACCAAGTGCCATCGTGGTGAGTTTCTATCAGGCATAAATGGGAAGCTAACGACACCTTAGCCGGATCTCTCGCGCTATTTTTTCAGAAGTTGCATGCAACTCAAGCACCAATCGTACGGAAATCAACCATAATTAAACAGAAATTTGCGTGGTAGGTTAACAGAGACCTCCAATATCATAGTGGTGGGTTAACAGAAACCAAGTGCCATCGTGGTGAGTTTCTAGAAGGCATAAACGGGAAGCTAACGACACCTTAGCCGGATCTCTCGCGCTATTTTTTCAGAAGTTGCATGCAACTCAAGCACCAATCGTACGCAAATCAACCATAATTAAACAAAAATTTGGGTGGTAGGTTAACAGAGACACCCGATATCATAGTTATTGACACCTTAGTCGCATCCCTTGCTTAAGTTTTTCACAAGTTGCATCCAAATCAAGCACCAATCGTACGGAAATCAACCATAATTAAACAAAAATTTGGGTGGTAGGTTAACAGAGACCTCCGATATCACAGTGGTGGGTTAACCGAAACCAAGTACTATCATGGTGAGTTTCTAGCAGGCATAAAGGGGAAGCTAAAGACACCTTAGCCGGATCTCTCGCGCTATTTTTTCAGAAGTTGCATGCAACTCAAGCATCAATCGTACGGAAATCAACAATAATTAAACAGAAATTTGGGTGGTAGGTTAACAGAGACCTCCGTTATCGTAGTGTTGGGTTAACAGAAACCAAGTGCCATCGTGGTGAGTTTCTAGCAGGCATAAATGGGAAGCTGACGACACCTTAGCCGGATCTCTCGCGCTATTTTTTCAGAAGTTGCATGCAACTCAAGCACCAATCGTAAGGAAATCAACCATAATTAAACAAAAATTTGGGTGGTAGGTTAACAGAGACACCCGATATCATAGTGGTGGGTTAACAGAAACCAAGTGCCATCGTGGTGAGTTTCTAGCAGGCATAAATGGGAAGCTAACGACACCTTAGCCGGATCTCTCGCGCTATTTTTTCAGAAGTTGCATGCAACTCAAGCACCAGTCGTAAGGAAATCAACCATAATTAAACAAAAATTTGGGTGGTAGGTTAACAGAGACACCCGATATCATAGTGGTGGGTTAACAGAAACCAAGTGCCATCGTGGTGAGTTTCTAGCAGGCATAAATGGGAAGCTAACGACACCTTAGCCGGATCTCTCGCGCTATTTTTTCAGAAGTTGCATGCAACTCAAGCACCAGTCGTAAGGAAATCAACCATAATTAAACAAAAATTTGGGTGGTAGGTTAACAGAGACACCCGATATCATAGTGGTGGGTTAACAGAGACCAAGTGCCATCGTGGTGAGTTTCTAGAAGGCATAAAGGGGAAGCTAACGACACCTTAGCCGGATCTCTCGCGCTATTTTTTCAGAAGTTGCATGCAACTCAAGCACCAATCGTACGGAAACCAACCATAATTAAACAAAAATTTGGGTGGTAGGTTAACAGCGACCCCCGATATCATCGTGGTGGGTGAACAGAAACCAAGTGCCATCGTGGTGTGTTCCTTGCAGGCATAAATGGGAAGCTAACGACACTTTAGCCGGATCTCTCGCGCTATTTTTTCAGAAGTTGCATGCAACTCAAGCACCAATCGTACGAAAATCAACCATAATTGAACAGAAATTTGGGTGGTAGGTTAACAGAGACCTCCGATATCACAGTGGTGGGTTAACAGAAACCAAGTGCTATCATGGTGAGTTTCTAGCAGGCATAAATGGGAAGCTAACGACACCTTATCCGGATTTCTCGCGCTATTTTTTCAGAAGTTGCATGCAACTCAAGCACCAATGGTAAGGAAATCAACCATAATTAAACAAAAATTTGGGTGGTAGGTTAACAGAGACACCCGATATAATAGTGGTGGGTTAACAGAAACCAAGTGCGATCGTGGTGAGTTTCTAACAGGCATAAATTTGAAGCTAACGACACCTTAGCCGGATCTCTCGCGCTATTTTTTCAGAAGTTGCATGCAAATCAAGCAGCAATCGACCGGAAATCAACCATAATTAAATAGAAATTTGGGTGGCAGGTTAACAGAGACACCCGATATCATAGTTATTGACACCTTAGTCGCATCCCTTGCTTAAGTTTTTCACAAGTTGCATCCAAATCAAGCACCAATCGTACGGAAATCAACCATAATTAAACAGATATTTGCGTGGTAGGTTAACAGAGACCAAGTGCCATCGTGGTGAGTTTCTATCAGGCATAAATGGGAAGCTAACGACACCTTAGCCGGATCTCTCGCGCTATTTTTTCAGAAGTTGCATGCAACTCAAGCACCAATCGTACGGAAATCAACCATAATTAAACAGAAATTTGCGTGGTAGGTTAACAGAGACCTCCAATATCATAGTGGTGGGTTAACAGAAACCAAGTGCCATCGTGGTGAGTTTCTAGAAGGCATAAACGGGAAGCTAACGACACCTTAGCCGGATCTCTCGCGCTATTTTTTCAGAACTTGCATGCAACTCAAGCACCAATCGTACGCAAATCAACCATAATTAAACAAAAATTTGGGTGGTAGGTTAACAGAGACACCCGATATCATAGTTATTGACACCTTAGTCGCATCCCTTGCTTAAGTTTTTCACAAGTTGCATCCAAATCAAGCACCAATCGTACGGAAATCAACCATAATTAAACAAAAATTTGGGTGGTAGGTTAACAGAGACCTCCGATATCACAGTGGTGGGTTAACCGAAACCAAGTACTATCATGGTGAGTTTCTAGCAGGCATAAAGGGGAAGCTAAAGACACCTTAGCCGGATCTCTCGCGCTATTTTTTCAGAAGTTGCATGCAACTCAAGCATCAATCGTACGGAAATCAACAATAATTAAACAGAAATTTGGGTGGTAGGTTAACAGAGACCTCCGTTATCGTAGTGTTGGGTTAACAGAAACCAAGTGCCATCGTGGTGAGTTTCTAGCAGGCATAAATGGGAAGCTGACGACACCTTAGCCGGATCTCTCGCGCTATTTTTTCAGAAGTTGCATGCAACTCAAGCACCAATCGTAAGGAAATCAACCATAATTAAACAAAAATTTGGGTGGTAGGTTAACAGAGACACCCGATATCATAGTGGTGGGTTAACAGAAACCAAGTGCCATCGCGGTGAGTTTCTAGCAGGCATAAATGGGAAGCTAACGACACCTTAGCCGGATCTCTCGCGCTATTTTTTCAGAAGTTGCATGCAACTCAAGCACCAGTCGTAAGGAAATCAACCATAATTAAACAAAAATTTGGGTGGTAGGTTAACAGAGACACCCGATATCATAGTGGTGGGTTAACAGAGACCAAGTGCCATCGTGGTGAGTTTCTAGCAGGCATAAACGGGAAGCTAACGACACCTTAGCCGGATCTCTCGCGCTATTTTTTCAGAAGTTGCATGCAACTCAAGCACCAATCGTAAGGAAATCAACCATAATTAAATAGAAATTTGGGTGGTAGCTTAACAGAGACCTCCGATATCGTAGTGTTGGGTTAACAGAAACCAACTGCCATCGTGGTGAGTTTCTAGCACGCATAAATGGGAAGCTAACGACACCTTAGCCGGATCTCTCGCGCTATTTTTTCAGAAGTTGCATGCAACTCAAGCACCAATCGTAAGGAAATCAACCATAATTAAACAAAAATTTAGGTGGTGGGTTAACAGAAACCAAGTGCCATCGTGGTGAGTTTCTAGCAGGCATAAATGGGAAGCTAATGACACCTTAGCCGGATCTCTCGCGCTATTTTTCAAGCACCAATCGTACGGAAATCAACCATAATTAAACAGAAATTTGGGTGGTAGGTTAACAGAGACCTCCAATATCATAGTGGTGTGTTAACAGAAACCAAGTGCCATCGTGGTGAGTTTCTAGCAGGCATAAATTTGAAGCTAACGACACCTTAGCCGGATCTCTCGCGCTATGTTTTCAGAAGTGCATGCAAATCAAGCAGCAATCGTACGGAAATCAACCATAATTAAATAGAAATTTGGGTGGTAGGTTAACAGAGACCTCCGATATCATAGTGGTGGGTTAACAGAAACCAAGTACCATCATGGTGAGTTTCTAGCAGGCATAAATGGGAAGCCAACGACACCTTAGCCGGATCTCTCGCGCTATTTTTTCAGAAGTTGCATGCAACTCAAGCATCAATCGTACGGAAATCAACAATAATTAAACAGAAATTTGGGTGGTAGGTTAACAGAGACCCCCGATATCACAGTGGCGGGTTAACCGAAACCAAGTACTATCATGGTGAGTTTCTAGCAGGCATAAAGGGGAAGCTAACGACACCTTAGCGGGATCTCTCGCGCTATTTTTTCAGAAGTTGCATGCAACTCAAGCATCAATCGTACGGAAATCAACAATAATTAAACAGAAATTTGGGTGGTAGGTTAACAGAGACCCCCGATATCATAGTGGTGGGTTAACAGAAACCAAATGCCATCGTGGTGAGTTTCTAGCAGGCATAAATGGGAAGCTAACGACACCTTAGCCGGATCTCTCGCGATATTTTTTCAGAAGTTGCATGCAACTCAAGCACCAATCGTAAGGAAATCAACCATAATTAAACAAAAATTTAGGTGGTGGGTTAACAGAAACCAAGTGCCATCGTGGTGAGTTTCTAGCAGGCATAAATGGGAAGCTAACGACACCTTAGCCGGATCTCTCGCGCTATTTTTCAAGCACCAATCGTACGGAAATCAACCATAATTAAACAGAAATTTGGGTGGTAGGTTAACAGAGACCTCCAATATCATAGTGGTGGGTTAACAGAAACCAAGTGCCATCGTGGTGAGTTTCTAGCAGGCATAAATTTGAAGCTAACGACACCTTAGCCGGATCTCTCGCGCTATTTTTTCAGAAATGCATGCAAATCAAGCAGCAATCGTACGGAAATCAACCATAATTAAATAAAAATTTGGGTGGTAGGTTAACAGAGACCTCCGATATCATAGTGGTGGGTTAACAGAAACCAAGTACCATCGTGGTGAGTTTCTAGCAGGCATAAATGGGAAGCCAACGACACCTTAGCCGGATCTCTCGCGCTATTTTTTCAGAAGTTGCATGCAACTCAAGCATCAATCGTACGGAAATCAACAATAATTAAACAGAAATTTGGGTGGTAGGTTAACAGAGGCCCCCGATATCACAGTGGCGGGTTAACCGAAACCAAGTACCATCGAGGTGAGTTTCTAGCGGGCATAAATGGGAAGCCAACGACACCTTAGCCGGATCTCTCGCGCTATTTTTTCAGAAGTTGCATGCAACTCAAGCATCAATCGTACGGAAATCAACAATAATTAAACAGAAATTTGGGTGGTAGGTTAACAGAGACCCCCGATATCACAGTGGCGGGTTAACCGAAACCAAGTACTATCATGGTGAGTTTCTAGCAGGCATAACGGGGAAGCTAACGACACCTTAGCCGGATCTCTCGCGCTATTTTTTCAGAAGTTGCATGCAACTCCAGCACCAATCGTAAGGAAATCAACCATAATTAAACAAAAATTTGGGTGGTAGGTTAACAGAGACACCCGATATCATAGTGGTGGGTTAACAGAAACCAAGTGCCATCGTGGTGAGTTTCTAGCAGGCATAAATTTGAAGCTAACGACACCTTAGCCGGATCTCTCGCGCTATTTTTTCAGAAGTGCATGCAAATCAAGCAGCAATCGTACGGAAATCAACCATAATTAAATAAAAATTTGGGTGGTAGGTTAAAAGAGACCTCCGATATCATAGTGGTGGGTTAACAGAAACCAAGTACCATCGTGGTGAGTTTCTAGCAGGCATAAATGGGAAGCCAACGACACCTTAGCCGGATCTCTCGCGCTATTTTTTCAGAAGTTGCATGCAACTCAAGCATCAATCGTACGGAAATCAACAATAATTAAACAGAAATTTGGGTGGTAGGTTAACAGAGACCCCCGATATCACAGTGGCGGGTTAACCGAAACCAAGTACCATCGTGGTGAGTTTCTAGCGGGCATAAATGGGAAGCCAACGACACCTTAGCCGGATCTCTCGCGCTATTTTTTCAGAAGTTGCATGCAACTCAAGCATCAATCGTACGGAAATCAACAATAATTAAACAGAAATTTGGGTGGTAGGTTAACAGAGACCCCCGATATCACAGTGGCGGGTTAACCGAAACCAAGTACTATCATGGTGAGTTTCTAGCAGGCATAACGGGGAAGCTAACGACACCTTAGCGGGATCTCTCGCGCTATTTTTTCAGAAGTTGCATGCAACTCAAGCATCAATCGTACGGAAATCAACAATAATTAAACAGAAATTTGGGTGGTAGGTTAACAGAGACCTCCGTTATCATAGTGTTGGGTTAACAGAAACCAAGTGCCATCGTGGTGAGTTTCTAGCAGGCATAAATGGGAAGCTGACGACACCTTAGCCGGATCTCTCGCGCTATTTTTTCAGAAGTTGCATGCAACTCAAGCACCAATCGTAAGGAAATCAACCATAATTAAACAAAAATTTGGGTGGTAGGTTAACAGAGACACCCGATATCATAGTGGTGGGTTAACAGAAACCAAGTGCCATCGTGGTGAGTTTCTAGCAGGCATAAATGGGAAGCTAACGACACCTTAGCCGGATCTCTCGCGCTATTTTTTCAGAAGTTGCATGCAACTCAAGCACCAGTCGTAAGGAAATCAACCATACTTAAACAAAAATTTGGGTGGTAGGTTAACAGAGACACCCGATATCATAGTGGTGGGTTAACAGAGACCAAGTGCCATCGTGGTGAGTTTCTAGCAGGCATAAACGGGAAGCTAACGACACCTTAGCCGGATCTCTCGCGCTATTTTTTCAAAAGTTGCATGCAACTCAAGCACCAATCGTAAGGAAATCAACCATAATTAAATAGAAATTTGGGTGGTAGCTTAACAGAGACCTCCGATATCGTAGTGTTGGGTTAACAGAAACCAACTGCCATCGTGGTGAGTTTCTAGCACGCATAAATGGGAAGCTAACGACACCTTAGCCGGATCTCTCGCGCTATTTTTTCAGAAGTTGCATGCAACTCAAGCACCAATCGTAAGGAAATCAACCATAATTAAACAAAAATTTAGGTGGTGGGTTAACAGAAACCAAGTGCCATCGTGGTGAGTTTCTAGCAGGCATAAATGGGAAGCTAATGACACCTTAGCCGGATCTCTCGCGCTATTTTTCAAGCACCAATCGTACGGAAATCAACCATAATTAAACAGAAATTTGGGTGGTAGGTTAACAGAGACCTCCAATATCATAGTGGTGTGTTAACAGAAACCAAGTGCCATCGTGGTGAGTTTCTAGCAGGCATAAATTTGAAGCTAACGACACCTTAGCCGGATCTCTCGCGCTATGTTTTCAGAAGTGCATGCAAATCAAGCAGCAATCGTACGGAAATCAACCATAATTAAATAGAAATTTGGGTGGTAGGTTAACAGAGACCTCCGATATCATAGTGGTGGGTTAACAGAAACCAAGTACCATCATGGTGAGTTTCTAGCAGGCATAAATGGGAAGCCAACGACACCTTAGCCGGATCTCTCGCGCTATTTTTTCAGAAGTTGCATGCAACTCAAGCATCAATCGTACGGAAATCAACAATAATTAAACAGAAATTTGGGTGGTAGGTTAACAGAGACCCCCGATATCACAGTGGCGGGTTAACCGAAACGAAGTTATATCATGGTGAGTTTCTAGCAGGCATAAAGGGGAAGCTAACGACACCTTAGCGGGATCTCTCGCGCTATTTTTTCAGAAGTTGCATGCAACTCAAGCATCAATCGTACGGAAATCAACAATAATTAAACAGAAATTTGGGTGGTAGGTTAACAGAGACCCCCGATATCATAGTGGTGGGTTAACAGAAACCAAATGCCATCGTGGTGAGTTTCTAGCAGGCATAAATGGGAAGCTAACGACACCTTAGCCGGATCTCTCGCGATATTTTTTCAGAAGTTGCATGCAACTCAAGCACCAATCGTAAGGAAATCAACCATAATTAAACAAAAATTTAGGTGGTGGGTTAACAGAAACCAAGTGCCATCGTGGTGAGTTTCTAGCAGGCATAAATGGGAAGCTAACGACACCTTAGCCGGATCTCTTGCGCTATTTTTCAAGCACCAATCGTACGGAAATCAAGCATAATTAAACAGAAATTTGGGTGGTAGGTTAACAGAGACCTCCAATATCATAGTGGTGGGTTAACAGAAACCAAGTGCCATCGTGGTGAGTTTCTAGCAGGCATAAATTTGAAGCTAACGACACCTTAGCCGGATCTCTCGCGCTATTTTTTCAGCATGCAAATCAAGCAGCAATCGTACGGAAATCAACCATAATTAAATAAAAATTTGGGTGGTAGGTTAACAGAGACCTCCGATATCATAGTGGTGGGTTAACAGAAACCAAGTACCATCGTGGTGAGTTTCTAGCAGGCATAAATGGGAAGCCAACGACACCTTAGCCGGATCTCTCGCGCTATTTTTTCAGAAGTTGCATGCAACTCAAGCATCAATCGTACGGAAATCAACAATAATTAAACAGAAATTTGGGTGGTAGGTTAACAGAGACCCCCGATATCACAGTGGCGGGTTAACCGAAACCAAGTACTATCATGGTGAGTTTCTAGCGGGCATAAATGGGAAGCCAACGACACCTTAGCCGGATCTCTCGCGCTATTTTTTCAGAAGTTGCATGCAACTCAAGCATCAATCGTACGGAAATCAACAATAATTAAACAGAAATTTGGGGGTTGGTAGGTTAACAGAGACCCCCGATATCACAGTGGCGGGTTAACCGAAACCAAGTACTATCATGGTGAGTTTTCTAGCAGGCATAACGGGGAAGCTAACGACACCTTAGCGGGATCTCTCGCGCTATTTTTTCAGAAGTTGCATGCAACTCAAACATCAATCGTACGAAAATCAACAGATAATTAAACAGAAATTTGGGTGGTAGGTTAACAGAGACCCCCGATATCATAGTGTGGGTTAACAGAAACCAAGTGCCATCGTGGTGAGTTTCTAGCAGGCATAAATGGGAAGCTAACGACACCTTAGCCGGATCTCTCGCGCTATTTTTTCAGAAGTTGCATGCAACTCAAGCACCAGTCGTAAGGAAATCAACCATAATTAAACAAAAAATTTGGGTGGTAGGTTAACAGAGACACCCGATATCATAGTGGTGGGTTAACAGAGACCAAGTGCCATCGTGGTGAGTTTCTAGCAGGCATAAACGGGAAGCTAACGACACCTTAGCCGGATCTCTCGCGCTATTTTTTTCAGAAGTTGCATGCAACTCAAGCACCAATCGTAAGGAAATCAACCATAATTAAATAGAAATTTGGGTGGTAGCTTAACAGAGACCTCCGATATCGTAGTGTTGGGTTAACAGAAACCAACTGCCATCGTGGTGAGTTTCTAGCACGCATAAATGGGAAGCTAACGACACCTTAGCCGGATCTCTCGCGCTATTTTTTCAGAAGTTGCATGCAACTCAAGCACCAATCGTAAGGAAATCAACCATAATTAAACAAAAATTTAGGTGGTGGGTTAACAGAAACCAAGTGCCATCGTGGTGAGTTTCTAGCAGGCATAAATGGGAAGCTAATGACACCTTAGCCGGATCTCTCGCGCTATTTTTCAACCACCAATCGTACGGAAATCAACCATAATTAAACAGAAATTTGGGTGGTAGGTTAACAGAGACCTCCAATATCATAGTGGTGTGTTAACAGAAACCAAGTGCCATCGTGGTGAGTTTCTAGCAGGCATAAATTTGAAGCTAACGACACCTTAGCCGGATCTCTCGCGCTATGTTTTCAGAAGTGCATGCAAATCAAGCAGCAATCGTACGGAAATCAACCATAATTAAATAGAAATTTGGGTGGTAGGTTAACAGAGACCTCCGATATCATAGTGGTGGGTTAACAGAAACCAAGTACCATCATGGTGAGTTTCTAGCAGGCATAAATGGGAAGCCAACGACACCTTAGCCGGATCTCTCGCGCTATTTTTTCAGAAGTTGCATGCAACTCAAGCATCAATCGTACGGAAATCAACAATAATTAAACATAAATTTGGGTGGTAGGTTAACAGAGACCCCCGATATCACAGTGGCGGGTTAACCGAAACCAAGTTCTATCATGGTGAGTTTCTAGCAGGCATAAAGGGGAAGCTAACGACACCTTAGCGGGATCTCTCGCGCTATTTTTTCAGAAGTTGCATGCAACTCAAGCATCAATCGTACGGAAATCAACAATAATTAAACAGAAATTTGGGTGGTAGGTTAACAGAGACCCCCGATATCATAGTGGTGGGTTAACAGAAACCAAATGCCATCGTGGTAAGTTACTAGCAGGCATAAATGGGAAGCTAACGACACCTTAGCCGGATCTCTCGCGATATTTTTTCAGAAGTTGCATGCAACTCAAGCACCAATCGTAAGGAAATCAACCATAATTAAACAAAAATTTAGGTGGTGGGTTAACAGAAACCAAGTGCCATCGTGGTGAGTTTCTAGCAGGCATAAATGGGAAGCTAACGACACCTTAGCCGGATCTCTCGCGCTATTTTTCAAGCACCAATCGTACGGAAATCAACCATAATTAAACAGAAATTTGGGTGGTAGGTTAACAGAGACCTCCAATATCATAGTGGTGGGTTAACAGAAACCAAGTGCCATCGTGGTGAGTTTCTAGCAGGCATAAATTTGAAGCTAACGACACCTTAGCCGGATCTCTCGCGCTATTTTTTCAGAAGTGCATGCAAATCAAGCAGCAATCGTACGGAAATCAACCATAATTAAATAAAAATTTGGGTGGTAGGTTAACAGAGACCTCCGATATCATAGTGGTGGGTTAACTGAAACCAAGTACCATCGTGGTGAGTTTCTAGCAGGCATAAATGGGAAGCCAACGACACCTTAGCCGGATCTCTCGCGCTATTTTTTCAGAAGTTGCATGCAACTCAAGCATCAATCGTACGGAAATCAACAATAATTAAACAGAAATTTGGGTGGTAGGTTAACAGAGACCCCCGATATCACAGTGGCGGGTTAACCGAAACCAAGTACTATCATGGTGAGTTTCTAGCAGGCATAACGGGGAAGCTAACGACACCTTAGCGGGATCTCTCGCGCTATTTTTTCAGAAGTTGCATGCAACTCAAACATCAATCGTACGAAAATCAACAATAATTAAACAGAAATTTGGGCGGTAGGTTAACAGAGACCCCCGATATCATAGTGGTGGGTTAACAGAAACCAAGTGCCATCATGATGAGTTTCTAGCAGGCATAAATGGGAAGCTAACGACACCTTAGCCGGATCTCTCGCGCTATTTTTTCAGAAGTTGCATGCAACTCAAGCACCAATCGTAAGGAAATCAACCATAATTAAACAAAAATTTAGGTGGTGGGTTAACAGAAACCAAGTGCCATCGTGGTGAGTTTCTAGCAGGCATAAATGGGAAGCCAACGACACCTTAGCCGGATCTCTCGCGCTATTTTTCAAGCACCAATCGTACGGAAATCAACCATAATTAAACAGAAATTTGGGTGGTAGGTTAACAGAGACCTCCAATATCATAGTGGTGGGTTAACAGAAACCAAGTGCCATCGTGGTGAGTTTCTAGCAGGCATAAATTTGAAGCTAACGACACCTTAGCCGGATCTCTCGCGCTATTTTTTCAGAAGTGCATGCAAATCAAGCAGCAATCGTACGGAAATCAACCATAATTAAATAGAAATTTGGGTGGTAGGTTAACAGAGACCTCCGATATCATAGTGGTGGGTTAACAGAAACCAAGTACCATCATGGTGAGTTTCTAGCAGGCATAAATGGGAAGCCAACGACACCTTAGCCGGATCTCTCGCGCTATTTTTTCAGAAGTTGCATGCAACTCAAGCATCAATCGTACGGAAATCAACAATAATTAAACAGAAATTTGGGTGGTAGGTTAACAGAGACCCCCGATATCACAGTGGCGGGTTAACCGAAACCAAGTACTATCATGGTGAGTTTCTAGCAGGCATAAAGGGGAAGCTAACGACACCTTAGCGGGATCTCTCGCGCTATTTTTTCAGAAGTTGCATGCAACTCAAGCATCAATCGTACGGAAATCAACAATAATTAAACAGAAATTTGGGTGGTAGGTTAACAGAGACCCCCGATATCATAGTGGTGGGTTAACAGAAACCAAATGCCATCGTGGTGAGTTTCTAGCAGGCATAAATGGGAAGCTAACGACACCTTAGCCGGATCTCTCGCGATATTTTTTCAGAAGTTGCATGCAACTCAAGCACCAATCGTAAGGAAATCAACCATAATTAAACAAAAATTTAGGTGGTGGGTTAACAGAAACCAAGTGCCATCGTGGTGAGTTTCTAGCAGGCATAAATGGGAATCTAACGACACCTTAGCCGGATCTCTCGCGCTATTTTTCAAGCACCAATCGTACGGAAATCAACCATAATTAAACAGAAATTTGGGTGGTAGGTTAACAGAGACCTCCAATATCATAGTGGTGGGTTAACAGAAACCAAGTGCCATCGTGGTGAGTTTCTAGCAGGCATAAATTTGAAGCTAACGACACCTTAGCCGGATCTCTCGCGCTATTTTTTCAGAAGTGCATGCAAATCAAGCAGCAATCGTACGGAAATCAACCATAATTAAATAAAAATTTGGGTGGTAGGTTAAAAGAGACCTCCGATATCATAGTGGTGGGTTAACAGAAACCAAGTACCATCGTGGTGAGTTTCTAGCAGGCATAAATGGGAAGCCAACGACACCTTAGCCGGATCTCTCGCGCTATTTGTTCAGAAGTTGCATGCAACTCAAGCATCAATCGTACGGAAATCAACAATAATTAAACAGAAAGTTGGGTGGTAGGTTAACAGAGACCCCCGATATCACAGTGGCGGGTTAACCGAAACCAAGTACCATCGTGGTGAGTTTCTAGCGGGCATAAATGGGAAGCCAACGACACCTTAGCCGGATCTCTCGCGCTATTTTTTCAGAAGTTGCATGCAACTCAAGCATCAATCGTACGGAAATCAACAATAATTAAACAGAAATTTGGGTGGTAGGTTAACAGAGACCCCCGATATCATAGTGGTGGGTTAACAGAAACCAAGTGCCATCGTGGTGAGTTTCTAGCAGGCATAAATGGGAAGCTAACGACACCTTAGCCGGATCTCTCGCGCTATTTTTTCAGAAGTTGCATGCAACTCCAGCACCAATCGTAAGGAAATCAACCATAATTAAACAAAAATTTGGGTGGTAGGTTAACAGAGACACCCGATATCATAGTGGTGGGTTAACAGAAACCAAGTGCCATCGTGGTGAGTTTCTAGCAGGCATAAATGGGAAGCTAACGACACCTTAGCCGGATCTCTCGCGCTATTTTTTCAGAAGTTGCATGCAACTCAAGCACCAGTCGTAAGGAAATCAACCATAATTAAACAAAAATTTGGGTGGTAGGTTAACAGAGACACCCGATATCATAGTGGTGGGTTAACAGAGACCAAGTGCCATCGTGGTGAGTTTCTAGAAGGCATAAAGGGGAAGCTAACGACACCTTAGCCGGATCTCTCGCGCTATTTTTTCAGAAGTTGCATGCAACTCAAGCACCAATCGTACGGAAACCAACCATAATTAAACAAAAATTTGGGTGGTAGGTTAACAGCGACCCCCGATATCATCGTGGTGGGTGAACAGAAACCAAGTGCCATCGTGGTGTGTTCCTTGCAGGCATAAATGGGAAGCTAACGACACTTTAGCCGGATCTCTCGCGCTATTTTTTCAGAAGTTGCATGCAACTCAAGCACCAATCGTACGAAAATCAACCATAATTGAACAGAAATTTGGGTGGTAGGTTAACAGAGACCTCCGATATCACAGTGGTGGGTTAACAGAAACCAAGTGCTATCATGGTGAGTTTCTAGCAGGCATAAATGGGAAGCTAACGACACCTTAGCCGGATTTCTCGCGCTATTTTTTCAGAAGTTGCATGCAACCCAAGCACCAATGGTAAGGAAATCAACCATAATTAAACAAAAATTTGGGTGGTAGGTTAACAGAGACACCCGATATAATAGTGGTGGGTTAACAGAAACCAAGTGCCATCGTGGTGAGTTTCTAACAGGCATAAATTTGAAGCTAACGACACCTTAGCCGGATCTCTCGCGCTATTTTTTCAGAAGTTGCATGCAAATCAAGCAGCAATCGACCGGAAATCAACCATAATTAAATAGAAATTTGGGTGGCAGGTTAACAGAGACACCCGATATCATAGTTATTGACACCTTAGTCGCATCCCTTGCTTAAGTTTTTCACAAGTTGCATCCAAATCAAGCACCAATCGTACGGAAATCAACCATAATTAAACAGAAATTTGCGTGGTAGGTTAACAGAGACCAAGTGCCATCGTGGTGAGTTTCTATCAGGCATAAATGGGAAGCTAACGACACCTTAGCCGGATCTCTCGCGCTATTTTTTCAGAAGTTGCATGCAACTCAAGCACCAATCGTACGGAAATCAACCATAATTAAACAGAAATTTGCGTGGTAGGTTAACAGAGACCTCCAATATCATAGTGGTGGGTTAACAGAAACCAAGTGCCATCGTGGTGAGTTTCTAGAAGGCATAAACGGGAAGCTAACGACACCTTAGCCGGATCTCTCGCGCTATTTTTTCAGAAGTTGCATGCAACTCAAGCACCAATCGTACGCAAATCAACCATAATTAAACAAAAATTTGGGTGGTAGGTTAACAGAGACACCCGATATCATAGTTATTGACACCTTAGTCGCATCCCTTGCTTAAGTTTTTCACAAGTTGCATCCAAATCAAGCACCAATCGTACGGAAATCAACCATAATTAAACAAAAATTTGGGTGGTAGGTTAACAGAGACCTCCGATATCACAGTGGTGGGTTAACCGAAACCAAGTACTATCATGGTGAGTTTCTAGCAGGCATAAAGGGGAAGCTAAAGACACCTTAGCCGGATCTCTCGCGCTATTTTTTCAGAAGTTGCATGCAACTCAAGCATCAATCGTACGGAAATCAACAATAATTAAACAGAAATTTGGGTGGTAGGTTAACAGAGACCTCCGTTATCGTAGTGTTGGGTTAACAGAAACCAAGTGCCATCGTGGTGAGTTTCTAGCAGGCATAAATGGGAAGCTGACGACACCTTAGCCGGATCTCTCGCGCTATTTTTTCAGAAGTTGCATGCAACTCAAGCACCAATCGTAAGGAAATCAACCATAATTAAACAAAAATTTGGGTGGTAGGTTAACAGAGACACCCGATATCATAGTGGTGGGTTAACAGAAACCAAGTGCCATCGTGGTGAGTTTCTAGCAGGCATAAATGGGAAGCTAACGACACCTTAGCCGGATCTCTCGCGCTATTTTTTCAGAAGTTGCATGCAACTCAAGCACCAGTCGTAAGGAAATCAACCATAATTAAACAAAAATTTGGGTGGTAGGTTAACAGAGACACCCGATATCATAGTGGTGGGTTAACAGAAACCAAGTGCCATCGTGGTGAGTTTCTAGCAGGCATAAATGGGAAGCTAACGACACCTTAGCCGGATCTCTCGCGCTATTTTTTCAGAAGTTGCATGCAACTCAAGCACCAGTCGTAAGGAAATCAACCATAATTAAACAAAAATTTGGGTGGTAGGTTAACAGAGACACCCGATATCATAGTGGTGGGTTAACAGAGACCAAGTGCCATCGTGGTGAGTTTCTAGAAGGCATAAAGGGGAAGCTAACGACACCTTAGCCGGATCTCTCGCGCTATTTTTTCAGAAGTTGCATGCAACTCAAGCACCAATCGTACGGAAACCAACCATAATTAAACAAAAATTTGGGTGGTAGGTTAACAGCGACCCCCGATATCATCGTGGTGGGTGAACAGAAACCAAGTGCCATCGTGGTGTGTTCCTTGCAGGCATAAATGGGAAGCTAACGACACTTTAGCCGGATCTCTCGCGCTATTTTTTCAGAAGTTGCATGCAACTCAAGCACCAATCGTACGAAAATCAACCATAATTGAACAGAAATTTGGGTGGTAGGTTAACAGAGACCTCCGATATCACAGTGGTGGGTTAACAGAAACCAAGTGCTATCATGGTGAGTTTCTAGCAGGCATAAATGGGAAGCTAACGACACCTTAGCCGGATTTCTCGCGCTATTTTTTCAGAAGTTGCATGCAACTCAAGCACCAATGGTAAGGAAATCAACCATAATTAAACAAAAATTTGGGTGGTAGGTTAACAGAGACACCCGATATAATAGTGGTGGGTTAACAGAAACCAAGTGCCATCGTGGTGAGTTTCTAACAGGCATAAATTTGAAGCTAACGACACCTTAGCCGGATCTCTCGCGCTATTTTTTCAGAAGTTGCATGCAAATCAAGCAGCAATCGACCGGAAATCAACCATAATTAAATAGAAATTTGGGTGGCAGGTTAACAGAGACACCCGATATCATAGTTATTGACACCTTAGTCGCATCCCTTGCTTAAGTTTTTCACAAGTTGCATCCAAATCAAGCACCAATCGTACGGAAATCAACCATAATTAAACAGAAATTTGCGTGGTAGGTTAACAGAGACCAAGTGCCATCGTGGTGAGTTTCTATCAGGCATAAATGGGAAGCTAACGACACCTTAGCCGGATCTCTTGCGCTATTTTTTCAGAAGTTGCATGCAACTCAAGCACCAATCGTACGGAAATCAACCATAATTAAACAGAAATTTGCGTGGTAGGTTAACAGAGACCTCCAATATCATAGTGGTGGGTTAACAGAAACCAAGTGCCATCGTGGTGAGTTTCTAGAAGGCATAAACGGGAAGCTAACGACACCTTAGCCGGATCTCTCGCGCTATTTTTTCAGAACTTGCATGCAACTCAAGCACCAATCGTACGCAAATCAACCATAATTAAACAAACATTTGGGTGGTAGGTTAACAGAGACACCCGATATCATAGTTATTGTCACCTTAGTCGCATCCCTTGCTTAAGTTTTTCACAAGTTGCATCCAAATCAAGCACCAATCGTACGGAAATCAACCATAATTAAACAAAAATTTGGGTGGTAGGTTAACAGAGACCTCCGATATCACAGTGGTGGGTTAACCGAAACCAAGTACTATCATGGTGAGTTTCTAGCAGGCATAAAGGGGAAGCTAAAGACACCTTAGCCGGATCTCTCGCGCTATTTTTTCAGAAGTTGCATGCAACTCAAGCATCAATCGTACGGAAATCAACAATAATTAAACAGAAATTTGGGTGGTAGGTTAACAGAGACCTCCGTTATCGTAGTGTTGGGTTAACAGAAACCAAGTGCCATCGTGGTGAGTTTCTAGCAGGCATAAATGGGAAGCTGACGACACCTTAGCCGGATCTCTCGCGCTATTTTTTCAGAAGTTGCATGCAACTCAAGCACCAATCGTAAGGAAATCAACCATAATTAAACAAAAATTTGGGTGGTAGGTTAACAGAGACACCCGATATCATAGTGGTGGGTTAACAGAAACCAAGTGCCATCGTGGTGAGTTTCTAGCAGGCATAAATGGGAAGCTAACGACACCTTAGCCGGATCTCTCGCGCTATTTTTTCAGAAGTTGCATGCAACTCAAGCACCAGTCGTAAGGAAATCAACCATAATTAAACAAAAATTTGGGTGGTAGGTTAACAGAGACACCCGATATCATAGTGGTGGGTTAACAGAGACCAAGTGCCATCATGGTGAGTTTCTAGCAGGCATAAACGGGAAGCTAACGACACCTTAGCCGGATCTCTCGCGCTATTTTTTCAGAAGTTGCATGCAACTCAAGCACCAATCGTAAGGAAATCAACCATAATTAAATAGAAATTTGGGTGGTAGCTTAACAGAGACCTCCGATATCGTAGTGTTGGGTTAACAGAAACCAACTGCCATCGTGGTGAGTTTCTAGCACGCATAAATGGGAAGCTAACGACACCTTAGCCGGATCTCTCGCGCTATTTTTTCAGAAGTTGCATGCAACTCAAGCACCAATCGTAAGGAAATCAACCATAATTAAACAAAAATTTAGGTGGTGGGTTAACAGAAACCAAGTGCCATCGTGGTGAGTTTCTAGCAGGCATAAATGGGAAGCTAATGACACCTTAGCCGGATCTCTCGCGCTATTTTTCAAGCACCAATCGTACGGAAATCAACCATAATTAAACAGAAATTTGGGTGGTAGGTTAACAGAGACCTCCAATATCATAGTGGTGTGTTAACAGAAACCAAGTGCCATCGTGGTGAGTTTCTAGCAGGCATAAATTTGAAGCTAACGACACCTTAGCCGGATCTCTCGCGCTATGTTTTCAGAAGTGCATGCAAATCAAGCAGCAATCGTACGGAAATCAACCATAATTAAATAGAAATTTGGGTGGTAGGTTAACAGAGACCTCCGATATCATAGTGGTGGGTTAACAGAAACCAAGTACCATCATGGTGAGTTTCTAGCAGGCATAAATGGGAAGCCAACGACACCTTAGCCGGATCTCTCGCGCTATTTTTTCAGAAGTTGCATGCAACTCAAGCATCAATCGTACGGAAATCAACAATAATTAAACAGAAATTTGGGTGGTAGGTTAACAGAGACCCCCGATATCACAGTGGCGGGTTAACCGAAACCAAGTACTATCATGGTGAGTTTCTAGCAGGCATAAAGGGGAAGCTAACGACACCTTAGCGGGATCTCTCGCGCTATTTTTTCAGAAGTTGCATGCAACTCAAGCATCAATCGTACGGAAATCAACAATAATTAAACAGAAATTAGGGTGGTAGGTTAACAGAGACCCCC
Organism: Anomoia purmunda; assembly: GCA_951828415.1. Classification (NCBI taxonomy): domain Eukaryota; kingdom Metazoa; phylum Arthropoda; class Insecta; order Diptera; family Tephritidae; genus Anomoia; species Anomoia purmunda. The sequence continues at coordinate 83,365,824 of OX639997.1, read as the reverse complement.
GATATCATAGTGGTGGGTTAACAGAAACCAAATGCCATCGTGGTGAGTTTCTAGCAGGCATAAATGGGAAGCTAACGACACCTTAGCCGGATCTCTCGCGATATTTTTTCAGAAGTTGCATGCAACTCAAGCACCAATCGTAAGGAAATCAACCATAATTAAACAAAAATTTAGGTGGTGGGTTAACAGAAACCAAGTGCCATCGTGGTGAGTTTCTAGCAGGCATAAATGGGAAGCTAACGACACCTTAGCCGGATCTCTCGCGCTATTTTTCAAGCACCAATCGTACGGAAATCAACCATAATTAAACAGAAATTTGGGTGGTAGGTTAACAGAGACCTCCAATATCATAGTGGTGGGTTAACAGAAACCAAGTGCCATCGTGGTGAGTTTCTAGCAGGCATAAATTTGAAGCTAACGACACCTTAGCCGGATCTCTCGCGCTATTTTTTCAGAAATGCATGCAAATCAAGCAGCAATCGTACGGAAATCAACCATAATTAAATAAAAATTTGGGTGGTAGGTTAACAGAGACCTCCGATATCATAGTGGTGGGTTAACAGAAACCAAGTACCATCGTGGTGAGTTTCTAGCAGGCATAAATGGGAAGCCAACGACACCTTAGCCGGATCTCTCGCGCTGTTTTTTCAGAAGTTGCATGCAACTCAAGCATCAATCGTACGGAAATCAACAATAATTAAACAGAAATTTGGGTGGTAGGTTAACAGAGACCCCCGATATCACAGTGGCGGGTTAAGCGAAACCAAGTACTATCATGGTGAGTTTCTAGCAGGCATAACGGGGAAGCTAACGACACCTTAGCCGGATCTCTCGCGCTATTTTTTCAGAAGTTGCATGCAACTCCAGCACCAATCGTAAGGAAATCAACCATAATTAAACAAAAATTTGGGTGGTAGGTTAACAGAGACACCCGATATCATAGTGGTGGGTTAACAGAAACCAAGTGCCATCGTGGTGAGTTTCTAGCAGGCATAAATTTGAAGCTAACGACACCTTAGCCGGATCTCTCGCGCTATTTTTTCAGAAGTGCATGCAAATCAAGCAGCAATCGTACGGAAATCAACCATAATTAAATAAAAATTTGGGTGGTAGGTTAAAAGAGACCTCCGATATCATAGTGGTGGGTTAACAGAAACCAAGTACCATCGTGGTGAGTTTCTAGCAGGCATAAATGGGAAGCCAACGACACCTTAGCCGGATCTCTCGCGCTATTTTTTCAGAAGTTGCATGCAACTCAAGCATCAATCGTACGGAAATCAACAATAATTAAACAGAAATTTGGGTGGTAGGTTAACAGAGACCCCCGATATCACAGTGGCGGGTTAACCGAAACCAAGTACCATCGTGGTGAGTTTCTAGCGGGCATAAATGGGAAGCCAACGACACCTTAGCCGGATCTCTCGCGCTATTTTTTCAGAAGTTGCATGCAACTCAAGCATCAATCGTACGGAAATCAACAATAATTAAACAGAAATTTGGGTGGTAGGTTAACAGAGACCCCCGAAATCACAGTGGCGGGTTAACCGAAACCAAGTACTATCATGGTGAGTTTCTAGCAGGCATAACGGGGAAGCTAACGACACCTTAGCGGGATCTCTCGCGCTATTTTTTCAGAAGTTGCATGCAACTCAAGCATCAATCGTACGGAAATCAACAATAATTAAACAGAAATTTGGGTGGTAGGTTAACAGAGACCTCCGTTATCATAGTGTTGGGTTAACAGAAACCAAGTGCCATCGTGGTGAGTTTCTAGCAGGCATAAATGGGAAGCTGACGACACCTTAGCCGGATCTCTCGCGCTATTTTTTCAGAAGTTGCATGCAACTCAAGCACCAATCGTAAGGAAATCAACCATAATTAAACAAAAATTTGGGTGGTAGGTTAACAGAGACACCCGATATCATAGTGGTGGGTTAACAGAAACCAAGTGCCATCGTGGTGAGTTTCTAGCAGGCATAAATGGGAAGCTAACGACACCTTAGCCGGATCTCTCGCGCTATTTTTTCAGAAGTTGCATGCAACTCAAGCACCAGTCATAAGGAAATCAACCATACTTAAACAAAAATTTGGGTGGTAGGTTAACAGAGACACCCGATATCATAGTGGTGGGTTAACAGAGACCAAGTGCCATCGTGGTGAGTTTCTAGCAGGCATAAACGGGAAGCTAACGACACCTTAGCCGGATCTCTCGCGCTATTTTTTCAAAAGTTGCATGCAACTCAAGCACCAATCGTAAGGAAATCAACCATAATTAAATAGAAATTTGGGTGGTAGCTTAACAGAGACCTCCGATATCGTAGTGTTGGGTTAACAGAAACCAACTGCCATCGTGGTGAGTTTCTAGCACGCATAAATGGGAAGCTAACGACACCTTAGCCGGATCTCTCGCGCTATTTTTTCAGAAGTTGCATGCAACTCAAGCACCAATCGTAAGGAAATCAACCATAATTAAACAAAAATTTAGGTGGTGGGTTAACAGAAACCAAGTGCCATCGTGGTGAGTTTCTAGCAGGCATAAATGGGAAGCTAATGACACCTTAGCCGGATCTCTCGCGCTATTTTTCAAGCACCAATCGTACGGAAATCAACCATAATTAAACAGAAATTTGGGTGGTAGGTTAACAGAGACCTCCAATATCATAGTGGTGTGTTAACAGAAACCAAGTGCCATCGTGGTGAGTTTCTAGCAGGCATAAATTTGAAGCTAACGACACCTTAGCCGGATCTCTCGCGCTATGTTTTCAGAAGTGCATGCAAATCAAGCAGCAATCGTACGGAAATCAACCATAATTAAATAGAAATTTGGGTGGTAGGTTAACAGAGACCTCCGATATCATAGTGGTGGGTTAACAGAAACCAAGTACCATCATGGTGAGTTTCTAGCAGGCATAAATGGGAAGCCAACGACACCTTAGCCGGATCTCTCGCGCTATTTTTTCAGAAGTTGCATGCAACTCAAGCATCAATCGTACGGAAATCAACAATAATTAAACAGAAATTTGGGTGGTAGGTTAACAGAGACCCCCGATATCACAGTGGCGGGTTAACCGAAACCAAGTACTATCATGGTGAGTTTCTAGCAGGCATAAAGGGGAAGCTAACGACACCTTAGCGGGATCTCTCGCGCTATTTTTTCAGAAGTTGCATGCAACTCAAGCATCAATCGTACGGAAATCAACAATAATTAAACAGAAATTTGGGTGGTAGGTTAACAGAGACCCCCGATATCATAGTGGTGGGTTAACAGAAACCAAATGCCATCGTGGTGAGTTTCTAGCAGGCATAAATGGGAAGCTAACGACACCTTAGCCGGATCTCTCGCGATATTTTTTCAGAAGTTGCATGCAACTCAAGCACCAATCGTAAGGAAATCAACCATAATTAAACAAAAATTTAGGTGGTGGGTTAACAGAAACCAAGTGCCATCGTGGTGAGTTTCTAGCAGGCATAAATGGGAAGCTAACGACACCTTAGCCGGATCTCTTGCGCTATTTTTCAAGCACCAATCGTACGGAAATCAAGCATAATTAAACAGAAATTTGGGTGGTAGGTTAACAGAGACCTCCAATATCATAGTGGTGGGTTAACAGAAACCAAGTGCCATCGTGGTGAGTTTCTAGCAGGCATAAATTTGAAGCTAACGACACCTTAGCCGGATCTCTCGCGCTATTTTTTCAGAAGTGCATGCAAATCAAGCAGCAATCGTACGGAAATCAACCATAATTAAATAAAAATTTGGGTGGTAGGTTAACAGAGACCTCCGATATCATAGTGGTAGGTTAACAGAAACCAAGTACCATCGTGGTGAGTTTCTAGCAGGCATAAATGGGAAGCCAACGACACCTTAGCCGGATCTCTCGCGCTATTTTTTCAGAAGTTGCATGCAACTCAAGCATCAATCGTACGGAAATCAACAATAATTAAACAGAAATTTGGGTGGTAGGTTAACAGAGACCCCCGATATCACAGTGGCGGGTTAACCGAAACCAAGTATTATCATGGTGAGTTTCTAGCGGGCATAAATGGGAAGCCAACGACACCTTAGCCGGATCTCTCGCGCTATTTTTTCAGAAGTTGCATGCAACTCAAGCATCAATCGTACGGAAATCAACAATAATTAAACAAAAATTTGGGTGGTAGGTTAACAGAGACCCCTGATATCACAGTGGCGGGTTAACCGAAACCAAGTACTATCATGGTGAGTTTCTAGCAGGCATAACGGGGAAGCTAACGACACCTTAGCGGGATCTCTCGCGCTATTTTTTCAGAAGTTGCATGCAACTCAAACATCAATCGTACGAAAATCAACAATAATTAAACAGAAATTTGGGTGGTAGGTTAACAGAGACCCCCGATATCATAGTGGTGGGTTAACAGAAACCAAGTGCCATCGTGGTGAGTTTCTAGCAGGCATAAATGGGAAGCTAACGACACCTTAGCCGGATCTCTCGCGCTATTTTTTCAGAAGTTGCATGCAACTCAAGCACCAGTCGTAAGGAAATCAACCATAATTAAACAAAAATTTGGGTGGTAGGTTAACAGAGACACCCGATATCATAGTGGTGGGTTAACAGAGACCAAGTGCCATCGTGGTGAGTTTCTAGCAGGCATAAACGGGAAGCTAACGACACCTTAGCCGGATCTCTCGCGCTATTTTTTCAGAAGTTGCATGCAACTCAAGCACCAATCGTAAGGAAATCAACCATAATTAAATAGAAATTTGGGTGGTAGCTTAACAGAGACCTCCGATATCGTAGTGTTGGGTTAACAGAAACCAACTGCCATCGTGGTGAGTTTCTAGCACGCATAAATGGGAAGCTAACGACACCTTAGCCGGATCTCTCGCGCTATTTTTTCAGAAGTTGCATGCAACTCAAGCACCAATCGTAAGGAAATCAACCATAATTAAACAAAAATTTAGGTGGTGGGTTAACAGAAACCAAGTGCCATCGTGGTGAGTTTCTAGCAGGCATAAATGGGAAGCTAATGACACCTTAGCCGGATCTCTCGCGCTATTTTTCAACCACCAATCGTACGGAAATCAACCATAATTAAACAGAAATTTGGGTGGTAGGTTAACAGAGACCTCCAATATCATAGTGGTGTGTTAACAGAAACCAAGTGCCATCGTGGTGAGTTTCTAGCAGGCATAAATTTGAAGCTAACGACACCTTAGCCGGATCTCTCGCGCTATGTTTTCAGAAGTGCATGCAAATCAAGCAGCAATCGTACGGAAATCAACCATAATTAAATAGAAATTTGGGTGGTAGGTTAACAGAGACCTCCGATATCATAGTGGTGGGTTAACAGAAACCAAGTACCATCATGGTGAGTTTCTAGCAGGCATAAATGGGAAGCCAACGACACCTTAGCCGGATCTCTCGCGCTATTTTTTCAGAAGTTGCATGCAACTCAAGCATCAATCGTACGGAAATCAACAATAATTAAACATAAATTTGGGTGGTAGGTTAACAGAGACCCCCGATATCACAGTGGCGGGTTAACCGAAACCAAGTACTATCATGGTGAGTTTCTAGCAGGCATAAAGGGGAAGCTAACGACACCTTAGCGGGATCTCTCGCGCTATTTTTTCAGAAGTTGCATGCAACTCAAGCATCAATCGTACGGAAATCAACAATAATTAAACAGAAATTTGGGTGGTAGGTTAACAGAGACCCCCGATATCATAGTGGTGGGTTAACAGAAACCAAATGCCATCGTGGTGAGTTACTAGCAGGCATAAATGGGAAGCTAACGACACCTTAGCCGGATCTCTCGCGATATTTTTTCAGAAGTTGCATGCAACTCAAGCACCAATCGTAAGGAAATCAACCATAATTAAACAAAAATTTAGGTGGTGGGTTAACAGAAACCAAGTGCCATCGTGGTGAGTTTCTAGCAGGCATAAATGGGAAGCTAACGACACCTTAGCCGGATCTCTCGCGCTATTTTTCAAGCACCAATCGTACGGAAATCAACCATAATTAAACAGAAATTTGGGTGGTAGGTTAACAGAGACCTCCAATATCATAGTGGTGGGTTAACAGAAACCAAGTGCCATCGTGGTGAGTTTCTAGCAGGCATAAATTTGAAGCTAACGACACCTTAGCCGGATCTCTCGCGCTATTTTTTCAGAAGTGCATGCAAATCAAGCAGCAATCGTACGGAAATCAACCATAATTAAATAAAAATTTGGGTGGTAGGTTAACAGAGACCTCCGATATCATAGTGGTGGGTTAACAGAAACCAAGTACCATCGTGGTGAGTTTCTAGCAGGCATAAATGGGAAGCCAACGACACCTTAGCCGGATCTCTCGCGCTATTTTTTCAGAAGTTGCATGCAACTCAAGCATCAATCGTACGGAAATCAACAATAATTAAACAGAAATTTGGGTGGTAGGTTAACAGAGACCCCCGATATCACAGTGGCGGGTTAACCGAAACCAAGTACTATCATGGTGAGTTTCTAGCAGGCATAACGGGGAAGCTAACGACACCTTAGCGGGATCTCTCGCGCTATTTTTTCAGAAGTTGCATGCAACTCAAACATCAATCGTACGAAAATCAACAATAATTAAACAGAAATTTGGGTGGTAGGTTAACAGAGACCCCCGATATCATAGTGGTGGGTTAACAGAAACCAAGTGCCATCGTGGTGAGTTTCTAGCAGGCATAAATGGGAAGCTAACGACACCTTAGCCGGATCTCTCGCGCTATTTTTTCAGAAGTTGCATGCAACTCCAGCACCAATCGTAAGGAAATCAACCATAATTAAACAAAAATTTGGGTGGTAGGTTAACAGAGACACCCGATATCATAGTGGTGGGTTAACAGAAACCAAGTGCCATCGTGGTGAGTTTCTAGCAGGCATAAATGGGAAGCTAACGACACCTTAGCCGGATCTCTCGCGCTATTTTTTCAGAAGTTGCATGCAACTCAAGCACCAGTCGTAAGGAAATCAACCATAATTAAACAAAAATTTGGGTGGTAGGTTAACAGAGACACCCGATATCATAGTGGTGGGTTAACAGAGACCAAGTGCCATCGTGCTGAGTTTCTAGAAGGCATAAAGGGGAAGCTAACGACACCTTAGCCGGATCTCTCGCGCTATTTTTTCAGAAGTTGCATGCAACTCAAGCACCAATCGTACGGAAACCAACCATAATTAAACAAAAATTTGGGTGGTAGGTTAACAGCGACCCCCGATATCATCGTGGTGGGTGAACAGAAACCAAGTGCCATCGTGGTGTGTTCCTTGCAGGCATAAATGGGAAGCTAACGACACTTTAGCCGGATCTCTCGCGCTATTTTTTCAGAAGTTGCATGCAACTCAAGCACCAATCGTACGAAAATCAACCATAATTGAACAGAAATTTGGGTGGTAGGTTAACAGAGACCTCCGATATCACAGTGGTGGGTTAACAGAAACCAAGTGCTATCATGGTGAGTTTCTAGCAGGCATAAATGGGAAGCTAACGACACCTTAGCCGGATTTCTCGCGCTATTTTTTCAGAAGTTGCATGCAACTCAAGCACCAATGGTAAGGAAATCAACCATAATTAAACAAAAATTTGGGTGGTAGGTTAACAGAGACAGCCGATATAATAGTGGTGGGTTAACAGAAACCAAGTGCCATCGTGGTGAGTTTCTAGCAGGCATAAATGGGAAGCTAACGACACCTTAGCCGGATCTCTCGCGCTATTTTTTCAGAAGTTGCATGCAACTCAAGCACCAATCGTAAGGAAATCAACCATAATTAAACAAAAATTTAGGTGGTGGGTTAACAGAAACCAAGTGCCATCGTGGTGAGTTTCTATCAGGCATAAATGGGAAGCTAACGACACCTTAGCCGGATCTCTCGCGCTATTTTTTCAGAAGTTGCATGCAACTCAAGCACCAATCGTACGGAAATCAACCATAATTAAACAGAAATTTGCGTGGTAGGTTAACAGAGACCTCCATTATCGTAGTGTTGGGTTAACAGAAACCAAGTGCCATCGTGGTGAGTTTCTAACAGGCATAAATTTGAAGCTAACGACACCTTAGCCGGATCTCTCGCGCTATTTTTTCAGAAGTTGCATGCAAATCAATCAGCAATCGACCGGAAATCAACCATAATTAAATAGAAATTTGGGTGGTAGGTTAACAGAGACCTCCGATATCACAGTGGTGGGTTGATAGAAACCAAGTGCCATCGTGGTGAGTTTCTAGCAGGCATAAATGGGAAGCTAACGACACCTTAGCCGGATCTCTCGCGCTATTTTTTCAGAAGTTGCATGCAACTCAAGCACCAATCGTAAGGAAATCAACCATAATTAAATAGAAATTTGGGTGGTAGGTTAACAGAGACCTCCGATATCGTAGTGTTGGGTTAACAGAAACCAAGTGCCATCGTGGTGAGTTTCTAGCAGGCATAAATGGGAAGCTAACGATACCTTAGCCGGATCTCTCGCGCTATTTTTTCAGAAGTTGCATGCAACTCAAGCACCAATCGTAAGGAAATCAACCATAATTAAACAAAAATTTAGGTGGTGGGTTAACAGAAACCAAGTGCCATCGTGGTGAGTTTCTAGCAGGCATAAATGGGAAGCTAACGACACCTTAGCCGGATCTCTCGCGCTATTTTTCAAGTACCAATCGTACGGAAATCAACCATAATTAAACAGAAATTTGGGTGGTAGGTTAACAGAGACCCCCGATATCACAGTGGCGGGTTAACCCAAACCAAGTACTATCATGGTGAGTTTCTAGCAGGCATAAAGGGGAAGCTACAGACACCTTAGGCGGATCTCTCGCGCTATTTTTTCAGAAGTTGCATGCAACTCAAGCATCAATCGTACGGAAATCAACAATAATTAAACAGAAATTTGGGTGGTAGGTTAACAGAGACCCCCGATATCATAGTGGTAGGTTAACAGAAACCAAGTGCCATCGTGGTGAGTTTCTAGCAGGCATAAATGGGAAGCTAACGACACCTTAGCCGGATCTCTCGCGCTATTTTTTCAGAAGTTGCATGCAACTCAAGCACCAATCGTAAGGAAATCAACCATAATTAAACAAAAATTTGGGTGGTAGGTTAACAGAGACACCCGATATCATAGTGGTGGGTTAACAGAAACCAAGTGCCATCGTGGTGAGTTTCTAGCAGGCATAAATGGGAAGCTAACGACACCTTAGCCGGATCTCTCGCGCTATTTTTTCAGAAGTTGCATGCAACTCAAGCAGCAATCGTACGAAAATCAACCATAATTAAATAGAAATTTGGGTGGTAGGTTAACAGAGACCTCCGATATCATAGTGGTGGGTTAACAGAAACCAAGTGCCATCGTGGTGAGTTTCTAGCAGGCATAAATTTGAAGCTAACGACACCTTAGCCGGATCTCTCGCGCTATTTTTTCAGAAGTTGCATGCAAATCAAGCAGCAATCGTACGGAAATCAACCATAATTAAATAGAAATTTGGGTGGTAGGTTAACAGAGACCTCCGATATCATAGTGATGGGTTAACAGAAACCAAGTACCATCGTGGTGAGTTTCTAGCAGGCATAAATGGGAAGCCAACGACACCTTAGCCGGATCTCTCGCGCTATTTTTTCAGAAGTTGCATGCAAATCAAGCAGCAATCGACCGGAAATCAACCATAATTAAATAGAAATTTGGGTGGCAGGTTAACAGAGACCTCCGATATCATAGTGGTGGGTTAACAGAAACCAAGTGCCATCATGGTGAGTTTCTAGAAGGCATAAATGGGAAGCTAACGACACCTTAGCCGGATCTCTCGCGCTATTTTTTCAGAAGTTGCATGCAACTCAAGCACCAATCGTACGCAAATCAACCATAATTAAACAAAAATTTGGGTGGTAGGTTAACAGAGACACCCGATATCATAGTGGTGGGTTAACAGAAACCAAGTGACATCATGGTGAGTTTCTAGCAGGCATTAAGGGGAAGCTATTGACACCTTAGTCGCACCCCTTGCTTAAGTTTTTCACAAGTTGCAAATCAAGCACCAATCGTACGGAAATCAACCATAATTAAACAAAAATTTGGGTGGTAGGTTAACAGAGCCCTCCGATATCACAGTGGTGGGTTAACCGAAACCAAGTGCTATCGTGGTGAGTTTATAGCAGGCATAAATTTGAAGCTAACGACACCTTACCCGGATCTCTCGCTTTTTTTTCAGAAGTTGCATGCAAATCAAGCACCAATCGTACGGAAATCAACCATAATTAAACACAAATTTGGGTGGTAGGTTAACAGAGACCTCCGATATCATAGTGGTGGGTTAACAGAAACCAAGTGCCATCGTGGTGAGTTTCTAGCAGGCATAAATTTGAAGCTAACGACACCTTACCCGGATCTCTCGCGCTTTTTTTTCAGAAGTTGCATGCAAATCAAGCACCAATCGTACAGAAATCAACCATAATTAAACAAAAATTTGGGTGGTAGGTTAACAGAGACCTCCGATATCACAGTGGTGGGTTAACAGAAACCAAGTGCCATCGTGGTGAGTTTCTAGCAGGCATAAATGGGAAGCTAACGACACCTTAGCCGGATCTCTCGCGCTATTTTTTCAGAAGTTGCATGCAACTCAAGCACCAATCGTAAGGAAATCAACCATAATTAAACAAAAATTTGGGTGGTAGGTTAACAGAGACACCCGATATAATAGTGGTGGGTTAACAGAAACCAAGTGCCATCGTGGTGAGTTTCTAGCAGGCATAAATGGGAAGCTAACGACACCTTAGCCGGATCTCTCGCGCTATTTTTTCAGAAGTTGCATGAAACTCAAGCACCAGTCGTAAGGAAATCAACCATAATTAAACAAAAATGTGGGTGGTAGGTTAACAGAGACCCCCGATATCAAAGTGGTGGGTTAACAGAAACCAATTGCCATCGTGGTGAGTTTGTAGCAGGCATAAATGGGAAGCTAACGAGACCTTAGCCGGATCTCTCGCGCTATTTTTTCAGAAGTTGCATGCAACTCAAGCACGAATCGTAAGGAAATCAACCATAATTAAATAGAAATTTGGGTGGTAGGTTAACAGAGACCTCCGATATCATAGTGGTGGGTAAGAAATCAACTCTAATTAAAAAAAAAAATTTAGTGGTAGGTTAACAGAGACCTCCGATATCACAGTGGTGGGTTAACAGAAACCAAGTGTCATCGTGGTGAGTTTCTAGCAGGCATTAAGGGGAAGCTATTGACACCTTAGCCGCACCCCTTGCTTAAGTTTTCCACAAGTTGCATGCAAATCAAGCACCAGTCGTACAGTCGTAAGGAAATCAACCATAATTAAACAAAAATGTGGGTGGTAGGTTAACAGAGACCCCCGATATCATAGTGGTGGGTTAACAGAAACCAAGTGCCATCATGGTGAGTTTCTAGCAGGCATAAATTTGAAGCTAGCGACACCTTACCCGGATCTCTCGCGCTTTTTTGCAGAAGTTGCATGCAAATCAAGCACCAATCGTACGAAAATCAACCATAATTAAACAAAAATTTGGGTGGTAGGTTAACAGAGACCTCCGATATCACAGTGGTGGGTTAACAGAAACCAAGTGCCATCGTGGTGAGTTTCTAGCAGGCACAAATGGGAAGCTAACGACACCTTAGCCGGATCTCTCGCGCTATTTTTTCAGAAGTTGCATGCAACTCAAGCACCAATCGTAAGGAAATCAACCATAATTAAACAAAAATTTGGGTGGTAGGTTAACAGAGACACCCGATATAATAGTGGTGGGTTAACAGAAACCAAGTGCCATCGTGGTGAGTTTCTAGCAGGCATAAATGGGAAGCTAACGACACCTTAGCCGGATCTCTCGCGCTATTTTTTCAGAAGTTGCATGCAACTCATGCACCAATCGTTCGGAAATCAACCATAATTAAACATAAATTTGGGTGGTAGGTTAACAGAGACCCCCGATATCATAGTGGTGGGTTAACAGAAACGAAGTGGCATCGTGGTGAGTTTCTAGAAGGCATAAATGGGAAGCTAACGACACCTTAGCCGGATCTCTCGCGCTATTTTTTCAGAAGTTGCATGCAACTCATGCACCAATCGTTCGGAAATCAACCATAATTAAATAGAAATTTGGGTGGTAGGTTAACAGAGACACCCGATATCATAGTGGTGGGTTAACAGAAACCAAGTGACATCATGGTGAGTTTCTAGCAGGCATTAAGGGGAAGCTATTGACACCTTAGTCGCACCCCTTGCTTAAGTTTTTCACAAGTTGCAAATCAAGCACCAATCGTACGGAAATCAACCATAATTAAACAAAAATTTGGGTGGTAGGTTAACAGAGACCTCCGATATCACAGTGGTGGGTTAACCGAAACCAAGTGCCATCGTGGTGAGTTTCTAGCAGGCACAAATGGGAAGCTAACGACACCTTAGCCGGATCTCTCGCGCTATTTTTTCAGAAGTTGCATGCAACTCAAGCACCAATCGTAAGGAAATCAACCATAATTAAACAAAAATTTGGGTGGTAGGTTAACAGAGACACCCGATATAATAGTGGTGGGTTAACAGAAACCAAGTGCCATCGTGGTGAGTTTCTAGCAGGCATAAATGGGAAGCTAACGACACCTTAGCCGGATCTCTCGCGCTATTTTTTCAGAAGTTGCATGCAAACCAAACACCAATCGTAAGAAATCAACTATAATTTAAAAAAAAAATTGGGGGGTAGGTTAACAGAGACCTCCGATATCACAGTGGTGGGTTAACAGAAACCAATTGCCATTGTGGTGAGTTTCTAGCAGGCATAAATGGGAAGCTAACGAGACCTTAGCCGGATCTCTCGCGCTATTTTTTCAGAAGTTGCATGCAACTCAAGCACGAATCGTAAGGAAATCAACCATAATTAAATAGAAATTTGGGTGGTAGGTTAACAGAGACCTCCGATATCATAGTGGTGGGTTACCAGAAACCAAGTGCCATCGTGGTGACTTTCTAGCAGGCATAAATAGGAAGCTAACGACACACTAGCCGGATCTCTCGCGCTATTTGTTCAGAAGTTGCATGCAACTCAAGCACCAATCGTAAGGAAATCAACCATAATTTAACAAAAATTTGGGTGGTAGGTTAACAGAGACCCCGATATCATAATGGTGGGTTAACAGAAACCAAGTGCCATCGTGGTGAGTTTCTAGTAGGCATAAATGGGAAGCTAACGACACCTTAGCCGGATCTCTCGCGCTATTTTTTCAGAAGTTGCATGCAAACCAAACACCAATCGTAAGAAATCAACTCTAATTAAAAAAAAAAATTGAGTGGTAGGTTAACAGAGACCTCCGATATCACAGTGGTGGGTTAACAGAAACCAAGTGTCATCATGGTGAGTTTCTAGCAGGCATTAAGGGGAAGCTATTGACACCTTAGCCGCACCCCTTGCTTAAGTTTTCCACAAGTTGCATGCAAATCAAGCACCAGTCGTACAGTCGTAAGGAAATCAACCATAATTAAACAAAAATGTGGGTGGTAGGTTAACAGAGACCCCCGATATCATAGTGGTGGGTTAACAGAAACCAAGTGCCATCATGGTGAGTTTCTAGCAGGCATAAATTTGAAGCTAGCGACACCTTACCCGGATCTCTCGCGCTTTTTTGCAGAAGTTGCATGCAAATCAAGCACCAATCGTACGAAAATCAACCATAATTAAACAAAAATTTGGGTGGTAGGTTAACAGAGACCTCCGATATCACAGTGGTGGGTTAACAGAAACCAAGTGCCATCGTGGTGAGTTTCTAGCAGGCACAAATGGGAAGCTAACGACACCTTAGCCGGATCTCTCGCGCTATTTTTTCAGAAGTTGCATGCAACTCAAGCACCAATCGTAAGGAAATCAACCATAATTAAACAAAAATTTGGGTGGTAGGTTAACAGAGACACCCGATATAATAGTGGTGGGTTAACAGAAACCAAGTGCCATCGTGGTGAGTTTCTAGCAGGCATAAATGGGAAGCTAACGACACCTTAGCCGGATCTCTCGCGCTATTTTTTCAGAAGTTGCAAGCAACTCAAGCACCAGTCGTAAGGAAATCAACTATAATTAAACATAAATTTGGGTGGTAGGTTAACAGAGACCCCCGATATCATAGTGGTGGGTTAACAGAAACGAAGTGGCATCGTGGTGAGTTTCTAGAAGGCATAAATGGGAAGCTAACGACACCTTAGCCGGATCTCTCGCGCTATTTTTTCAGAAGTTGCATGCAACTCATGCACCAATCGTTCGGAAATCAACCATAATTAAATAGAAATTTGGGTGGTAGGTTAACAGAGACCCCGGATATCATAGTGGTAGGTTAACAGAAACCAAGTGCCATCATGGTGAGTTTCTACCAGGCATAAATTTGAAGCTAACGACACCTTAGCCGGATCTCTCTCGCTATTTTTCAGAAGTTGCATGCAAATCAAGCAGCAATCGTACGGAAATCAACCATAATTTAACAAAAATTTGGATGGTAGGTTAACAGAGACCTCCAATATCATAGTGGTGGGTTAACAAAAACCAAGTGCCATCGTGGTGAGTTTCTAGCAGGCATAAATGGGAAGCCAACGACACCTTAGCCGGATCTCGTGCGCTATTTTTTCAGAAGTTGCATGCAAATCAAGCAGAAATCGTACGGAAATCAACCATAATTAAATAGAAATTTGGGTAATAGGTTAACAGAGACCTCCGATATCATAGTGGTGGGTTAACAGAAACCAAGTGCCATCGTGGTGAGTTTCTAGCAGGCATAAATGGGAAGCTAACGACACCTTAGCCGGATCTCTCGCGCTATTTTTTCAGAAGTTGCATGCAACTCAAGCACCAGTCGTAAGGAAATCAACCATAATTAAACAACAATTTGGGTGGTAGGTTAACAGAGACACCCGATATCATAGTGGTGGGTTAACAGAGACCAAGTGCCATCGTGGTGAGCTTCTAGAAGGCATAAATGGGAAGCTAACGACACCTTAGCCGGATCTCTCGCGCTATTTTTTCAGAAGTTGCATGCAGCTCAAGCACCAATCGTAAGGAAATCAACCATAATTAAATAGAAATTTGGGTGGTAGGTTAACAGCGACCTCCGATATCATAGTGGTGGGTTACCAGAAACCAAGTGCCATCGTGGTGAGTTTCTAGCAGGCATAAATAGAAAGCTAACGACGCCTTAGCCGGATCTCTCGCGCTATTTGTTCAGAACTTGCATGCACCTCAAGCACCAATCGTAAGGAAATCAACCATAATTTAACAAAAATTTGGGTGGTAGGTTAACAGATACCCCGATATCATAATGGTGGGTTAACAGAAACCAAGTGCCATCGTGGTGAGTTTCTAGTAGGCATAAATGGGAAGCTAACGACACCTTAGCCGGATCTCTCGCGCTATTTTTTCAGAAGTTGCATGCAAACCAAACACCAATCGTAATAAATCAACTATAATTTAAAAAAAAAATTGGGGGGTAGGTTAACAGAGACCTCCGATATCACAGTGGTGGGTTAACAGAAACCAAGTGTCATCGTGGTGAGTTTCTAGCAGGCATTAAGGGGAAGCTATTGACACCTTAGCCACACCCCTTGCTTAAGTTTTCCACAAGTTGCATGCAAATCAAACACCAATCGTACGGAGATCAACCATAATTAAACAAAAATTTGGGTGGTAGGTTAACAGTGGTGGGTTAACAGAAACCACGTGCTGTAATGGTGAGTTTCTAGCAGGCATAAAGGGGAAGCTAACGACACCTTAGCCGGATCTCTCGCGCTATTTTTTCAGAAGTTGCATGCATATCAAGCAGCAATCGTACGGAAATCAACCATAATTAAATAGAAATTTGGGTGGTAGGTTAACAGAGACCTCCGATATCATAGTGGTGGGTTAACAGAAACCAAGTGCCATCGTAGTGAGTTTCTAGCAGGCATAAATGGGAAGCCAACGACACCTTAGCCGGATCTCTCGCGCTATTTTTTCAGAAGTTGCATGCAAATCAAGCAGCAATCGACCGGAAATCAACCATAATTAAATAGAACATTGGGTGGCAGGTTAACAGAGACCTCCGATATCATAGTGGTGGGTTAACCGAAACCAAGTGCTATCGTGGTGAGTTTCTAGCAGGCGTAAATTTGAAGCTAACGACACCTTACCCGGATCTCTCGCGTTTTTTTCAGAAGTTGCATGCAAATCAAGCACCAATCGTACGGAAATCAACCATAATTAAATAGAACATTGGGTGGCAGGTTAACAGAGACCTCCGATATCATAGTGGTGGGTTAACCGAAACCAAGTGCTATCGTGGTGAGTTTCTAGCAGGCATAAATTTGAAGCTAACGACACCTTACCCGGATCTCTCGCGTTTTTTTTCAGAAGTTGCATGCAAATCAAGCACCAATCGTACGGAAATCAACCATAATTAAACAAAAATTTGGGTGGTAGGTTAACAGAGACCTCCGATATCACAGTGGTGGGTTAACCGAAACCAAGTGCTATCGTGGTGAGTTTCTAGCAGGCATAAATTTGAAGCTAACGACACCTTACCCGGATCTCTCGCGTTTTTTTTTCAGAAGTTGCATGCAAATCAAGCACCAATCGTACGGAAATCAACCATAATTAAACAAAAATTTGGGTGGTAGGTTAACAGAGACCTCCGATATCACAGTGGTGGGTTAACCGAAACCAAGTACTATCATGGTGAGTTTCTAGCAGGCATAAAGGGGAAGCTAACGACACCTTAGCCGGATCTCTCGCGCTATTTGTTCAGAAGTTGCATGCAACTCAAGCACCAGTCGTAAGGAAATCAACCATAATTAAACAACAATTTGGGTGGTAGGTTAACAGAGACACCCGATATCATAGTGGGTGGGTTAACAGAGACCAAGTGCCATCGTGGTGAGCTTCTAGAAGGCATAAATGGGAAGCTAACGACACCTTAGCCGGATCTCTCGCGCTATTTTTTCAGAAGTTGCATGCAACTCAAGCACCAATCGTAAGGAAATCAACCATAATTAAATAGAAATTTGGGTGGTAGGTTAACAGAGACCTCCGATATCATAGTGGTGGGTTACCAGAAACCAAGTGCCATCGTGGTGAGTTTCTAGCAGGCATAAATAGAAAGCTAACGACACCTTAGCCGGATCTCTCGCGCTATTTGTTCAGAAGTTGCATGCACCTCAAGCACCAATCGTAAGGAAATCAACCATAATTTAACAAAAATTTGGGTGGTAGGTTAACAGATACCCCGATATCATAATGGTGGGTTAACAGAAACCAAGTGCCATCGTGGTGAGTTTCTAGTAGGCATAAATGGGAAGCTAACGACACCTTAGCCGGATCTCTCGCGCTATTTTTTCAGAAGTTGCATGCAAACCAAACACCAATCGTAAGAAATCAACTATAATTTAAAAAAAAAATTGGGGGGTAGGTTAACAGAGACCTCCGATATCACAGTGGTGGGTTAACAGAAACCAAGTGTCATCGTGGTGAGTTTCTAGCAGGCATTAAGGGGAAGCTATTGACACCTTAGCCACACCCCTTGCTTAAGTTTTCCACAAGTTGCATGCAAATCAAACACCAATCGTACGGAGATCAACCATAATTAAACAAAAATTTGGGTGGTAGGTTAACAGTGGTGGGTTAACAGAAACCACGTGCTGTAATGGTGAGTTTCTAGCAGGCATAAAGGGGAAGCTAACGACACCTTAGCCGGATCTCTCGCGCTATTTTTTCAGAAGTTGCATGCATATCAAGCAGCAATCGTACGGAAATCAACCATAATTAAATAGAAATTTGGGTGGTAGGTTAACAGAGACCTCCGATATCATAGTGGTGGGTTAACAGAAACCAAGTGCCATCGTGGTGAGTTTCTAGCAGGCATAAATGGGAAGCCAACGACACCTTAGCCGGATCTCTCGCGCTATTTTTTCAGAAGTTGCATGCAAATCAAGCAGCAATCGACCGGAAATCAACCATAATTAAATAGAACATTGGGTGGCAGGTTAACAGAGACCTCCGATATCATAGTGGTGGGTTAACCGAAACCAAGTGCTATCGTGGTGAGTTTCTAGCAGGCGTAAATTTGAAGCTAACGACACCTTACCCGGATCTCTCGCGTTTTTTTTTCAGAAGTTGCATGCAAATCAAGCACCAATCGTACGGAAATCAACCATAATTAAATAGAACATTGGGTGGCAGGTTAACAGAGACCTCCGATATCATAGTGGTGGGTTAACCGAAACCAAGTGCTATCGTGGTGAGTTTCTAGCAGGCATAAATTTGAAGCTAACGACACCTTACCCGGATCTCTCGCGTTTTTTTTCAGAAGTTGCATGCAAATCAAGCACCAATCGTACGGAAATCAACCATAATTAAACAAAAATTTGGGTGGTAGGTTAACAGAGACCTCCGATATCACAGTGGTGGGTTAACCGAAACCAAGTGCTATCGTGGTGAGTTTCTAGCAGGCATAAATTTGAAGCTAACGACACCTTACCCGGATCTCTCGCGTTTTTTTTTCAGAAGTTGCATGCAAATCAAGCACCAATCGTACGGAAATCAACCATAATTAAACAAAAATTTGGGTGGTAGGTTAACAGAGACCTCCGATATCACAGTGGTGGGTTAACCGAAACCAAGTACTATCATGGTGAGTTTCTAGCAGGCATAAAGGGGAAGCTAACGACACCTTAGCCGGATCTCTCGCGCTATTTGTTCAGAAGTTGCATGCAACTCAAGCATCAATCGTACGGAAATCAACAATAATTAAACAGAAATTTGGGTGGTAGGTTAACAGAGACCTCCGTTATCGTAGTGTTGGGTTAAGAGAAACCAAGTGCCATCGTGGTGAGTTTCTAGCAGGCATAAATGGGAAGCTAACGACACCTTAGCCGGATCTCTCGCGCTATTTTTTCAGAAGTTGCATGCAACTCAAGCACCAATCGTAAGGAAATCAACCATAATTAAACAAAAATTTGGGTGGTAGGTTAACAGAGACACCCGATATAATAGTGGTGGGTTAACAGAAACCAAGTGCCATCGTGGTGAGTTTCTAGCAGGCATAAATGGGAAGCTAACGACACCTTAGCCGGATCTCTCGCGCTATTTTTTCAGAAGTTGCATGCAACTCAAGCACCAGTCGTAAGGAAATCAACCATAATTAAACATAAATTTGGGTGGTAGGTTAACAGAGACCCCCGATATCATAGTGGTGGGTTAACAGAAACGAAGTGGCATCGTGGTGAGTTTCTAGCAGGCATAAATGGGAAGCTAACGACACCTTAGCCGGATCTCTCGCGCTATTTTTTCAGAAGTTGCATGCAACTCAAGCACCAGTCGTAAGGAAATCAACCATAATTAAACATAAATTTGGGTGGTAGGTTAATAGAGACCCCCGATATCATAGTGGTGGGTTAACAGAAACGAAGTGGCATCGTGGTGAGTTTCTAGAAGGCATAAATGGGAAGCTAACGACACCTTAGCCGGATCTCTCGCGCTATTTTTTCAGAAGTTGCATGCAACTCATGCACCAATCGTTCGGAAATCAACCATAATTAAATAGAAATTTGGGTGGTAGGTTAACAGAGACCCCGGAAATCATAGTGGTAGGTTAACAGAAACCAAGTGCCATCATGGTGAGTTTCTAGCAGGCATAAATGGGAAGCTAACGACACCTTAGCCGGATCTCTCGCGCTATTTTTTCAGAAGTTGCATGCAAATCAAGCAGCAATCGTACGGAAATCAACCATAATTTAACAAAAATTTGGATGTTAGGTTAACAGAGACCTCCAATATCATAGTGGTGGGTTAACAAAAACCAAGTGCCATCGTGGTGAGTTTCTAGCAGGCATAAATGGGAAGCCAACGACACCTTAGCCGGATCTCGTGCGCTATTTTTTCAGAAGTTGCATGCAAATCAAGCAGAAATCGTACGGAAATCAACCATAATTAAATAGAAATTTGGGTAATAGGTTAACAGAGACCTCCGATATCATAGTGGTGGGTTAACAGAAACCAAGTGCCATCGTGGTGAGTTTCTAGCAGGCATTAAGGGGAAGCTATTGACACCTTAGCCGGATCTGTCGCGCTATTTGTTCAGAAGTTGCATGCAACTCAAGCACCAATCGTAAGGAAATCAACCATAATTAAACAAAAATTTGGGTGGTAGGTTAACAGAGACCCCCGATATCACAGTGGTGGGTTAACCGAAACCAAGTGCTATCGTGGTGAGTTTCTAGCAGGCATAAATGGGAAGCTAACGACACCTTAGCCGGATCTCTCGCGCTATTTTTTCAGAAGTTGCATGCAACTCAAGCACCAGTCGTAAGGAAATCAACCATAATTAAACAACAATTTGGGTGGTAGGTTAACAGAGACACCCGATATCATAGTGGTGGGTTAACAGAGACCAAGTGCCATCGTGGTGAGTTTCTAGAAGGCATAAATGGGAAGCTAACGACACCTTAGCCGGATCTCTCGCGCTATTTTTTCAGAAGTTGCATGCAACTCAAGCACCAATCGTAAGGAAATCAACCATAATTAAATAGAAATTTGGGTGGTAGGTTAACAGAGACCTCCGATATCATAGTGGTGGGTTACCAGAAACCAAGTGCCATCGTGGTGAGTTTCTAGCAGGCATAAATAGAAAGCTAACGACACCTTAGCCGGATCTCTCGCGCTATTTTTTCAGAAGTTGCATGCAAACCAAACACCAATCGTAAGAAATCAACTATAATTTTAAAAAAAAATTGGGGGGTAGGTTAACAGAGACCTCCGATATCACAGTGGTGGGTTAACAGAAACCAAGTGTCATCGTGGTGAGTTTCTAGCAGGCATTAAGGGGAAGCTATTGACACCTTAGCCACACCCCTTGCTTAAGTTTTCCACAAGTTGCATGCAAATCAAGCACCAATCGTACGGAGATCAACCATAATTAAACAAAAATTTGGGTGGTAGGTTAACAGTGGTGGGTTAACAGAAACCACGTGCTGTAATGGTGAGTTTCTAGCAGGCATAAAGGGGAAGCTAACGACACCTTAGCCGGATCTCTCGCGCTATTTTTTCAGAAGTTGCATGCATATCAAGCAGCAATCGTACGGAAATCAACCATAATTAAATAGAAATTTGGGTGGTAGGTTAACAGAGACCTCCGATATCATAGTGGTGGGTTAACAGAAACCAAGTGCCATCGTGGTGAGTTTCTAGCAGGCATAAATGGGAAGCCAACGACACCTTAGCCGGATTTCTCGCGCTATTTTTTCAGAAGTTGCATGCAAATCAAGCAGCAATCGACCGGAAATCAACCATAATTAAATAGAACATTGGGTGGCAGGTTAACAGAGACCTCCGATATCATAGTGGTGGGTTAACCGAAACCAAGTGCTATCGTGGTGAGTTTCTAGCAGGCGTAAATTTGAAGCTAACGACACCTTACCCGGATCTCTCGCGTTTTTTCAGAAGTTGCATGCAAATCAAGCACCAATCGTACGGAAATCAACCATAATTAAACAAAAATTTGGGTGGTAGGTTAACAGAGACCTCCGATATCACAATGGTGGGTTAACCGAAACCAAGTGCTATCGTGGTGAGTTTCTAGCAGGCATAAATTTGAAGCTAACGACACCTTACCCGGATCTCTCGCGTTTTTTTTTCAGAAGTTGCATGCAAATCAAGCACCAATCGTACGGAAATCAACCATAATTAAACAAAAATTTGGGTGGTAGGTTAACAGAGACCTCCGATATCACAGTGGTGGGTTAACCGAAACCAAGTACTATCATGGTGAGTTTCTAGCAGGCATAAAGGGGAAGCTAACGACACCTTAGCCGGATCTCTCGCGCTATTTGTTCAGAAGTTGCATGCAACTCAAGCATCAATCGTACGGAAATCAACAATAATTAAACAGAAATATGGGTGGTAGGTTAACAGAGACCTCCGTTATCGTACTGTTGGTTAAGAGAAACCAAGTGCCATCGTGGTGAGTTTCTAGCAGGCATAAATGGGAAGCTAACGACACCTTAGCCGGATCTCTCGCGCTATTTTTTCAGAAGTTGCATGCAACTCAAGCACCAATCGTAAGGAAATCAACCATAATTTAACAAAAATTTGGGTGGTAGGTTAACAGAGACCCCGATATCATAATGGTGGGTTAACAGAAACCAAGTGCCATCGTGGTGAGTTTCTAGTAGGCATAAATGGGAAGCTAACGACACCTTAGCCGGATCTCTCGCGCTATTTTTTCAGAAGTTGCATGCAAACCAAACACCAATCGTAAGAAATCAACTATAATTAAAAAAAAAATTGGGTGGTAGGTTAACAGAGACCTCCGATATCACAGTGGTGGGTTAACAGAAACCAAGTGTCATCGTCGTGAGTTTCTAGCAGGCATTAAGCGGAAGCTATTGACACCTTAGCCACACCCCTTGCTTAAGTTTTCCACAAGTTGCATGCAAATCAAGCACCAATCGTACGGAGATCAACCATAATTAAACAAAAATTTGGGTGGTAGGTTAACAGAGACCTCCGATATCCCAGTGGTGGGTTAACAGAAACCACGTGCTGTCATGGTGAGTTTCTAGCAGGCATAAATCGGAAGCTAACGACACCTTAGCCGGATCTCTCGCGCTATTTTTTCAGAAGTTGCATGCAAATCAAGCAGCAATCGTACGGAAATCAACCATAATTAAATAGAAATTTGGGTGGTAGGTTAACAGAGACCTCCGATATCATAGTGGTGGGTTAACAGAAACCAAGTGCCATCATGGTGAGTTTCTAGCAGGCATAAATGGGAAGCTAACGACACCTTAGCCGGATCTCTCGCGCTATTTTTTGAAAAGTTGCATGCAACTCAAGCACCAATCGTACGGAAATCAACCATAATTAAACAAAAATTTGGGTGGTAGGTTAACAGCGACCCCCGATATCATCGTGGTGGGTTAACAGAAACCAAGTGCCATCGTGGTGTGTTCCTTGCAGGCATAAATGGGAAGCTAACGACACTTTAGCCGGATCTCTCGCGCTATTTTTTCAGAAGTTGCATACAACTCAAGCACCAATCGTACGAAAATCAACCATAATTAAACAGAAATTTGGGTGGTAGGTTAACAGAGACCTCCGATATCATAGTGGTGGGTTAACTGAAACCAAGTGCCATCGTGGTGAGTTTCTAGCAGGCATAAATTTGAAGCTAACGACACCTTACCCGGATCTCTCGCGCTTTTTTTCAGAAGTTGCATGCAAATCAAGCACCAATCGTACAGAAATCAACCATAATTAAACAAAAATTTGGGTGGTAGGTTAACAGAGACCTCCGATATCACAGTGGTGGGTTAACAGAAACCAAGTGCCATCGTGGTGAGTTTCTAGCAGGCATAAATGGGAAGCTAACGACACCTTAGCCGGATCTCTCGCGCTATTTTTTCAGAAGTTGCATGCAACTCAAGCACCAATCGTAAGGAAATCAACCATAATTTAACAAAAATTTGGGTGGTAGGTTAACAGAGACCCCGATATCATAATGGTGGGTTAACAGAAACCAAGTGCCATCGTGGTGAGTTTCTAGTAGGCATAAATGGGAAGCTAACGACACCTTAGCCGGATCTCTCGCGCTATTTTTTCAGAAGTTGCATGCAAACCAAACACCAATCGTAAGAAATCAACTCTAATTAAAAAAAAAAATTGGGTGGTAGGTTAACAGAGACCTCCGATATCACAGTCGTGGGTTAACAGAAACCAAGTGTCATCGTGGTGAGTTTCTAGCAGGCATTAAGGGGAAGCTATTGACACCTTAGCCGCACCCCTTGCTTAAGTTTTCCACAAGTTGCATGCAAATCAAGCACCAGTCGTACGGAAATCAACCATAATTAAACAAAAATTTGGGTGGTAGGTTAACAGAGACACCCGATATAATAGTGGTGGGTTAACAGAAACCAAGTGCCATCGTGGTGAGTTTCTAGCAGGCATAAATGGGAAGCTAACGACACCTTAGCCGGATCTCTCGCGCTATTTTTTCAGAAGTTGCATGAAACTCAAGCACCAGTCGTAAGGAAATCAACCATAATTAAACAAAAATGTGGGTGGTAGGTTAACAGAGACCCCCGATATCAAAATGGTGGGTTAACAGAAACCAATTGCCATCGTGGTGAGTTTCTAGCAGGCATAAATGGGAAGCTAACGAGACCTTAGCCGGATCTCTCGCGCTATTTTTTCAGAAGTTGCATGCAACTCAAGCACCAATCGTAAGGAAATCAACCATAATTAAACAAAAATTTGGGTGGTAGGTTAACAGAGACACCCGATATAATAGTGGTGGGTTAACAGAAACCAAGTGCCATCGTGGTGAGTTTCTAGCAGGCATAAATGGGAAGCTAACGACACCTTAGCCGGATCTCTCGCGCTATTTTTTAGAAGTTGCATGAAACTCAAGCACCAGTCGTAAGGAAATAAACCATAATTAAACAAAAATGTGGGTGGTAGGTTAACAGAGACCCCCGATATCATAGTGGTGGGTTAACAGAAACCAATTGCCATCGTGGTGAGTTTCTAGCAGGCATAAATGGGAAGCTAACGACACCTTAGCCGGATCTCTCGCGCTATTTTTTCAGAAGTTGCATGCAACTCAAGCACCAACCGTAAGGAAATCAACCATAATTAAACAAAAATTTGGGTGGTAGGTTAACAGAGACACCCGATATAATAGTGGTGGGTTAACAGAAACCAAGTGCCATCGTGGTGAGTTTCTAGCAGGCATAAATGGGAAGCTAACGACACCTTAGCCGGATCTCTCGCGCTATTTTTTCAGAAGTTGCATGCAAACCAAACACCAATCGTAAGAAATCAACTCTAATTAAAAAAAAAAATTGAGTGGTAGGTTAACAGAGACCTCCGATATCACAGTGGTGGGTTAACAGAAACCAAGTGTCATCGTGGTGAGTTTCTAGCAGGCATTAAGGGGAAGCTATTGACACCTTAGCCGCACCCCTTGCTTAAGTTTTCCACAAGTTGCATGCAAATCAAGCACCAGTCGTACGGAAATCAACCATAATTAAACAAAAATTTGGATGGTAGGTTAACAGAGACCCCCGAAATCATAGTACTGGGTTAACAGAAACCACGTGCTGTCATGGTGAGTTTCTAGCAGGCATAAAGGGGAAGCTAACGACACCTTAGCCGGATCTCTCGCGCTATTTTTTCAGAAGTTGCATGCAAATCAAGCAGCAATCGTACGGAAATCAACCATAATTAAATAGAAATCTGGGTGGTAGGTTAACAGAGACCTCCGATATCATAGTGGTGGGTTAACAGAAACCAAGTGCCATCATGGTGAGTTGCTGGCAGGCATAAATGGGAAGCTAACGACACCTTAGCCGGTTCTCTCGCGCTATTTTTTCAGAAGTTGCATGCAACTCAAGCACCAATCGTAAGGAAATCAACCATAATTAAACAAAAATTTGGGTGGTAGTTTAACAGAGACCCCCGATATCATAGTGGTGGGTTAACAGAAACCAAGTGCCATCATGGTGAGTTTCTAGCAGGCATAAATTTGAAGCTAACGACACCTTACCCGGATCTCTCGCGCTTTTTTTCAGAAGTTGCATGCAAATCAAGCACCAATCGTACGAAAATCAACCATAATTAAACAAAAATTTGGGTGGTAGGTTAACAGAGACCTCCGATATCACAGTGGTGGGTTAACAGAAACCAAGTGCCATCGTGGTGAGTTTCTAGCAGGCATAAATGGGAAGCTAACGACACCTTAGCCGGATCTCTCGCGCTATTTTTTCAGAAGTTGCATGCAACTCTAGCACCAATCGTAAGGAAATCAACCATAATTAAACAAAAATTTGGGTGGTAGGTTAACAGAGACACCCGATATAATAGTGGTGGGTTAACAGAAACCAAGTACCATCGTGGTGAGTTTCTAGCAGGCATAAATGGGAAGCTAACGACACCTTAGCCGGATCTCTCGCGCTATTTTTTTCAGAAGTTGCATGCAACTCAAGCACCAGTCGTAAGGAAATCAACCATAATTAAACACAAATTTGGGTGGTAGGTTAACAGAGACCCCCGATATCATAATGGTGGGTTAACAGAAACCAAGTGCCATCGTGGTGAGTTTCTAGCAGGCATAAATGGGAAGCTAACGACACCTTAGCCGGATCTCTCGCGCCATTTTTTCAGAAGTTGCATGCAACTCAAGCACCAGTCGTAAGGAAATCAACCATAATTAAACAAAAATTTGGGTGGTAGGTTAACAGAGACCCCCGATATCATAGTGGTGGGTTAACAGAAACCAAGTGCCATCGCGGTGAGTTTCTAGCAGGCATAAATGCGAAGCTAACGACACCTTAGCCGGATCTCTCGCGCTATTTTTCAGAAGTTGCATGCAACTCAAGCACCAATCGTAAGGAAATCAACCATAATTAAACAAAAATTTGGGTGGTAGGTTAACAGAGACCTCCGATATCACAATGGTGGGTTAACAGAAACCAAGTGCCATCATGGTGAGTTTCTAGCAGGCATAAAGGGGAAGCGAACGACACCTTAGCCGGATCTCTCGCGCTATTTTTTCAGAAGTTTCATGTAACTCAAGCACCAATCGTACGGAAATCAACCATAATTAAACAAAAATTTGGGTGGTAGGTTAACAGAGACCCCCGATATCATAGTGGTGGGTTAACAGAAACCAATTGCCATCGTGGTGAGTTTCTAGCAGGCATAAATGGGAAGCTAACGACACCTTAGCCGGATCTCTCGCGCTATTTTTTCAGAAGTTGCATGCAACTCAAGCACCAATCGTAAGGAAATCAACCATAATTAAATAGAAATTTGGGTGGTACGTTAACAGAGACCTCCGATATCATAGTGGTGGGTTACCAGAAACCAAGTGCCAGCGTGGTGAGTTTCTAGCAGGCATAAATAGGAAGCTAACGACACCTTAGCCGGATCTCTCGCGCTATTTGTTCAGAAGTTGCATGCAACTCAAGCACCAATCGTAAGGAAATCAACCATAATTTAACAAAAATTTGGGTGGTAGGTTAACAGAGACCCCGATATCATAATGGTGGGTTAACAGAAACCAAGTGCCATCGTGGTGAGTTTCTAGTAGGCATAAATGGGAACCTAACGACACCTTAGCCGGATCTCTCGCGCTATTTTTCAGAAGTTGCATGCAAACCAAACACCAATCGTAAGAAATCAACTCTAATTAAAAAAAAAAAAATTGGGTGGTAGGTTAACAGAGACCTCCGATATCACAGTGGTGGGTTAACAGAAACCAAGTGTCATCGTGGTGAGTTTCTAGCAGGCATTAAGGGGAAGCTATTGACACCTTAGCCGCACCCCTTGCTTAAGTTTTCTCGCGCTATTTTTTCAGAAGTTGCATGCAACTCAAGTACCAATCGTAAGGAAATCAACCATAATTAAACAAAAATTTGGGTGGTAGGTTAACAGAGACACCCGATATCATAGTGGTGGGATAACAGAAACCAAGTGATATCGTGGTGAGTTTCTAGCAGGCATTAAGATGAAGCTAGTGACACCTTAGCCGCACCCCTTGCTTAAGTTTTTCACAAGTTGCATGCAAATCAAGCACCAATCGTACGGAAATCAACCATAATTAAACAAAAATTTGGGTGGCAGGTTAACAGAGACCTCCGATATCACAGTGGTGGGTTAACAGAAACCAAGTGCCATCGTGGTGAGTTTCTAGCAGGCATTAAGGGGAAGCTATTGACACCTTAGCCGGATCTGTCGCGCTATTTTTTCAGAAGTTGCATGCAACTCAAGCACCAATCGTAAGGAAATCAACCATAATTAAACAAAAATTTGGGTGGTAGGTTAACAGAGACCTCCGATATCACAATGGTGGGTTAACAGAAACCAAGTGCCATCATGGTGAGTTTCTAGCAGGCATAAAGGGGAAGCGAACGACACCTTAGCCGGATCTCTCGCGCTATTTTTTCAGAAGTTTCATGTAACTCAAGCACCAATCGTACGGAAATCAACCATAATTAAACAAAAATTTGGGTGGTAGGTTAACAGAGACCCCCGATATCATAATGGTGGGTTAACAGAAACCAAGTGCCATCGTGGTGAGTTTCTAGCAGGCATAAATGGGAAGCTAACGACACCTTAGCCGGATCTCTCGCGCCATTTTTTCAGAAGTTGCATGCAACTCAAGCACCAGTCGTAAGGAAATCAACAATAATTAAACAAAAATTTGGGTGGTAGGTTAACAGAGACCCCCGATATCAGAGTGGTGGGTTAACAGAAACCAATTGCCATCGTGGTGAGTTTCTAGCAGGCATAAATGGGAAGCTAACGACACCTCAGCCGGATCTCTCGCGCTATTTTTTCAGAAGTTGCATGCAACTCAAGCACCAATCGTACGGAAATCAACCATAATTAAATAAACATGTGGGTGGTAGGTTAACAGAGATCTCCGATATCATAGTGGTGGGTTAACCGAAACCAAGTGCTATCATGGTGAGTTTCTAGCAGGCATTAAGAGGAAGCTATTGACACCTTAGCCGCACCCCTTGCTTAAGTTTTCCACAAGTTAATTAAACAAAAATTTGGGTGGTAGGTTAACAGAGACCCCCGATATCATAGTGGTGGGTTAACAGAAACCAAGTGCCATCGTGGTGAGTTTCTAGCAGGCATAAATGGGAAGCTAACGACACCTAAGCCGGATCTCTCGCGCTATTTTTTCAGAAGTTGCATGCAACTCAAGCACCAATCGTAAGGAAATCAACCATAATTAAATAGAAATTTGGGTGGTAGGTTAACAGAGACCTCCGTTATCATAGTGGTGGGTTAACAGAAACCAAGTGCCATCGTGGTGAGTTTCTAGCAGACATAAATGGGAAGCTAACGACACCTTAGCCGGATCTGTCGCGCTATTTTTTCAGAAGTTGCATGCAACTCAAGCACCAATCGTAAGGAAATCAACCATAATTAAACAAAAATTTGGGTGGTAGGTTAACAGAGACCCCCGATATCATAGTGGTGGGTTAACAGAAACCAAGTGCCATCGCGGTGAGTTTCTAGCAGGCATAAATGCGAAGCTAACGACACCTTAGCCGGATCTCTCGCGCTATTTTTCAGAAGTTGCATGCAACTCAAGCCCCAATCGTAAGGAAATCAACCATAATTAAACAAAAATTTGGGTGGTAGGTTAACAGAGACCTCCGATATCACAATGGTGGGTTAACAGAAACCAAGTGCCATCATGGTGAGTTTCTAGCAGGCATAAAGGGGAAGCGAACGACACCTTAGCCGGATCTCTCGCGCTATTTTTTCAGAAGTTTCATGTAACTCAAGCACCAATCGTACGGAAATCAACCATAATTAAACAAAAATTTGGGTGGTAGGTTAACAGAGACCCCCGATATCATAGTGGTGGGTTAACAGAAACCAATTGCCATCGTGGTGAGTTTCTAGCAGGCATAAATGGGAAGCTAACGACACCTTAGCCGGATCTCTCGCGCTATTTTTTCAGAAGTTGCATGCAACTCAAGCACCAATCGTAAGGAAATCAACCATAATTAAATAGAAATTTGGGTGGTACGTTAACAGAGACCTCCGATATCATAGTGGTGGGTTACCAGAAACCAAGTGCCAGCGTGGTGAGTTTCTAGCAGGCATAAATAGGAAGCTAACGACACCTTAGCCGGATCTCTCGCGCTATTTGTTCAGAAGTTGCATGCAACTCAAGCACCAATCGTAAGGAAATCAACCATAATTTAACAAAAATTTGGGTGGTAGGTTAACAGAGACCCCGATATCATAATGGTGGGTTAACAGAAACCAAGTGCCATCGTGGTGAGTTTCTAGTAGGCATAAATGGGAACCTAACGACACCTTAGCCGGATCTCTCGCGCTATTTTTCAGAAGTTGCATGCAAACCAAACACCAATCGTAAGAAATCAACTCTAATTAAAAAAAAAAAAATTGGGTGGTAGGTTAACAGAGACCTCCGATATCACAGTGGTGGGTTAACAGAAACCAAGTGTCATCGTGGTGAGTTTCTAGCAGGCATTAAGGGGAAGCTATTGACACCTTAGCCGCACCCCTTGCTTAAGTTTTCTCGCGCTATTTTTTCAGAAGTTGCATGCAACTCAAGCACCAATCGTAAGGAAATCAACCATAATTAAACAAAAATTTGGGTGGTAGGTTAACAGAGACACCCGATATCATAGTGGTGGGATAACAGAAACCAAGTGATATCGTGGTGAGTTTCTAGCAGGCATTAAGATGAAGCTAGTGACACCTTAGCCGCACCCCTTGCTTAAGTTTTTCACAAGTTGCATGCAAATCAAGCACCAATCGTACGGAAATCAACCATAATTAAACAAAAATTTGGGTGGCAGGTTAACAGAGACCTCCGATATCACAGTGGTGGGTTAACAGAAACCAAGTGCCATCGTGGTGAGTTTCTAGCAGGCATTAAGGGGAAGCTATTGACACCTTAGCCGGATCTGTCGCGCTATTTGTTCAGAAGTTGCATGCAACTCAAGCACCAATCGTAAGGAAATCAACCATAATTTAACAAAAATTTGGGTGGTAGGTTAACAGAGACCCCGATATCATAATGGTGGGTTAACAGAAACCAAGTGCCATCGCGGTGAGTTTCTAGCAGGCATAAATGGGAAGCTAACGACACCTTAGCCGGATCTGTCGCGCTATTTTTTCAGAAGTTGCATGCAACTCAAGCACCAATCGTAAGGAAATCAACCATAATTAAACAAAAATTTGGGTGGTAGGTTAACAGAGACCCCCGATATCATAGTGGTGGGTTAACAGAAACCAAGTGCCATCGCTGTGAGTTTCTAGCAGGCATAAATGCGAAGCTAACGACACCTTAGCCGGATCTCTCGCGCTATTTTTTCAGAAGTTGCATGCATCTCAAGCACCAATCGTACGGAAATCAACCATAATTAAACAAAAATTTGGGAGGTAGGTTAACAGAGACCTCCGATATCACAGTAGTGGGTTAACCGATGCCAAGTGCTATTGTGGTGAGTTTCTAGCAGGCATAAAGGGGAAGCGAACGACACCTTAGCCGGATCTCTCGCGCTATTTTTTCAGAAGTTTCATGTAACTCAAGCACCAATCGTACGGAAATCAACCATAATTAAACAAAAATTTGGGTGGTAGGTTAACAGAGACCCCCGATATCATAGCGGTGGGTTAACAGAAACCAAGTGGCATCGTGGTGTGTTCCTTGCAGGCATAATGGGGAAGCTAACGACACCTCAGCCGGATCTCGCGCTATCTGTTCAGAAGTTGCATGTAAACCAAACACAAATAATGCGGAAATCAACCATAATTAAACAAAAATTTGGGAGGTAGGTTAACAGAGACCTCCGATATCACAGTAGTGGGTTAACAGAAACCAAGTGCCATCATGGTGAGTTTCTAGCAGGCATAAATTTGAAGCTAACGACACCTTACCCGGATCTCTCGCGCTTTTTTTCAGAAGTTGCATGCAAATCAAGCACCAATCGTACGAAAATCAACCATAATTAAACAAAAATTTGGGTGGTAGGTTAACAGAGACCTCCGATATCACAGTGGTGGGTTAACAGAAACCAAGTGCCATCGTGGTGAGTTTCTAGCAGGCATAAATGGGAAGCTAACGACACCTTAGCCGGATCTCTCGCGCTATTTTTTCAGAAGTTGCATGCAACTCTAGCACCAATCGTAAGGAAATCAACCATAATTAAACAAAAATTTGGGTGGTAGGTTAACAGAGACACCCGATATAATAGTGGTGGGTTAACAGAAACCAAGTGCCATCGTGGTGAGTTTCTAGCAGGCATAAATGGGAAGCTAACGACACCTTAGCCGGATCTCTCGCGCTATTTTTTTCAGAAGTTGCATGCAACTCAAGCACCAGTCGTAAGGAAATCAACCATAATTAAACACAAATTTGGGTGGTAGGTTAACAGAGACCCCCGATATCATAATGGTGGGTTAACAGAAACCAAGTGCCATCGTGGTGAGTTTCTAGCAGGCATAAATGGGAAGCTAACGACACCTTAGCCGGATCTCTCGCGCCATTTTTTCAGAAGTTGCATGCAACTCAAGCACCAGTCGTAAGGAAATCAACCATAATTAAACAAAAATTTGGGTGGTAGGTTAACAGAGACCCCCGATATCATAGTGGTGGGTTAACAGAAACCAAGTGCCATCGCGGTGAGTTTCTAGCAGGCATAAATGCGAAGCTAACGACACCTTAGCCGGATCTCTCGCGCTATTTTTCAGAAGTTGCATGCAACTCAAGCACCAATCGTAAGGAAATCAACCATAATTAAACAAAAATTTGGGTGGTAGGTTAACAGAGACCTCCGATATCACAATGGTGGGTTAACAGAAACCAAGTGCCATCATGGTGAGTTTCTAGCAGGCATAAAGGGGAAGCGAACGACACCTTAGCCGGATCTCTCGCGCTATTTTTTCAGAAGTTTCATGTAACTCAAGCACCAATCGTACGGAAATCAACCATAATTAAACAAAAATTTGGGTGGTAGGTTAACAGGGACCCCCGATATCATAGTGGTGGGTTAACAGAAACCAATTGCCATCGTGGTGAGTTTCTAGCAGGCATAAATGGGAAGCTAACGACACCTTAGCCGGATCTCTCGCGCTATTTTTTCAGAAGTTGCATG
Source organism: Anomoia purmunda (assembly GCA_951828415.1). NCBI lineage: Eukaryota > Metazoa > Arthropoda > Insecta > Diptera > Tephritidae > Anomoia > Anomoia purmunda. Next base: position 83,333,156 of record OX639997.1, on the reverse strand, counting down.
CAACTCAAGCACCAATCGTAAGGAAATCAACCATAATTAAATAGAAATTTGGGTGGTACGTTAACAGAGACCTCCGATATCATAGTGGTGGGTTACCAGAAACCAAGTGCCAGCGTGGTGAGTTTCTAGCAGGCATAAATAGGAAGCTAACGACACCTTAGCCGGATCTCTCGCGCTATTTGTTCAGAAGTTGCATGCAACTCAAGCACCAATCGTAAGGAAATCAACCATAATTTAACAAAAATTTGGGTGGTAGGTTAACAGAGACCCCGATATCATAATGGTGGGTTAACAGAAACCAAGTGCCATCGTGGTGAGTTTCTAGTAGGCATAAAAAAAAAAAAATTGGGTGGTAGGTTAACAGAGACCTCCGATATCACAGTGGTGGGTTAACAGAAACCAAGTGTCATCGTGGTGAGTTTCTAGCAGGCATTAAGGGGAAGCTATTGACACCTTAGCCGCACCCCTTGCTTAAGTTTTCTCGCGCTATTTTTTCAGAAGTTGCATGCAACTCAAGTACCAATCGTAAGGAAATCAACCATAATTAAACAAAAATTTGGGTGGTAGGTTAACAGAGACACCCGATATCATAGTGGTGGGATAACAGAAACCAAGTGATATCGTGGTGAGTTTCTAGCAGGCATTAAGATGAAGCTAGTGACACCTTAGCCGCACCCCTTGCTTAAGTTTTTCACAAGTTGCATGCAAATCAAGCACCAATCGTACGGAAATCAACCATAATTAAACAAAAATTTGGGTGGCAGGTTAACAGAGACCTCCGATATCACAGTGGTGGGTTAACAGAAACCAAGTGCCATCGTGGTGAGTTTCTAGCAGGCATTAAGGGGAAGCTATTGACACCTTAGCCGGATCTGTCGCGCTATTTTTTCAGAAGTTGCATGCAACTCAAGCACCAATCGTAAGGAAATCAACCATAATTAAACAAAAATTTGGGTGGTAGGTTAACAGAGACCTCCGATATCACAATGGTGGGTTAACAGAAACCAAGTGCCATCATGGTGAGTTTCTAGCAGGCATAAAGGGGAAGCGAACGACACCTTAGCCGGATCTCTCGCGCTATTTTTTCAGAAGTTTCATGTAACTCAAGCACCAATCGTACGGAAATCAACCATAATTAAACAAAAATTTGGGTGGTAGGTTAACAGAGACCCCCGATATCATAATGGTGGGTTAACAGAAACCAAGTGCCATCGTGGTGAGTTTCTAGCAGGCATAAATGGGAAGCTAACGACACCTTAGCCGGATCTCTCGCGCCATTTTTTCAGAAGTTGCATGCAACTCAAGCACCAGTCGTAAGGAAATCAACAATAATTAAACAAAAATTTGGGTGGTAGGTTAACAGAGACCCCCGATATCAGAGTGGTGGGTTAACAGAAACCAATTGCCATCGTGGTGAGTTTCTAGCAGGCATAAATGGGAAGCTAACGACACCTCAGCCGGATCTCTCGCGCTATTTTTTCAGAAGTTGCATGCAACTCAAGCACCAATCGTACGGAAATCAACCATAATTAAATAAACATGTGGGTGGTAGGTTAACAGAGATCTCCGATATCATAGTGGTGGGTTAACCGAAACCAAGTGCTATCATGGTGAGTTTCTAGCAGGCATTAAGAGGAAGCTATTGACACCTTAGCCGCACCCCTTGCTTAAGTTTTCCACAAGTTAATTAAACAAAAATTTGGGTGGTAGGTTAACAGAGACCCCCGATATCATAGTGGTGGGTTAACAGAAACCAAGTGCCATCGTGGTGAGTTTCTAGCAGGCATAAATGGGAAGCTAACGACACCTAAGCCGGATCTCTCGCGCTATTTTTTCAGAAGTTGCATGCAACTCAAGCACCAATCGTAAGGAAATCAACCATAATTAAATAGAAATTTGGGTGGTAGGTTAACAGAGACCTCCGTTATCATAGTGGTGGGTTAACAGAAACCAAGTGCCATCGTGGTGAGTTTCTAGCAGACATAAATGGGAAGCTAACGACACCTTAGCCGGATCTGTCGCGCTATTTTTTCAGAAGTTGCATGCAACTCAAGCACCAATCGTAAGGAAATCAACCATAATTAAACAAAAATTTGGGTGGTAGGTTAACAGAGACCCCCGATATCATAGTGGTGGGTTAACAGAAACCAAGTGCCATCGCGGTGAGTTTCTAGCAGGCATAAATGCGAAGCTAACGACACCTTAGCCGGATCTCTCGCGCTATTTTTCAGAAGTTGCATGCAACTCAAACCCCAATCGTAAGGAAATCAACCATAATTAAACAAAAATTTGGGTGGTAGGTTAACAGAGACCTCCGATATCACAATGGTGGGTTAACAGAAACCAAGTGCCATCATGGTGAGTTTCTAGCAGGCATAAAGGGGAAGCGAACGACACCTTAGCCGGATCTCTCGCGCTATTTTTTCAGAAGTTTCATGTAACTCAAGCACCAATCGTACGGAAATCAACCATAATTAAACAAAAATTTGGGTGGTAGGTTAACAGAGACCCCCGATATCATAGTGGTGGGTTAACAGAAACCAATTGCCATCGTGGTGAGTTTCTAGCAGGCATAAATGGGAAGCTAACGACACCTTAGCCGGATCTCTCGCGCTATTTTTTCAGAAGTTGCATGCAACTCAAGCACCAATCGTAAGGAAATCAACCATAATTAAATAGAAATTTGGGTGGTACGTTAACAGAGACCTCCGATATCATAGTGGTGGGTTACCAGAAACCAAGTGCCAGCGTGGTGAGTTTCTAGCAGGCATAAATAGGAAGCTAACGACACCTTAGCCGGATCTCTCGCGCTATTTGTTCAGAAGTTGCATGCAACTCAAGCACCAATCGTAAGGAAATCAACCATAATTTAACAAAAATTTGGGTGGTAGGTTAACAGAGACCCCGATATCATAATGGTGGGTTAACAGAAACCAAGTGCCATCGTGGTGAGTTTCTAGTAGGCATAAATGGGAACCTAACGACACCTTAGCCGGATCTCTCGCGCTATTTTTCAGAAGTTGCATGCAAACCAAACACCAATCGTAAGAAATCAACTCTAATTAAAAAAAAAAAAATTGGGTGGTAGGTTAACAGAGACCTCCGATATCACAGTGGTGGGTTAACAGAAACCAAGTGTCATCGTGGTGAGTTTCTAGCAGGCATTAAGGGGAAGCTATTGACACCTTAGCCGCACCCCTTGCTTAAGTTTTCTCGCGCTATTTTTTCAGAAGTTGCATGCAACTCAAGCACCAATCGTAAGGAAATCAACCATAATTAAACAAAAATTTGGGTGGTAGGTTAACAGAGACACCCGATATCATAGTGGTGGGATAACAGAAACCAAGTGATATCGTGGTGAGTTTCTAGCAGGCATTAAGATGAAGCTAGTGACACCTTAGCCGCACCCCTTGCTTAAGTTTTTCACAAGTTGCATGCAAATCAAGCACCAATCGTACGGAAATCAACCATAATTAAACAAAAATTTGGGTGGCAGGTTAACAGAGACCTCCGATATCACAGTGGTGGGTTAACAGAAACCAAGTGCCATCGTGGTGAGTTTCTAGCAGGCATTAAGGGGAAGCTATTGACACTTTAGCCGGATCTGTCGCGCTATTTGTTCAGAAGTTGCATGCAACTCAAGCACCAATCGTAAGGAAATCAACCATAATTTAACAAAAATTTGGGTGGTAGGTTAACAGAGACCCCGATATCATAATGGTGGGTTAACAGAAACCAAGTGCCATCGCGGTGAGTTTCTAGCAGGCATAAATGGGAAGCTAACGACACCTTAGCCGGATCTGTCGCGCTATTTTTTCAGAAGTTGCATGCAACTCAAGCACCAATCGTAAGGAAATCAACCATAATTAAACAAAAATTTGGGTGGTAGGTTAACAGAGACCCCCGATATCATAGTGGTGGGTTAACAGAAACCAAGTGCCATCGCTGTGAGTTTCTAGCAGGCATAAATGCGAAGCTAACGACACCTTAGCCGGATCTCTCGCGCTATTTTTTCAGAAGTTGCATGCATCTCAAGCACCAATCGTACGGAAATCAACCATAATTAAACAAAAATTTGGGAGGTAGGTTAACAGAGACCTCCGATATCACAGTAGTGGGTTAACCGATGCCAAGTGCTATTGTGGTGAGTTTCTAGCAGGCATAAAGGGGAAGCGAACGACACCTTAGCCGGATCTCTCGCGCTATTTTTTCAGAAGTTTCATGTAACTCAAGCACCAATCGTACGGAAATCAACCATAATTAAACAAAAATTTGGGTGGTAGGTTAACAGAGACCCCCGATATCATAGCGGTGGGTTAACAGAAACCAAGTGGCATCGTGGTGTGTTCCTTGCAGGCATAATGGGGAAGCTAACGACACCTCAGCCGGATCTCGCGCTATCTGTTCAGAAGTTGCATGTAAACCAAACACAAATAATGCGGAAATCAACTATAATTAAACAACAAATTGGGTGGTAGGTTAACAGAGACCTCCGATATCACAGTGGTGGGTTAACCGAAACCAAGTGCTATCGTGGTGAGTTTCTAGCAGGCATTAAGGGGAAGCTAACGACACCTTAGCCGGATCTCTCGCGCTATTTGTTCAGAAGTTGCATGCAAATCAATCACCAATCGTACGGAAATCAACCATAATTAAACAAAAATTTGGGTGGTAGGTTAACAGAGACCCCCGATATCATAGTGGTGGGTTAACAGAAACCAAGTGGCATCGTGGTGTGTTCCTTGCAGGCATAATGGGGAAGCTAACGACACCTCAGCCGGATCTCGCGCTATTTGTTCAGAAGTTGCATGCAAATCAAGCACCAATCGTAAGGAAATCAACCATAATTAAACAAAAATTTGGGTGGTAGGTTAACAGAGACCTCCGATATCATAGTGGTGGGTTAACAGAACCCAAGTTCTATCATGGTGAGTTTCTAGCAGGCATAAAGGGGAAGCTAACGACACCTTAGCCGGATCTCTCGCGCTATTTTTTCAGAAGTTGCATGCAAATCAAGCAGCAATCGTACGGAAATCAACCATAATTAATTAGAAATTTGGGTGGTAGGTTAACAGAGACCTCCGATATCATAGTGGTGGGTTAACAGAGACCAAGTGCCATCATGGTGAGTTTCTGGCAGGCATAAATGGGAAGCTAACGACACCTTAGCCGGATCTCTCGCGCTATTTTTTCAGAAGTTGCATGCAACTCAAGCACCAGTCGTAAGGAAATCAACCATAATCAAACAAAAATTTGGGTGGTAGGTTAACAGAGACCCCCGATATCATAGTGGTGGGTTAACAGAAACCAATTGCTATCGTGGTGAGTTTCTAGCAGGCATAAATGGGAAGCTAACGACACCTTAGCCGGATCTCTCGCGCTATTTTTTCAGAAGTTGCATGCAACTCAAGCACCAATCGTAAGGAAATCAACCATAATTAAATAGAAATTTGGGTGGTAGGTTAACAGAGACCTCCGATATCATAGTGGTGGGTTACCAGAAACCAAGTGCCATCGCATGCAACTCAAGCACCAATCGTAAGGAAATCAACCATAATTTAATAAAAATTTGGGTGGTAGGTTAACAGAGACCTCCGATATCACAGTGGTGGGTTAACAGAAACCAAGTGCCATCGTGGTGAGTTTCTAGCAGGCATGAAGGGGAAGCTATTGACACCTTAGCCGCACCCCTTGTTTAAGTTTTCCACAAGTTGTATGCAAATCAAGCACCAATCGTACGGAAATCAACCATAATTAAACAAAAATTTGGGTGGTAGGTTAACAGAGACCTCCGATATCATAGTGGTGGGTTAACAGAAACCAAGTGTCATCGTGGTGAGTTTCTAGCAGGCATAAATGGGAAGCTAACGACACCTTAGCCGGATATCTCGCGCTATTTTTTCAGAAGTTGCATGCAACTCAAGCACCAATCGTAAGGAAATCAACCATAATTAAACAAAAATTTGGGTGGTAGGTTAACAGAGACACCCGATATAATAGTGGTGGGTTAACAGAAACCAAGTGCCATCGTGGTGAGTTTCTAGCAGGCATAAATGGGAAGCGAACGACACCTTAGCCGGATCTCTCGCGCTATTTTTTCAGAAGTTGCATGCAACTCAAGCACCAGTCGTAAGGAAATCAACCATAATTAAACAAAAATTTGGGTGGTAGGTTAACAGAGACCTACGATATCATAATGGTGGGTTAACAGAAACCAAGTGCCACCGTGGTGAGTTTCTAGCAGGCATAAATAGGAAGCTAAGGACACCTTAGCCGAATCTCGCGCTATTTTTTCAGAAGTTGCATGCAACTCAAGCACCAGTCGTAAGGAAATCAACCATAATTAAACATAAATTTGGGTGGTAGGTTAACAGAGACCCCCGATATCATAGTGGTGGGTTAACAGAAACGAAGTGGCATCGTGGTGAGTTTCTAGAAGGCATAAATGGAAAGCTAACGACACCTTAGCCGGATCTCTCGCGCTATTTTTTCAGAAGTTGCATGCAACTCAAGCACCAATCGTTCGGAAATCAACCATAATTAAATAGAAATTTGGGTGGTAGGTTAACAGAGACCCCGGATATCATAGTGGTAGGTTAACAGAAACCAAGTGCCATCATGGTGAGTTTCTAGCAGGCATAAATTTGAAGCTAACGACACCTAAGCCGGATCTCTCTCGCTATTTTTTCAGAAGTTGCATGCAAATCAAGCAGCAATCGTACGGAAATCAACCATAATTTAACAAAAATTTGGATGGTAGGTTAACAGAGACCTCCAATATCATAGTGGTGGGTTAACAAAAACCAAGTGCCATCGTGGTGAGTTTCTAGCAGGCATAAATGGGAAGCCAACGACACCTTAGCCGGATCTCTCGCGCTATTTTTTCAGAAGTTGCATGCAACTCAAGCACCAATCGCAAGGAAATCAACCATAATTAAACAAAAATTTGGGTGGTAGGTTAACAGAGACCCCCGATATCACAGTGGTGGGTTCACCGAAACCAAGTGCCATCGTGGTGAGTTTCTAGCAGGCATAAATGGGAAGCTAACGACACCTTAGCCGGATCTCTCGCGCTATTTTTTCAGAAGTTGCATGCAACTCAAGCACCAGTCGTAAGGAAATCAACCATAATTAAACAACAATTTGGGTGGTAGGTTAACAGAGACACCCGATATCATAGTGGTGGGTTAACAGAGACCAAGTGCCATCGTGGTGAGTTTCTAGAAGGCATAAATGGGAAGCTAACGACACCTTAGCCGGATCTCTCGCGCTATTTTTTCAGAAGTTGCATGCAACTCAAGCACCAATCGTAAGGAAATCAACCATAATTAAATAGAAATTTGGGTGGTAGGTTAACAGAGACCTCCGTTATCATAGTGGTGGGTTACCAGAAACCAAGTGCCATCGTGGTGAGTTTCTAGCAGGCATAAATAGAAAGCTAGCGACACCTTAGCCGGATCTCTCGCGCTATTTGTTCAGAAGTTGCATGCAACTCAAGCACCAATCGTAAGGAAATCAACCATAATTAAACAAAAATTTGGGTGGTAGGTTAACAGAGACCCCCGATATCATAATGGTGGGTTAACAGAAACCAAGTGCCATCGTGGTGAGTTTCTAGCAGGCATAAATGGGAAGCTAACGACACCTTAGCCGGATCTCTCGCGCCATTTTTTCAGAAGTTGCATGCAACTCAAGCACCAGTCGTAAGGAAATCAACAATTAAACAAAAATTTGGGTGGTAGGTTAACAGAGACCCCCGATATCAGAGTGGTGGGTTAACAGAAACCAATTGCCATCGTGGTGAGTTTCTAGCAGGCATAAATGGGAAGCTAACGACACCTTAGCCGGATCTCTCGCGCTATTTTTTCAGAAGTTGCATGCAAATCAAGCACCAATCGTACGGAAATCAACTATAATTAAATAGAAATTTGGGTGGTAGGTTAACAGAGACCTCCGATATCATAGTGGTGGGTTAACAGAAACCAAGTGCCATCGTGGTGAGTTTCTAGCAGGCATAAATGGGAAGCTAACGACACCTCAGCCGGATCTCTCGCGCTATTTTTTCAGAAGTTGCATGCAACTCAAGCACCAATCGTACGGAAATCAACCATAATTAAATAAACATGTGGGTGGTAGGTTAACAGAGATCTCCGATATCATAGTGGTGGGTTAACCGAAACCAAGTGCTATCATGGTGAGTTTCTAGCAGGCATTAAGAGGAAGCTATTGACACCTTAGCCGCACCCCTTGCTTAAGTTTTCCACAAGTTGCATGCAAATCAAGCACCAATCGTACGGAAATCAACCATAATTAAACAAAAATTTGGGTGGTAGGTTAACAGAGACCCCCGATATCATAGTGGTGGGTTAACAGAAACCAAGTGCCATCGTGGTGAGTTTCTAGCAGGCATAAATGGGAAGCTAACGACACCTAAGCCGGATCTCTCGCGCTATTTTTTCAGAAGTTGCATGCAACTCAAGCACCAATCGTAAGGAAATCAACCATAATTAAATAGAAATTTGGGTGGTAGGTTAACAGAGACCTCCGTTATCATAGTGGTGGGTTAACAGAAACCAAGTGCCATCGTGGTGAGTTTCTAGCAGACATAAATGGGAAGCTAACGACACCTTAGCCGGATCTGTCGCGCTATTTTTTCAGAAGTTGCATGCAACTCAAGCACCAATCGTAAGGAAATCAACCATAATTAAACAAAAATTTGGGTGGTAGGTTAACAGAGACCCCCGATATCATAGTGGTGGGTTAACAGAAACCAAGTGCCATCGCGGTGAGTTTCTAGCAGGCATAAATGCGAAGCTAACGACACCTTAGCCGGATCTCTCGCGCTATTTTTTCAGAAGTTGCATGCAACTCAAGCACCAATCGTAAGGAAATCAACCATAATTAAACAAAAATTTGGGTGGTAGGTTAACAGAGACCTCCGATATCACAATGGTGGGTTAACAGAAACCAAGTGCCATCATGGTGAGTTTCTAGCAGGCATAAAGGGGAAGCGAACGACACCTTAGCCGGATCTCTCGCGCTATTTTTTCAGAAGTTTCATGTAACTCAAGCACCAATCGTACGGAAATCAACCATAATTAAACAAAATTTGGGTGGTAGGTTAACAGAGACCCCCGATATCATAGTGGTGGGTTAACAGAAACCAATTGCCATCGTGGTGAGTTTCTAGCAGGCATAAATGGGAAGCTAACGACACCTTAGCCGGATCTCTCGCGCTATTTTTTCAGAAGTTGCATGCAACTCAAGCACCAATCGTAAGGAAATCAACCATAATTAAATAGAAATTTGGGTGGTAGGTTAACAGAGACCTCCGATATCATAGTGGTGGGTTACCAGAAACCAAGTGCCATCGTGGTGAGTTTCTAGCAGGCATAAATAGGAAGCTAACGACACCTTAGCCGGATCTCTCGCGCTATTTGTTCAGAAGTTGCATGCAACTCAAGCACCAATCGTAAGGAAATCAACCATAATTTAACAAAAATTTGGGAGGTAGGTTAACAGAGACCCCGATATCATAATGGTGGGTTAACAGAAACCAAGTGCCATCGTGGTGAGTTTCTAGTAGGCATAAATGGGAACCTAACGACAGCTTAGCCGGATCTCTCGCGCTATTTTTCAGAAGTTGCATGCAAACCAAACACCAATCGTAAGAAATCAACTCTAATTAAAAAAAAAAAATTGGGTGGTAGGTTAACAGAGACCTCCGATATCACAGTGGTGGGTTAACAGAAACCAAGTGTCATCGTGGTGAGTTTCTAGCAGGCATTAAGGGGAAGCTATTGACACCTTAGCCGCACCCCTTGCTTAAGTTTTCTCGCGCTATTTTTTCAGAAGTTGCATGCAACTCAAGCACCAATCGTAAGGAAATCAACCATAATTAAACAAAAATTTGGGTGGTAGGTTAACAGAGACACCCGATATCATAGTGGTGGGATAACAGAAACCAAGTGATATCGTGGTTAGTTTCTAGCAGGCATTAAGATGAAGCTAGTGACACCTTAGCCGCACCCCTTGCTTAAGTTTTTCACAAGTTGCATGCAAATCAAGCACCAATCGTACGGAAATCAACCATAATTAAACAAAAATTTGGGTGGCAGGTTAACAGAGACCTCCGATATCACAGTGGTGGGTTAACAGAAACCAAGTGCCATCGTGGTGAGTTTCTAGCAGGCATTAAGGGGAAGCTATTGACACCTTAGCCGGATCTGTCGCGCTATTTTTTCAGAAGTTGCATGCAAACCAAACACCAATCGTAAGAAATCAACTATAATTAAAAAAAAAAATTGGGTGGTAGGTTAACAGAGACCTCCGTTATCATAGTTGTGGGTTAACAGAAACCAAGTGCCATCGTGGTGAGTTTCTAGCAGGCATAAATGGGAAGCTAACGACACCTTCGCCGGATCTGTCGCGCTATTTTTTCAGAAGTTGCATGCAACTCAAGCACCAATCGTAAGGAAATCAACCATAATTAAACAAAAATTTGGGTGGTAGGTTAACAGAGACCCCCGATATCATAGTGGTGGGTTAACAGAAACCAAGTGCCATCGCGGTGAGTTTCTAGCAGGCATAAATGGGAAGCTAACGACACCTTAGCCGCACCCCTTGCTTAAGTTTTTCACAAGTTGCATGCATCTCAAGCACCAATCGTACGGAAATCAACAATAATTAAACAGAAATTTGGGTGGTAGGTTAACAGAGACCCCCGATATCACAGTGGCGGGTTAACCGAAACCAAGTACTATCATGGTGAGTTTCTAGCAGGCATAAAGGGGAAGCTACAGACACCTTAGCCGGATCTCTCGCGCTATTTTTTCAGAAGTTGCATGCAACTCAAGCATCAATCGTACGGAAATCAACAATAATTAAACAGAAATTTGGGTGGTAGGTTAACAGAGACCTCCGATATCATAGTGGTAGGTTAACAGAAACCAAGTGCCATCGTGGTGAGTTTCTAGCAGGCATAAATGGGAAGCTAACGACACCTTAGCCGGATCTCTCGCGCTATTTTTTCAGAAGTTGCATGCAACTCAAGCACCAATCGTAAGGAAATCAACCATAATTAAACAAAAATTTGGGTGGTAGGTTAACAGAGACACCCGATATCATAGTGGTGGGTTAACAGAAACCAAGTGCCATCGTGGTGAGTTTCTAGCAGGCATAAATGGGAAGCTAACGACACCTTAGCCGGATCTCTCGCGCTATTTTTTCAGAAGTTGCATGCAACTCAAGCAGCAATCGTACGAAAATCAACCATAATTAAATAGAAATTTGGGTGGTAGGTTAACAGAGACCTCCGATATCATAGTGGTGGGTTAACAGAAACCAAGTGCCATCGTGGTGAGTTTCTAGCAGGCATAAATTTGAAGCTAACGACACCTTAGCCGGATCTCTCGCGCTATTTTTTCAGAAGTTGCATGCGAATCAAGCAGCAATCGTACGGAAATCAACCATAATTAAATAGAAATTTGGGTGGTAGGTTAACAGAGACCTCCGATATCATAGTGATGGGTTAACAGAAACCAAGTACCATCGTGGTGAGTTTCTAGCAGGCATAAATGGGAAGCCAGCGACACCTTAGCCGGATCTCTCGCGCTATTTTTTCAGAAGTTGCATGCAAATCAAGCAGCAATCGACCGGAAATCAACCATAATTAAATAGAAATTTGGGTGGCAGGTTAACAGAGACCTCCGATATCATAGTGGTGGGTTAACAGAAACCAAGTGCCATCATGGTGTGTTTCTAGAAGGCATAAATGGGAAGCTAACGACACCTTAGCCGGATCTCTCGCGCTATTTTTTCAGAAGTTGCATGCAACTCAAGCACCAATCGTACGCAAATCAACCATAATTAAACAAAAATTTGGGTGGTAGGTTAACAGAGACACCCGATATCATAGTGGCGGGTTAACAGAAACCAAGTGACATCATGGTGAGTTTCTAGCAGGCATTAAGGGGAAGCTATTGACACCTTAGTCGCACCCCTTGCTTAAGTTTTTCACAAGTTGCAAATCAAGCACCAATCGTACGGAAATCAACCATAATTAAACAAAAATTTGGGTGGTAGGTTAACAGAGACCTCCGATATCACAGTGGTGGGTTAACCGAAACCAAGTGCTATCGTGGTGACTTTCTAGCAGGCATAAATAGGAAGCTAACGACACCTTAGCCGGATCTCTCGCTTTTTTTTCAGAAGTTGCATGCAAATCAAGCACCAATCGTACGGAAATCAACCATAATTAAACACAAATTTGGGTGGTAGGTTAACAGAGACCTCCGATATCACAGTGGTGGGTTAACCGAAACCAAGTACTATCATGGTGAGTTTCTAGCAGGCATAAAGGGGAAACTAACGACACCTTCGCCGGATCTCTCGCGCTATTTGTTCAGAAGTTGCATGCAACTCAAGCATCAATCGTACGGAAATCAACAATAATTAAACAGAAATTTGGGTGGTAGGTTAACAGAGACCTCCGTTATCGTAGTGTTGGGTTAACAGAAACCAAGTGCCATCGTGGTGAGTTTCTAGCAGGCATAAATGGCAAGCTAACGACACCTTAGCCGGATCTCTCGCGCTATTTTTTTCAGAAGTTGCATGCAACTCAAGCACCAATCGTAAGGAAATCAACCATAATTAAACAAAAATTTGGGTGGTAGGTTAACAGAGACACCCGATATCATAGTGGTGGGTTAACAGAAACCAAGTGCCATCGTGGTGAGTTTCTAGCAGGCATAAATGGGAAGCTAACGACACCTTAGCCGGATCTCTCGCGCTATTTTTTCAGAAGTTGCATGCAACTCAAGCACCAGTCGTAAGGAAATCAACCATAATTAAACAAAAATTTGGGTGGTAGGTTAACAGAGACACCCGATATCATAGTGGTGGGTTAACAGAGACCAAGTGCCATCGTGGTGAGCTTCTAGCAGGCATAAATGGGAAGCTAACGACACCTTAGCCGGATCTCTCGCGCTATTTTTTCAGAAGTTGCATGCAACTCAAGCACCAATCGTAAGGAAATCAACCATAATTAAATAGAAATTTGGGTGGTAGGTTAACAGAGACCTCCGATATCATAGTGGTGGGTTACCAGAAACCAAGTGCCATCGTGGTGAGTTTCTAGCAGACATAAATAGGAAGCTAACGACACCTTAGCCGGATCTCTCGCGCTATTTGTTCAGAAGTTGCATGCAACTCAAGCACCAATCGTAAGGAAATCAACCATAATTTAACAAAAATTTGGGTGGTAGGTTAACAGAGACCCCGATATCATAATGGTGGGTTAACAGAAACCAAGTGCCATCGTGGTGAGTTTCTAGTAGGCATAAATGGGAAGCTAACGACACCTTAGCCGGATCTCTCGCGCTATTTTTTCAGAAGTTGCATGCAAACCAAACACCAATCGTAAGAAATCAACTATAATTAAAAAAAAAATTGGGTGGTAGGTTAACAGAGACCTCCGATATCACAGTGGTGGGTTAACAGAAACCAAGTGTCATCGTCGTGAGTTTCTAGCAGGCATTAAGGGGAAGCTATTGACACCTTAGCCACACCCCTTGCTTAAGTTTTCCACAAGTTGCATGCAAATCAAGCACCAATCGTACGGAGATCAACCATAATTAAACAAAAATTTGGGTGGTAGGTTAACAGAGACCTCCGATATCACAGTGGTAGGTTAACAGAAACCACGTGCTGTCATGTTGAGTTTCTAGCAGGCATAAAGGGGAAGCTAACGACACCTTAGCCGGATCTCTCGCGCTATTTTTTCAGAAGTTGCATGCAAATCAAGCACCAATCGTACGGAAATCAACCATAATTAAATAGAAATTTGGGTGGTAGGTTAACAGAGTCCTCCGATATCATAGTGGTGGGTTAACAGAAACCAAGTGCCATCATGGTGAGTTTCTAGCAGGCATAAATGGGAAGCTAACGACACCTTAGCCGGATCTCTCGCGCTATTTTTTCAAAAGTTGCATGCAACTCAAGCACCAATCGTACGGAAATCAACCATAATTAAACAAAAATTTGGGTGGTAGGTTAACAGCGACCCCCGATATCATAGTGGTGGGTGAACAGAAACCAAGTGCCATCGTGGTGTGTTCCTTGCAGGCATAAATGGGAAGCTAACGACACTTTAGCCGGATCTCTCGCGCTATTTTTTCAGAAGTTGCATGCAACTCAAGCACCAATCGTACGAAAATCAACCATAATTAAACAGAAATTTGGGTGGTAGGTTAACAGAGACCTCCGATATCATAGTGGTGGGTTAACAGAAACCAAGTGCCATCGTGGTGAGTTTCTAGCAGGCATAAATTTGAAGCTAACGACACCTTACCCGGATCTCTCGCGCTTTTTTTTCAGAAGTTGCATGCAAATCAAGCACCAATCGTACAGAAATCAACCATAATTAAACAAAAATTTGGGTGGTAGGTTAACAGAGACCTCCGATATCACAGTGGTGGGTTAACAGAAACCAAGTGCCATCGTGGTGAGTTTCTAGCAGGCATAAATGGGAAGCTAACGAGACCTTAGCCGGATCTCTCGCGCTATTTTTTCAGAAGTTGCATGCAACTCAAGCACCAATCGTAAGGAAATCAACCATAATTAAACAAAAATTTGGGTGGTAGGTTAACAGAGACACCCGATATAATAGTGGTGGGTTAACAGAAACCAAGTGCCATCGTGGTGAGTTTCTAGCAGGCATAAATGGGAAGCTAACGACACCTTAGCCGGATCTCTCGCGCTATTTTTTCAGAAGTTGCATGAAACTCAAGCACCAGTCGTAAGGAAATCAACCATAATTAAACAAAAATGTGGGTGGTAGGTTAACAGAGACCCCCGATATCAAAGTGGTGGGTTAACAGAAACCAGTTGCCATCGTGGTGAGTTTCTAGCAGGCATAAATGGGAAGCTAACGAGACCTTAGCCGGATCTCTCGCGCTATTTTTTCAGAAGTTGCATGCAACTCAAGCACGAATCGTAAGGAAATCAACCATAATTAAATAGAAATTTGGGTGGTAGGTTAACAGAGACCTCCGATATCATAGTGGTGGGTTACCAGAAACCAAGTGCCATCGTGGTGACTTTCTAGCAGGCATAAATAGGAAGCTAACGACACCTTAGCCGGATCTCTCGCGCTATTTGTTCAGAAGTTGCATGCAACTCAAGCACCAATCGTAAGGAAATCAACCATAATTTAACAAAAATTTGGGTGGTAGGTTAACAGAGACCCCGATATCATAATGGTGGGTTAACAGAAACCAAGTGCCATCGTGGTGAGTTTCTAGTAGGCATAAATGGGAAGCTAACGACACCTTAGCCGGATCTCTCGCGCTATTTTTTCAGAAGTTGCATGCAAACCAAACACCAATCGTAAGAAATCAACTCTAATTAAAAAAAAAAATTGAGTGGTAAGTTAACAGAGACCTCCGATATCACAGTGGTGGGTTAACAGAAACCAAGTGTCATCGTGGTGAGTTTCTAGCAGGCATTAAGGGGAAGCTATTGACACCTTAGCCGCACCCCTTGCTTAAGTTTTCCACAAGTTGCATGCAAATCAAGCACCAGTCGTACGGAAATCAACCATAATTAAACAAAAATTTGGATGGTAGGTTAACAGAGACCCCCGAAATCATAGAACTGGGTTAACAGAAACCACGTGCTGTCATGGTGAGTTTCTAGCAGGCATAAAGGGGAAGCTAACGACACCTTAGCCGGATCTCTCGCGCTATTTTTTCAGAAGTTGCATGCAAATCAAGCAGCAATCGTACGGAAATCAACCATAATTAAATAGAAATCTGGGTGGTAGGTTAACAGAGACCTCCGATATCATAGTGGTGGGTTAACAGAAACCAAGTGCCATCATGGTGAGTTTCTGGCAGGCATAGATGGGAAGCTAACGACACCTTAGCCGGTTCTCTCGCGCTATTTTTTCAGAAGTTGCATGCAACTCAAGCACCAATCGTAAGGAAATCAACCATAATTAAACAAAAATTTGGGTGGTAGGTTAACAGAGACCCCCGATATCATAGTGGTGGGTTAACAGAAACCAAGTGCCATCATGGTGAGTTTCTAGCAGGCATAAATTTGAAGCTAGCGACACCTTACCCGGATCTCTCGCGCTTTTTTGCAGAAGTTGCATGCAAATCAAGCACCAATCGTACGAAAATCAACCATAATTAAACAAAAATTTGGGTGGTAGGTTAACAGAGACCTCCGATATCACAGTGGTGGGTTAACAGAAACCAAGTGCCATCGTGGTGAGTTTCTAGCAGACATAAATGGGAAGCTAACGACACCTTAGCCGGATCTGTCGCGCTATTTTTTCAGAAGTTGCATGCAACTCAAGCACCAATCGTAAGGAAATCAACCATAATTAAACAAAAATTTGGGTGGTAGGTTAACAGAGACCCCCGATATCATAGTGGTGGGTTAACAGAAACCAAGTGCCATCGCGGTGAGTTTCTAGCAGGCATAAATGCGAAGCTAACGACACCTTAGCCGGATCTCTCGCGCTATTTTTCAGAAGTTGCATGCAACTCAAGCACCAATCGTAAGGAAATCAACCATAATTAAACAAAAATTTGGGTGGTAGGTTAACAGAGACCTCCGATATCACAATGGTGGGTTAACAGAAACCAAGTGCCATCATGGTGAGTTTCTAGCAGGCATAAAGGGGAAGCGAACGACACCTTAGCCGGATCTCTCGCGCTATTTTTTCAGAAGTTTCATGTAACTCAAGCACCAATCGTACGGAAATCAACCATAATTAAACAAAAATTTGGGTGGTAGGTTAACAGAGACCCCCGATATCATAGTGGTGGGTTAACAGAAACCAATTGCCATCGTGGTGAGTTTCTAGCAGGCATAAATGGGAAGCTAACGACACCTAAGCCGGATCTCTCGCGCTATTTTTTCAGAAGTTGCATGCAACTCAAGCACCAATCGTAAGGAAATCAACCATAATTAAATAGAAATTTGGGTGGTACGTTAACAGAGACCTCCGATATCATAGTGGTGGGTTACCAGAAACCAAGTGCCAGCGTGGTGAGTTTCTAGCAGGCATAAATAGGAAGCTAACGACACCTTAGCCGGATCTCTCGCGCTATTTGTTCAGAAGTTGCATGCAACTCAAGCACCAATCGTAAGGAAATCAACCATAATTTAACAAAAATTTGGGTGGTAGGTTAACAGAGACCCCGATATCATAATGGTGGGTTAACAGAAACCAAGTGCCATCGTGGTGAGTTTCTAGTAGGCATAAATGGGAACCTAACGACACCTTAGCCGGATCTCTCGCGCTATTTTTCAGAAGTTGCATGCAAACCAAACACCAATCGTAAGAAATCAACTCTAATTAAAAAAAAAAAAATTGGGTGGTAGGTTAACAGAGACCTCCGATATCACAGTGGTGGGTTAACAGAAACCAAGTATCATCGTGGTGAGTTTCTAGCAGGCATTAAGGGGAAGCTATTGACACCTTAGCCGCACCCCTTGCTTAAGTTTTCTCGCGCTATTTTTTCAGAAGTTGCATGCAACTCAAGCACCAATCGTAAGGAAATCAACCATAATTAAACAAAAATTTGGGTGGTAGGTTAACAGAGACACCCGATATCATAGTGGTGGGATAACAGAAACCAAGTGATATCGTGGTGAGTTTCTAGCAGGCATTAAGATGAAGCTAGTGACACCTTAGCCGCACTCCTTGCTTAAGTTTTTCACAAGTTGCATGCAAATCAAGCACCAATCGTACGGAAATCAACCATAATTAAACAAAAATTTGGGTGGCAGGTTAACAGAGACCTCCGATATCACAGTGGTGGGTTAACAGAAACCAAGTGCCATCGTGGTGAGTTTCTAGCAGGCATTAAGGGGAAGCTATTGACACCTTAGCCGGATCTGTCGCGCTATTTTTTCAGAAGTTGCATGCAACTCAAGCACCAATCGTAAGGAAATCAACCATAATTAAACAAAAATTTGGGTGGTAGGTTAACAGAGACCTCCGATATCACAATGGTGGGTTAACAGAAACCAAGTGCCATCATGGTGAGTTTCTAGCAGGCATAAAGGGGAAGCGAACGACACCTTAGCCGGATCTCTCGCGCTATTTTTTCAGAAGTTTCATGTAACTCAAGCACCAATCGTACGGAAATCAACCATAATTAAACAAAAATTTGGGTGGTAGGTTAACAGAGACCCCCGATATCATAATGGTGGGTTAACAGAAACCAAGTGCCATCGTGGTGAGTTTCTAGCAGGCATAAATGGGAAGCTAACGACACCTTAGCCGGATCTCTCGCGCCACTTTTTCAGAAGTTGCATGCAACTCAAGCACCAGTCGTAAGGAAATCAACCATAATTAAACAAAAATTTGGGTGGTAGGTTAACAGAGACCCCCGATATCAGAGTGGTGGGTTAACAGAAACCAATTGCCATCGTGGTGAGTTTCTAGCAGGCATAAATGGGAAGCTAACGACACCTCAGCCGGATCTCTCGCGCTATTTTTTCAGAAGTTGCATGCAACTCAAGCACCAATCGTACGGAAATCAACCATAATTAAATAAACATGTGGGTGGTAGGTTAACAGAGATCTCCGATATCATAGTGGTGGGTTAACCGAAACCAAGTGCTATCATGGTGAGTTTCTAGCAGGCATTAAGAGGAAGCTATTGACACCTTAGCCGCACCCCTTGCTTAAGTTTTCCACAAGTTAATTAAACAAAAATTTGGGTGGTAGGTTAACAGAGACACCCGATATCATAGTGGTGGGTTAACAGAGACCAAGTGCCATCGTGGTGAGCTTCTAGCAGGCATAAATGGGAAGCTAACGACACCTTAGCCGGATCTCTCGCGCTATTTTTTCAGAAGTTGCATGCAACTCAAGCACCAATCGTAAGGAAATCAACCATAATTAAATAGAAATTTGGGTGGTAGGTTAACAGAGACCTCCGATATCATAGTGGTGGGTTACCAGAAACCAAGTGCCATCGTGGTGAGTTTCTAGCAGACATAAATAGGAAGCTAACGACACCTTAGCCGGATCTCTCGCGCTATTTGTTCAGAAGTTGCATGCAACTCAAGCACCAATCGTAAGGAAATCAACCATTATTTAACAAAAATTTGGGTGGTAGGTTAACAGAGACCCCGATATCATAATGGTGGGTTAACAGAAACCAAGTGCCATCGTGGTGAGTTTCTAGTAGGCATAAATGGGAAGCTAACGACACCTTAGCCGGATCTCTCGCGCTATTTTTTCAGAAGTTGCATGCAAACCAAACACCAATCGTAAGAAATCAACTATAATTAAAAAAAAAATTGGGTGGTAGGTTAACAGAGACCTCCGATATCACAGTGGTGGGTTAACAGAAACCAAGTGTCATCGTCGTGAGTTTCTAGCAGGCATTAAGGGGAAGCTATTGACACCTTAGCCACACCCCTTGCTTAAGTTTTCCACAAGTTGCATGCAAATCAAGCACCAATCGTACGGAGATCAACCATAATTAAACAAAAATTTGGGTGGTAGGTTAACAGAGACCTCCGATATCACAGTGGTAGGTTAACAGAAACCACGTGCTGTCATGTTGAGTTTCTAGCAGGCATAAAGGGGAAGCTAACGACACCTTAGCCGGATCTCTCGCGCTATTTTTTCAAAAGTTGCATGCAAATCAAGCACCAATCGTACGGAAATCAACCATAATTAAATAGAAATTTGGGTGGTAGGTTAACAGAGTCCTCCGATATCATAGTGGTGGGTTAACAGAAACCAAGTGCCATCATGGTGAGTTTCTAGCAGGCATAAATGGGAAGCTAACGACACCTTAGCCGGATCTCTCGCGCTATTTTTTCAAAAGTTGCATGCAACTCAAGCACCAATCGTACGGAAATCAACCATAATTAAACAAAAATTTGGGTGGTAGGTTAACAGCGACCCCCGATATCATAGTGGTGGGTGAACAGAAACCAAGTGCCATCGTGGTGTGTTCCTTGCAGGCATAAATGGGAAGCTAACGACACTTTAGCCGGATCTCTCGCGCTATTTTTTCAGAAGTTGCATGCAACTCAAGCACCAATCGTACGAAAATCAACCATAATTAAACAGAAATTTGGGTGGTAGGTTAACAGAGACCTCCGATATCATAGTGGTGGGTTAACAGAAACCAAGTGCCATCGTGGTGAGTTTCTAGCAGGCATAAATTTGAAGCTAACGACACCTTACCCGGATCTCTCGCGCTTTTTTTTCAGAAGTTGCATGCAAATCAAGCACCAATCGTACAGAAATCAACCATAATTAAACAAAAATTTGGGTGGTAGGTTAACAGAGACCTCCGATATCACAGTGGTGGGTTAACAGAAACCAAGTGCCATCGTGGTGAGTTTCTAGCAAGCATAAATGGGAAGCTAACGACACCTTAGCCGGATCTCTCGCGCTATTTTTTCAGAAGTTGCATGCAACTCAAGCACCAATCGTAAGGAAATCAACCATAATTAAACAAAAATTTGGGTGGTAGGTTAACAGAGACACCCGATATAATAGTGGTGGGTTAACAGAAACCAAGTGCCATCGTGGTGAGTTTCTAGCAGGCATAAATGGGAAGCTAACGACACCTTAGCCGGATCTCTCGCGCTATTTTTTCAGAAGTTGCATGAAACTCAAGCACCAGTCGTAAGGAAATCAACCATAATTAAACAAAAATGTGGGTGGTAGGTTAACAGAGACCCCCGATATCAAAGTGGTGGGTTAACAGAAACCAATTGCCATCGTGGTGAGTTTCTAGCAGGCATAAATGGGAAGCTAACGAGACCTTAGCCGGATCTCTCGCGCTATTTTTTCAGAAGTTGCATGCAACTCAAGCACGAATCGTAAGGAAATCAACCATAATTAAATAGAAATTTGGGTGGTAGGTTAACAGAGACCTCCGATATCATAGTGGTGGGTTACCAGAAACCAAGTGCCATCGTGGTGACTTTCTAGCAGGCATAAATAGGAAGCTAACGACACCTTAGCCGGATCTCTCGCGCTATTTGTTCAGAAGTTGCATGCAACTCAAACACCAATCGTAAGGAAATCAACCATAATTTAACAAAAATTTGGGTGGTAGGTTAACAGAGACCCCGATATCATAATGGTGGGTTAACAGAAACCAAGTGCCATCGTGGTGAGTTTCTAGTAGGCATAAATGGGAAGCTAACGACACCTTAGCCGGATCTCTCGCGCTATTTTTTCAGAAGTTGCATGCAAACCAAACACCAATCGTAAGAAATCAACTCTAATTAAAAAAAAAAATTGAGTGGTAGGTTAACAGAGACCTCCGATATCACAGTGGTGGGTTAACAGAAACCAAGTGTCATCGTGGTGAGTTTCTAGCAGGCATTAAGGGGAAGCTATTGACACCTTAGCCGCACCCCTTGCTTAAGTTTTCCACAAGTTGCATGCAAATCAAGCACCAGTCGTACGGAAATCAACCATAATTAAACAAAAATTTGGATGGTAGGTTAACAGAGACCCCCGAAATCATAGTACTGGGTTAACAGAAACCACGTGCTGTCATGGTGAGTTTCTAGCAGGCATAAAGGGGAAGCTAACGACACCTTAGCCGGATCTCTCGCGCTATTTTTTCAGAAGTTGCATGCAAATCAAGCAGCAATCGTACGGAAATCAACCATAATTAAATAGAAATCTGGGTGGTAGGTTAACAGAGACCTCCGATATCATAGTGGTGGGTTAACAGAAACCAAGTGCCATCATGGTGAGTTTCTGGCAGGCATAAATGGGAAGCTAACGACACCTTAGCCGGTTCTCTCGCGCTATTTTTTCAGAAGTTGCATGCAACTCAAGCACCAATCGTAAGGAAATCAACCATAATTAAACAAAAATTTGGGTGGTAGGTTAACAGAGACCCCCGATATCATAGTGGTGGGTTAACAGAAACCAAGTGCCATCATGGTGAGTTTCTAGCAGGCATAAATTTGAAGCTAGCGACACCTTACCCGGATCTCTCGCGCTTTTTTGCAGAAGTTGCATGCAAATCAAGCACCAATCGTACGAAAATCAACCATAATTAAACAAAAATTTGGGTGGTAGGTTAACAGAGACCTCCGATATCACAGTGGTGGGTTAACAGAAACCAAGTGCCATCGTGGTGAGTTTCTAGCAGACATAAATGGGAAGCTAACGACACCTTAGCCGGATCTGTCGCGCTATTTTTTCAGAAGTTGCATGCAACTCAAGCACCAATCGTAAGGAAATCAACCATAATTAAACAAAAATTTGGGTGGTAGGTTAACAGAGACCCCCGATATCATAGTGGTGGGTTAACAGAAACCAAGTGCCATCGCGGTGAGTTTCTAGCAGGCATAAATGGGAAGCTAACGACACCTTAGCCGGATCTCTCGCGCTATTTTTCAGAAGTTGCATGCAACTCAAGCACCAATCGTAAGGAAATCAACTATAATTAAACAAAAATTTGGGTGGTAGGTTAACAGAGACCTCCGATATCACAATGGTGGGTTAACAGAAACCAAGTGCCATCATGGTGAGTTTCTAGCAGGCATAAAGGGGAAGCGAACGACACCTTAGCCGGATCTCTCGCGCTATTTTTTCAGAAGTTTCATGTAACTCAAGCACCAATCGTACGGAAATCAACCATAATTAAACAAAAATTTGGGTGGTAGGTTAACAGAGACCCCCGATATCATAGTGGTGGGTTAACAGAAACCAATTGCCATCGTGGTGAGTTTCTAGCAGGCATAAATGAGAAGCTAACGACACCTTAGCCGGATCTCTCGCGCTATTTTTTCAGAAGTTGCATGCAACTCAAGCACCAATCGTAAGGAAATCAACCATAATTAAATAGAAATTTGGGTGGTACGTTAACAGAGACCTCCGATATCATAGTGGTGGGTTACCAGAAACCAAGTGCCAGCGTGGTGAGTTTCTAGCAGGCATAAATAGGAAGCTAACGACACCTTAGCCGGATCACTCGCGCTATTTGTTCAGAAGTTGCATGCAACTCAAGCACCAATCGTAAGGAAATCAACCATAATTTAACAAAAATTTGGGTGGTAGGTTAACAGAGACCCCGATATCATAATGGTGGGTTAACAGAAACCAAGTGCCATCGTGGTGAGTTTCTAGTAGGCATAAATGGGAACCTAACGACACCTTAGCCGGATCTCTCGCGCTATTTTTCAGAAGTTGCATGCAAACCAAACACCAATCGTAAGAAATCAACTCTAATTAAAAAAAAAAAAATTGGGTGGTAGGTTAACAGAGACCTCCGATATCACAGTGGTGGGTTAACAGAAACCAAGTGTCATCGTGGTGAGTTTCTAGCAGGCATTAAGGGGAAGCTATTGACACCTTAGCCGCACCCCTTGCTTAAGTTTTCTCGCGCTATTTTTTCAGAAGTTGCATGCAACTCAAGCACCAATCGTAAGGAAATCAACCATAATTAAACAAAAATTTGGGTGGTAGGTTAACAGAGACACCCGATATCATAGTGGTGGGATAACAGAAACCAAGTGATATCGTGGTGAGTTTCTAGCAGGCATTAAGATGAAGCTAGTGAATCCTTAGCCGCACCCCTTGCTTAAGTTTTTCACAAGTTGCATGCAAATCAAGCACCAATCGTACGGAAATCAACCATAATTAAACAAAAATTTGGGTGGCAGGTTAACAGAGACCTCCGATATCACAGTGGTGGGTTAACAGAAACCAAGTGCCATCGTGTGAGTTTCTAGCAGGCATTAAGGGGAAGCTATTGACACCTTAGCCGGATCTGTCGCGCTATTTTTTCAGAAGTTGCATGCAACTCAAGCACCAATCGTAAGGAAATCAACCATAATTAAACAAAAATTTGGGTGGTAGGTTAACAGAGACCTCCGATATCACAATGGTGGGTTAACAGAAACCAAGTGCCATCATGGTGAGTTTCTAGCAGGCATAAAGGGGAAGCGAACGACACCTTAGCCGGATCTCTCGCGCTATTTTTTCAGAAGTTTCATGTAACTCAAGCACCAATCGTACGGAAATCAACCATAATTAAACAAAAATTTGGGTGGTAGGTTAACAGAGACCCCCGATATCATAATGGTGGGTTAACAGAAACCAAGTGCCATCGTGGTGAGTTTCTAGCAGGCATAAATGGGAAGCTAACGACACCTTAGCCGGATCTCTCGCGCCATTTTTTCAGAAGTTGCATGCAACTCAAGCACCAGTCGTAAGGAAATCAACCATAATTAAACAAAAATTTGGGTGGTAGGTTAACAGAGACCCCCGATATCAGAGTGGTGGGTTAACAGAAACCAATTGCCATCGTGGTGAGTTTCTAGCAGGCATAAATGGGAAGCTAACGACACCTCAGCCGGATCTCTCGCGCTATTTTTTCAGAAGTTGCATGCAACTCAAGCACCAATCGTACGGAAATCAACCATAATTAAATAAACATGTGGGTGGTAGGTTAACAGAGACCCCCGATATCATAGTGGTGGGTTAACCGAAACCAAGTGCTATCATGGTGAGTTTCTAGCAGGCATAAATTTGAAGCTAGCGACACCTTACCCGGATCTCTCGCGCTTTTTTGCAGAAGTTGCATGCAAATCAAGCACCAATCGTACGAAAATCAACCATAATTAAACAAAAATTTGGGTGGTAGGTTAACAGAGACCTCCGATATCACAGTGGTGGGTTAACAGAAACCAAGTGCCATCGTGGTGAGTTTCTAGCAGACATAAATGGGAAGCTAACGACACCTTAGCCGGATCTGTCGCGCTATTTTTTCAGAAGTTGCATGCAACTCAAGCACCAATCGTAAGGAAATCAACCATAATTAAACAAAAATTTGGGTGGTAGGTTAACAGAGACCCCCGATATCATAGTGGTGGGTTAACAGAAACCAAGTGCCATCGCGGTGAGTTTCTAGCAGGCATAAATGCGAAGCTAACGACACCTTAGCCGGATCTCTCGCGCTATTTTTCAGAAGTTGCATGCAACTCAAGCACCAATCGTAA
The DNA here is from genome assembly GCA_951828415.1 of Anomoia purmunda. Taxonomy (NCBI): domain Eukaryota; kingdom Metazoa; phylum Arthropoda; class Insecta; order Diptera; family Tephritidae; genus Anomoia; species Anomoia purmunda. Next base: position 83,308,133 of record OX639997.1, on the reverse strand, counting down.
GGAAATCAACCATAATTAAACAAAAATTTGGGTGGTAGGTTAACAGAGACCTCCGATATCACAATGGTGGGTTAACAGAAACCAAGTGCCATCATGGTGAGTTTCTAGCAGGCATAAAGGGGAAGCGAACGACACCTTAGCCGGATCTCTCGCGCTATTTTTTCAGAAGTTTCATGTAACTCAAGCACCAATCGTACGGAAATCAACCATAATTAAACAAAAATTTGGGTGGTAGGTTAACAGAGACCCCCGATATCATAGTGGTGGGTTAACAGAAACCAATTGCCATCGTGGTGAGTTTCTAGCAGGCATAAATGAGAAGCTAACGACACCTTAGCCGGATCTCTCGCGCTATTTTTTCAGAAGTTGCATGCAACTCAAGCACCAATCATAAGGAAATCAACCATAATTAAATAGAAATTTGGGTGGTACGTTAACAGAGACCTCCGATATCATAGTGGTGGGTTACCAGAAACCAAGTGCCAGCGTGGTGAGTTTCTAGCAGGCATAAATAGGAAGCTAACGACACCTTAGCCGGATCTCTCGCGCTATTTGTTCAGAAGTTGCATGCAACTCAAGCACCAATCGTAAGGAAATCAACCATAATTTAACAAAAATTTGGGTGGTAGGTTAACAGAGACCCCGATATCATAATGGTGGGTTAACAGAAACCAAGTGCCATCGTGGTGAGTTTCTAGTAGGCATAAATGGGAACCTAACGACACCTTAGCCGGATCTCTCGCGCTATTTTTCAGAAGTTGCATGCAAACCAAACACCAATCGTAAGAAATCAACTCTAATTAAAAAAAAAAAAATTGGGTGGTAGGTTAACAGAGACCTCCGATATCACAGTGGTGGGTTAACAGAAACCAAGTGTCATCGTGGTGAGTTTCTAGCAGGCATTAAGGGGAAGCTATTGACACCTTAGCCGCACCCCTTGCTTAAGTTTTCTCGCGCTATTTTTTCAGAAGTTGCATGCAACTCAAGCACCAATCGTAAGGAAATCAACCATAATTAAACAAAAATTTGGGTGGTAGGTTAACAGAGACACCCGATATCATAGTGGTGGGATAACAGAAACCAAGTGATATCGTGGTGAGTTTCTAGCAGGCATTAAGATGAAGCTAGTGACACCTTAGCCGCACCCCTTGCTTAAGTTTTTCACAAGTTGCATGCAAATCAAGCACCAATCGTACGGAAATCAACCATAATTAAACAAAAATTTGGGTGGCAGGTTAACAGAGACCTCCGATATCACAGTGGTGGGTTAACAGAAACCAAGTGCCATCGTGGTGAGTTTCTAGCAGGCATTAAGGGGAAGCTATTGACACCTTAGCCGGATCTGTCGCGCTATTTTTTCAGAAGTTGCATGCAGCTCAAGCACCAATCGTAAGGAAATCAACCATAATTAAACAAAAATTTGGGTGGTAGGTTAACAGAGACCTCCGATATCACAATGGTGGGTTAACAGAAACCAAGTGCCATCATGGTGAGTTTCTAGCAGGCATAAAGGGGAAGCGAACGACACCTTAGCCGGATCTCTCGCGCTATTTTTTCAGAAGTTTCATGTAACTCAAGCACCAATCGTACGGAAATCAACCATAATTAAACAAAAATTTGGGTGGTAGGTTAACAGAGACCCCCGATATCATAATGGTGGGTTAACAGAAACCAAGTGCCATCGTGGTGAGTTTCTAGCAGGCATAAATGGGAAGCTAACGACACCTTAGCCGGATCTCTCGCGCCATTTTTTCAGAAGTTGCATGCAACTCAAGCACCAGTCGTAAGGAAATCAACCATAATTAAACAAAAATTTGGGTGGTAGGTTAACAGAGACCCCCGATATCAGAGTGGTGGGTTAACAGAAACCAATTGCCATCGTGGTGAGTTTCTAGCAGGCATAAATGGGAAGCTAACGACACCTCAGCCGGATCTCTCGCGCTATTTTTTCAGAAGTTGCATGCAACTCAAGCACCAATCGTACGGAAATCAACCATAATTAAATAAACATGTGGGTGGTAGGTTAACAGAGATCTCCGATATCATAGTGGTGGGTTAACCGAAACCAAGTGCTATCATGGTGAGTTTCTAGCAGGCATTAAGAGGAAGCTATTGACACCTTAGCCGCACCCCTTGCTTAAGTTTTCCACAAGTTAATTAAACAAAAATTTGGGTGGTAGGTTAACAGAGACCCCCGATATCATAGTGGTGGGTTAACAGAAACCAAGTGCCACCGTGGTGAGTTTCTAGCAGGCATAAATGGGAAGCTAACGACACCTAAGCCGGATCTCTCGCGCTATTTTTTCAGAAGTTGCATGCAACTCAGGCAACAATCGTAAGGAAATCAACCATAATTAAACAAAAATTTGGGTGGTAGGTTAACAGAGACCTCCGATATCACAATGGTGGGTTAACAGAAACCAAGTGCCATCATGGTGAGTTTCTAGCAGGCATAAAGGGGAAGCGAACGACACCTTAGCCGGATCTCTCGCGCTATTTTTTCAGAAGTTTCATGTAACTCAAGCACCAATCGTACGGAAATCAACCATAATTAAACAAAAATTTGGGTGGTAGGTTAACAGAGACCCCCGATATCATAGTGGTGGGTTAACAGAAACCAAGTGTCATCGTGGTGAGTTTCTAGCAGGCATTAAGGGGAAGCTATTGACACCTTAGCCGCACCCCTTGCTTAAGTTTTCTCGCGCTATTTTTTCAGAAGTTGCATGCAACTCAAGCACCAATCGTAAGGAAATCAACCATAATTAAACAAAAATTTGGGTGGTAGGTTAACAGAGACACCCGATATCATAGTGGTGGGATAACAGAAACCAAGTGATATCGTGGTGAGTTTCTAGCAGGCATTAAGATGAAGCTAGTGACACCTTAGCCGCACCCCTTGCTTAAGTTTTCCACAAGTTAATTAAACAAAAATTTGGGTGGTAGGTTAACAGAGACCCCCGATATCATAGTGGTGGGTTAACAGAAACCAAGTGCCACCGTGGTGAGTTTCTAGCAGGCATAAATGGGAAGCTAACGACACCTAAGCCGGATCTCTCGCGCTATTTTTCAGAAGTTGCATGCAAACCAAACACCAATCGTAAGAAATCAACTCTAATTAAAAAAAAAAAAATTGGGTGGTAGGTTAACAGAGACCTCCGATATCACAGTGGTGGGTTAACAGAAACCAAGTGTCATCGTGGTGAGTTTCTAGCAGGCATTAAGGGGAAGCTATTGACACCTTAGCCGCACCCCTTGCTTAAGTTTTCTCGCGCTATTTTTTCAGAAGTTGCATGCAACTCAAGCACCAATCGTAAGGAAATCAACCATAATTAAACAAAAATTTGGGTGGTAGGTTAACAGAGACACCCGATATCATAGTGGTGGGATAACAGAAACCAAGTGATATCGTGGTGAGTTTCTAGCAGGCATTAAGATGAAGCTAGTGACACCTTAGCCGCACCCCTTGCTTAAGTTTTTCACAAGTTGCATGCAAATCAAGCACCAATCGTACGGAAATCAACCATAATTAAACAAAAATTTGGGTGGCAGGTTAACAGAGACCTCCGATATCACAGTGGTGGGTTAACAGAAACCAAGTGCCATCGTGGTGAGTTTCTAGCAGGCATTAAGGGGAAGCTATTGACACCTTAGCCGGATCTGTCGCGCTATTTGTTCAGAAGTTGCATGCAACTCAAGCACCAATCGTAAGGAAATCAACCATAATTTAACAAAAATTTGGGTGGTAGGTTAACAGAGACCCCGATATCATAATGGTGGGTTAACAGAAACCAAGTGCCATCGCGGTGAGTTTCTAGCAGGCATAAATGGGAAGCTAACGACACCTTAGCCGGATCTGTCGCGCTATTTTTTCAGAAGTTGCATGCAACTCAAGCACCAATCGTAAGGAAATCAACCATAATTAAACAAAAATTTGGGTGGTAGGTTAACAGAGACCTCCGATATCACAATGGTGGGTTAACAGAAACCAAGTGCCATCATGGTGAGTTTCTAGCAGGCATAAAGGGGAAGCGAACGACACCTTAGCCGGATCTCTCGCGCTATTTTTTCAGAAGTTTCATGTAACTCAAGCACCAATCGTACGGAAATCAACCATAATTAAACAAAAATTTGGGTGGTAGGTTAACAGAGACCCCCGATATCATAGTGGTGGGTTAACAGAAACCAATTGCCATCGTGGTGAGTTTCTAGCAGGCATAAATGGGAAGCTAACGACACCTTAGCCGGATCTCTCGCGCTATTTTTTCAGAAGTTGCATGCAACTCAAGCACCAATCGTAAGGAAATCAACCATAATTAAATAGAAATTTGGGTGGTACGTTAACAGAGACCTCCGATATCATAGTGGTGGGTTACCAGAAACCAAGTGCCAGCGTGGTGAGTTTCTAGCAGGCATAAATAGGAAGCTAACGACACCTTAGCCGGATCTCTCGCGCTATTTGTTCAGAAGTTGCATGCAACTCAAGCACCAATCGTAAGGAAATCAACCATAATTTAACAAAAATTTGGGTGGTAGGTTAACAGAGACCCCGATATCATAATGGTGGGTTAACAGAAACCAAGTGCCATCGTGGTGAGTTTCTAGTAGGCATAAATGGGAACCTAACGACACCTTAGCCGGATCTCTCGCGCTATTTTTCAGAAGTTGCATGCAAACCAAACACCAATCGTAAGAAATCAACTCTAATTAAAAAAAAAAAAATTGGGTGGTAGGTTAACAGAGACCTCCGATATCACAGTGGTGGGTTAACAGAAACCAAGTGTCATCGTGGTGAGTTTCTAGCAGGCATTAAGGGGAAGCTATGGACACCTTAGCCGCACCCCTTGCTTAAGTTTTCTCGCGCTATTTTTTCAGAAGTTGCATGCAACTCAAGCACCAATCGTAAGGAAATCAACCATAATTAAACAAAAATTTTGGTGGTAGGTTAACAGAGACACCCGATATCATAGTGGTGGGATAACAGAAACCAAGTGATATCGTGGTGAGTTTCTAGCAGGCATTAAGATGAAGCTAGTGACACCTTAGCCGCACCCCTTGCTTAAGTTTTTCACAAGTTGCATGCAAATCAAGCACCAATCGTACGGAAATCAACCATAATTAAACAAAAATTTGGGTGGCAGGTTAACAGAGACCTCCGATATCACAGTGGTGGGTTAACAGAAACCAAGTGCCATCGTGGTGAGTTTCTAGCAGGCATTAAGGGGAAGCTATTGACACCTTAGCCGGATCTGTCGCGCTATTTGTTCAGAAGTTGCATGCAACTCAAGCACCAATCGTAAGGAAATCAACCATAATTTAACAAAAATTTGGGTGGTAGGTTAACAGAGACCCCGATATCATAATGGTGGGTTAACAGAAACCAAGTGCCATCGCGGTGAGTTTCTAGCAGGCATAAATGGGAAGCTAACGACACCTTAGCCGGATCTTTCGCGCTTTTTTTTTCAGAAGTTGCATGCAACTCAAGCACCAATCGTAAGGAAATCAACCATAATTAAACAAAAATTTGGGTGGTAGGTTAACAGAGACCCCCGATATCATAGTGGTGGGTTAACAGAAACCAAGTGTCATCGTGGTGAGTTTCTAGCAGGCATTAAGGGGAAGCTATTGACACCTTAGCCGCACCCCTTGCTTAAGTTTTCTCGCGCTATTTTTTCAGAAGTTGCATGCAACTCAAGCACCAATCGTAAGGAAATCAACCATAATTAAACAAAAATTTGGGTGGTAGGTTAACAGAGACACCCGATATCATAGTGGTGGGATAACAGAAACCAAGTGATATCGTGGTGAGTTTCTAGCAGGCATTAAGAGGAAGCTAGTGACACCTTAGCCGCACCCCTTGCTTAAGTTTTTCACAAGTTGCATGCAAATCAAGCACCAATCGTACGGAAATCAACCATAATTAAACAAAAAATTGGGTGGTAGGTTAACAGAGACCTCCGATATCACAGTGGTGGGTTAACAGAAACCAAGTGTCATCGTGGTGAGTTTCTAGCAGGCATTAAGGGGAAGCTATTGACACCTTAGCCGCACCCCTTGCTTAAGTTTTCTCGCGCTATTTTTTCAGAAGTTGCATGCAACTCAAGCACCAATCGTAAGGAAATCAACCATAATTAAACAAAAATTTGGGTGGTAGGTTAACAGAGACACCCGATATCATAGTGGTGGGATAACAGAAACCAAGTGATATCGTGGTGAGTTTCTAGCAGGCATTAAGATGAAGCTAGTGACACCTTAGCCGCACCCCTTGCTTAAGTTTTTCACAAGTTGCATGCAAATCAAGCACCAATCGTACGGAAATCAACCATAATTAAACAAAAATTTGGGTGGCAGGTTAACAGAGACCTCCGATATCACAGTGGTGGGTTAACAGAAACCAAGTGCCATCGTGGTGAGTTTCTAGCAGGCATTAAGGGGAAGCTATTGACACCTTAGCCGGATCTGTCGCGCTATTTGTTCAGAAGTTGCATGCAACTCAAGCACCAATCGTAAGGAAATCAACCATAATTTAACAAAAATTTGGGTGGTAGGTTAACAGAGACCCCGATATCATAATGGTGGGTTAACAGAAACCAAGTGCCATCGCGGTGAGTTTCTAGCAGGCATAAATGGGAAGCTAACGACACCTTAGCCGGATCTGTCGCGCTATTTTTTCAGAAGTTGCATGCAACTCAAGCACCAATCGTAAGGAAATCAACCATAATTAAACAAAAATTTGGGTGGTAGGTTAACAGAGACCTCCGATATCACAATGGTGGGTTAACAGAAACCAAGTGCCATCATGGTGAGTTTCTAGCAGGCATAAAGGGGAAGCGAACGACACCTTAGCCGGATCTCTCGCGCTATTTTTTCAGAAGTTTCATGTAACTCAAGCACCAATCGTACGGAAATCAACCATAATTAAACAAAAATTTGGGTGGTAGGTTAACAGAGACCCCCGATATCATAGTGGTGGGTTAACAGAAACCAATTGCCATCGTGGTGAGTTTCTAGCAGGCATAAATGGGAAGCTAACGACACCTTAGCCGGATCTCTCGCGCTATTTTTTCAGAAGTTGCATGCAACTCAAGCACCAATCGTAAGGAAATCAACCATAATTAAATAGAAATTTGGGTGGTACGTTAACAGAGGCCTCCGATATCATAGTGGTGGGTTACCAGAAACCAAGTGCCAGCGTGGTGAGTTTCTAGCAGGCATAAATAGGAAGCTAACGACACCTTAGCCGGATCTCTCGCGCTATTTGTTCAGAAGTTGCATGCAACTCAAGCACCAATCGTAAGGAAATCAACCATAATTTAACAAAAATTTGGGTGGTAGGTTAACAGAGACCCCGATATCATAATGGTGGGTTAACAGAAACCAAGTGCCATCGTGGTGAGTTTCTAGTAGGCATAAATGGGAACCTAACGACACCTTAGCCGGATCTCTCGCGCTATTTTTCAGAAGTTGCATGCAAACCAAACACCAATCGTAAGAAATCAACTCTAATTAAAAAAAAAAAAATTGGGTGGTAGGTTAACAGAGACCTCCGATATCACAGTGGTGGGTTAACAGAAACCAAGTGTCATCGTGGTGAGTTTCTAGCAGGCATTAAGGGGAAGCTATGGACACCTTAGCCGCACCCCTTGCTTAAGTTTTCTCGCGCTATTTTTTCAGAAGTTGCATGCAACTCAAGCACCAATCGTAAGGAAATCAACCATAATTAAACAAAAATTTTGGTGGTAGGTTAACAGAGACACCCGATATCATAGTGGTGGGATAACAGAAACCAAGTGATATCGTGGTGAGTTTCTAGCAGGCATTAAGATGAAGCTAGTGACACCTTAGCCGCACCCCTTGCTTAAGTTTTTCACAAGTTGCATGCAAATCAAGCACCAATCGTACGGAAATCAACCATAATTAAACAAAAATTTGGGTGGCAGGTTAACAGAGACCTCCGATATCACAGTGGTGGGTTAACAGAAACCAAGTGCCATCGTGGTGAGTTTCTAGCAGGCATTAAGGGGAAGCTATTGACACCTTAGCCGGATCTGTCGCGCTATTTGTTCAGAAGTTGCATGCAACTCAAGCACCAATCGTAAGGAAATCAACCATAATTTAACAAAAATTTGGGTGGTAGGTTAACAGAGACCCCGATATCATAATGGTGGGTTAACAGAAACCAAGTGCCATCGCGGTGAGTTTCTAGCAGGCATAAATGGGAAGCTAACGACACCTTAGCCGGATCTTTCGCGCTATTTTTTCAGAAGTTGCATGCAACTCAAGCACCAATCGTAAGGAAATCAACCATAATTAAACAAAAATTTGGGTGGTAGGTTAACAGAGACCCCCGATATCATAGTGGTGGGTTAACAGAAACCAAGTGCCATCGTGGTGAGTTTCTAGTAGGCATAAATGGGAACCTAACGACACCTTAGCCGGATCTCTCGCGCTATTTTTCAGAAGTTGCATGCAAACCAAACACCAATCGTAAGAAATCAACTCTAATTAAAAAAAAAAAAATTGGGTGGTAGGTTAACAGAGACCTCCGATATCACAGTGGTGGGTTAACAGAAACCAAGTGTCATCGTGGTGAGTTTCTAGCAGGCATTAAGGGGAAGCTATTGACACCTTAGCCGCACCCCTTGCTTAAGTTTTCTCGCGCTATTTTTTCAGAAGTTGCATGCAACTCAAGCACCAATCGTAAGGAAATCAACCATAATTAAACAAAAATTTTGGTGGTAGGTTAACAGAGACACCCGATATCATAGTGGTGGGATAACAGAAACCAAGTGATATCGTGGTGAGTTTCTAGCAGGCATTAAGATGAAGCTAGTGACACCTTAGCCGCACCCCTTGCTTAAGTTTTTCACAAGTTGCATGCAAATCAAGCACCAATCGTACGGAAATCAACCATAATTAAACAAAAATTTGGGTGGCAGGTTAACAGAGACCTCCGATATCACAGTGGTGGGTTAACAGAAACCAAGTGCCATCGTGGTGAGTTTCTAGCAGGCATTAAGGGGAAGCTATTGACACCTTAGCCGGATCTGTCGCGCTATTTGTTCAGAAGTTGCATGCAACTCAAGCACCAATCGTAAGGAAATCAACCATAATTTAACAAAAATTTGGGTGGTAGGTTAACAGAGACCCCGATATCATAATGGTGGGTTAACAGAAACCAAGTGCCATCGCGGTGAGTTTCTAGCAGGCATAAATGGGAAGCTAACGACACCTTAGCCGGATCTGTCGCGCTATTTTTTCAGAAGTTGCATGCAACTCAAGCACCAATCGTAAGGAAATCAACCATAATTAAACAAAAATTTGGGTGGTAGGTTAACAGAGACCCCCGATATCATAGTGGTGGGTTAACAGAAACCAAGTGCCATCGCTGTGAGTTTCTAGCAGGCATAAATGCGAAGCTAACGACACCTTAGCCGGATCTCTCGCGCTATTTTTTCAGAAGTTGCATGCATCTCAAGCACCAATCGTACGGAAATCAACCATAATTAAACAAAAATTTGGGAGGTAGGTTAACAGAGACCTCCGATATCACAGTAGTGGGTTAACCGATGCCAAGTGCTATTGTGGTGAGTTTCTAGCAGGCATAAAGGGGAAGCGAACGACACCTTAGCCGGATCTCTCGCGCTATTTTTTCAGAAGTTTCATGTAACTCAAGCACCAATCGTACGGAAATCAACCATAATTAAACAAAAATTTGGGTGGTAGGTTAACAGAGACCCCCGATATCATAGCGGTGGGTTAACAGAAACCAAGTGGCATCGTGGTGTGTTCCTTGCAGGCATAATGGGGAAGCTAACGACACCTCAGCCGGATCTCGCGCTATTTGTTCAGAAGTTGCATGTAAACCAAACACAAATAATGCGGAAATCAACTATAATTAAACAACAAATTGGGTGGTAGGTTAACAGAGACCTCCGATATCACAGTGGTGGGTTAACCGAAACCAAGTGCTATCGTGGTGAGTTTCTAGCAGGCATTAAGGGGAAGCTAACGACACCTTAGCCGGATCTCTCGCGCTATTTGTTCAGAAGTTGCATGCAAATCAATCACCAATCGTACGGAAATCAACCATAATTAAACAAAAATTTGGGTGGTAGGTTAACAGAGACCCCCGATATCATAGTGGTGGGTTAACAGAAACCAAGTGGCATCGTGGTGTGTTCCTTGCAGGCATAATGGGGAAGATAACGACACCTCAGCCGGATCTCGCGCTATTTGTTCAGAAGTTGCATGCAAATCAAGCACCAATCGTAAGGAAATCAACCATAATTAAACAAAAATTTGGGTGGTAGGTTAACAGAGACCTCCGATATCATAGTGGTGGGTTAACAGAACCCAAGTGCTATCATGGTGAGTTTCTAGCAGGCATAAAGGGGAAGCTAACGACACCTTAGCCGGATCTCTCGCGCTATTTTTTCAGAAGTTGCATGCAAATCAATCAGCAATCGTACGGAAATCAACCATAATTAATTAGAAATTTGGGTGGTAGGTTAACAGAGACCTCCGATATCATAGTGGTGGGTTAACAGAGACCAAGTGCCATCATGGTGAGTTTCTGGCAGGCATAAATGGGAAGCTAACGACACCTTAGCCGGATCTCTCGCGCTATTTTTTCAGAAGTTGCATGCAACTCAAGCACCAGTCGTAAGGAAATCAACCATAATCAAACAAAAATTTGGGTGGTAGGTTAACAGAGACCCCCGATATCATAGTGGTGCGTTAACAGAAACCAATTGCTATCGTGGTGAGTTTCTAGCAGGCATAAATGGGAAGCTAACGACACCTTAGCCGGATCTCTCGCGCTATTTTTTCAGAAGTTGCATGCAACTCAAGCACCAATCGTAAGGAAATCAACCATAATTAAATAGAAATTTGGGTGGTAGGTTAACAGAGACCTCCGATATCATAGTGGTGGGTTACCAGAAACCAAGTGCCATCGCATGCAACTCAAGCACCAATCGTAAGGAAATCAACCATAATTTAATAAAAATTTGGGTGGTAGGTTAACAGAGACCTCCGATATCACAGTGGTGGGTTAACAGAAACCAAGTGCCATCGTGGTGAGTTTCTAGCAGGCATGAAGGGGAAGCTATTGACACCTTAGCCGCACCCCTTGCTTAAGTTTTCCACAAGTTGCATGCAAATCAAGCACCAATCGTACGGAAATCAACCATAATTAAACAAAAATTTGGGTGGTAGGTTAACAGAGACCTCCGATATCATAGTGGTGGGTTAACAGAAACCAAGTGTCATCGTGGTGAGTTTCTAGCAGGCATAAATTTGAAGCTAACGACACCTTACCCGGATCTCTCGCGTTTTTTTTTCAGAAGTTGCATTGAAATCAAGCACCAATCGTACGAAAATCAACCATAATTAAACACAAATTTGGGTGGTAGGTTAACAGAGACCTCCGATATCACAATGGTGGGTTAACAGAAACCAAGTGCCATCATGGTGAGTTTCTAGCAGGCATAAAGGGGAAGCGAACGACACCTTAGCCGGATCTCTCGCGCTATTTTTTCAGAAGTTTCATGTAACTCAAGCACCAATCGTACGGAAATCAACCATAATTAAACAAAAATTTGGGTGGTAGGTTAACAGAGACCCCCGATATCATAATGGTGGGTTAACAGAAACCAAGTGCCATCGTGGTGAGTTTCTAGCAGGCATAAATGGGAAGCTAACGACACCTTAGCCGGATCTCTCGCGCCATTTTTTCAGAAGTTGCATGCAACTCAAGCACCAGTCGTAAGGAAATCAACCATAATTAAACAAAAATTTGGGTGGTAGGTTAACAGAGACCCCCGATATCAGAGTGGTGGGTTAACAGAAACCAATTGCCATCGTGGTGAGTTTCTAGCAGGCATAAATGGGAAGCTAACGACACCTCAGCCGGATCTCTCGCGCTATTTTTTCAGAAGTTGCATGCAACTCAAGCACCAATCGTACGGAAATCAACCATAATTAAATAAACATGTGGGTGGTAGGTTAACAGAGATCTCCGATATCATAGTGGTGGGTTAACCGAAACCAAGTGCTATCATGGTGAGTTTCTAGCAGGCATTAAGAGGAAGCTATTGACACCTTAGCCGCACCCCTTGCTTAAGTTTTCCACAAGTTAATTAAACAAAAATTTGGGTGGTAGGTTAACAGAGACCCCCGATATCATAGTGGTGGGTTAACAGAAACCAAGTGCCACCGTGGTGAGTTTCTAGCAGGCATAAATGGGAAGCTAACGACACCTAAGCCGGATCTCTCGCGCTATTTTTTCAGAAGTTGCATGCAACTCAAGCACCAATCGTAAGGAAATCAACCATAATCAAATAGAAATTTGGGTGGTAGGTTAACAGAGACCTCCGTTATCATAGTGGTGGGTTAACAGAAACCAAGTGCCATCGTGGTGAGTTTCTAGCAGACATAAATGGGAAGCTAACGACACCTTAGCCGGATCTGTCGCGCTATTTTTTCAGAAGTTGCATGCAACTCAAGCACCAATCGTAAGGAAATCAACCATAATTAAACAAAAATTTGGGTGGTAGGTTAACAGAGACCCCCGATATCATAGTGGTGGGTTAACAGAAACCAAGTGCCATCGCGGTGAGTTTCTAGCAGGCATAAATGCGAAGCTAACGACACCTTAGCCGGATCTCTCGCGCTATTTTTCAGAAGTTGCATGCAACTCAAGCACCAATCGTAAGGAAATCAACCATAATTAAACAAAAATTTGGGTGGTAGGTTAACAGAGACCTCCGATATCACAATGGTGGGTTAACAGAAACCAAGTGCCATCATGGTGAGTTTCTAGCAGGCATAAAGGGGAAGCGAACGACACCTTAGCCGGATCTCTCGCGCTATTTTTTCAGAAGTTTCATGTAACTCAAGCACCAATCGTACGGAAATCAACCATAATTAAACAAAAATTTGGGTGGTAGGTTAACAGAGACCCCCGATATCATAGTGGTGGGTTAACAGAAACCAATTGCCATCGTGGTGAGTTTCTAGCAGGCATAAATGGGAAGCTAACGACACCTTAGCCGGATCTCTCGCGCTATTTTTTCAGAAGTTGCATGCAACTCAAGCACCAATCGTAAGGAAATCAACCATAATTAAATAGAAATTTGGGTGGTACGTTAACAGAGACCTCCGATATCATAGTGGTGGGTTACCAGAAACCAAGTGCCAGCGTGGTGAGTTTCTAGCAGGCATAAATAGGAAGCTAACGACACCTTAGCCGGATCTCTGGCGCTATTTGTTCAGAAGTTGCATGCAACTCAAGCACCAATCGTAAGGAAATCAACCATAATTTAACAAAAATTTGGGTGGTAGGTTAACAGAGACCCCGATATCATAATGGTGGGTTAACAGAAACCAAGTGCCATCGTGGTGAGTTTCTAGTAGGCATAAATGGGAACCTAACGACACCTTAGCCGGATCTCTCGCGCTATTTTTCAGAAGTTGCATGCAAACCAAACACCAATCGTAAGAAATCAACTCTAATTAAAAAAAAAAAAATTGGGTGGTAGGTTAACAGAGACCTCCGATATCACAGTGGTGGGTTAACAGAAACCAAGTGTCATCGTGGTGAGTTTCTAGCAGGCATTAAGGGGAAGCTATTGACACCTTAGCCGCACCCCTCGCGCTATTTTTTCAGAAGTTGCATGCAACTCAAGCACCAATCGTAAGGAAATCAACCATAATTAAACAAAAATTTGGGTGGTAGGTTAACAGAGACACCCGATATCATAGTGGTGGGATAACAGAAACCAAGTGATATCGTGGTGAGTTTCTAGCAGGCATTAAGATGAAGCTAGTGACACCTTAGCCGCACCCCTTGCTTAAGTTTTTCACAAGTTGCATGCAAATCAAGCACCAATCGTACGGAAATCAACCATAATTAAACAAAAATTTGGGTGGCAGGTTAACAGAGACCTCCGATATCACAGTGGTGGGTTAACAGAAACCAAGTGCCATCGTGGTGAGTTTCTAGCAGGCATTAAGGGGAAGCTATTGACACCTTAGCCGGATCTGTCGCGCTATTTGTTCAGAAGTTGCATGCAACTCAAGCACCAATCGTAAGGAAATCAACCATAATTTAACAAAAATTTGGGTGGTAGGTTAACAGAGACCCCGATATCATAATGGTGGGTTAACAGAAACCAAGTGCCATCGCGGTGAGTTTCTAGCAGGCATAAATGGGAAGCTAACGACACCTTAGCCGGATCTGTCGCGCTATTTTTTGCATGCATCTCAAGCACCAATCGTACGGAAATCAACCATAATTAAACAAAAATTTGGGAGGTAGGTTAACAGAGACCTCCGATATCACAGTAGTGGGTTAACCGATGCCAAGTGCTATTGTGGTGAGTTTCTAGCAGGCATAAAGGGGAAGCGAACGACACCTTAGCCGGATCTCTCGCGCTATTTTTTCAGAAGTTTCATGTAACTCAAGCACCAATCGTACGGAAATCAACCATAATTAAACAAAAATTTGGGTGGTAGGTTAACAGAGACCCCCGATATCATAGCGGTGGGTTAACAGAAACCAAGTGGCATCGTGGTGTGTTCCTTGCAGGCATAATGGGGAAGCTAACGACACCTCAGCCGGATCTCGCGCTATTTGTTCAGAAGTTGCATGTAAACCAAACACAAATAATGCGGAAATCAACTATAATTAAACAACAAATTGGGTGGTAGGTTAACAGAGACCTCCGATATCACAGTGGTGGGTTAACCGAAACCAAGTGCTATCGTGGTGAGTTTCTAGCAGGCATTAAGGGGAAGCTAACGACACCTTAGCCGGATCTCTCGCGCTATTTGTTCAGAAGTTGCATGCAAATCAATCACCAATCGTACGGAAATCAACCATAATTAAACAAAAATTTGGGTGGTAGGTTAACAGAGACCCCCGATATCATAGTGGTGGGTTAACAGAAACCAAGTGGCATCGTGGTGTGTTCCTTGCAGGCATAATGGGGAAGATAACGACACCTCAGCCGGATCTCGCGCTATTTGTTCAGAAGTTGCATGCAAATCAAGCACCAATCGTAAGGAAATCAACCATAATTAAACAAAAATTTGGGTGGTAGGTTAACAGAGACCTCCGATATCATAGTGGTGGGTTAACAGAACCCAAGTGCTATCATGGTGAGTTTCTAGCAGGCATAAAGGGGAAGCTAACGACACCTTAGCCGGATCTCTCGCGCTATTTTTTCAGAAGTTGCATGCAAATCAATCAGCAATCGTACGGAAATCAACCATAATTAATTAGAAATTTGGGTGGTAGGTTAACAGAGACCTCCGATATCATAGTGGTGGGTTAACAGAGACCAAGTGCCATCATGGTGAGTTTCTGGCAGGCATAAATGGGAAGCTAACGACACCTTAGCCGGATCTCTCGCGCTATTTTTTCAGAAGTTGCATGCAACTCAAGCACCAGTCGTAAGGAAATCAACCATAATCAAACAAAAATTTAGGTGGTAGGTTAACAGAGACCCCCGATATCATAGTGGTGCGTTAACAGAAACCAATTGCTATCGTGGTGAGTTTCTAGCAGGCATAAATGGGAAGCTAACGACACCTTAGCCGGATCTCTCGCGCTATTTTTTCAGAAGTTGCATGCAACTCAAGCACCAATCGTAAGGAAATCAACCATAATTAAATAGAAATTTGGGTGGTAGGTTAACAGAGACCTCCGATATCATAGTGGTGGGTTACCAGAAACCAAGTGCCATCGCATGCAACTCAAGCACCAATCGTAAGGAAATCAACCATAATTTAATAAAAATTTGGGTGGTAGGTTAACAGAGACCTCCGATATCACAGTGGTGGGTTAACAGAAACCAAGTGCCATCGTGGTGAGTTTCTAGCAGGCATGAAGGGGAAGCTATTGACACCTTAGCCGCACCCCTTGCTTAAGTTTTCCACAAGTTGCATGCAAATCAAGCACCAATCGTACGGAAATCAACCATAATTAAACAAAAATTTGGGTGGTAGGTTAACAGAGACCTCCGATATCATAGTGGTGGGTTAACAGAAACCAAGTGTCATCGTGGTGAGTTTCTAGCAGGCATAAATTTGAAGCTAACGACACCTTACCCGGATCTCTCGCGTTTTTTTTTCAGAAGTTGCATTGAAATCAAGCACCAATCGTACGAAAATCAACCATAATTAAACGCAAATTTGGGTGGTAGGTTAACAGAGACCTCCGATATCACAATGGTGGGTTAACAGAAACCAAGTGCCATCATGGTGAGTTTCTAGCAGGCATAAATGGGAAGCGAACGACACCTTAGCCGGATCTCTCGCGCTATTTTTTCAGAAGTTGCATGCAACTCAAGCACCAGTCGTAAGGAAATCAACCATAATTAAACAAAAATTTGGGTGGTAGGTTAACAGAGACCTACGATATCATAATGGTGGGTTAACAGAAACCAAGTGCCACCGTGGTGAGTTTCTAGCAGGCATAAATAGGAAGCTAAGGACACCTTAGCCGAATCTCGCGCTATTTTTTCAGAAGTTGCATGCAACTCAAGCACCAGTCGTAAGGAAATCAACCATAATTAAACATAAATTTGGGTGGTAGGTTAACAGAGACCCCCGATATCATAGTGGTGGGTTAACAGAAACGAAGTGGCATCATGGTGAGTTTCTAGAAGGCATAAATGGAAAGCTAACGACACCTTAGCCGGATCTCTCGCGCTATTTTTTCAGAAGTTGCATGCAACTCAAGCACCAATCGTTCGGAAATCAACCATAATTAAATAGAAATTTGGGTGGTAGGTTAACAGAGACCCCGGATATCATAGTGGTAGGTTAACAGAAACCAAGTGCCATCATGGTGAGTTTCTAGCAGGCATAAATTTGAAGCTAACGACACCTAAGCCGGATCTCTCTCGCTATTTTTTCAGAAGTTGCATGCAAATCAAGCAGCAATCGTACGGAAATCAACCATAATTTAACAGAAATTTGGATGGTAGGTTAACAGAGACCTCCAATATCATAGTGGTGGGTTAACAAAAACCAAGTGCCATCGTGGTGAGTTTCTAGCAGGCATAAATGGGAAGCCAACGACACCTTAGCCGGATCTCGTGCGCTATTTTTTCAGAAGTTGCATGCAAATCAAGCAGAAATCGTACGGAAATCAACCATAATTAAATAGAAATTTGGGTAATAGGTTAACAGAGACCTCCGATATCATAGTGGTGGGTTAACAGAAACCAAGTGCCATCGTGGTGAGTTTCTAGCAGGCATAAATGGGAAGCTAACGACACCTTAGCCGGATCTCTCGCGCTATTTTTTCAGAAGTTGCATGCAACTCAAGCACCAGTCGTAAGGAAATCAACCATAATTAAACAACAATTTGGGTGGTAGGTTAACAGAGACACCCGATATCATAGTGGTGGGTTAACAGAGACCAAGTGCCATCGTGGTGAGTTTCTAGAAGGCATAAATGGGAAGCTAACGACACCTTAGCCGGATCTCTCGCGCTATTTTTTCAGAAGTTGCATGCAACTCAAGCACCAATCGTAAGGAAATCAACCATAATTAAATAGAAATTTGGGTGGTAGGTTAACAGAGACCTCCGTTATCATAGTGGTGGGTTACCAGAAACCAAGTGCCATCGTGGTGAGTTTCTAGCAGGCATAAATAGAAAGCTAACGACACCTTAGCCGGATCTCTCGCGCTATTTGTTCAGAAGTTGCATGCAACTCAAGCACCAATCGTAAGGAAATCAACCATAATTAAACAAAAATTTGGGTGGTAGGTTAACAGAGACCCCCGATATCATAATGGTGGGTTAACAGAAACCAAGTGCCATCGTGGTGAGTTTCTAGCAGGCATAAATGGGAAGCTAACGACACCTTAGCCGGATCTCTCGCGCCATTTTTTCAGAAGTTGCATGCAACTCAAGCACCAGTCGTAAGGAAATCAACAATTAAACAAAAATTTGGGTGGTAGGTTAACAGAGACCCCCGATATCAGAGTGGTGGGTTAACAGAAACCAATTGCCATCGTGGTGAGTTTCTAGCAGGCATAAATGGGAAGCTAACGACACCTTAGCCGGATCTCTCGCGCTATTTTTTCAGAAGTTGCATGCAAATCAAGCACCAATCGTACGGAAATCAACTATAATTAAATAGAAATTTGGGTGGTAGGTTAACAGAGACCTCCGATATCATAGTGGTGGGTTAACAGAAACCAAGTGCCATCGTGGTGAGTTTCTAGCAGGCATAAATGGGAAGCTAACGACACCTCAGCCGGATCTCTCGCGCTATTTTTTCAGAAGTTGCATGCAACTCAAGCACCAATCGTACGGAAATCAACCATAATTAAATAAACATGTGGGTGGTAGGTTAACAGAGATCTCCGATATCATAGTGGTGGGTTAACCGAAACCAAGTGCTATCATGGTGAGTTTCTAGCAGGCATTAAGAGGAAGCTATTGACACCTTAGCCGCATCCCTTGCTTAAGTTTTCCACAAGTTGCATGCAAATCAAGCACCAATCGTACGGAAATCAACCATAATTAAACAAAAATTTGGGTGGTAGGTTAACAGAGACCCCCGATATCATAGTGGTGGGTTAACAGAAACCAAGTGCCATCGTGGTGAGTTTCTAGCAGGCATAAATGGGAAGCTAACGACACCTAAGCCGGATCTCTCGCGCTATTTTTTCAGAAGTTGCATGCAACTCAAGCACCAATCGTAAGGAAATCAACCATAATTAAATAGAAATTTGGGTGGTAGGTTAACAGAGACCTCCGTTATCATAGTGGTGGGTTAACAGAAACCAAGTGCCATCGTGGTGAGTTTCTAGCAGACATAAATGGGAAGCTAACGACACCTTAGCCGGATCTGTCGCGCTATTTTTTCAGAAGTTGCATGCAACTCAAGCACCAATCGTAAGGAAATCAACCATAATTAAACAAAAATTTGGGTGGTAGGTTAACAGAGACCCCCGATATCATAGTGGTGGGTTAACAGAAACCAAGTGCCATCATGGTGAGTTTCTAGCAGGCATAAAGGGGAAGCGAACGACACCTTAGCCGGATCTCTCGCGCTATTTTTTCAGAAGTTTCATGTAACTCAAGCACCAATCGTACGGAAATCAACCATAATTAAACAAAATTTGGGTGGTAGGTTAACAGAGACCCCCGATATCATAGTGGTGGGTTAACAGAAACCAATTGCCATCGTGGTGAGTTTCTAGCAGGCATAAATGGGAAGCTAACGACACCTTAGCCGGATCTCTCGCGCTATTTTTTCAGAAGTTGCATGCAACTCAAGCACCAATCGTACGAAAATCAACCATAATTAAACAAAAATTTGGGTGGTAGGTTAAGAGAGACCTCCGATATCATAGTGGTGGGTTAACAGAAACCAAGTGCCATCGTGGTGAGTTTCTAGTAGGCATAAATGGGAACCTAACGACACCTTAGCCGGATCTCTCGCGCTATTTTTCAGAAGTTGCATGCAAACCAAACACCAATCGTAAGAAATCAACTCTATTAAAAAAAAAAAATTGGGTGGTAGGTTAACAGAGACCTCCGATATCACAGTGGTGGGTTAACAGAAACCAAGTGTCATCGTGGTGAGTTTCTAGCAGGCATTAAGGGGAAGCTATTGACACCTTAGCCGCACCCCTTGCTTAAGTTTTCTCGCGCTATTTTTTCAGAAGTTGCATGCAACTCAAGCACCAATCGTAAGGAAATCAACCATAATTAAACAAAAATTTGGGTGGTAGGTTAACAGAGACACCCGATATCATAGTGGTGGGATAACAGAAACCAAGTGATATCGTGGTGAGTTTCTAGCAGGCATTAAGATGAAGCTAGTGACACCTTAGCCGCACCCCTTGCTTAAGTTTTTCACAAGTTGCATGCAAATCAAGCACCAATCGTACGGAAATCAACCATAATTAAACAAAAATTTGGGTGGCAGGTTAACAGAGACCTCCGATATCACAGTGGTGGGTTAACAGAAACCAAGTGCCATCGTGGTGAGTTTCTAGCAGGCATTAAGGGGAAGCTATTGACACCTTAGCCGGATCTGTCGCGCTATTTTTTCAGAAGTTGCATGCAAACCAAACACCAATCGTAAGAAATCAACTATAATTTAAAAAAAAAATTGGGTGGTAGGTTAACAGAGACCTCCGTTATCATAGTTGTGGGTTAACAGAAACCAAGTGCCATCGTGGTGAGTTTCTAGCAGGCATAAATGGGAAGCTAACGACACCTTCGCCGGATCTGTCGCGCTATTTTTTCAGAAGTTGCATGCAACTCAAGCACCAATCGTAAGGAAATCAACCATAATTAAACAAAAATTTGGGTGGTAGGTTAACAGAGACCCCCGATATCATAGTGGTGGGTTAACAGAAACCAAGTGCCATCGCGGTGAGTTTCTAGCAGGCATAAATGGGAAGCTAACGACACCTTAGCCGCACCCCTTGCTTAAGTTTTTCACAAGTTGCATGCATCTCAAGCACCAATCGTACGGAAATCAACAATAATTAAACAGAAATTTGGGTGGTAGGTTAACAGAGACCCCCGATATCACAGTGGCGGGTTAACCGAAACCAAGTACTATCATGGTGAGTTTCTAGCAGGCATAAAGGGGAAGCTACAGACACCTTAGCCGGATCTCTCGCGCTATTTTTTCAGAAGTTGCATGAAACTCAAGCATCAATCGTACGGAAATCAACAATAATTAAACAGAAATTTGGGTGGTAGGTTAACAGAGACCTCCGATATCATAGTGGTAGGTTAACAGAAACCAAGTGCCATCGTGGTGAGTTTCTAGCAGGCATAAATGGGAAGCTAACGACACCTTAGCCGGATCTCTCGCGCTATTTTTTCAGAAGTTGCATGCAACTCAAGCACCAATCGTAAGGAAATCAACCATAATTAAACAAAAATTTGGGTGGTAGGTTAACAGAGACACCCGATATCATAGTGGTGGGTTAACAGAAACCAAGTGCCATCGTGGTGAGTTTCTAGCAGGCATAAATGGGAAGCTAACGACACCTTAGCCGGATCTCTCGCGCTATTTTTTCAGAAGTTGCATGCAACTCAAGCAGCAATCGTACGAAAATCAACCATAATTAAATAGAAATTTGGGTGGTAGGTTAACAGAGACCTCCGATATCATAGTGGTGGGTTAACAGAAACCAAGTGCCATCGTGGTGAGTTTCTAGCAGGCATAAATTTGAAGCTAACGACACCTTAGCCGGATCTCTCGCGCTATTTTTTCAGAAGTTGCATGCAAATCAAGCAGCAATCGTACGGAAATCAACCATAATTAAATAGAAATTTGGGTGGTAGGTTAACAGAGACCTCCGATATCATAGTGATGGGTTAACAGAAACCAAGTACCATCGTGGTGAGTTTCTAGCAGGCATAAATGGGAAGCCAACGACAGCTTAGCCGGATCTCTCGCGCTATTTTTTCAGAAGTTGCATGCAAATCAAGCAGCAATCGACCGGAAATCAACCATAATTAAATAGAAATTTGGGTGGCAGGTTAACAGAGACCTCCGATATCATAGTGGTGGGTTAACAGAAACCAAGTGCCATCATGGTGAGTTTCTAGAAGGCATAAATGGGAAGCTAACGACACCTTAGCCGGATCTCTCGCGCTATTTTTTCAGAAGTTGCATGCAACTCAAGCACCAATCGTACGCAAATCAACCATAATTAAACAAAAATTTGGGTGGTAGGTTAACAGAGACACCCGATATCATAGTGGTGGGTTAACAGAAACCAAGTGACATCATGGTGAGTTTCTAGCAGGCATTAAGGGGAAGCTATTGACACCTTAGTCGCACCCCTTGCTTAAGTTTTTCACAAGTTGCAAATCAAGCACCAATCGTACGGAAATCAACCATAATTAAACAAAAATTTGGGTGGTAGGTTAACAGAGACCTCCGATATCACAGTGGTGGGTTAACCGAAACCAAGTGCTATCGTGGTGTGTTTATAGCAGGCATAAATTTGAAGCTAACGACACCTTACCCGGATCTCTCGCTTTTTTTTCAGAAGTTGCATGCAAATCAAGCACCAATCGTACGGAAATCAACCATAATTAAACACAAATTTGGGTGGTAGGTTAACAGAGACCTCCGATATCACAGTGGTGGGTTAACCGAAACCAAGTACTATCATGGTGAGTTTCTAGCAGGCATAAAGGGGAAACTAACGACACCTTCGCCGGATCTCTCGCGCTATTTGTTCAGAAGTTGCATGCAACTCAAGCATCAATCGTACGGAAATCAACAATAATTAAACAGAAATTTGGGTGGTAGGTTAACAGAGACCTCCGTTATCGTAGTGTTGGGTTAACAGAAACCAAGTGCCATCGTGGTGAGTTTCTAGCAGGCATAAATGGCAAGCTAACGACACCTTAGCCGGATCTCTCGCGCTATTTTTTTCAGAAGTTGCATGCAACTCAAGCACCAATCGTAAGGAAATCAACCATAATTAAACAAAAATTTGGGTGGTAGGTTAACAGAGACACCCGATATCATAGTGGTGGGTTAACAGAAACCAAGTGCCATCGTGGTGAGTTTCTAGCAGACATAAATGGGAAGCTAACGACACCTTAGCCGGATCTCTCGCGCTATTTTTTCAGAAGTTGCATGCAACTCAAGCACCAGTCGTAAGGAAATCAACCATAATTAAACAAAAATTTGGGTGGTAGGTTAACAGAGACACCCGATATCATAGTGGTGGGTTAACAGAGACCAAGTGCCATCGTGGTGAGCTTCTAGCAGGCATAAATGGGAAGCTAACGACACCTTAGCCGGATCTCTCGCGCTATTTTTTCAGAAGTTGCATGCAACTCAAGCACCAATCGTAAGGAAATCAACCATAATTAAATAGAAATTTGGGTGGTAGGTTAAAAGAGACCTCCGATATCATAGTGGTGGGTTACCAGAAACCAAGTGCCATCGTGGTGAGTTTCTAGCAGACATAAATAGGAAGCTAACGACACCTTAGCCGGATCTCTCGCGCTATTTGTTCAGAAGTTGCATGCAACTCAAGCACCAATCGTAAGGAAATCAACCATAATTTAACAAAAATTTGGGTGGTAGGTAAACAGAGACCCCGATATCATAATGGTGGATTAACAGAAACCAAGTGCCATCGTGGTGAGTTTCTAGTAGGCATAAATGGGAAGCTAACGACACCTTAGCCGGATCTCTCGCGCTATTTTTTCAGAAGTTGCATGCAAACCAAACACCAATCGTAAGAAATCAACTATAATTAAAAAAAAAAATTGGGTGGTAGGTTAACAGAGACCTCCGATATCACAGTGGTGGGTTAACAGAAACCAAGTGTCATCGTCGTGAGTTTCTAGCAGGCATTAAGGGGAAGCTATTGACACCTTAGCCACACCCCTTGCTTAAGTTTTCCCCAAGTTGCATGCAAATCAAGCACCAATCGTACGGAGATCAACCATAATTAAACAAAAATTTGGGTGGTAGGTTAACAGAGACCTCCGATATCACAGTGGTAGGTTAACAGAAACCACGTGCTGTCATGTTGAGTTTCTAGCAGGCATAAAGGGGAAGCTAACGACACCTTAGCCGGATCTCTCGCGCTATTTTTTCAGAAGTTGCATGCAAATCAAGCACCAATCGTACGGAAATCAACCATAATTAAATAGAAATTTGGGTGGTAGGTTAACAGAGACCTCCGATATCATAGTGGTGGGTTAACAGAAACCAAGTGCCATCATGGTGAGTTTCTAGCAGGCATAAATGGGAAGCTAACGACACCTTAGCCGGATCTCTCGCGCTATTTTTTCAAAAGTTGCATGCAACTCAAGCACCAATCGTACGGAAATCAACCATAATTAAACAAAAATTTGGGTGGTAGGTTAACAGCGACCCCCGGTATCATAGTGGTGGGTGAACAGAAACCAAGTGCCATCGTGGTGTGTTCCTTGCAGGCATAAATGGGAAGCTAACGACACTTTAGCCGGATCTCTCGCGCTATTTTTTCAGAAGTTGCATGCAACTCAAGCACCAATCGTACGAAAATCAACCATAATTAAACAGAAATTTGGGTGGTAGGTTAACAGAGACCATCCGATATCATAGTGGGTGGGTTAACAGAAACCAAGTGCCATCGTGGTGAGTTTCTAGCAGGCATAAATTTGAAGCTAACGACACCTTACCCGGATCTCTCGCGCTTTTTTTCAGAAGTTGCATGCAAATCAAGCACCAATCGTACAGAAATCAACCATAATTAAACAAAAATTTGGGTGGTAGGTTAACAGAGACCTCCGATATCACAGTGGTGGGTTAACAGAAACCAAGTGCCATCGTGGTGAGTTTCTAGCAGGCATAAATGGGAAGCTAACGACACCTTAGCCGGATCTCTCGCGCTATTTTTTCAGAAGTTGCATGCAACTCAAGCACCAATCGTAAGGAAATCAACCATAATTAAACAAAAATTTGGGTGGTAGGTTAACAGAGACACCCGATATAATAGTGGTGGGGTTAACAGAAACCAAGTGCCATCGTGGTGAGTTTCTAGCAGGCATAAATGGGAAGCTAACGACACCTTAGCCGGATCTCTCGCGCTATTTTTTCAGAAGTTGCATGAAACTCAAGCACCAGTCGTAAGGAAATCAACCATAATTAAACAAAAATGTGGGTGGTAGGTTAACAGAGACCCCGATATCAAAGTGGTGGGTTAACAGAAACCAATTGCCATCGTGGTGAGTTTCTAGCAGGCATAAATGGGAAGCTAACGAGACCTTAGCCGGATCTCTCGCGCTATTTTTTCAGAAGTTGCATGCAACTCAAGCACGAATCGTAAGGAAATCAACCATAATTAAATAGAAATTTGGGTGGTAGGTTAACAGAGACCTCCGATATCATAGTGGTGGGTTACCAGAAACCAAGTGCCATCGTGGTGACTTTCTAGCAGGCATAAATAGGAAGCTAGCGACACCTTAGCCGGATCTCTCGCGCTATTTGTTCAGAAGTTGCATGCAACTCA
The DNA here is from genome assembly GCA_951828415.1 of Anomoia purmunda. Lineage (NCBI taxonomy): Eukaryota > Metazoa > Arthropoda > Insecta > Diptera > Tephritidae > Anomoia > Anomoia purmunda. Next base: position 83,283,110 of record OX639997.1, on the reverse strand, counting down.
AGCACCAATCGTAAGGAAATCAACCATAATTTAACAAAAATTTGGGTGGTAGGTTAACAGAGACCCCGATATCATAATGGTTGGTTAACAGAAACCAAGTGCCATCGTCGTGAGTTTCTAGTAGGCATAAATGGGAAGCTAACGACACCTTAGCCGGATCTCTCGCGCTATTTTTTCAGAAGTTGCATGCAAACCAAACACCAATCGTAAGAAATCAAACTCTAATTAAAAAAAAAAATTGAGTGGTAGGTTAAAAGAGACCTCCGATATCACAGTGGTGGGTTAACAGAAACCAAGTGTCATCGTGGTGAGTTTCTAGCAGGCATTAAGGGGAAGCTATTGACACCTTAGCCGCACCCCTTGCTTAAGTTTTCCACAAGTTGCATGCAAATCAAGCACCAGTCGTACGGAAATCAACCATAATTAAACAAAAATTTGGATGGTAGGTTAACAGAGACCCCCGAAATCATAGTACTGGGTTAACAGAAACCACGTGCTGTCATGGTGAGTTTCTAGCAGGCATAAAGGGGAAGCTAACGACACCTTAGCCGGATCTCTCGCGCTATTTTTTCAGAAGTTGCATGCAAATCAAGCAGCAATCGTACCATAATTAAATAGAAATCTGGGTGGTAGGTTAACAGAGACCTCCGATATCATAGTGGTGGGTTAACAGAAACCAAGTGCCATCATGGTGAGTTTCTGGCAGGCATAAATGGGAAGCTAACGACACCTTAGCCGGTTCTCTCGCGCTATTTTTTCAGAAGTTGCATGCAACTCAAGCACCAATCGTAAGGAAATCAACCATAATTAAACAAAAATTTGGGTGGTAGGTTAACAGAGACCCCCCGATATCATAGTGGTGGGTTAACAGAAACCAAGTGCCATCATGGTGAGTTTCTAGCAGGCATAAATTTGAAGCTAGCGACACCTTACCCGGATCTCTCGCGCTTTTTTGCAGAAGTTGCATGCAAATCAAGCACCAATCGTACGAAAATCAACCATAATTAAACAAAAATTTGGGTGGTAGGTTAACAGAGACCTCCGATATCACAGTGGTGGGTTAACAGAAACCAAGTGCCATCGTGGTGAGTTTCTAGCAGGCATAAATGGGAAGCTAACGACACCTTAGCCGGATCTCTCGCGCTATTTTTTCAGAAGTTGCACGCAACTCAAGCACCAATCGTAAGGAAATCAACCATAATTAAACAAAAATTTGGGTGGTAGGTTAACAGAGACACCCGATATAATAGTGGTGGGTTAACAGAAACCAAGTGCCATCGTGGTGAGTTTCTAGCAGGCATAAATGGGAAGCTAACGACACCTTAGCCGGATCTCTCGCGCTATTTTTTCAGAAGTTGCATGCAACTCAAGCACCAGTCGTAAGGAAATCAACCATAATTAAACATAAATTTGGGTGGTAGGTTAACAGAGACCCCCGATATCATAGTGGTGGGTTAACAGAAACGAAGTGGCATCGTGGTGAGTTTCTAGAAGGCATAAATGGGAAGCTAACGACACCTTAGCCGGATCTCTCGCGCTATTTTTTCAGAAGTTGCATGCAACTCATGCACCAATCGTTCGGAAATCAACCATAATTAAATAGAAATTTGGGTGGTAGGTTAACAGAGACCCCGGATATCATAGTGGTAGGTTAACAGAACCCAAGTGCCATCATGGTGAGTTTCTAGCAGGCATAAATTTGAAGCTAACGACACCTTAGCCGGATCTCTCTCGCTATTTTTCAGAAGTTGCATGCAAATCAAGCAGCAATCGTACGGAAATCAACCATAATTTAGCAAAAATTTGGATGGTAGGTTAACAGAGACCTCCAATATCATAGTGGTGGGTTAACAAAAACCAAGTGCCGTCGTGGTGAGTTTCTAGCAGGCATAAATGGGAAGCCAACGACACCTTAGCCGGATCTCTCGCGCTATTTTTTCAGAAGTTGCATGCAACTCAAGCACCAGTCGTAAGGAAATCAACCATAATTAAACAACAATTTGGGTGGTAGGTTAACAGAGACACCCGATATCATAGTGGTGGGTTAACAGAGACCAAGTGCCATCGTGGTGAGTTTCTAGAAGGCATAAATGGGAAGCTAACGACACCTTAGCCGGATCTCTCGCGCTATTTTTTCAGAAGTTGCATGCAACTCAAGCACCAATCGTAAGGAAATCAACCATAATTAAATAGAAATTTGGGTGGTAGGTTAACAGAGACCTCCGATATCATAGTGGTGGGTTACCAGAAACCAAGTGCCATCGTGGTGAGTTTCTAGCAGGCATAAATAGAAAGCTAACGACACCTTAGCCGGATCTCTCGCGCTATTTGTTCAGAAGTTGCATGCACCTCAAGCACCAATCGTAAGGAAATCAACCATAATTTAACAAAAATTTGGGTGGTAGGTTAACAGATACCCCGATATCATAATGGTGGGTTAACAGAAACCAAGTGCCATCGTGGTGAGTTTCTAGTAGGCATAAATGGGAAGCTAACGACACCTTAGCCGGATCTCTCGCGCTATTTTTTCAGAAGTTGCATGCAAACCAAACACCAATCGTAAGAAATCAACTATAATTTAAAAAAAAAAATTGGGGGGTAGGTTAACAGAGACCTCCGATATCACAGTGGTGGGTTAACAGAAACCAAGTGTCATCGTGGTGAGTTTCTAGCAGGCATTACGGGGAAGCTATTGACACCTTAGCCACACCCCTTGCTTAAGTTTTCCACAAGTTGCATGCAAATCAAGCACCAATCGTACGGAGATCAACCATAATTAACAAAAATTTGGGTGGTAGGTTAACAGTGGTGGGTTAACAGAAACCACGTGCTGTAATGGTGAGTTTCTAGCAGGCATAAAGGGGAAGCTAACGACACCTTAGCCGGATCTCTCGCGCTATTTTTTCAGAAGTTGCATGCATATCAAGCAGCAATCGTACGGAAATCAACCATAATTAAATAGAAATTTGGGTGGTAGGTTAACAGAGACCTCCGATATCATAGTGGTGGGTTAACAGAAACCAAGTGCCATCGTGGTGAGTTTCTAGCAGGCATAAATGGGAAGCCAACGACACCTTAGCCGGATCTCTCGCGCCATTTTTTCAGAAGTTGCATGCAAATCAAGCAGCAATCGACCGGAAATCAACCATAATTAAATAGAACATTGGGTGGCAGGTTAACAGAGACCTCCGATATCATAGTGGTGGGTTAACCGAAACCAAGTGCTATCGTGGTGAGTTTCTAGCAGGCGTAAATTTGAAGCTAACGACACCTTACCCGGATCTCTCGCGTTTTTTTTCAGAAGTTGCATGCAAATCAAGCACCAATCGTACGGAAATCAACCATAATTAAACAAAAATTTGGGTGGTAGGTTAACAGAGACCTCCGATATCACAGTGGTGGGTTAACCGAAACCAAGTGCTATCGTGGTGAGTTTCTAGCAGGCATAAATTTGAAGCTAACGATACCTTACCCGGATCTCTCGCGTTTTTTTTTCAGAAGTTGCATGCAAATCAAGCACCAATCGTACGGAAATCAACCATAATTAAACAAAAATTTGGGTGGTAGGTTAACAGAGACCTCCGATATCACAGTGGTGGGTTAACCGAAACCAAGTACTATCATGGTGAGTTTCTAGCAGGCATAAAGGGGAAGCTAACGACACCTTAGCCGGATCTCTCGCGCTATTTGTTCAGAAGTTGCATGCAACTCAAGCATCAATCGTACGGAAATCAACAATAATTAAACAGAAATTTGGGTGGTAGGTTAACAGAGACCTCCGTTATCGTAGTGTTGGGTTAAGAGAAACCAAGTGCCATCGTGGTGAGTTTCTAGCAGGCATAAATGGGAAGCTAACGACACCTTAGCCGGATCTCTCGCGCTATTTTTTCAGAAGTTGCATGCAACTCAAGCACCAATCGCAAGGAAATCAACCATAATTAAACAAAAATTTGGGTGGTAGGTTAACAGAGACTCCCGATATCATAGTGGTGGGTTAACAGAAACCAAGTGCCACCGTGGTGAGTTTCTAGCAGCATAAATGGGAAGCCAACGACACCTTAGCCGGATCTCTCGCGCTATTTTTTCAGAAGTTGCATGCAAATCAAGCAGCAATCGACCGGAAATCAACCATAATTAAATAGAACATTGGGTGGCAGGTTAACAGAGACCTCCGATATCATAGTGGTGGGTTAACCGAAACCAAGTGCTATCGTGGTGAGTTTCTAGCAGGCGTAAATTTGTAAGCTAACGACACCTTACCCGGATCTCTCGCGTTTTTTTTTCAGAAGTTGCATGCAAATCAAGCACCAATCGTACGGAAATCAACCATAATTAAACAAAAATTTGGGTGGTAGGTTAACAGAGACCTCCGATATCACAGTGGTGGGTTAACCGAAACCAATTGCGATCGTGGTGAGTTTCTAGCAGGCATAAATTGGAAGCTAACGACACCTTACCCGGATCTCTCGCGTTTTTTTTTCAGAAGTTGCATGCAAATCAAGCACCAATCGTACGGAAATCAACCATAATTAAACAAAAATTTGGGTGGTAGGTTAACAGAGACCTCCGATATCACAGTGGTGGGTTAACCGAAACCAAGTACTATCATGGTGAGTTTCTAGCAGGCATAAAGGGGAAGCTAACGACACCTTAGCCGGATCTCTCGCGCTATTTGTTCAGAAGTTGCATGCAACTCAAGCATCAATCGTACGGAAATCAACAATAATTAAACAGAAATTTGGGTGGTAGGTTAACAGAGACCTCCGTTATCGTAGTGTTGGATTAAGAGAAACCAAGTGCCATCGTGGTGAGTTTCTAGCAGGCATAAATGGGAAGCTAACGACACCTTAGCCGGATCTCTCGCGCTATTTTTTCAGAAGTTGCATGCAACTCAAGCACCAATCGCAAGGAAATCAACCATAATTAAACAAAAATTTGGGTGGTAGGTTAACAGAGACACCCGATATCATAGTGGTGGGTTAACAGAAACCAAGTGCCATCGTGGTGGGTTTCTAGCAGGCATAAATGGGAAGCTAACGACACCTTAGCCGGATCTCTCGCGCTATTTTTTTCAGAAGTTGCATGCAACTCAAGCACCAATCGTAAGGAAATCAACCATAATTTAACAAAAATTTGGGTGGTAGGTTAACAGAGACCCCGATATCATAATGGTGGGTTAACAGAAACCAAGTGCCATCGTGGTGAGTTTCTAGTAGGCATAAATGGGAAGCTAACGACACCTTAGCCGGATCTCTCGCGCTATTTTTTCAGAAGTTGCATGCAACTCAAGCACCAATCGTAAGGAAATCAACCATAATTAAACAAAAATTTGGGTGGTAGGTTAACAGAGACACCCGATATAATAGTGGTGGGTTAACAGAAACCAAGTGCCATCGTGGTGAGTTTCTAGCAGGCATAAATGGGAAGCTAACGACACCTTAGCCGGATCTCTCGCGCTATTTTTTCAGAAGTTGCATGCAACTCAAGCACCAGTCGTAAGGGCATCAACCATAATTAAACATAAATTTGGGTGGTAGGTTAACAGAGACCCCCGATATCATAGTGGTGGGGTTAACAGAAACGAAGTGGCATCGTGGTGAGTTTCTAGAAGGCATAAATGGGAAGCTAACGACACCTTAGCCGGATCTCTCGCGCTATTTTTCAGAAGTTGCATGCAACTCATGCACCAATCGTTCGGAAATCAACCATAATTAAATAGAAATTTGGGGTGGTAGGTTAACAGAGACCCCGGATATCATAGTGGTAGGTTAACAGAAACCAAGTGCCATCATGGTGAGTTTCTAGCAGGCATAAATTTGAAGCTAACGACACCTTAGCCGGATCTCTCTCGCTATTTTTCAGAAGTTGCATGCAAATCAAGCAGCAATCGTACGGAAATCAACCATAATTTAACAAAAATTTGGATGGTAGGTTAACAGAGACCTCCAATATCATAGTGGTGGGTTAACAAAAACCAAGTGCCATCGTGGTGAGTTTCTAGCAGGCATAAATGGGAAGCCAACGACACCTTAGCCGGATCTCGTGCGCTATTTTTTCAGAAGTTGCATGCAAATCAAGCAGAAATAGTACGGAAATCAACCACAATTAAATAGAAATTTGGGTAATAGGTTAAAAGAGACCTCCGATATCATAGTGGTGGGTTAACAGAAACCAAGTGCCATCGTGGTGAGTTTCTAGCAGGCATAAATGGGAAGCTAACGACACCTTAGCCGGATCTCTCGCGCTATTTTTTTCAGAAGTTGCATGCAACTCAAGCACCAGTCGTAAGGAAATCAACCATAATTAAACAACAATTTGGGTGGTAGGTTAACAGAGACACCCGATATCATAGTGGTGGGTTAACAGAGACCAAGTGCCATCGTGGTGAGTTTCTAGAAGGCATAAATGGGAAGCTAACGACACCTTAGCCGGATCTCTCGCGCTATTTTTTCAGAAGTTGCATGCAACTCAAGCACCAATCGTAAGGAAATCAACCATAATTAAATAGAAATTTGGGTGGTAGGTTAACAGAGACCTCCGATATCATAGTGGTGGGTTACCAGAAACCAAGTGCCATCGTGGTGAGTTTCTAGCAGGCATAAATAGAAAGCTAACGACACCTTAGCCGGATCTCTCGCGCTATTTTTTCATAAGTTGCATGCAAACCAAACACCAATCGTAAGAAATCAACCATAATTTAAAAAAAAAATTGGGGGGTAGGTTAACAGAGACCTCCGATATCACAGTGGTTGGGTTAACAGAAACCAAGTGTCATCGTGGTGAGTTTCTAGCAGGCATTAAGGGGAAGCTATTGACACCTTAGCCACACCCCTTGCTTAAGTTTTCCACAAGTTGCATGCAAATCAAGCACCAATCGTACGGAGATCAACCATAATTAAACAAAAATTTGGGTGGTAGGTTAACAGTGGTGGGTTAACAGAAACCACGTGCTGTAATGGTGAGTTTCTAGCAGGCATAAAGGGGGAAGCTAACGACACCTTAGCCGGATCTCTCGCGCTATTTTTTCAGAAGTTGCATGCATATCAAGCAGCAATCGTACGGAAATCAACCATAATTAAATAGAAATTTGGGTGGTAGGTTAACAGAGACCTCCGATATCATAGTGGTGGGTTAACAGAAACCAAGTGCCATCGTGGTGAGTTTCTAGCAGGCGTAAATTTGAAGCTAACGACACCTTACCCGGATCTCTCGCGTTTTTTTTTTCAGAAGTTGCATGCAAATCAAGCGCCAATCGTACGGAAATCAACCATAATTAAACAAAAATTTGGGTGGTAGGTTAACAGAGACCTCCGATATCACAGTGGTGGGTTAACCGAAACCAAGTGCTATCGTGGTGAGTTTCTAGCAGGCATAAATTTGAAGCTAACGACACCTTACCCGGATCTCTCGCGTTTTTTTTTCAGAAGTTGCATGCAAATCAAGCACCAATCGTACGGAAATCAACCATAATTAAACAAAAATTTGGGTGGTAGGTTAACAGAGACCTCCGATATCACAGTGGTGGGTTAACCGAAACCAAGTACTATCATGGTGAGTTTCTAGCAGGCATAAAGGGGAAGCTAACGACACCTTAGCCGGATCTCTCGCGCTATTTGTTCAGAAGTTGCATGCAACTCAAGCATCAATCGTACGGAAATCAACAATAATTAAACAGAAATTTGGGTGGTAGGTTAACAGAGACCTCCGTTATCGTAGTGTTGGGTTAAGAGAAACCAAGTGCCATCGTGGTGAGTTTCTAGCAGGCATAAATGGGAAGCTAACGACACCTTAGCCGGATCTCTCGCGCTATTTTTTCAGAAGTTGCATGCAACTCAAGCACCAATCGTAAGGAAATCAACCATAATTTAACAAAAATTTGGGTGGTAGGTTAACAGAGACCCCGATATCATAATGGTGGGTTAACAGAAACCAAGTGCCATCGTGGTGAGTTTCTAGTAGGCATAAATGGGAAGCTAACGACACCTTAGCCGGATCTCTCGCGCTATTTTTTCAGAAGTTGCATGCAAACCAAACACCAATCGTAAGAAATCAACTATAATTAAAAAAAAAAATTGGGTGGTAGGTTAACAGAGACCTCCGATATCACAGTGGTGGGTTAACAGAAACCAAGTGTCATCGTCGTGAGTTTCTAGCAGGCATTAAGCGGAAGCTATTGACACCTTAGCCACACCCCTTGCTTAAGTTTTCCACAAGTTGCATGCAAATCAAGCACCAATCGTACGGAGATCAACGATAATTAAACAAAAATTTGGCCGGTAGGTTAACAGAGACCTCCGATATCACAGTGGTGGGTTAACAGAAACCACGTGCTGTCATGGTGAGTTTCTAGCAGGCATAAATCGGAAGCTAACGACACCTTAGCCGGATCTCTCGCGCTATTTTTTTCAGAAGTTACATGCAAATCAAGCAGCAATCGTACGGAAATCAACCATAATTAAATAGAAATTTGGGTGGTAGGTTAACAGAGACCTCCGATATCATAGTGGTGGGTTAACAGAAACCAAGTGCCATCATGGTGAGTTTCTAGCAGGCATAAATGGGAAGCTAACGACACCTTAGCCGGATCTCTCGCGCTATTTTTTGAAAAGTTGCATGCAACTCAAGCACCAATCGTACGGAAATCAACCATAATTAAACAAAAATTTGGGTGGTAGGTTAACAGCGACCCCCGATATCATCGTGGTGGGTTAACAGAAACCAAGTGCCATCGTGGTGTGTTCCTTGCAGGCATAAATGGGAAGCTAACGACACTTTAGCCGGATCTCTCGCGCTATTTTTTCAGAAGTTGCATACAACTCAAGCACCAATCGTACGAAAATCAACCATAATTAAACAGAAATTTGGGTGGTAGGTTAACAGAGACCTCCGATATCATAGTGGTGGGTTAACTGAAACCAAGTGGCATCGTGGTAAGTTTCTAGCAGGCATAAATTTGAAGCTAACGACACCTTACCCGGATCTCTCGCGCTTTTTTTCAGAAGTTGCATGCAAATCAAGCACCAATCGTACAGAAATCAACCATAATTAAACAAAAATTTGGGTGGTAGGTTAACAGAGACCTCCGATATCACAGTGGTGGGTTAACAGAAACCAAGTGCCATCGTGGTGAGTTTCTAGCAGGCATAAATGGGAAGCTAACGACACCTTAGCCGGATCTCTCGCGCTATTTTTTCAGAAGTTGCATGCAACTCAAGCACCAATCGTAAGGAAATCAACCATAATTTAACAAAAATTTGGGTGGTAGGTTAACAGAGACCCCGATATCATAATGGTGGGTTAACAGAAACCAAGTGCCATCGTGGTGAGTTTCTAGTAGGTATAAATGGGAAGCTAACGACACCTTAGCCGGATCTCTCGCGCTATTTTTTCAGAAGTTGCATGCAAACCAAACACCAATCGTAAGAAATCAACTCTAATTAAAAAAAAAAATTGGGTGGTAGGTTAACAGAGACCTCCGATATCACAGTCGTGGGTTAACAGAACCCAAGTGTCATCGTGGTGAGTTTCTAGCAGGCATTAAGGGGAAGCTATTGACACCTTAGCCGCACCCCTTGCTTAAGTTTTCCACAAGTTGCATGCAAATCAAGCACCAGTCGTACGGAAATCAACCATAATTAAACAAAAATTTGGGTGGTAGGTTAACAGAGACCTCCGATATCACAGTGGTGGGTTAACCGAAACCAAGTACTATCATGGTGAGTTTCTAGCAGGCATAAAGGGGAAGCTAACGACACCTTAGCCGGATCTCTCGCGCTATTTGTTCAGAAGTTGCATGCAACTCAAGCATCAATCGTACGGAAATCAACAATAATTAAACAGAAATTTGGGTGGTAGGTTAACAGAGACCTCCGTTATCGTAGTGTTGGGTTAAGAGAAACCAAGTGCCATCGTGGTGAGTTTCTAGCAGGCATAAATGGGAAGCTAACGACACCTTAGCCGGATCTCTCGCGCTATTTTTTCAGAAGGTGCATGCAACTCAAGCACCAATCGTAAGGAAATCAACCATAATTTAACAAAAATTTGGGTGGTAGGTTAACAGAGACCCCGATATCATAATGGTGGGTTAACAGAAACCAAGTGCCATCGTGGTGAGTTTCTAGTAGGCATAAATGGGAAGCTAACGACACCTTAGCCGGATCTCTCGCGCTATTTTTTCAGAAGTTGCATGCAAACCAAACACCAATCGTAAGAAATCAACTATAATTAAAAAAAAAATTGGGTGGTAGGTTAACAGAGACCTCCGATATCACAGTGGTGGGTTAACAGAAACCAAGTGTCATCGTCGTGAGTTTCTAGCAGGCATTAAGCGGAAGCTATTGACACCTTAGCCACACCCCTTGCTTAAGTTTTCCACAAGTTGCATGCAAATCAAGCACCAATCGTACGGAGATCAACGATAATTAAACAAAAATTTGGCCGGTAGGTTAACAGAGACCTCCGATATCACAGTGGTGGGTTAACAGAAACCACGTGCTGTCATGGTGAGTTTCTAGCAGGCATAAATCGGAAGCTAACGACACCTTAGCCGGATCTCTCGCGCTATTTTTTCAGAAGTTGCATGCAAATCAAGCAGCAATCGTACGGAAATCAACCATAATTAAATAGAAATTTGCGTGGTAGGTTAACAGAGACCTCCGATATCATAGTGGTGGGTTAACAGAAACCAAGTGCCATCATGGTGAGTTTCTAGCAGGCATAAATGGGAAGCTAACGACACCTTAGCCGGATCTCTCGCGCTATTTTTTGAAAAGTTGCATGCAACTCAAGCACCAATCGTACGGAAATCAACCATAATTAAACAAAAATTTGGGTGGTAGGTTAACAGCGACCCCCGATATCATCGTGGTGGGTTAACAGAAACCAAGTGCCATCGTGGTGTGTTCCTTGCAGGCATAAATGGGAAGCTAACGACACCTTACCCGGATCTCTCGCGCTTTTTTTCAGAAGTTGCATGCAAATCAAGCACCAATCGTACAGAAATCAACCATAATTAAACAAAAATTTGGGTGGTAGGTTAACAGAGACCCCGATATCATAATGGTGGGTTAACAGAAACCAAGTGCCATCGTGGTGAGTTTCTAGTAGGTATAAATGGGAAGCTAACGACACCTTAGCCGGATCTCTCGCGCTATTTTTTCAGAAGTTGCATGCAAACCAAACACCAATCGTAAGAAATCAACTCTAATTAAAAAAAAAATTGGGTGGTAGGTTAACAGAGACCTCCGATATCACAGTCGTGGGTTAACAGAAACCAAGTGTCATCGTGGTGAGTTTCTAGCAGGCATTAAGGGGAAGCTATTGACACCTTAGCCGCACCCCTTGCTTAAGTTTTCCACAAGTTGCATGCAAATCAAGCACCAGTCGTACGGAAATCAACCATAATTAAACAAAAATTTGGGTGGTAGGTTAACAGAGACACATGATATAATAGTGGTGGGTTAACAGAAACCAAGTGCCATCGTGGTGAGTTTCTAGCAGGCATAAATGGGAAGCTAACGACACCTTAGCCGGATCTCTGGCGCTATTTTTTCAGAAGTTGCATGCAACTCAAGCACCAATCGTAAGGAAATCAACCATAATTAAACAAAAATTTGGGTGGTAGGTTAACAGAGACACCCGATATAATAGTGGTGGGTTAACAGAAACCAAGTGCCATCGTGGTGAGTTTCTAGCAGGCATAAATGGGAAGCTAACGACACCTTAGCCGGATCTCTCGCGCTATTTTTTAGAAGTTGCATGAAACTCAAGCACCAGTCGTAAGGAAATCAACCATAATTAAACAAAAATGTGGGTGGTAGGTTAACAGAGACCCCCGATATCAAAGTGGTGGGTTAACAGAAACCAATTGCCATCGTGGTGAGTTTCTAGCAGGCATAAATGGGAAGCTAACGAGACCTTAGCCGGATCTCTCGCGCTATTTTTTCAGAAGTTGCATGCACCTCAAGCACGAATCGTAAGGAAATCAACCATAATTAAATAGAAATTTGGGTGGTAGGTTAACAGAGACCTCCGATATCATAGTGGTGGGTTACCAGAAACCAAGTGCCATCGTGGTGACTTTCTAGCAGGCATAAATAGGAAGCTAACGACACCTTAGCCGGATCTCTCGCGCTATTTGTTCAGAAGTTGCATGCAACTCAAGCACCAATCGTAAGGAAATCAACCATAATTTAACAAAAATTTGGGTGGTAGGTTAACAGAGACCCCGATATCATAATGGTGGGTTAACAGAAACCAAGTGCCATCGTGGTGAGTTTCTAGTAGGCATAAATGGGAAGCTAACGACACCTTAGCCGGATCTCTCGCGCTATTTTTTCAGAAGTTGCATGCAAACCAAACACCAATCGTAAGAAATCAACTCTAATTAAAAAAAAAAATTGAGTGGTAGGTTAACAGAGACCTCCGATATCACAGTGGTGGGTTAACAGAAACCAAGTGTCATCGTGGTGAGTTTCTAGCAGGCATTAAGGGGAAGCTATTGACACCTTAGCCGCACCCCTTGCTTAAGTTTTCCACAAGTTGCATGCAAATCAAGCACCAGTCGTACGGAAATCAACCATAATTAAACAAAAATTTGGATGGTAGGTTAACAGAGACCCCCGAAATCATAGTACTGGGTTAACAGAAACCACGTGCTGTCATGGTGAGTTTCTAGCAGGCATAAAGGGGAAGCTAACGACACCTTAGCCGGATCTCTCGCGCTATTTTTTCAGAAGTTGCATGCAAATCAAGCAGCAATCGTACGGAAATCAACCATAATTAAATAGAAATCTGGGTGGTAGGTTAACAGAGACCTCCGATATCATAGTGGTGGGTTAACAGAAACCAAGTGCCATCATGGTGAGTTGCTGGCAGGCATAAATGGGAAGCTAACGACACCTTAGCCGGTTCTCTCGCGCTATTTTTTCAGAAGTTGCATGCAACTCAAGCACCAATCGTAAGGAAATCAACCATAATTAAACAAAAATTTGGGTGGTAGGTTAACAGAGACCCCCGATATCATAGTGGTGGGTTAACAGAAACCAAGTGCCATCATGGTGAGTTTCTAGCAGGCATAAATTTGAAGCTAACGACACCTTACCCGGATCTCTCGCGCTTTTTTTCAGAAGTTGCATGCAAATCAAGCACCAATCGTACGAAAATCAACCATAATTAAACAAAAATTTTGGTGGTAGGTTAACAGAGACCTCCGATATCACAGTGGTGGGTTAACAGAAACCAAGTGCCATCGTGGTGAGTTTCTAGCAGGCATAAATGGGAAGCTAACGACACCTTAGCCGGATCTCTCGCGCTATTTTTTCAGAAGTTGCATGCAACTCTAGCACCAATCGTAAGGAAATCAACCATAATTAAACAAAAATTTGGGTGGTAGGTTAACAGAGACACCCGATATAATAGTGGTGGGTTAACAGAAACCAAGTGCCATCGTGGTGAGTTTCTAGCAGGCATAAATGGGAAGCTAACGACACCTTAGCCGGATCTCTCGCGCTATTTTTTTCAGAAGTTGCATGCAACTCAAGCACCAGTCGTAAGGAAATCAACCATAATTAAACAAAAATTTGGGTGGTAGGTTAACAGAGACCCCCGATATCATAATGGTGGGTTAACAGAAACCAAGTGCCATCGTGGTGAGTTTCTAGCAGGCATAAATGGGAAGCTAACGACACCTTAGCCGGATCTCTCGCGCCATTTTTTCAGAAGTTGCATGCAACTCAAGCACCAGTCGTAAGGAAATCAACCATAATTAAACAAAAATTTGGGTGGTAGGTTAACAGAGACCCCCGATATCAGAGTGGTGGGTTAACAGAAACCAATTGCCATCGTGGTGAGTTTCTAGCAGGCATAAATGGGAAGCTAACGACACCTTAGCCGGATCTCTCGCGCTATTTTTTCAGAAGTTGCATGCAAATCAAGCACCAATCGTACGGAAATCAACTATAATTAAATAGAAATTTGGGTGGTAGGTTAACAGAGACCTCCGATATCATAGTGGTGGGTTAACAGAAACCAAGTGCCATCGTGGTGAGTTTCTAGCAGGCATAAATGGGAAGCTAACGACACCTCAGCCGGATCTCTCGCGCTATTTTTTCAGAAGTTGCATGCAACTCAAGCACCAATCGTACGGAAATCAACCATAATTAAATAAACAAGTGGGTGGTAGGTTAACAGAGATCTCCGATATCATAGTGGTGGGTTAACCGAAACCAAGTGCTATCATGGTGAGTTTCTAGCAGGCATTAAGAGGAAGCTATTGACACCTTAGCCGCACCCCTTGCTTAAGTTTTCCACAAGTTGCATGCAAATCAAGCACCAATCGTACGGAAATCAACCATAATTAAACAAAAATTTGGGTGGTAGGTTAACAGAGACCCCCGATATCATAGTGGTGGGTTAACAGAAACCAATTGCCATCGTGGTGAGTTTCTAGCAGGCATAAATGGGAAGCTAACGACACCTAAGCCGGATCTCTCGCGCTATTTTTTCAGAAGTTGCATGCAACTCAAGCACCAATCGTAAGGAAATCAACCATAATTAAATAGAAATTTGGGTGGTAGGTTAGCAGAGACCTCCGTTATCATAGTGGTGGGTTAACAGAAACCAAGTGCCATCATGGTGAGTTTCTAGCAGACATAAATGGGAAGCTAACGACACCTTAGCCGGATCTGTCGCGCTATTTTTTCAGAAGTTGCATGCAACTCAAGCACCAATCGTAAGGAAATCAACCATAATTAAACAAAAATTTGGGTGGTAGGTTAACAGAGACCCCCGATATCATAGTGGTGGGTTAACATAAACCAAGTGCCATCGCGGTGAGTTTCTAGCAGGCATAAATGCGAAGCTAACGACACCTTAGCCGGATCTCTCGCGCTATTTTTCAGAAGTTGCATGCAACTCAAGCACCAATCGTAAGGAAATCAACCATAATTAAACAAAAATTTGGGTGGTAGGTTAACAGAGACCTCCGATATCACAATGGTGGGTTAACAGAAACCAAGTGCCATCATGGTGAGTTTCTATCAGGCATAAAGGGGAAGCGAGCGACACCTTAGCCGGATCTCTCGCGCTATTTTTTCAGAAGTTTCATGTAACTCAAGCACCAATCGTACGGAAATCAACCATAATTAAACAAAAATTTGGGTGGTAGGTTAACAAAGACCCCCGATATCATAGTGGTGGGTTAACAGAAACCAATTGCCATCGTGGTGAGTTTCTAGCAGGCATAAATGGGAAGCTAACGACACCTTAGCCGGATCTCTCGCGCTATTTTTTCAGAAGTTGCATGCAACTCAAGCACCAATCGTAAGGAAATCAACCATAATTAAATAGAAATTTGGGTGGTAGGTTAACAGAGACCTCCGATATCATAGTGGTGGGTTACCAGAAACCAAGTGCCATCGTGGTGAGTTTCTAGCAGGCATAAATAGGAAGCTAACGACACCTTAGCCGGATCTCTCGCGCTATTTGTTCAGAAGTTGCATGCAACTCAAGCACCAATCGTAAGGAAATCAACCATAATTTAACAAAAATTTGGGTGGTAGGTTAACAGAGACCCCGATATCATAATGGTGGGTTAACAGAAACCAAGTGCCATCGTGGTGAGTTTCTAGTAGGCATAAATGGGAACCTAACGACACCTCAGCCGGATCTCTCGCGCTATTTTTCAGAAGTTGCATGCAAACCAAACACCAATCGTAAGAAATCAACTCTAATTAAAAAAAAAAAAATTGGGTGGTAGGTTAACAGAGACCTCCGATATCACAGTGGTGGGTTAACAGAAACCAAGTGTCATCGTGGTGAGTTTCTAGCAGGCATTAAGGGGAAGCTATTGACACCTTAGCCGCACCCCTTGCTTAAGTTTTCTCGCGCTATTTTTTCAGAAGTTGCATGCAACTCAAGCACCAATCGTAAGGAAATCAACCATAATTAAACAAAAATTTGGGTGGTAGGTTAACAGAGACACCCGATATCATAGTGGTGGGATAACAGAAACCAAGTGATATCGTGGTGAGTTTCTAGCAGGCATTAAGATGAAGCTAGTGACACCTTAGCCGCACCCCTTGCTTAAGTTTTTCACAAGTTGCATGCAAATCAAGCACCAATCGTACGGAAATCAACCATAATTAAACAAAAATTTGGGTGGCAGGTTAACAGAGACCTCCGGTATCACAGTGGTGGGTTAACAGAAACCAAGTGCCATCGTGGTGAGTTTCTAGCAGGCATTAAGGGGAAGCTATTGACACCTTAGCCGGATCTGTCGCGCTATTTTTTCAGAAGTTGCATGCAAACCAAACACCAATCGTAAGAAATCAACTATAATTAAAAAAAAAATTGGGTGGTAGGTTAACAGAGACCTCCGTTATCATAGTTGTGGGTTACCAGAAACCAAGTGCCATCGTGGTGAGTTTCTAGCAGGCATGAATGGGAAGCTAACGACACCTTCGCCGGATCTGTCGCGCTATTTTTTCAGAAGTTGCATGCAACTCAAGCACCAATCGTAAGGAAATCAACCATAATTAAACAAAAATTTGGGTGGTAGGTTAACAGAGACCCCCGATATCATAGTGGTGGGTTAACAGAAACCAAGTGCCATCGCGGTGAGTTTCTAGCAGGCATAAATGGGAAGCTAACGACACCTTAGCCGGATCTGTCGCGCTATTTTTTCAGAAGTTGCATGCAACTCAAGCACCAATCGTAAGGAAATCAACCATAATTAAACAAAAATTTGTGTGGTAGGTTAACAGAGACCCCCGATATCATAGTGGTGGGTTAACAGAAACCAAGTGCCATCGCTGTGAGTTTCTAGCAGGCATAAATGCGAAGCTAACGACACCTTAGCCGGATCTCTCGCGCTATTTTTTCAGAAGTTGCATGCAATCGTACGGAAATCAACCATAATTAATTAGAAATTTGGGTGGTAGGTTAACAGAGACCTCCGATATCATAGTGGTGGGTTAACAGAGACCAAGTGCCATCATGGTGAGTTTCTGGCAGGCATAAATGGGAAGCTAACGACACCTTAGCCGGATCTCTCGCGCTATTTTTTCAGAAGTTGCATGCAACTCAAGCACCAGTCGTAAGGAAATCAACCATAATCAAACAAAAATTTGGGTGGTAGGTTAACAGAGACCCCCGATATCATAGTGGTGGGTTAACAGAAACCAATTGCTATCGTGGTGAGTTTCTAGCAGGCATAAATGGGAAGCTAACGACACCTTAGCCGGATCTCTCGCGCTATTTTTTCAGAAGTTGCATGCAACTCAAGCACCAATCGTAAGGAAATCAACCATAATTAAATAGAAATTTGGGTGGTAGGTTAACAGAGACCTCCGATATCACAGTGGTGGGTTAACAGAAACCACGTGCTGTCATGGTGAGTTTCTAGCAGGCATAAATGGGAAGCTAACGACACCTTAGCCGGATCTCTCGCGCTATTTTTTCAGAAGTTGCATGCAACTCAAGCACCAGTCGTAAGGAAATCAACCATAATCAAACAAAAATTTGGGTGGTAGGTTAACAGAGACCCCCGATATCATAGTGGTGGGTTAACAGAAACCAATTGCTATCGTGGTGAGTTTCTAGCAGGCATAAATGGGAAGCTAACGACACCTTAGCCGGATCTCTCGCGCTATTTTTTCAGAAGTTGCATGCAAACCAAACACCAATCGTAAGAAATCAACTATAATTAAAAAAAAAATTGGGTGGTAGGTTAACAGAGACCTCCGATATCACAGTGGTGGGTTAACAGAAACCAAGTGTCATCGTCGTGAGTTTCTAGCAGGCATTAAGCGGAAGCTATTGACACCTTAGCCACACCCCTTGCTTAAGTTTTCCACAAGTTGCATGCAAATCAAGCACCAATCGTACGGAGATCAACGATAATTAAACAAAAATTTGGCCGGTAGGTTAACAGAGACCTCCGATATCACAGTGGTGGGTTAACAGAAACCACGTGCTGTCATGGTGAGTTTCTAGCAGGCATAAATCGGAAGCTAACGACACCTTAGCCGGATCTCTCGCGCTATTTTTTCAGAAGTTACATGCAAATCAAGCAGCAATCGTACGGAAATCAACCATAATTAAATAGAAATTTGGGTGGTAGGTTAACAGAGACCTCCGATATCATAGTGGTGGGTTAACAGAAACCAAGTGCCATCATGGTGAGTTTCTAGCAGGCATAAATGGGAAGCTAACGACACCTTAGCCGGATCTCTCGCGCTATTTTTTGAAAAGTTGCATGCAACTCAAGCACCAATCGTACGGAAATCAACCATAATTAAACAAAAATTTGGGTGGTAGGTTAACAGCGACCCCCGATATCATCGTGGTGGGTTAACAGAAACCAAGTGCCATCGTGGTGTGTTCCTTGCAGGCATAAATGGGAAGCTAACGACACTTTAGCCGGATCTCTCGCGCTATTTTTTCAGAAGTTGCATACAACTCAAGCACCAATCGTACGAAAATCAACCATAATTAAACAGAAATTTGGGTGGTAGGTTAACAAAGACCTCCGATATCATAGTGGTGGGTTAACTGAAACCAAGTGGCATCGTGGTAAGTTTCTAGCAGGCATAAATTTGAAGCTAACGACACCTTACCCGGATCTCTCGCGCTTTTTTTCAGAAGTTGCATGCAAATCAAGCACCAATCGTACAGAAATCAACCATAATTAAACAAAAATTTGGGTGGTAGGTTAACAGAGACCTCCGATATCACAGTGGTGGGTTAACAGAAACCAAGTGCCATCGTGGTGAGTTTCTAGCAGGCATAAATGGGAAGCTAACGACACCTTAGCCGGATCTCTCGCGCTATTTTTTCAGAAGTTGCATGCAACTCAAGCACCAATCGTAAGGAAATCAACCATAATTTAACAAAAATTTGGGTGGTAGGTTAACAGAGACCCCGATATCATAATGGTGGGTTAACAGAAACCAAGTGCCATCGTGGTGAGTTTCTAGTAGGTATAAATGGGAAGCTAACGACACCTTAGCCGGATCTCTCGCGCTATTTTTTCAGAAGTTGCATGCAAACCAAACACCAATCGTAAGAAATCAACTCTAATTAAAAAAAAAAATTGGGTGGTAGGTTAACAGAGACCTCCGATATCACAGTCGTGGGTTAACAGAAACCAAGTGTCATCGTGGTGAGTTTCTAGCAGGCATTAAGGGGAAGCTATTGACACCTTAGCCGCACCCCTTGCTTAAGTTTTCCACAAGTTGCATGCAAATCAAGCACCAGTCGTACGGAAATCAACCATAATTAAACAAAAATTTGGGTGGTAGGTTAACAGAGACCTCCGATATCACAGTGGTGGGTTAACCGAAACCAAGTACTATCATGGTGAGTTTCTAGCAGGCATAAAGGGGAAGCTAACGACACCTTAGCCGGATCTCTCGCGCTATTTGTTCAGAAGTTGCATGCAACTCAAGCATCAATCGTACGGAAATCAACAATAATTAAACAGAAATTTGGGTGGTAGGTTAACAGAGACCTCCGTTATCGTAGTGTTGGGTTAAGAGAAACCAAGTGCCATCGTGGTGAGTTTCTAGCAGGCATAAATGGGAAGCTAACGACACCTTAGCCGGATCTCTCGCGCTATTTTTTCAGAAGTTGCATGCAACTCAAGCACCAATCGTAAGGAAATCAACCATAATTTAACAAAAATTTGGGTGGTAGGTTAACAGAGACCCCGATATCATAATGGTGGGTTAACAGAAACCAAGTGCCATCGTGGTGAGTTTCTAGTAGGCATAAATGGGAAGCTAACGACACCTTAGCCGGATCTCTCGCGCTATTTTTTCAGAAGTTGCATGCAAACCAAACACCAATCGTAAGAAATCAACTATAATTAAAAAAAAAATTGGGTGGTAGGTTAACAGAGACCTCCGATATCACAGTGGTGGGTTAACAGAAACCAAGTGTCATCGTCGTGAGTTTCTAGCAGGCATTAAGCGGAAGCTATTGACACCTTAGCCACACCCCTTGCTTAAGTTTTCCACAAGTTGCATGCAAATCAAGCACCAATCGTACGGAGATCAACGATAATTAAACAAAAATTTGGCCGGTAGGTTAACAGAGACCTCCGATATCACAGTGGTGGGTTAACAGAAACCACGTGCTGTCATGGTGAGTTTCTAGCAGGCATAAATCGGAAGCTAACGACACCTTAGCCGGATCTCTCGCGCTATTTTTTCAGAAGTTGCATGCAAATCAAGCAGCAATCGTACGGAAATCAACCATAATTAAATAGAAATTTGGGTGGTAGGTTAACAGAGACCTCCGATATCATAGTGGTGGGTTAACAGAAACCAAGTGCCATCATGGTGAGTTTCTAGCAGGCATAAATGGGAAGCTAACGACACCTTAGCCGGATCTCTCGCGCTATTTTTTGAAAAGTTGCATGCAACTCAAGCACCAATCGTACGGAAATCAACCATAATTAAACAAAAATTTGGGTGGTAGGTTAACAGCGACCCCCGATATCATCGTGGTGGGTTAACAGAAACCAAGTGCCATCGTGGTGTGTTCCTTGCAGGCATAAATGGGAAGCTAACGACACCTTACCCGGATCTCTCGCGCTTTTTTTCAGAAGTTGCATGCAAATCAAGCACCAATCGTACAGAAATCAACCATAATTAAACAAAAATTTGGGTGGTAGGTTAACAGAGACCCCGATATCATAATGGTGGGTTAACAGAAACCAAGTGCCATCGTGGTGAGTTTCTAGTAGGTATAAATGGGAAGCTAACGACACCTTAGCCGGATCTCTCGCGCTATTTTTTCAGAAGTTGCATGCAAACCAAACACCAATCGTAAGAAATCAACTCTAATTAAAAAAAAAATTGGGTGGTAGGTTAACAGAGACCTCCGATATCACAGTCGTGGGTTAACAGAAACCAAGTGTCATCGTGGTGAGTTTCTAGCAGGCATTAAGGGGAAGCTATTGACACCTTAGCCGCACCCCTTGCTTAAGTTTTCCACAAGTTGCATGCAAATCAAGCACCAGTCGTACGGAAATCAACCATAATTAAACAAAAATTTGGGTGGTAGGTTAACAGAGACACATGATATAATAGTGGTGGGTTAACAGAAACCAAGTGCCATCGTGGTGAGTTTCTAGCAGGCATAAATGGGAAGCTAACGACACCTTAGCCGGATCTCTGGCGCTATTTTTTCAGAAGTTGCATGCAACTCAAGCACCAATCGTAAGGAAATCAACCATAATTAAACAAAAATTTGGGTGGTAGGTTAACAGAGACACCCGATATAATAGTGGTGGGTTAACAGAAACCAAGTGCCATCGTGGTGAGTTTCTAGCAGGCATAAATGGGAAGCTAACGACACCTTAGCCGGATCTCTCGCGCTATTTTTTAGAAGTTGCCTGAAACTCAAGCACCAGTCGTAAGGAAATCAACCATAATTAAACAAAAATGTGGGTGGTAGGTTAACAGAGACCCCCGATATCAAAGTGGTGGGTTAACAGAAACCAATTGCCATCGTGGTGAGTTTCTAGCAGGCATAAATGGGAAGCTAACGAGACCTTAGCCGGATCTCTCGCGCTATTTTTTCAGAAGTTGCATGCACCTCAAGCACGAATCGTAAGGAAATCAACCATAATTAAATAGAAATTTGGGTGGTAGGTTAACAGAGACCTCCGATATCATAGTGGTGGGTTACCAGAAACCAAGTGCCATCGTGGTGACTTTCTAGCAGGCATAAATAGGAAGCTAACGACACCTTAGCCGGATCTCTCGCGCTATTTGTTCAGAAGTTGCATGCAACTCAAGCACCAATCGTAAGGAAATCAACCATAATTTAACAAAAATTTGGGTGGTAGGTTAACAGAGACCCCGATATCATAATGGTGGGTTAACAGAAACCAAGTGCCATCGTGGTGAGTTTCTAGTAGGCATAAATGGGAAGCTAACGACACCTTAGCCGGATCTCTCGCGCTATTTTTTCAGAAGTTGCATGCAAACCAAACACCAATCGTAAGAAATCAACTCTAATTAAAAAAAAAAATTGAGTGGTAGGTTAACAGAGACCTCCGATATCACAGTGGTGGGTTAACAGAAACCAAGTGTCATCGTGGTGAGTTTCTAGCAGGCATTAAGGGGAAGCTATTGACACCTTAGCCGCACCCCTTGCTTAAGTTTTCCACAAGTTGCATGCAAATCAAGCACCAGTCGTACGGAAATCAACCATAATTAAACAAAAATTTGGATGGTAGGTTAACAGAGACCCCCGAAATCATAGTACTGGGTTAACAGAAACCACGTGCTGTCATGGTGAGTTTCTAGCAGGCATAAAGGGGAAGCTAACGACACCTTAGCCGGATCTCTCGCGCTATTTTTTCAGAAGTTGCATGCAAATCAAGCAGCAATCGTACGGAAATCAACCATAATTAAATAGAAATCTGGGTGGTAGGTTAACAGAGACCTCCGATATCATAGTGGTGGGTTAACAGAAACCAAGTGCCATCATGGTGAGTTGCTGGCAGGCATAAATGGGAAGCTAACGACACCTTAGCCGGTTCTCTCGCGCTATTTTTTCAGAAGTTGCATGCAACTCAAGCACCAATCGTAAGGAAATCAACCATAATTAAACAAAAATTTGGGTGGTAGGTTAACAGAGACCCCCGATATCATAGTGGTGGGTTAACAGAAACCAAGTGCCATCATGGTGAGTTTCTAGCAGGCATAAATTTGAAGCTAACGACACCTTACCCGGATCTCTCGCGCTTTTTTTCAGAAGTTGCATGCAAATCAAGCACCAATCGTACGAAAATCAACCATAATTAAACAAAAATTTTGGTGGTAGGTTAACAGAGACCTCCGATATCACAGTGGTGGGTTAACAGAAACCAAGTGCCATCGTGGTGAGTTTCTAGCAGGCATAAATGGGAAGCTAACGACACCTTAGCCGGATCTCTCGCGCTATTTTTTCAGAAGTTGCATGCAACTCTAGCACCAATCGTAAGGAAATCAACCATAATTAAACAAAAATTTGGGTGGTAGGTTAACAGAGACACCCGATATAATAGTGGTGGGTTAACAGAAACCAAGTGCCATCGTGGTGAGTTTCTAGCAGGCATAAATGGGAAGCTAACGACACCTTAGCCGGATCTCTCGCGCTATTTTTTTCAGAAGTTGCATGCAACTCAAGCACCAGTCGTAAGGAAATCAACCATAATTAAACAAAAATTTGGGTGGTAGGTTAACAGAGACCCCCGATATCATAATGGTGGGTTAACAGAAACCAAGTGCCATCGTGGTGAGTTTCTAGCAGGCATAAATGGGAAGCTAACGACACCTTAGCCGGATCTCTCGCGCCATTTTTTCAGAAGTTGCATGCAACTCAAGCACCAGTCGTAAGGAAATCAACCATAATTAAACAAAAATTTGGGTGGTAGGTTAACAGAGACCCCCGATATCAGAGTGGTGGGTTAACAGAAACCAATTGCCATCGTGGTGAGTTTCTAGCAGGCATAAATGGGAAGCTAACGACACCTTAGCCGGATCTCTCGCGCTATTTTTTCAGAAGTTGCATGCAAATCAAGCACCAATCGTACGGAAATCAACTATAATTAAATAGAAATTTGGGTGGTAGGTTAACAGAGACCTCCGATATCATAGTGGTGGGTTAACAGAAACCAAGTGCCATCGTGGTGAGTTTCTAGCAGGCATAAATGGGAAGCTAACGACACCTCAGCCGGATCTCTCGCGCTATTTTTTCAGAAGTTGCATGCAACTCAAGCACCAATCGTACGGAAATCAACCATAATTAAATAAACAAGTGGGTGGTAGGTTAACAGAGATCTCCGATATCATAGTGGTGGGTTAACCGAAACCAAGTGCTATCATGGTGAGTTTCTAGCAGGCATTAAGAGGAAGCTATTGACACCTTAGCCGCACCCCTTGCTTAAGTTTTCCACAAGTTGCATGCAAATCAAGCACCAATCGTACGGAAATCAACCATAATTAAACAAAAATTTGGGTGGTAGGTTAACAGAGACCCCCGATATCATAGTGGTGGGTTAACAGAAACCAATTGCCATCGTGGTGAGTTTCTAGCAGGCATAAATGGGAAGCTAACGACACCTAAGCCGGATCTCTCGCGCTATTTTTTCAGAAGTTGCATGCAACTCAAGCACCAATCGTAAGGAAATCAACCATAATTAAATAGAAATTTGGGTGGTAGGTTAGCAGAGACCTCCGTTATCATAGTGGTGGGTTAACAGAAACCAAGTGCCATCATGGTGAGTTTCTAGCAGACATAAATGGGAAGCTAACGACACCTTAGCCGGATCTGTCGCGCTATTTTTTCAGAAGTTGCATGCAACTCAAGCACCAATCGTAAGGAAATCAACCATAATTAAACAAAAATTTGGGTGGTAGGTTAACAGAGACCCCCGATATCATAGTGGTGGGTTAACATAAACCAAGTGCCATCGCGGTGAGTTTCTAGCAGGCATAAATGCGAAGCTAACGACACCTTAGCCGGATCTCTCGCGCTATTTTTCAGAAGTTGCATGCAACTCAAGCACCAATCGTAAGGAAATCAACCATAATTAAACAAAAATTTGGGTGGTAGGTTAACAGAGACCTCCGATATCACAATGGTGGGTTAACAGAAACCAAGTGCCATCATGGTGAGTTTCTATCAGGCATAAAGGGGAAGCGAGCGACACCTTAGCCGGATCTCTCGCGCTATTTTTTCAGAAGTTTCATGTAACTCAAGCACCAATCGTACGGAAATCAACCATAATTAAACAAAAATTTGGGTGGTAGGTTAACAAAGACCCCCGATATCATAGTGGTGGGTTAACAGAAACCAATTGCCATCGTGGTGAGTTTCTAGCAGGCATAAATGGGAAGCTAACGACACCTTAGCCGGATCTCTCGCGCTATTTTTTCAGAAGTTGCATGCAACTCAAGCACCAATCGTAAGGAAATCAACCATAATTAAATAGAAATTTGGGTGGTAGGTTAACAGAGACCTCCGATATCATAGTGGTGGGTTACCAGAAACCAAGTGCCATCGTGGTGAGTTTCTAGCAGGCATAAATAGGAAGCTAACGACACCTTAGCCGGATCTCTCGCGCTATTTGTTCAGAAGTTGCATGCAACTCAAGCACCAATCGTAAGGAAATCAACCATAATTTAACAAAAATTTGGGTGGTAGGTTAACAGAGACCCCGATATCATAATGGTGGGTTAACAGAAACCAAGTGCCATCGTGGTGAGTTTCTAGTAGGCATAAATGGGAACCTAACGACACCTCAGCCGGATCTCTCGCGCTATTTTTCAGAAGTTGCATGCAAACCAAACACCAATCGTAAGAAATCAACTCTAATTAAAAAAAAAAAAATTGGGTGGTAGGTTAACAGAGACCTCCGATATCACAGTGGTGGGTTAACAGAAACCAAGTTTCTAGCAGGCATTAAGGGGAAGCTATTGACACCTTAGCCGCACCCCTTGCTTAAGTTTTCTCGCGCTATTTTTTCAGAAGTTGCATGCAACTCAAGCACCAATCGTAAGGAAATCAACCATAATTAAACAAAAATTTGGGTGGTAGGTTAACAGAGACACCCGATATCATAGTGGTGGGATAACAGAAACCAAGTGATATCGTGGTGAGTTTCTAGCAGGCATTAAGATGAAGCTAGTGACACCTTAGCCGCACCCCTTGCTTAAGTTTTTCACAAGTTGCATGCAAATCAAGCACCAATCGTACGGAAATCAACCATAATTAAACAAAAATTTGGGTGGCAGGTTAACAGAGACCTCCGGTATCACAGTGGTGGGTTAACAGAAACCAAGTGCCATCGTGGTGAGTTTCTAGCAGGCATTAAGGGGAAGCTATTGACACCTTAGCCGGATCTGTCGCGCTATTTTTTCAGAAGTTGCATGCAAACCAAACACCAATCGTAAGAAATCAACTATAATTAAAAAAAAAATTGGGTGGTAGGTTAACAGAGACCTCCGTTATCATAGTTGTGGGTTACCAGAAACCAAGTGCCATCGTGGTGAGTTTCTAGCAGGCATGAATGGGAAGCTAACGACACCTTCGCCGGATCTGTCGCGCTATTTTTTCAGAAGTTGCATGCAACTCAAGCACCAATCGTAAGGAAATCAACCATAATTAAACAAAAATTTGGGTGGTAGGTTAACAGAGACCCCCGATATCATAGTGGTGGGTTAACAGAAACCAAGTGCCATCGCGGTGAGTTTCTAGCAGGCATAAATGGGAAGCTAACGACACCTTAGCCGGATCTGTCGCGCTATTTTTTCAGAAGTTGCATGCAACTCAAGCACCAATCGTAAGGAAATCAACCATAATTAAACAAAAATTTGTGTGGTAGGTTTAACAGAGACCCCCCGATATCATAGTGGTGGGTTAACAGAAACCAAGTGCCATCGCTGTGAGTTTCTAGCAGGCATAAATGCGAAGCTAACGACACCTTAGCCGGATCTCTCGCGCTATTTTTTCAGAAGTTGCATGCAAATCAAGCAGCAATCGTACGGAAATCAACCATAATTAATTAGAAATTTGGGTGGTAGGTTAACAGAGACCTCCGATATCATAGTGGTGGGTTAACAGAGACCAAGTGCCATCATGGTGAGTTTCTGGCAGGCATAAATGGGAAGCTAACGACACCTTAGCCGGATCTCTCGCGCTATTTTTTCAGAAGTTGCATGCAACTCAAGCACCAGTCGTAAGGAAATCAACCATAATCAAACAAAAATTTGGGTGGTAGGTTAACAGAGACCCCCGATATCATAGTGGTGGGTTAACAGAAACCAATTGCTATCGTGGTGAGTTTCTAGCAGGCATAAATGGGAAGCTAACGACACCTTAGCCGGATCTCTCGCGCTATTTTTTCAGAAGTTGCATGCAACTCAAACACCAATCGTAAGGAAATCAACCATAATTAAATAGAAATTTGGGGTGGTAGGTTAACAGAGACCTCCGATATCATAGTGGTGGGTTACCAGAAACCAAGCGCCATCGCATGCAACTCAAGCACCAATCACAAGGAAATCAACCATAATTTAATAAAAATTTGGGTGGTAGGTTAACAGAGACCTCCGATATCACTGTGGTGGGTTAACAGAAACCAAGAGCCATCGTGGTGAGTTTCTAGCAGGCATGAAGGGGAAGCTATTGACGCCTTAGCCGCACCCCTTGCTTAAGTTTTCCACAAGTTGCATGCAAATCAAGCACCAATCGTACGGAAATCAACCATAATTAAACAAAAATTTGGGTGGTAGGTTAACAGAGACCTCCGATATCATAGTGGTGGGTTAACAGAAACCAAGTGTCATCGTGGTGAGTTTCTAGCAGGCATAAATGGGAAGCTAACGACACCTTAGCCGGATATCTCGCGCTATTTTTTTCAGAAGTTGCATGCAACTCAAGCACCAATCGTAAGGAAATCAACCATAATTAAACAAAAATGTGGGTGGTAGGTTAACAGAGACACCCGATATAATAGTGGTGGGTTAACAGAAACCAAGTGCCATCGTGGTGAGTTTCTAGCAGGCATAAATGGGAAGCGAACGACACCTTAGCCGGATCTCTCGCGCTATTTTTTCAGAAGTTGCATGCAACTCAAGCACCAGTCGTAAGGAAATCAACCATAATTAAACAAAAATGTGGGTGGTAGGTTAACAGAGACACCCGATATAATAGTGGTGGGTTAACAGAAACCAAGTGCCATCGTGGTGAGTTTCTAGCAGGCATAAATGGGAAGCGAACGACACCTTAGCCGGATCTCTCGCGCTATTTTTTCAGAAGTTGCATGCAACTCAAGCACCAGTCGTAAGGAAATCAACCATAATTAAACAAAAATTTGGGTGGTAGGTTAACAGAGACCTACGATATCATAATGGTGGGTTAACAGAAACCAAGTGCCATCATGGTGAGTTTCTAGCAGGCATAAAGGGGAAGCGAACGACACCTTAGCCGGATCTCTCGCGCTATTTTTTCAGAAGTTTCATGTAACTCAAGCACCAATCGTACGGAAATCAACCATAATTAAACAAAATTTGGGTGGTAGGTTAACAGAGACCCCCCGATATCATAGTGGTGGGTTAACAGAAACCAATTGCCATCGTGGTGAGTTTCTAGCAGGCATAAATGGGAAGCTAACGACACCTTAGCCGGATCTCTCGCGCTATTTTTTCAGAAGTTGCATGCAACTCAAGCACCAATCGTAAGGAAATCAACCATAATTAAATAGAAATTTGGGTGGTAGGTTAACAGAGACCTCCGATATCATAGTGGTGGGTTACCAGAAACCAAGTGCCATCGTGGTGAGTTTCTAGCAGGCATAAATAGGAAGCTAACGACACCTTAGCCGGATCTCTCGCGCTATTTGTTCAGAAGTTGCATGCAACTCAAGCACCAATCGTAAGGAAATCAACCATAATTTAACAAAAATTTGGGTGGTAGGTTAACAGAGACCCCGATATCATAATGGTGGGTTAACAGAAACCAAGTGCCATCGTGGTGAGTTTCTAGTAGGCATAAATGGGAACCTAACGACACCTTAGCCGGATCTCTCGCGCTATTTTTTCAGAAGTTGCATGCAAACCAAACACCAATCGTAAGAAATCAACTCTAATTAAAAAAAAAAAAATTGATTGGTAGGTTAACAGAGACCTTCGATATCACAGTGGTGGGTTAACAGAAACCAAGTGTCATCGTGGTGAGTTTCTAGCAGGCATTAAGGGGAAGCTATTGACACCTTAGCCGCACCCCTTGCTTAAGTTTTCTCGCGCTATTTTTTCAGAAGTTGCATGCCACTCAAGCACCAATCGTAAGGAAATCAACCATAATTAAACAAAAATTTGGGTGGTAGGTTAACAGAGACACCCGATATCATAGTGGTGGGATAACAGAAACCAAGTGATATCGTGGTGAGTTTCTAGCAGGCATTAAGATGAAGCTAGTGACACCTTAGCCGCACCCCTTGCTTAAGTTTTTCACAAGTTGCATGCAAATCAAGCACCAATCGTACGGAAATCAACCATAATTAAACAAAAATTTGGGTGGCAGGTTAACAGAGACCTCCGATATCACAGTGGTGGGTTAACAGAAACCAAGTGCCATCGTGGTGAGTTTCTAGCAGGCATTAAGGGGAAGCTATTGACACCTTAGCCGGATCTGTCGCGCTATTTTTTCAGAAGTTGCATGCAAACCAAACACCAATCGTAAGAAATCAACTATAATTAAAAAAAAAATTGGTGGTAGGTTAACAGAGACCTCCGTTATCATAGTTGTGGGTTAACAGAAACCAAGTGCCATCGTGGTGAGTTTCTAGCAGGCATAAATGGGAAGCTAACGACACCTTCGCCGGATCTGTCGCGCTATTTTTTCAGAAGTTGCATGCAACTCAAGCACCAATCGTAAGGAAATCAACCATAATTAAACAAAAATTTGGGTGGTAGGTTAACAGAGACCCCCGATATCATAGTGGTGGGTTAACAGAAACCAAGTGCCATCGCGGTGAGTTTCTAGCAGGCATAAATGGGAAGCTAACGACACCTTAGCCGGATCTGTCGCGCTATTTTTTCAGAAGTTGCATGCAACTCAAGCACCAATCGTAAGGAAATCAACCATAATTAAACAAAAATTTGGGTGGCAGGTTAACAGAGACCCCCAATATCATAGTGGTGGGTTAACAGAAACCAAGTGCCATCGCTGTGAGTTTCTAGCAGGCATAAATGCGAAGCTAACGACACCTTAGCCGGATCTCTCGCGCTATTTTTTCAGAAGTTGCATGCATCTCAAGCACCAATCGTACGGAAATCAACCATAATTAAACAAAAATTTGGGAGGTAGGTTAACAGAGACCTCCGATATCACAGTAGTGGGTTAACCGATGCCAAGTGCTATTGTGGTGAGTTTCTAGCAGGCATAAAGGGGAAGCGAACGACACCTTAGCCGGATCTCTCGCGCTATTTTTTCAGAAGTTTCATGTAACTCAAGCACCAATCGTACGGAAATCAACCATAATTAAACAAAAATTTGGGTGGTAGGTTAACAGAGACCCCCGATATCATAGCGGTGGGTTAACAGAAACCAAGTGGCATCGTGGTGTGTTCCTTGCAGGCATAATGGGGAAGCTAACGACACCTCAGCCGGATCTCGCGCTATTTGTTCAGAAGTTGCATGTAAATTAAACACAAATAATGTGGAAATCAACTATAATTAAACAACAAATTGGGTGGTAGGTTAACAGAGACCTCCGATATCACAGTGGTGGGTTAACCGAAACCAAGTGCTATCGTGGTGAGTTTCTAGCAGGCATTAAGGGGAAGCTAACGACACCTTAGCCGGATCTCTCGCGCTATTTGTTCAGAAGTTGCATGCAAATCAATCACCAATCGTACGGAAATCAACCATAATTAAACAAAAATTTGGGTGGTAGGTTAACAGAGACCCCCGATATCATAGTGGTGGGTTAACAGAAACCAAGTGGCATCGTGGTGTGTTCCTTGCAGGCATAATGGGGAAGCTAACGACAACTCAGCCGGATCTCGCGCTATTTGTTCAGAAGTTGCATGTAAACCAAACACAAATAATGCGGAAATCAACTATAATTAAACAACAAATTGGGTGGTAGGTTAACAGAGACCTTCGATATCACAGTGGTGGGTTAACCGAAACCAAGTGCCATCGTGGTGAGTTTCTAGCAGGCATAAATGGGAAGCTAACGACACCTTAGCCGGATCTCTCGCGCTATTTTTTCAAAAGTTGCTTGCAACTCAAGCACCAATCGTAAGGAAATCAACCATAATTAAACAAAAATTTGGGTGGTAGGTTAAGAGAGACCTCCGATATCATAGTGGTGGGTTAACAGAACCCAAGTGCTATCATGGTGAGTTTCTAGCAGGCATAAAGGGGAAGCTAACGACACCTTAGCCGGATCTCTCGCGCTATTTTTTCAGAAGTTGCATGCAAATCAAGCAGCAATCGTACGGAAATCAACATAATTAATTAGAAATTTGGGTGGTAGGTTAACAGAGACCTCCGATATCATAGTGGTGGGTTAACAGAGACCAAGTGCCATCATGGTGAGTTTCTGGCAGGCATAAATGGGAAGCTAACGACACCTTAGCCGGATCTCTCGCGCTATTTTTTCAGAAGTTGCATGCAACTCAAGCACCAGTCGTAAGGAAATCAACCATAATCAAACAAAAATTTGGGGTGGTAGGTTAACAGAGACCCCCGATATCATAGTGGTGGGTTAACAGAAACCAATTGCTATCGTGGTGAGTTTCTAGCAGGCATAAATGGGAAGCTAACGACACCTTAGCCGGATCTCTCGCGCTATTTTTTCAGAAGTTGCATGCAACTCAAGCACCAATCGTAAGGAAATCAACCATAATTAAATAGAAATTTGGGTGGTAGGTTAACAGAGACCTCCGATATCATAGTGGTGGGTTACCAGAAACCAAGTGCCATCGCATGCAACTCAAGCACCAATCGTAAGGAAATCAACCATAATTTAACAAAAATTTG
Organism: Anomoia purmunda; assembly: GCA_951828415.1. Taxonomy (NCBI): domain Eukaryota; kingdom Metazoa; phylum Arthropoda; class Insecta; order Diptera; family Tephritidae; genus Anomoia; species Anomoia purmunda. The sequence goes on along the minus strand of OX639997.1, from coordinate 83,251,559 downwards.
GGTGGTAGGTTAACAGAGACCTCCGATATCACAGTGGAGGGTTAACAGAAACCAAGTGCCATCGTGGTGAGTTTCTAGCAGGCATGAAGGGGAAGCTATTGACACCTTAGCCGCACCCCTTGCTTAAGTTGCCCACAAGTTGCATGCAAATCAAGCACCAATCGTACGGAAATCAACCATAATTAAACAAAAATTGGGTGGTAGGTTAACAGAGACCTCCGATATCATAGTGGTGGGTTAACAGAAACCAAGTGTCATCGTGGGTGAGTTTCTAGCAGGCATAAATGGGAAGCTAACGACACCTTAGCTGGATATCTCGCGCTATTTTTTTCAGAAGTTGCATGCAACTCAAGCACCAATCGTAAGGAAATCAACCATAATTAAACAAAAATTTGGGTGGTAGGTTAACAGAGACACCCGATATAATAGTGGTGGGTTAACAGAAACCAAGTGCCATCGTGGTGAGTTTCTAGCAGGCATAAATGGGAAGCGAACGACACCTTAGCCGGATCTCTCGCGCTATTTTTTCAGAAGTTGCATGCAACTCAAGCACCAGTCGTAAGGAAATCAACCATAATTAAACAAAAATTTGGGTGGTAGGTTAACAGAGACCTACGATATCATAATGGTGGGTTAACAGAAACCAAGTGCCACCGTGGTGAGTTTCTAGCAGGCATAAATGGGAAGCTAAGGACACCTTAGCCGAATCTCGCGCTATTTTTTCAGAAGTTGCATGCAACTCAAGCACCAGTCGTAAGGAAATCAACCATAATTAAACATAAATTTGGGTGGTAGGTTAACAGAGACCCCCGATATCATAGTGGTGGGTTAACAGAAACGAAGTGGCATCGTGGTGAGTTTCTATAAGGCATAAATGGGAAGCTAACGACACCTTAGCCGGATCTCTCGCGCTATTTTTTCAGAAGTTGCATGCAACTCAAGCACCAATCGTTCGGAAATCAACCATAATTAAATAGAAATTTGGGTGGTAGGTTAACAGAGACCCCGGATATCATAGTGGTAGGTTAACAGAAACCAAGTGCCATCATGGTGAGTTTCTAGCAGGCATAAATTTGAAGCTAACGACACCTTAGCCGGATCTCTCTCGCTATTTTTTCAGAAGTTGCATGCAAATCAAGCAGCAATCGTACGGAAATCAACCATAATTTAACAAAAATTTGGATGGTAGGTTAACAGAGACCTACAATATCATAGTGGTGGGTTAACAAAAACCAAGTGCCATCGTGGTGAGTTTCTAGCAGGCATAAATGGGAAGCCAACGACACCTTAGCCGGATCTCGTGCGCTATTTTTTCAGAAGTTGCATGCAAATCAAGCAGAAATCGTACGGAAATCAACCATAATTAAATAGAAATTTGGGTAATAGGTTAACAGAGACCTCCGATATCATAGTGGTGGGTTAACAGAAACCAAGTGCCATCGTGGTGAGTTTCTAGCAGGCATAAATGGGAAGCTAACGACACCTTAGCCGGATCTCTCGCGCTATTTGTTCAGAAGTTGCATGCAACTCAAGCATCAATCGTACGGAAATCAACCATAATTAAACAACAATTTGGGTGGTAGGTTAACAAAGACACCCGATATCATAGTGGTGGGTTAACAGAGACCAAGTGCCATCGTGGTGAGTTTCTAGAAGGCATAAATGGGAAGCTAACGACACCTTAGCCGGATCTCTCGCGCTATTTTTTCAGAAGTTGCATGCAACTCAAGCACCAATCGTAAGGAAATCAACCATAATTAAATAGAAATTTGGTGTGGTAGGTTAACAGAGACCTCCGATATCATAGTGGTGGGTTACCAGAAACCAAGTGCCATCGTGGTGAGTTTCTAGCAGGCATAAATAGAAAGCTAACGACACCTTAGCCGGATCTCTCGCGCTATTTGTTCAGAAGTTGCATGCAACTCAAGCACCAATCGTAAGGAAATCAACCATAATTTAACAAAAATTTGGGTGGTAGGTTAACAGATACCCCGATATCATAATGGTGGGTTAACAGAAACCAAGTGCCATCATGGTGAGTTTCTAGTAGGCATAAATGGGAAGCTAACGACACCTTAGCCGGATCTCTCGCGCTATTTTTTCAGAAGTTGCATGCAAACCAAACACCAATCGTAAGAAATCAACTATAATTTAAAAAAAAAAATTGGGTGGTAGGTTAACAGAGACCTCCGATATCACAGTGGTGGGTTAACAGAAACCAAGTGTCATCGTGGTGAGTTTCTAGCAGGCATTAAGGGGAAGCTATTGACACCTTAGCCACCACCCCTTGCTTAAGTTTTTCCACAAGTTGCATGCAAATCAAGCACCAATCGTACGGAGATCAACCATAATTAAACAAAAATTTGGGTGGTAGGTTAACAGCTACCTCCGATATCACAGTGGTGGGTTAACAGAAACCACGTGCTGTCCATGGTGAGTTTCTAGCAGGCATAAATCGGAAGCTAACGACACCTTAGCCGGATCTCTCGCGCTATTTTTTCAGAAGTTGCATGCAAATCAAACAGCAATCGTACGGAAATCAACCATAATTAAATAGAAATTTGGGTGGTAGGTTAACAGAGACCTCCGATATCATAGTGGTGGGTTAACAGAAACCAAGTGCCATCATGGTGAGTTTCTAGCAGGCATAAATGGGAAGCTAACGACACCTTAGCCGGATCTCTCGCGCTATTTTTTTGAAAAGTTGCATGCAACTCAAGCACCAATCGTACGGAAATCAACCATAATTAAACAAAAATTTGGGTGGTAGGTTAACAGCGACCCCCGATATCATCGTGGTGGGTTAACAGAAACCAAGTGCCATCGTGGTGTGTTCCTTGCAGGCATAAATGGGAAGCTAACGACACTTTAGCCGGATCTCTCGCGCTATTTTTTCAGAAGTTGCATACAACTCAAGCACCAATCGTACGAAAATCAACCATAATTAAACAGAAATTTGGGTGGGTAGGTTAACAGAGACCTCCGATATCATAGTGGTGGGTTAACTGAAACCAAGTGCCATCGTGGTGAGTTTCTAGCAGGCATAAATTTGAAGCTAACGACACCTTACCCGGATCTCTCGCGCTATTTTTCAGAAGTTGCATGCAAATCAAGCACCAATCGTACAGAAATCAACCATAATTAAACAAAAATTTGGGTGGTAGGTTAACAGAGACCTCCGATATCACAGTGGTGGGTTAACAGAAACCAAGTGCCATCGTGGTGAGTTTCTAGCAGGCATAAATGGGAAGCTAACGACACCTTAGCCGGATCTCTCGCGCTATTTTTTCAGAAGTTGCATGCAACTCAAGCACCAATCGTAAGGAAATCAACCATAATTTAACAAAAATTTGGGTGGTAGGTTAACAGAGACCCCGATATCATAATGGTGGGTTAACAGAAACCAAGTGCCATCGTGGTGAGTTTCTAGCAGGCATTAAGGGGAAGCTATTGACACCTTAGCCGCACCCCTTGCTTAAGTTTTCCACAAGTTGCATGCAAATCAAGCACCAGTCGTACGGAAATCAACCATAATTAAACAAAAATTTGGATGGTAGGTTAACAGAGACCCCCGAAATCATAGTAGTGGGTTAACAGAAACCACGTGCTGTCATGGTGAGTTTCTAGCAGGCATAAAGGGGAAGCTAACGACACCTTAGCCGGATCTCTCGCGCTATTTTTTCAGAAGTTGCATGCAAATCAAGCAGCAATCGTACGGAAATCAACCATAATTAAATAGAAATCTGGGTGGTAGGTTAACAGAGACCTCCGATATCATAGTGGTGGGTTAACAGAAACCAAGTGTCATCGTGGTGAGTTTCTAGCAGGCATAAATGGGAAGCTAACGACACCTTAGCCGGATCTCTCGCGCTATTTTTTCAGAAGTTGCATGCAACTCAAGCACCAATCGTACGCAAATCAACCATAATTAAACAGAAATTTGGGGTGGTAGGTTAACAGAGACCTACGATATCATAATGGTGGGTTAACAGAAACCAAGTGCCATCGTGGTGAGTTTCTAGCAGGAATAAATGGGAAGCTAACGACACCTTAGCCGGATCTCTCGCGCTATTTTTTCAGAAGTTGCATGCAAATCAAGCACCAATCGTACGGAAATCAACTATAATTAAATAGAAATTTGGGTGGTAGGTTAACAGAGACCTCCGATATCATAGTGGTGGGTTAACAGAAACCAAGTGCCATCGTGGTGAGGTTTCTAGCAGGCATAAATGGAAGCTAACGACACCTAAGCCGGATCTCTCGCGCTATTTTTTCAGAAGTTGCATGCAACTCAAGCACCAATCGTAAGGACATCAACCATAATTAAATAGAAATTTGGGTGGTAGGTTAACAGAGACCTCCGTTATCATAGTGGTGGGTTAACAGAAACCAAGTGCCATCGTGGTGAGTTTCTAGCAGACATAAATGGGAAGCTAACGACACCTTAGCCGGATCTGTCGCGCTATTTTTTCAGAAGTTGCATGCAACTCAAGCACCAATCGTAAGGAAATCAACCATAATTAAACAAAAATTTGGGTGGTAGGTTAACAGAGACCCCCGATATCATAGTGGTGGGTTAACAGAAACCAATTGCCATCGTGGTGAGTTTCTAGCAGGCATAAATGGGAAGCGAACGACACCTTAGCCGGATCTCTCGCGCTATTTTTCAGAAGTTGCATGCAACTCAAGCACCAATCGTAAGGAAATCAACCATAATTAAATAGAAATTTGGGTGGAAGGTTAACAGAGACCTCCGATATCATAGTGGTGGGTTACCAGAAACCAAGTGCCATCGTGGTGAGTTTCTAGCAGGCATAAATAGGAAGCTAACGACACCTTAGCCGGATCTCTCGCGCTATTTGTTCAGAAGTTGCATGCAACTCAAGCACCAATCGTAAGGAAATCAACCATAATTTAACAAAAATTTGGGTGGTAGGTTAACAGAGACCCCGATATCATAATGGTGGGTTAACAGAAACCAAGTGCCATCGTGGTGAGTTTCTAGTAGGCATAAAATGGGAACCTAACGACACCTTAGCCGGATCTCTCGCGCTATTTTTCAGAAGTTGCATGCAAACCAAACACCAATCGTAAGAAATCAACTCTAATTAAAAAAAAAAAAATTGGGTGGTAGGTTAACAGAGACCTCCGATATCACAGTGGTGGGTTAACAGAAACCAAGTGTCATCGTGGTGAGTTTCTAGCAGGCATTAAGGGGAAGCTATTGACACCTTAGCCGCACCCCTTGCTTAAGTTTTCTCGCGCTATTTTTTCAGAAGTTGCATGCAACTCAAGCACCAATCGTAAGGAAATCAACCATAATTAAACAAAAATTTGGGTGGTAGGTTAACAGAGACACCCGATATCATGGTGGTGGGATAACAGAAACCAAGTGATATCGTGGTGAGTTTCTAGCAGGCATTAAGATGAAGCTAGTGACACCTTAGCCGCACCCCTTGCTTAAGTTTTTCACAAGTTGCATGCAAATCAAGCACTAATCGTACGGAAATCAACCATAATTAAACAAAAATTTGGGTGGCAGGTTAACAGAGACCTCCGATATCACAGTGGTGGGTTAACAGAAACCAAGTGCCATCGTGGTGAGTTTCTAGCAGGCATTAAGGGGAAGCTATTGACACCTTAGCCGGATCTGTCGCGCTATTTTTTCAGAAGTTGCATGCAAACCAAACACCAATCGTAAGAAATCAACTATAATTAAAAAACAAATTGGGTGGTAGGTTAACAGAGACCTCCGTTATCATAGTGGTGGGTTAACAGAAACCAAGTGCCATCGTGGTGAGTTTCTAGCAGGCATAAATGGGAAGCTAACGACACCTTCGCCGGATCTGTCGCGCTATTTTTTCAGAAGTTGCATGCAACTCAAACACCAATCGTAAGGAAATCAACCATAATTAAACAAAAATTTGGGTGGTAGGTTAACAGAGACCCCCGATATCATAGTGGTGGGTTAACAGAAACCAAGTGCCATCGCGGTGAGTTTCTAGCAGGCATAAATGGGAAGCTAACGACACCTTAGCCGGATCTGTCGCGCTATTTTTTCAGAAGTTGCATGCAACTCAAGCACCAATCGTAAGGAAATCAACCATAATTAAACAAAAATTTGGGTGGTAGGTTAACAGAGACCCCCGATATCATAGTGGTGGGTTAACAGAAACCAAGTGCCATCGCTGTGAGTTTCTAGCAGGCATAAATGCGAAGCTAACGACACCTTAGCCGGATCTCTCGCGCTATTTTTTCAGAAGTTGCATGCATCTCAAGCACCAATCGTACGGAAATCAACCATAATTAAACAAAAATTTGGGTGGTAGGTTAACAGAGACCTCCGATATCACAGTGGTGGGTTAACAGAAACCAAGTGCCATCGTGGTGAGTTTCTAGCAGGCATAAATAGGAAGCTAACGACACCTTAGCCGGATCTCTCGGGCTATTTTTTCAGAAGTTGCATGCAACTCAAGCACCAATCGTAAGGAAATCAACCATAATTAAACAAAAATTTGGGTGGTAGGTTAACAGAGACCCCCGATATCATAGTGGTGGGTTAACAGAAACCAAGTGCCATCGTGGTGAGTTTCTAGCAGGCATTAAGGGGAAGCTATTGACACCTTAGCCGCACCCCTTGCTTAAGTTTTCCACAAGTTGCATGCAAATCAAGCACCAATCGTACGGAAATCAACCATAATTAAACAAAAATTTGGGTGGTAGGTTAACAGAGACCCCCGATATCATAGTGGTGGGTTAACAGAAACCAATTGCCATCGTGGTGAGTTTCTAGCAGGCATAAATGGGAAGCTAACGACACCTTAGCCGCATCTCTCGCGCTATTTTTTCAGAAGTTGCATGCAAATCAAGCACCAATCGTACGGAAATCAACCATAATTAAACAAAAATTTGGGTGGTAGGTTAACAGAGACCTCCGATATCACAGTGGTGGGTTAACAGAAACCAAGTGCCATCGTGGTGAGTTTCTAGCAGGCATTAAGGGGAAGCTATTGACACCTTAGCCGCACCCCTTGCTTAAGTTTTCCACAAGTTGCATGCAAATCAAGCACCAATCGTACGGAAATCAACCATAATTAAACAAAAATTTGGGTGGTAGGTTAACAGAGACCTCCGATATCATAGTGGTGGGTTAACAGAAACCAAGTGTCATCATGGTGAGTTTCTAGCAGGCATAAATGGGAAGCTAACGACACCTTAGCCGGATCTCTCGCGCTATTTTTTCAGAAGTTACATGCAACTCAAGCACCAATCGTAAGGAAAAAAAACCATAATTAAACACAAATTTGGGTGGTAGGTTAACAGAGACCCCCGATATCGTAGTGGTGGGTTAACAGAAACCAAGTGTCATCGTGGTGAGTTTCTAGCAGGCATAAATGGGAAGCTAACGACACCTTAGCCGGATCTCTCGCGCTATTTTTTCAGAAGTTGCATGCAACTCAAGCACCAATCGTACGCAAATCAACCATAATTAAACAGAAATTTGGGTGGTAGGTTAACAGAGACCTACGATATCATAGTGGTGGGTTAACAGAAACCAAGTACCATCGTGGTGAGTTTCTAGCAGGCATACATTTGAAGCTAACGACACCTTACCCGGATCTCTCGCGCTATTTTTTCAGAAGTTGCATGCAAATCAAGCACCAATCGTACGGAAATCAACCATAATTAAACAGAAATTTAGGTGGTAGGTTAACAGAGACCTCCGATATCATAGTGGTGGGTTAACAGAAACCAAGTGCCATCGTGGTGAGTTTCTAGCAGGCATTAAGGGGAAGCTATTGACACCTTAGCCGCACCCCTTGCTTAAGTTTTCCACAAGTTGCATGCAAATCAAGCACCAATCGTACGGAAATCAACCATAATTAAACAAAAATTTGGGTGGTAGGTTAACAGAGACCCCCGATATCATAGTGGTGGGTTAACAGAAACCAATTGCCATCGTGGTGAGTTTCTAGCAGGCATAAATGGGAAGCTAACGACACCTTAGCCGCATCTCTCGCGCTATTTTTTCAGAAGTTGCATGCAACTCAAGCACCAATCGTAAGGAAATCAACCATAATTAAACAAAAATTTGGGTGGTAGGTTAACAGAGACCCCCGATATCATAGTGGTGGGTTAACAGAAACCAAGTGCCATCGCTGTGAGTTTCTAGCAGGCATAAATGCGAAGCTAACGACACCTTAGCCGGATCTCTCGCGCTATTTTTTCAGAAGTTGCATGCATCTCAAGCACCAATCGTACGGAAATCAACCATAATTAAACAAAAATTTGGGTGGTAGGTTAACAGAGACCTCCGATATCACAGTGGTGGGTTAACAGAAACCAAGTGCCATCGTGGTGAGTTTTCTAGCAGGCATAAATAGGAAGCTAACGACACCTTAGCCGGATCTCTCGGGCTATTTTTTCAGAAGTTGCATGCAACTCAAGCACCAATCGTAAGGAAATCAACCATAATTAAACAAAAATTTGGGTGGTAGGTTAACAGAGACCCCCGATATATAGTGGTGGGTTAACAGAAACCAAGTGCCATCGTGGTGAGTTTCTAGCAGGCATTAAGGGGAAGCTATTGACACCTTAGCCGCACCCCTTGCTTAAGTTTTCCACAAGTTGCATGCAAATCAAGCACCAATCGTACGGAAATCAACCATAATTAAACAAAAATTTGGGTGGTAGGTTAACAGAGACCCCCGATATCATAGTGGTGGGTTAACAGAAACCAATTGCCATCGTGGTGAGTTTCTAGCAGGCATAAATGGGAAGCTAACGACACCTTAGCCGCATCTCTCGCGCTATTTTTTCAGAAGTTGCATGCAAATCAAGCACCAATCGTACGGAAATCAACCATAATTAAACAAAAATTTGGGTGGTAGGTTAACAGAGACCTCCGATATCACAGTGGTGGGTTAACAGAAACCAAGTGCCATCGTGGTGAGTTTCTAGCAGGCATTAAGGGGAAGCTATTGACACCTTAGCCGCACCCCTTGCTTAAGTTTTCCACAAGTTGCATGCAAATCAAGCACCAATCGTACGGAAATCAACCATAATTAAACAAAAATTTGGGTGGTAGGTTAACAGAGACCTCCGATATCATAGTGGTGGGTTAACAGAAACCAAGTGTCATCATGGTGAGTTTCTAGCAGGCATAAATGGGAAGCTAACGACACCTTAGCCGGATCTCTCGCGCTATTTTTCAGAAGTTACATGCAACTCAAGCACCAATCGTAAGGAAAAAAAACCATAATTAAACACAAATTTGGGTGGTAGGTTAACAGAGACCCCCGATATCGTAGTGGTGGGTTAACAGAAACCAAGTGTCATCGTGGTGAGTTTCTAGCAGGCATAAATGGGAAGCTAACGACACCTTAGCCGGATCTCTCGCGCTATTTTTTCAGAAGTTGCATGCAACTCAAGCACCAATCGTACGCAAATCAACCATAATTAAACAGAAATTTGGGTGGTAGGTTAACAGAGACCTACGATATCATAGTGGTGGGTTAACAGAAACCAAGTACCATCGTGGTGAGTTTCTAGCAGGCATACATTTGAAGCTAACGACACCTTACCCGGATCTCTCGCGCTATTTTTTCAGAAGTTGCATGCAAATCAAGCACCAATCGTACGGAAATCAACCATAATTAAACAGAAATTTAGGTGGTAGGTTAACAGAGACCTCCGATATCATAGTGGTGGGTTAACAGAAACCAAGTGCCATCATGGTGAGTTTCTAGCAGGCATAAATGGGAAGCTAACGACACCTTAGCCGGATCTCTCGCGCTATTTTTTCAGAAGTTGCATGCAACTCAAGCACTAATTGTACGGAAATCAACCATAATTAAACAGAAATTTGGGTGGTAGGTTAACAGAGAACACCGGTATCATAGCGGTGGGTTACCACAAACCAAGTGCCATCGCGGTGAGTTTCTAGCAGGCATAAATGGGAAGCTAACGACACCTTAGCCGGATCTGGCGCGCTATTTTTTCAGAAGTTGCATGCAACTCAAGCACCAATCGTAAGGAAATCAACCATAATTAAACAAAAATTTGGGTGGTAGGTTAACAGAGACCCCCGATATCATAGTGGTGGGTTAACAGAAACCAAGTGCCATCGCTGTGAGTTTCTAGCAGGCATAAATGCGAAGCTAACGACACCTTAGCCGGATCTCTCGCGCTATTTTTTCAGAAGTTGCATGCATCTCAAGCACCAATCGTACGGAAATCAACCATAATTAAACAAAAATTTGGGAGGTAGGTTAACAGAGACCTCCGATATCACAGTAGTGGGTTAACCGATCCCAAGTGCTATTGTGGTGAGTTTCTAGCAGGCATAAAGGGGAAGCGAACGACACCTTAGCCGGATCTCTCGCGCTATTTTTTCAGAAGTTTCATGTAACTCAAGCACCAATCGTAAGGAAAAAAACCATAATTAAACACAAATTTGGGTGGTAGGTTAACAGAGACCCCCGATATCGTAGTGGTGGGTTAACAGAAACCAAGTGTCATCGTGGTGAGTTTCTAGCAGGCATAAATGGGAAGCTAACGACACCTTAGCCGGATCTCTCGCGCTATTTTTTCAGAAGTTGCATGCAACTCAAGCACCAATCGTACGCAAATCAACCATAATTAAACAGAAATTTGGGTGGTAGGTTAACAGAGACCTACGATATCATAGTGGTGGGTTAACAGAAACCAAGTGCCATCGTGGTGAGTTTCTAGCAGGCATAAATGGGAAGCTAAGGACACCTTAGCCGAATCTCGCGCTATTTTTTCAGAAGTTGCATGCAACTCAAGCACTAATTGTACGGAAATCAACCATAATTAAACAAAAATTTGGGTGGTAGGTTAACAGAGACCTCCGATATCACAGTGGTGGGTTAACAGAAACCAAGTGCCATCGTGGTGAGTTTCTAGCAGGCATAAATAGGAAGCTAACGACACCTTAGCCGGATCTCTCGGGCTATTTTTTCAGAAGTTGCATGCAACTCAAGCACCAATCGTAAGGAAATCAACCATAATTAAACAAAAATTTGGGTGGTAGGTTAACAGAGACCCCCGATATCATAGTGGTGGGTTAACAGAAACCAAGTGCCATCGTGGTGAGTTTCTAGCAGGCATTAAGGGGAAGCTATTGACACCTTAGCCGCACCCCTTGCTTAAGTTTTCCGCAAGTTGCATGCAAATCAAGCACCAATCGTACGGAAATCAACCATAATTAAACAAAAATTTGGGTGGTAGGTTAACAGAGACCCCCGATATCATAGTGGTGGGTTAACAGAAACCAATTGCCATCGTGGTGAGTTTCTAGCAGGCATAAATGGGAAGCTAACGACACCTTAGCCGCATCTCTCGCGCTATTTTTTCAGAAGTTGCATGCAAATCAAGCACCAATCGTACGGAAATCAACCATAATTAAACAAAAATTTGGGTGGTAGGTTAACAGAGACCTCCGATATCACAGTGGTGGGTTAACAGAAACCAAGTGCCATCGTGGTGAGTTTCTAGCAGGCATTAAGGGGAAGCTATTGACACCTTAGCCGCACCCCTTGCTTAAGTTTTCCACAAGTTGCATGCAAATCAAGCACCAATCGTACGGAAATCAACCATAATTAAACAAAAATTTGGGTGGTAGGTTAACAGAGACCTCCGATATCATAGTGGTGGGTTAACAGAAACCAAGTGTCATCATGGTGAGTTTCTAGCAGGCATAAATGGGAAGCTAACGACACCTTAGCCGGATCTCTCGCGCTATTTTTTCAGAAGTTACATGCAACTCAAGCACCAATCGTAAGGAAAAAAAACCATAATTAAACACAAATTTGGGTGGTAGGTTAACAGAGACCCCCGATATCGTAGTGGTGGGTTAACAGAAACCAAGTGTCATCGTGGTGAGTTTCTAGCAGGCATAAATGGGAAGCTAACGACACCTTAGCCGGATCTCTCGCGCTATTTTTTCAGAAGTTGCATGCAACTCAAGCACCAATCGTACGCAAATCAACCATAATTAAACAGAAATTTGGGTGGTAGGTTAACAGAGACCTACGATATCATAGTGGTGGGTTAACAGAAACCAAGTACCATCGTGGTGAGTTTCTAGCAGGCACACATTTGAAGCTAACGACACCTTACCCGGATCTCTCGCGCTATTTTTTCAGAAGTTGCATGCAAATCAAGCACCAATCGTACGGAAATCAACCATAATTAAACAGAAATTTAGGTGGTAGGTTAACAGAGACCTCCGATATCATAGTGGTGGGTTAACAGAAACCAAGTGCCATCATGGTGAGTTTCTAGCAGGCATAAATGGGAAGCTAACGACACCTTAGCCGGATCTCTCGCGCTATTTTTTCAGAAGTTGCATGCAACTCAAGCACTAATTGTACGGAAATCAACCATAATTAAACAGAAATTTGGGTGGTAGGTTAACAGAGAACACCGGTATCATAGCGGTGGGTTACCACAAACCAAGTGCCATCGCGGTGAGTTTCTAGCAGGCATAAATGGGAAGCTAACGACACCTTAGCCGGATCTGTCGCGCTATTTTTTCAGAAGTTGCATGCAACTCAAGCACCAATCGTAAGGAAATCAACCATAATTAAACAAAAATTTGGGTGGTAGGTTAACAGAGACCCCCGATATCATAGTGGTGGGTTAACAGAAACCAAGTGCCATCGCTGTGAGTTTCTAGCAGGCATAAATGCGAAGCTAACGACACCTTAGCCGGATCTCTCGCGCTATTTTTTCAGAAGTTGCATGCATCTCAAGCACCAATCGTACGGAAATCAACCATAATTAAACAAAAATTTGGGAGGTAGGTTAACAGAGACCTCCGATATCACAGTAGTGGGTTAACCGATCCCAAGTGCTATTGTGGTGAGTTTCTAGCAGGCATAAAGGGGAAGCGAACGACACCTTAGCCGGATCTCTCGCGCTATTTTTTCAGAAGTTTCATGTAACTCAAGCACCAATCGTAAGGAAAAAAACCATAATTAAACACAAATTTGGGTGGTAGGTTAACAGAGACCCCCGATATCGTAGTGGTGGGTTAACAGAAACCAAGTGTCATCGTGGTGAGTTTCTAGCAGGCATAAATGGGAAGCTAACGACACCTTAGCCGGATCTCTCGCGCTATTTTTTCAGAAGTTGCATGCAACTCAAGCACCAATCGTACGCAAATCAACCATAATTAAACAGAAATTTGGGTGGTAGGTTAACAGAGACCTACGATATCATAGTGGTGGGTTAACAGAAACCAAGTGCCATCGTGGTGAGTTTCTAGCAGGCATAAATGGGAAGCTAAGGACACCTTAGCCGAATCGCGCGCTATTTTTTCAGAAGTTGCATGCAACTCAAGCACTAATTGTACGGAAATCAACCATAATTAAACAAAAATTTGGGTGGTAGGTTAACAGAGACCTCCGATATCACAGTGGTGGGTTAACAGAAACCAAGTGCCATCGTGGTGAGTTTCTAGCAGGCATAAATAGGAAGCTAACGACACCTTAGCCGGATCTCTCGGGCTATTTTTTCAGAAGTTGCATGCAACTCAAGCACCAATCGTAAGGAAATCAACCATAATTAAACAAAAATTTGGGTGGTAGGTTAACAGAGACCCCCGATATCATAGTGGTGGGTTAACAGAAACCAAGTGCCATCGTGGTGAGTTTCTAGCAGGCATTAAGGGGAAGCTATTGACACCTTAGCCGCACCCCTTGCTTAAGTTTTCCACAAGTTGCATGCAAATCAAGCACCAATCGTACGGAAATCAACCATAATTAAACAAAAATTTGGGTGGTAGGTTAACAGAGACCCCCGATATCATAGTGGTGGGTTAACAGAAACCAATTGCCATCGTGGTGAGTTTCTAGCAGGCATAAATGGGAAGCTAACGACACCTTAGCCGCATCTCTCGCGCTATTTTTTCAGAAGTTGCATGCAAATCAAGCACCAATCGTACGGAAATCAACCATAATTAAACAAAAATTTGGGTGGTAGGTTAACAGAGACCTCCGATATCACAGTGGTGGGTTAACAGAAACCAAGTGCCATCGTGGTGAGTTTCTAGCAGGCATTAAGGGGAAGCTATTGACACCTTAGCCGCACCCCTTGCTTAAGTTTTCCACAAGTTGCATGCAAATCAAGCACCAATCGTACGGAAATCAACCATAATTAAACAAAAATTTGGGTGGTAGGTTAACAGAGACCTCCGGTATCATAGTGGTGGGTTAACAGAAACCAAGTGTCATCATGGTGAGTTTCTAGCAGGCATAAATGGGAAGCTAACGACACCTTAGCCGGATCTCTCGCGCTATTTTTTCAGAAGTTACATGCAACTCAAGCACCAATCGTAAGGAAAAAAAACCATAATTAAACACAAATTTGGGTGGTAGGTTAACAGAGACCCCCGATATCGTAGTGGTGGGTTAACAGAAACCAAGTGTCATCGTGGTGAGTTTCTAGCAGGCATAAATGGGAAGCTAACGACACCTTAGCCGGATCTCTCGCGCTATTTTTTCAGAAGTTGCATGCAACTCAAGCACCAATCGTACGCAAATCAACCATAATTAAACAGAAATTTGGGTGGTAGGTTAACAGAGACCTACGATATCATAGTGGTGGGTTAACAGAAACCAAGTACCATCGTGGTGAGTTTCTAGCAGGCATACATTTGAAGCTAACGACACCTTACCCGGATCTCTCGCGCTATTTTTTCAGAAGTTGCATGCAAATCAAGCACCAATCGTACGGAAATCAACCATAATTAAACAGAAATTTAGGTGGTAGGTTAACAGAGACCTCCGATATCATAGTGGTGGGTTAACAGAAACCAAGTGCCATCATGGTGAGTTTCTAGCAGGCATAAATGGGAAGCTAACAACACCTTAGCCGGATCTCTCGCGCTATTTTTTCAGAAGTTGCATGCAACTCAAGCACTAATTGTACGGAAATCAACCATAATTAAACAGAAATTTGGGTGGTAGGTTAACAGAGAACACCGGTATCATAGCGGTGGGTTACCACAAACCAAGTGCCATCGTGGTGAGTTTCTAGCAGGCATAAATACGAAGCTAACGACACCTTAGCCGGATCTCTCGGGCTATTTTTTCAGAAGTTGCATGCAACTCAAGCACCAATCGTAAGGAAATCAACCATAATTAAACAAAAATTTGGGTGGTAGGTTAACAGAGACCCCCGATATCATAGTGGTGGGTTAACAGAAACCAAGTGACATCGTGGTGAGTTTCTAGCAGGCATTAAGGGGAAGCTAACGACACCTTAGCCGGATCTCTCGCGCTATAGTTTCAGAAGTTGCAAGCAACTCAAGCACCAATCGTACGGAAATCAACCATAATTAAACAAAAATTTGGGTGATAGGTTAACAGAGACCTCCGATATCACAGTGGTGGGTTAACCGAAACCACGTGCTATCATGGTGAGTTTCTAGCAGGCATAAAGGGGAAGCTAACGACACCTTAGCCGGATCCCTCGCGCTATTTTTTCAGAAGTTGCATGCAAATCAAGCACCAATCGTAAGGAAATCAACCATAATTGAATAGAAATTTGGGTGGTAGGTTAACAGAGACCTCCGATATCATAGTGGTGGGTTAACAGAAACCAAGTGTCATCATGGTGAGTTTCTAGCAGGCATAAATGGGAAGCTAACGACACCTTAGCCGGATCTCTCGCGCTATTTTTTCAGAAGTTGCATGCAACTCAAGCACCAATCGTAAGGAAATCAACCATAATTAAACAGAAATTTGGGTGGTAGGTTAACAGAGACCTCCGATATCATAGTGGTGGGTTAACAGAAACCAAGTACCATCGTGGTGAGTTTCTAGCAGGCATACATTTGAAGCTAACGACACCTTACCCGGATCTCGCGCTATTTTTTCAGAAGTTGCATGCAACTCAAGCACCAGTCGTAAGGAAATCAACCATAATTAAACAAAAATTTGGGTGGTAGGTTAACAGAGACCCCCGATATCATAGTGGTGGGTTAACAGAAACCAATTGCCATCGTGGTGAGTTTCTAGCAGGCATAAATGGGAAGCTAACGACACCTTAGCCGCATCTCTCGCGCTATTTTTTCAGAAGTTGCATGCAAATCAAGCACCAATCGTACGGAAATCAACCATAATTAAACAGAAATTTAGGTGGTAGGTTAACAGAGACCTCCGATATCATAGTGGTGGGTTAACAGAAACCAAGTGCCATCATGGTGAGTTTCTAGCAGGCATAAATGGGAAGCTAACAACACCTTAGCCGGATCTCTCGCGCTATTTTTTCAGAAGTTGCATGCAACTCAAGCACTAATTGTACGGAAATCAACCATAATTAAACAAAAATTTGGGTGGTAGGTTTACAGAGACCCCCGATATCATAGTGGTGGGTTAACAGAAACCAAGTGACATCGTGGTGAGTTTCTAGCAGGCATAAATGGGAAGCTAACGACACCTTAGCCGGATCTCTCGCGCTATTTTTTCAGAAGTTGCATGCAACTCAAGCACCAATCGCAAGGAAATCAACCATAATTAAACAAAAATTTGGGTGGTAGGTTAACAGAGACAGCCGATATCATAGTGGTGGGTTAACAGAAACCAAGTGCCATCGTGGTGAGTTTCTAGCAGGCATAAATGGGAAGCTAACGACACCTTAGCCGGATCTCTCGCGCTATTTTTTCAGAAGTTGCATGCAACTCAAGCACCAATCGTAAGGAAATCAACCATAATTTAACAAAAATTTGGGTGGTAGGTTAACGGAGACCCCGATATCATAATGGTGGGTTAACAGAAACCAAGTGCCATCGTGGTGAGTTTCTAGTAGGCATAAATGGGAAGCTAACGACACCTTAGCCGGATCTCTCGCGCTATTTTTTCAGAAGTTGCATGCAAACCAAACACCAATCGTAAGAAATCAACTATAATTAAAAAAAAAATTGGGTGGTAGGTTAACAGAGACCTCCGATATCACAGTGGTGGGTTAACAGAAACCAAGTGTCATCGTCGTGAGTTTCTAGCAGGCATTAAGCGGAAGCTATTGACACCTTAGCCACTTCCCTTGCTTAAGTTTTCCACAAGTTGCATGCAAATCAAGCACCAATCGTACGGAGATCAACCATAATTAAACAAAAATTTGGGTGGTAGGTTAACAGCGACCTCCGATATCACAGTGGTGGGTTAACAGAAACCACGTGCTGTCATGGTGAGTTTCTAGCAGGCATAAATCGGAAGCTAACGACACCTTAGCCGGATCTCTCGCGCTATTTTTTCAGAAGTTGCATGCAAATCAAGCAGCAATCGTACGGAAATCAACCATAATTAAATAGAAATTTGGGTGGTAGGTTAACAGAGACCTCCGATATCATAGTGGTGGGTTAACAGAAACCAAGTGCCATCATGGTGAGTTTCTAGCAGGCATAAATGGGAAGCTAACGACACCTTAGCCGGATCTCTCGCGCTATTTTTTGAAAAGTTGCATGCAACTCAAACACCAATCGTACGGAAATCAACCATAATTAAACAAAAATTTGGGTGGTAGGTTAACAGCGACCCCCGATATCATCGTGGTGGGTTAACAGAAACCAAGTGCCATCGTGGTGTGTTCCTTGCAGGCATAAATGGGAAGCTAACGACACTTTAGCCGGATCTCTCGCGCTATTTTTTCAGAAGTTGCATACAACTCAAGCACCAATCGTACGAAAATCAACCATAATTAAACAGAAATTTGGGTGGTAGGTTAACAGAGACCTCCGATATCATAGTGGTGGGTTAACTGAAACCAAGTGCCATCGTGGTGAGTTTCTAGCAGGCATAAATTTGAAGCTAACGACACCTTACCCGGATCTCTCGCGCTTTTTTTCAGAAGTTGCATGCAAATCAAGCACCAATCGTACAGAAATCAACCATAATTAAACAAAAATTTGGGTGGTAGGTTAACAGAGACCTCCGATATCACAGTGGTGGGTTAACAGAAACCAAGTGCCATCGTGGTGAGTTTCTAGCAGGCATAAATGGGAAGCTAACGACACCTTAGCCGGATCTCTCGCGCTATTTTTTCAGAAGTTGCATGCAACTCAAGCACCAATCGTAAGGAAATCAACCATAATTTAACAAAAATTTGGGTGGTAGGTTAACAGAGACCCCGATATCATAATGGTGGGTTAACAGAAACCAAGTGCCATCGTGGTGAGTTTCTAGCAGGCATTAAGGGGAAGCTATTGACACCTTAGCCGCACCCCTTGCTTAAGTTTTCCACAAGTTGCATGCAAATCAAGCACCAGTCGTACGGAAATCAACCATAATTAAACAAAAATTTGGATGGTAGGTTAACAGAGACCCCCGAAATCATAGTAGTGGGTTAACAGAAACCACGTGCTGTCATGGTGAGTTTCTAGCAGGCATAAAGGGGAAGCTAACGACACCTTAGCCGGATCTCTCGCGCTATTTTTTCAGAAGTTGCATGCAAATCAAGCAGCAATCGTACGGAAATCAACCATAATTAAATAGAAATCTGGGTGGTAGGTTAACAGAGACCTCCGATATCATAGTGGTGGGTTAACAGAAACCAAGTGCCATCGTGGTGAGTTTCTAGCAGGCATAAATGGGAAGCTAACGACACCTTAGCCGGATCTCTCGCGCTATTTTTTTCAGAAGTTGCATGCAACTCAAGCACCAGTCGTAAGGAAATCAACCATAATTAAACAAAAATTTGGGTGGTAGGTTAACAGAGACCCCCGATATCATAATGGTGGGTTAACAGAAACCAAGTGCCATCGTGGTGAGTTTCTAGCAGGCATAAATGGGAAGCTAACGACACCTTAGCCGGATCTCTTGCGCTATTTTTTCAGAAGATGCATGCAAATCAAGCAGCAATCGTACGGAAATCAACCATAATTAAATAGAAATCTGGGTTGTAGGTTAACAGAGACCTCCGATATCATAGTGGTGGGTTAACAGAAACCAAGTGCCATCGTGGTGAGTTTCTAGCAGGCATAAATGGGAAGCTAACGACACCTTAGCCGGATCTCTCGCGCTATTTTTTTCAGAAGTTGCATGCAACTCAAGCACCAGTCGTAAGGAAATCAACCATAATTAAACAAAAATTTGGGTGGTAGGTTAACAGAGACCCCCGATATCATAATGGTGGGTTAACAGAAACCAAGTGCCATCGTGGTGAGTTTCTAGCAGGCATAAATGGGAAGCTAACGACACCTTAGCCGGATCTCTCGCGCTATTTTTTCAGAAGTTGCATGCAAATCAAGCACCAATCGTACGGAAATCAACTATAATTAAATAGAAATTTGGGTGGTAGGTTAACAGAGACCTCCGATATCATAGTGGTGGGTTAACAGAAACCAAGTGCCATCGTGGTGAGTTTCTAGCAGGCATAAATGGGAAGCTAACGACACCTAAGCCGGATCTCTCGCGCTATTTTTTCAGAAGTTGCATGCAACTCAAGCACCAATCGTAAGGAAATCAACCATAATTAAATAGAAATTTGGGTGGTAGGTTAACAGAGACCTCCGTTATCATAGTGGTGGGTTAACAGAAACCAAGTGCCATCGTGGTGAGTTTCTAGCAGACATAAATGGGAAGCTAACGACACCTTAGCCGGATCTGTCGCGCTATTTTTTCAGAAGTTGCATGCAACTCAAGCACCAATCGTAAGGAAATCAACCATAATTAAACAAAAATTTGGGTGGTAGGTTAACAGAGACCCCCGATATCATAGTGGTGGGTTAACAGAAACCAAGTGCCATCGCGTTGAGTTTCTAGCAGGCATAAATGCGAAGCTAACGACACCTTAGCCGGATCTCTCGCGCTATTTTTTCAGAAGTTGCATGCAACTCAAGCACCAATCGTAAGGAAATCAACCATAATTAAACAAAAATTTGGGTGGTAGGTTAACAGAGACCTCCGATATCACAATGGTGGGTTAACAGAAACCAAGTGCCATCATGGTGAGTTTCTAGCAGGCATAAAGGGGAAGCGAACGACACCCTAGCCGGATCTCTCGCGCTATTTTTTCAGAAGTTTCATGTAACTCAAGCACCAATCGTACGGAAATCAACCATAATTAAACAAAAATTTGGGTGGTAGGTTAACAGAGACCCCCGATATCATAGTGGTGGGTTAACAGAAACCAATTGCCATCGTGGTGAGTTTCTAGCAGGCATAAATGGGAAGCTAACGACACCTTAGCCGGATCTCTCGCGCTATTTTTTCAGAAGTTGCATGCAACTCAAGCACCAATCGTAAGGAAATCAACCATAATTAAATAGAAATTTGGGTGGAAGGTTAACAGAGACCTCCGATATCATAGTGGTGGGTTACCAGAAACCAAGTGCCATCGTGGTGAGTTTCTAGCAGGCATAAATAGGAAGCTAACGACACCTTAGCCGGATCTCTCGCGCTATTTGTTCAGAAGTTGCATGCAACTCAAGCACCAATCGTAAGGAAATCAACCATAATTTAACAAAAATTTGGGTGGTAGGTTAACAGAGACCCCGATATCATAATGGTGGGTTAACAGAAACCAAGTGCCATCGTGGTGAGTTTCTAGTAGGCATAAATGGGAACCTAACGACACCTTAGCCGGATCTCTCGCGCTATTTTTCAGAAGTTGCATGCAAACCAAACACCAATCGTAAGAAATCAACTCTAATTAAAAAAAAAAAAATTGGGTGGTAGGTTAACAGAGACCTCCGATATCACAGTGGTGGGTTAACAGAAACCAAGTGTCATCGTGGTGAGTTTCTAGCAGGCATTAAGGGGAAGCTATTGACACCTTAGCCGCACCCCTTGCTTAAGTTTTCTCGCGCTATTTTTTCAGAAGTTGCATGCAACTCAAGCACCAATCGTAAGGAAATCAACCATAATTAAACAAAAATTTGGGTGGTAGGTTAACAGAGACACCCGATATCATGGTGGTGGGATAACAGAAACCAAGTGATATCGTGGTGAGTTTCTAGCAGGCATTAAGGTGAAGCTAGTGACACCTTAGCCGCACCCCTTGCTTAAGTTTTTCACAAGTTGCATGCAAATCAAGCACTAATCGTAGGGAAATCAACCATAATTAAACAAAAATTTGGGTGGCAGGTTAACAGAGACCTCCGATATCACAGTGGTGGGTTAACAGAAACCAAGTGCCATCGTGGTGAGTTTCTAGCAGGCATTAAGGGGAAGCTATTGACACCTTAGCCGGATCTGTCGCGCTATTTTTTCAGAAGTTGCATGCAAACCAAACACCAATCGTAAGAAATCAACTATAATTAAAAAACAAATTGGGTGGTAGGTTAACAGAGACCTCCGTTATCATAGTGGTGGGTTAACAGAAACCAAGTGCCATCGTGGTGAGTTTCTAGCAGGCATAAATGGGAAGCTAACGACACCTTCGCCGGATCTGTCGCGCTATTTTTTCAGAAGTTGCATGCAACTCAAGCACCAATCGTAAGGAAATCAACCATAATTAAACAAAAATTTGGGTGGTAGGTTAACAGAGACCCCCGATATCATAGTGGTGGGTTAACAGAAACCAAGTGCCATCGCGGTGAGTTTCTAGCAGGCATAAATGGGAAGCTAACGACACCTTAGCCGGATCTGTCGCGCTATTTTTTCAGAAGTTGCATGCAACTCAAGCACCAATCGTAAGGAAATCAACCATAATTAAACAAAAATTTGGGTGGTAGGTTAACAGAGACCTCCGATATCATAGTGGTGGGTTAACAGAAACCAAGTGCCATCGTGGTGAGTTTCTAGCAGGCATAAATGGGAAGCTAAGGACACCTTAGCCGAATCTCGAGCTATTTTTTCAGAAGTTGCATGCAACTCAAGCACTAATTGTACGGAAATCAACCATAATTAAACAAAAATTTGGGTGGTAGGTTAACAGAGACCTCCGATATCACAGTGGTGGGTTAACAGAAACCAAGTGCCATCGTGGTGAGTTTCTAGCAGGCATAAATAGGAAGCTAACGACACCTTAGCCGGATCTCTCGGGCTATTTTTTCAGAAGTTGCATGCAACTCAAGCACCAATCGTAAGGAAATCAACCATAATTAAACAAAAATTTGGGTGGTAGGTTAACAGAGACCCCCGATATCATAGTGGTGGGTTAACAGAAACCAAGTGCCATCGTGGTGAGTTTCTAGCAGGCATTAAGGGGAAGCTATTGACACCTTAGCCGCACCCCTTGCTTAAGTTTTCCACAAGTTGCATGCAAATCAAGCACCAATCGTACGGAAATCAACCATAATTAAACAAAAATTTGGGTGGTAGGTTAACAGAGACCCCCGATATCATAGTGGTGGGTTAACAGAAACCAATTGCCATCGTGGTGAGTTTCTAGCAGGCATAAATGGGAAGCTAACGACACCTTAGCCGCATCTCTCGCGCTATTTTTTCAGAAGTTGCATGCAAATCAAGCACCAATCGTACGGAAATCAACCATAATTAAACAAAAATTTGGGTGGTAGGTTAACAGAGACCTCCGATATCACAGTGGTGGGTTAACAGAAACCAAGTGCCATCGTGGTGAGTTTCTAGCAGGCATTAAGGGGAAGCTATTGACACCTTAGCCGCACCCCTTGCTTAAGTTTTCCACAAGTTGCATGCAAATCAAGCACCAATCGTACGGAAATCAACCATAATTAAACAAAAATTTGGGTGGTAGGTTAACAGAGACCTCCGATATCATAGTGGTGGGTTAACAGAAACCAAGTGTCATCATGGTGAGTTTCTAGCAGGCATAAATGGGAAGCTAACGACACCTTAGCCGGATCTCTCGCGCTATTTTTTCAGAAGTTACATGCAACTCAAGCACCAATCGTAAGGAAAAAAAACCATAATTAAACACAAATTTGGGTGGTAGGTTAACAGAGACCCCCGATATCGTAGTGGTGGGTTAACAGAAACCAAGTGTCATCGTGGTGAGTTTCTAGCAGGCATAAATGGGAAGCTAACGACACCTTAGCCGGATCTCTCGCGCTATTTTTTCAGAAGTTGCATGCAACTCAAGCACCAATCGTACGCAAATCAACCATAATTAAACAGAAATTTGGGTGGTAGGTTAACAGAGACCTACGATATCATAGTGGTGGGTTAACAGAAACCAAGTACCATCGTGGTGAGTTTCTAGCAGGCATACATTTGAAGCTAACGACACCTTACCCGGATCTCTCGCGCTATTTTTTCAGAAGTTGCATGCAAATCAAGCACCAATCGTACGGAAATCAACCATAATTAAACAGAAATTTAGGTGGTAGGTTAACAGAGACCTCCGATATCATAGTGGTGGGTTAACAGAAACCAAGTGCCATCATGGTGAGTTTCTAGCAGGCATAAATGGGAAGCTAACGACACCTTAGCCGGATCTCTCGCGCTATTTTTTCAGAAGTTGCATGCAACTCAAGCACTAATTGTACGGAAATCAACCATAATTAAACAGAAATTTGGGTGGTAGGTTAACAGAGAACACCGGTATCATAGCGGTGGGTTACCACAAACCAAGTGCCATCGTGGTGAGTTTCTAGCAGGCATAAATACGAAGCTAACGACACCTTAGCCGGATCTCTCGGGCTATTTTTTCAGAAGTTGCATGCAACTCAAGCACCAATCGTAAGGAAATCAACCATAATTAAACAAAAATTTGGGTGGTAGGTTAACAGAGACCCCCGATATCATAGTGGTGGGTTAACAGAAACCAAGTGACATCGTGGTGAGTTTCTAGCAGGCATTAAGGGGAAGCTAACGACACCTTAGCCGGATCTCTCGCGCTATAGTTTCAGAAGTTGCAAGCAACTCAAGCACCAATCGTACGGAAATCAACCATAATTAAATAAAAATTTGAGTGATAGGTTAACAGAGACCTCCGATATCACAGTGGTGGGTTAACCGAAACCACGTGCTATCATGGTGAGTTTCTAGCAGGCATAAAGGGGAAGCTAACGACACCTTAGCCGGATCCCTCGCGCTATTTTTTCAGAAGTTGCATGCAAATCAAGCACCAATCGTAAGGAAATCAACCATAATTGAATAGAAATTTGGGTGGTAGGTTAACAGAGACCTCCGATATCATAGTGGTGGGTTAACAGAAACCAAGTGTCATCATGGTGAGTTTCTAGCAGGCATAAATGGGAAGCTAACGACACCTTAGCCGGATCTCTCGCGCTATTTTTTCAGAAGTTGCATGCAACTCAAGCACCAATCGTAAGGAAATCAACCATAATTAAACAGAAATTTGGGTGGTAGGTTAACAGAGACCTCCGATATCATAGTGGTGGGTTAACAGAAACCAAGTACCATCGTGGTGAGTTTCTAGCAGGCATACATTTGAAGCTAACGACACCTTACCCGGATCTCGCGCTATTTTTTCAGAAGTTGCATGCAACTCAAGCACCAGTCGTAAGGAAATCAACCATAATTAAACAAAAATTTGGGTGGTAGGTTAACAGAGACCCCCGATATCATAGGGGTGGGTTAACAGAAACCAATTGCCATCGTGGTGAGTTTCTAGCAGGCATAAATGGGAAGCTAACGACACCTTAGCCGCATCTCTCGCGCTATTTTTTCAGAAGTTGCATGCAACTCAAGCACCAGTCGTAAGGAAATCAACCATAATTAAACAAAAATTTGGGTGGTAGGTTTACAGAGACCCCCGATATCATAGTGGTGGGTTAACAGAAACCAAGTGACATCGTGGTGAGTTTCTAGCAGGCATTAAGGGGAAGCTATTGACACCTTAGCCGCACCCCTTGCTTAAGTTTTCCACAAGTTGCATGCAAATCAAATACCAATCGTACGGAAATCAACCATAATTAAACAAAAATTTGGGTGGTAGGTTAACAGAGACCTCCGATATCATAGTGGTGGGTTAACAGAAACCAAGTGTCATCATGGTGAGTTTCTAGCAGGCATAAATGGGAAGCTAACGACACCTTAGCCGGATCTCTCGCGCTATTTTTTCAGAAGTTACATGCAACTCAAGCACCAATTGTACGGAAAAAAACCATAATTAAACACAAATTTGGGTGGTAGGTTAACAGAGACCCCCGATATCGTAGTGGTGGGTTAACAGAAACCAAGTGTCATCGTGGTGAGTTTCTAGCAGGCATAAATGGGAAGCTAACGACACCTTAGCCGGATCTCTC
This sequence comes from Anomoia purmunda, assembly GCA_951828415.1. Taxonomy (NCBI): domain Eukaryota; kingdom Metazoa; phylum Arthropoda; class Insecta; order Diptera; family Tephritidae; genus Anomoia; species Anomoia purmunda. Next base: position 83,226,397 of record OX639997.1, on the reverse strand, counting down.
GCGCTATTTTTTCAGAAGTTGCATGCAACTCAAGCACCAATCGTACGCAAATCAACCATAATTAAACAGAAATTTGGGTGGTAGGTTAACAGAGACCTACGATATCATAGTGGTGGGTTAACAGAAACCAAGTACCATCGTGGTGAGTTTCTAGCAGGCATACATTTGAAGCTAACGACACCTTACCCGGATCTCTCGCGCTATTTTTTCAGAAGTTGCATGCAAATCAAGCACCAATCGTACGGAAATCAACCATAATTAAACAGAAATTTAGGTGGTAGGTTAACAGAGACCTCCGATATCATAGTGGTGGGTTAACAGAAACCAAGTGCCATCATGGTGAGTTTCTAGCAGGCATTAATGGGAAGCTAACGACACCTTAGCCGGATCTCTCGCGCTATTTTTTCCGAAGTTGCATGCAACTCAAGCACTAATTGTACGGAAATCAACCATAATTAAACAGAAATTTGGGTGGTAGGTTAACAGAGAACACCGGTATCATAGCGGTGGGTTACCAGAAACCAAGTGCCATCGTGGTGAGTTTCTAGCAGGCATAAATAGGAAGCTAACGACACCTTAGCCGGATCTCTCGCGCTATTTTTTCAGAAGTTGCATGCAACTCAAGCACCAATCGTAAGGAAATCAACCATAATTAAACAAAAATTTGGGTGGTAGGTTAACAGAGACCCCCGATATCATAGTGGTGGGTTAACAGAAACCAAGTGACATCGTGGTGAGTTTCTAGCAGGCATTAAGGGGAAGCTAACGACACCTTAGCCGGATCTCTCGCGCTATAGTTTCAGAAGTTGCAAGCAACTCAAGCACCAATCGTACGGAAATCAACCATAATTAAACAAAAATTTGGGTGATAGGTTAACAGAGACCCCCGATATCACAGTGATGGGTTAACCGAAACCACGTGCTATCATGGTGAGTTTCTAGCAGGCATAAAGGGGAAGCTAACGACACCTTAGCCGCATCTCTCGCGCTATTTTTTCAGAAGTTGCATGCAACTCAAGCACCAGTCGTAAGGAAATCAACCATAATTAAACAAAAATTTGGGTGGTAGGTTTACAGAGACCCCCGATATCATAGTGGTGGGTTAACAGAAACCAAGTGACATCGTGGTGAGTTTCTAGCAGGCATTAAGGGGAAGCTATTGACACCTTAGCCGCACCCCTTGTTTAAGTTTTCCACAAGTTGCATGCAAATCAAATACCAATCGTACGGAAATCAACCATAATTAAACAAAAATTTGGGTGGTAGGTTAAGAGAGACCTCCGATATCATAGTGGTGGGTTAACAGAAACCAAGTGCCATCGTGGTGAGTTTCTAGCAGGCATAAATGGGAAGCTAACGACACCTTAGCCGGATCTCTCGCGCTATTTTTTTCAGAAGTTGCATGCAACTCAAGCACCAGTCGTAAGGAAATCAACCATAATTAAACAAAAATTTGGGTGGTAGGTTAACAGAGACCCCCGATATCATAATGGTGGGTTAACAGAAACCAAGTGCCATCGTGGTGAGTTTCTAGCAGGCATAAATGGGAAGCTAACGACACCTTAGCCGGATCTCTCGCGCTATTTTTTCAGAAGTTGCATGCAAATCAAGCACCAATCGTACGGAAATCAACTATAATTAAATAGAAATTTGGGTGGTAGGTTAACAGAGACCTCCGATATCATAGTGGTGGGTTAACAGAAACCAAGTGCCATCGTGGTGAGTTTCTAGCAGGCATAAATGGGAAGCTAACGACACCTAAGCCGGATCTCTCGCGCTATTTTTTCAGAAGTTGCATGCAACTCAAGCACCAATCGTAAGGAAATCAACCATAATTAAATAGAAATTTGGGTGGTAGGTTAACAGAGACCTCCGTTATCATAGTGGTGGGTTAACAGAAACCAAGTGCCATCGTGGTGAGTTTCTAGCAGACATAAATGGGAAGCTAACGACACCTTAGCCGGATCTGTCGCGCTATTTTTTCAGAAGTTGCATGCAACTCAAGCACCAATCGTAAGGAAATCAACCATAATTAAACAAAAATTTGGGTGGTAGGTTAACAGAGACCCCCGATATCATAGTGGTGGGTTAACAGAAACCAAGTGCCATCGCGTTGAGTTTCTAGCAGGCATAAATGCGAAGCTAACGACACCTTAGCCGGATCTCTCGCGCTATTTTTTCAGAAGTTGCATGCAACTCAAGCACCAATCGTAAGGAAATCAACCATAATTTAACAAAAATTTGGGTGGTAGGTTAACAGAGACCCCGATATCATAATGGTGGGTTAACAGAAACCAAGTGCCATCGTGGTGAGTTTCTAGTAGGCATAAATGGGAACCTAACGACACCTTAGCCGGATCTCTCGCGCTATTTTTTCAGAAGTTTCATGTAACTCAAGCACCAATCGTACGGAAATCAACCATAATTAAACAAAAATTTGGGTGGTAGGTTAACAGAGACCCCCGATATCATAGTGGTGGGTTAACAGAAACCAATTGCCATCGTGGTGAGTTTCTAGCAGGCATAAATGGGAAGCTAACGACACCTTAGCCGGATCTCTCGCGCTATTTTTTCAGAAGTTGCATGCAACTCAAGCACCAATCGTAAGGAAATCAACCATAATTAAATAGAAATTTGGGTGGAAGGTTAACAGAGACCTCCGATATCATAGTGGTGGGTTACCAGAAACCAAGTGCCATCGTGGTGAGTTTCTAGCAGGCATAAATAGGAAGCTAACGACACCTTAGCCGGATCTCTCGCGCTATTTGTTCAGAAGTTGCATGCAACTCAAGCACCAATCGTAAGGAAATCAACCATAATTTAACAAAAATTTGGGTGGTAGGTTAACAGAGACCCCGATATCATAATGGTGGGTTAACAGAAACCAAGTGCCATCGTGGTGAGTTTCTAGTAGGCATAAATGGGAACCTAACGACACCTTAGCCGGATCTCTCGCGCTATTTTTCAGAAGTTGCATGCAAACCAAACACCAATCGTAAGAAATCAACTCTAATTAAAAAAAAAAAAATTGGGTGGTAGGTTAACAGAGACCTCCGATATCACAGTGGTGGGTTAACAGAAACCAAGTGTCATCGTGGTGAGTTTCTAGCAGGCATTAAGGGGAAGCTATTGACACCTTAGCCGCACCCCTTGCTTAAGTTTTCTCGCGCTATTTTTTCAGAAGTTGCATGCAACTCAAGCACCAATCGTAAGGAAATCAACCATAATTAAACAAAAATTTGGGTGGTAGGTTAACAGAGACACCCGATATCATGGTGGTGGGATAACAGAAACCAAGTGATATCGTGGTGAGTTTCTAGCAGGCATTAAGATGAAGCTAGTGACACCTTAGCCGCACCCCTTGCTTAAGTTTTTCACAAGTTGCATGCAAATCAAGCACTAATCGTAGGGAAATCAACCATAATTAAACAAAAATTTGGGTGGCAGGTTAACAGAGACCTCCGATATCACAGTGGTGGGTTAACAGAAACCAAGTGCCATCATGGTGAGTTTCTAGCAGGCATTAAGGGGAAGCTATTGACACCTTAGCCGGATCTGTCGCGCTATTTTTTCAGAAGTTGCATGCAAACCAAACACCAATCGTAAGAAATCAACTATAATTAAAAAACAAATTGGGTGGTAGGTTAACAGAGACCTCCGTTATCATAGTGGTGGGTTAACAGAAACCAAGTGCCATCGTGGTGAGTTTCTAGCAGGCATAAATGGGAAGCTAACGACACCTTCGCCGGATCTGTCGCGCTATTTTTTCAGAAGTTGCATGCAACTCAAGCACCAATCGTAAGGAAATCAACCATAATTAAACAAAAATTTGGGTGGTAGGTTAACAGAGACCCCCGATATCATAGTGGTGGGTTAACAGAAACCAAGTGCGATCGCGGTGAGTTTCTAGCAGGCATAAATGGGAAGCTAACGACACCTTAGCCGGATCTGTCGCGCTATTTTTTCAGAAGTTGCATGCAACTCAAGCACCAATCGTAAGGAAATCAACCATAATTAAACAAAAATTTGGGTGGTAGGTTAACAGAGACCCCCGATATCATAGTGGTGGGTTAACAGAAACCAAGTGCCATCGCTGTGAGTTTCTAGCAGGCATAAATGCGAAGCTAACGACACCTTAGCCGGATCTCTCGCGCTATTTTTTCAGAAGCTGCATGCATCTCAAGCACCAATCGTACGGAAATCAACCATAATTAAACAAAAATTTGGGAGGTAGGTTAACAGAGACCTCCGATATCACAGTAGTGGGTTAACCGATCCCAAGTGCTATTGTGGTGAGTTTCTAGCAGGCATAAAGGGGAAGCGAACGACACCTTAGCCGGATCTCTCGCGCTATTTTTTCAGAAGTTTCATGTAACTCAAGCACCAATCGTAAGGAAAAAAACCATAATTAAACACAAATTTGGGTGGTAGGTTAACAGAGACCCCCGATATCGTAGTGGTGGGTTAACAGAAACCAAGTGTCATCGTGGTGAGTTTCTAGCAGGCATAAATGGGAAGCTAACGACACCTTAGCCGGATCTCTCGCGCTATTTTTTCAGAAGTTGCATGCAACTCAAGCACCAATCGTACGCAAATCAACCATAATTAAACAGAAATTTGGGTGGTAGGTTAACAGAGACCTACGATATCATAGTGGTGGGTTAACAGAAACCAAGTGCCATCGTGGTGAGTTTCTAGCAGGCATAAATGGGAAGCTAAGGACACCTTAGCCGAATCTCGAGCTATTTTTTCAGAAGTTGCATGCAACTCAAGCACTAATTGTACGGAAATCAACCATAATTAAACAAAAATTTGGGTGGTAGGTTAACAGAGACCTCCGATATCACAGTGGTGGGTTAACAGAAACCAAGTGCCATCGTGGTGAGTTTCTAGCAGGCATAAATAGGAAGCTAACGACACCTTAGCCGGATCTCTCGGGCTATTTTTTCAGAAGTTGCATGCAACTCAAGCACCAATCGTAAGGAAATCAACCATAATTAAACAAAAATTTGGGTGGTAGGTTAACAGAGACCCCCGATATCATAGTGGTGGGTTAACAGAAACCAAGTGCCATCGTGGTGAGTTTCTAGCAGGCATTAAGGGGAAGCTATTGACACCTTAGCCGCACCCCTTGCTTAAGTTTTCCACAAGTTGCATGCAAATCAAGCACCAATCGTACGGAAATCAACCATAATTAAACAAAAATTTGGGTGGTAGGTTAACAGAGACCCCCGATATCATAGTGGTGGGTTAACAGAAACCAATTGCCATCGTGGTGAGTTTCTAGCAGGCATAAATGGGAAGCTAACGACACCTTAGCCGCATCTCTCGCGCTATTTTTTCAGAAGTTGCATGCAAATCAAGCACCAATCGTACGGAAATCAACCATAATTAAACAAAAATTTGGGTGGTAGGTTAACAGAGACCTCCGATATCACAGTGGTGGGTTAACAGAAACCAAGTGCCATCGTGGTGAGTTTCTAGCAGGCATTAAGGGGAAGCTATTGACACCTTAGCCGCACCCCTTGCTTAAGTTTTCCACAAGTTGCATGCAAATCAAGCACCAATCGTACGGAAATCAACCATAATTAAACAAAAATTTGGGTGGTAGGTTAACAGAGACCTCCGATATCATAGTGGTGGGTTAACAGAAACCAAGTGTCATCATGGTGAGTTTCTAGCAGGCATAAATGGGAAGCTAACGACACCTTAGCCGGATCTCTCGCGCTATTTTTTCAGAAGTTACATGCAACTCAAGCACCAATCGTAAGGAAAAAAAACCATAATTAAACACAAATTTGGGTGGTAGGTTAACAGAGACCCCCGATATCGTAGTGGTGGGTTAACAGAAACCAAGTGTCATCGTGGTGAGTTTCTAGCAGGCATAAATGGGAAGCTAACGACACCTTAGCCGGATCTCTCGCGCTATTTTTTCAGAAGTTGCATGCAACTCAAGCACCAATCGTACGCAAATCAACCATAATTAAACAGAAATTTGGGTGGTAGGTTAACAGAGACCTACGATATCATAGTGGTGGGTTAACAGAAACCAAGTACCATCGTGGTGAGTTTCTAGCAGGCATACATTTGAAGCTAACGACACCTTACCCGGATCTCTCGCGCTATTTTTTCAGAAATTGCATGCAAATCAAGCACCAATCGTACGGAAATCAACCATAATTAAACAGAAATTTAGGTGGTAGGTTAACAGAGACCTCCGATATCATAGTGGTGGGTTAACAGAAACCAAGTGCCATCATGGTGAGTTTCTAGCAGGCATAAATGGGAAGCTAACGACACCTTAGCCGGATCTCTCGCGCTATTTTTTCAGAAGTTGCATGCAACTCAAGCACTAATTGTACGGAAATCAACCATAATTAAACAGAAATTTGGGTGGTAGGTTAACAGAGAACACCGGTATCATAGCGGTGGGTTACCACAAACCAAGTGCCATCGTGGTGAGTTTCTAGCAGGCATAAATACGAAGCTAACGACACCTTAGCCGGATCTCTCGGGCTATTTTTTCAGAAGTTGCATGCAACTCAAGCACCAATCGTAAGGAAATCAACCATAATTAAACAAAAATTTGGGTGGTAGGTTAACAGAGACCCCCGATATCATAGTGGTGGGTTAACAGAAACCAAGTGACATCGTGGTGAGTTTCTAGCAGGCATTAAGGGGAAGCTAACGACACCTTAGCCGGATCTCTCGCGCTATAGTTTCAGAAGTTGCAAGCAACTCAAGCACCAATCGTACGGAAATCAACCATAATTAAATAAAAATTTGAGTGATAGGTTAACAGAGACCTCCGATATCACAGTGGTGGGTTAACCGAAACCACGTGCTATCATGGTGAGTTTCTAGCAGGCATAAAGGGGAAGCTAACGACACCTTAGCCGGATCCCTCGCGCTATTTTTTCGGAAGTTGCATGCAAATCAAGCACCAATCGTAAGGAAATCAACCATAATTGAATAGAAATTTGGGTGGTAGGTTAACAGAGCCCTCCGATATCATAGTGGTGGGTTAACAGAAACCAAGTGTCATCATGGTGAGTTTCTAGCAGGCATAAATGGGAAGCTAACGACACCTTAGCCGGATCTCTCGCGCTATTTTTTCAGAAGTTGCATGCAACTCAAGCACCAATCGTAAGGAAATCAACCATAATTAAACAGAAATTTGGGTGGTAGGTTAACAGAGACCTCCGATATCATAGTGGTGGGTTAACAGAAACCAAGTACCATCGTGGTGAGTTTCTAGCAGGCATACATTTGAAGCTAACGACACCTTACCCGGATCTCGCGCTATTTTTTCAGAAGTTGCATGCAACTCAAGCACCAGTCGTAAGGAAATCAACCATAATTAAACAAAAATTTGGGTGGTAGGTTAACAGAGACCCCCGATATCATAGTGGTGGGTTAACAGAAACCAATTGCCATCGTGGTGAGTTTCTAGCAGGCATAAATGGGAAGCTAACGACACCTTAGCCGCATCTCTCGCGCTATTTTTTCAGAAGTTGCATGCAACTCAAGCACCAGTCGTAAGGAAATCAACCATAATTAAACAAAAATTTGGGTGGTAGGTTTACAGAGACCCCCGATATCATAGTGGTGGGTTAACAGAAACCAAGTGACATCGTGGTGAGTTTCTAGCAGGCATTAAGGGGAAGCTATTGACACCTTAGCCGCACCCCTTGCTTAAGTTTTCCACAAGTTGCATGCAAATCAAATACCAATCGTACGGAAATCAACCATAATTAAACAAAAATTTGGGTGGTAGGTTAACAGAGACCTCCGATATCATAGTGGTGGGTTAACAGAAACCAAGTGTCATCATGGTGAGTTTCTAGTAGGCATAAATGGGAAGCTAACGACACCTTAGCCGGATCTCTCGCGCTATTTTTTCAGAAGTTACATGCAACTCAAGCACCAATTGTAAGGAAAAAAACCATAATTAAACACAAATTTGGGTGGTAGGTTAACAGAGACCCCCGATATCGTAGTGGTGGGTTAACAGAAACCAAGTGTCATCGTGGTGAGTTTCTAGCAGGCATAAATGGGAAGCTAACGACACCTTAGCCGGATCTCTCGCGCTATTTTTTCAGAAGTTGCATGCAACTCAAGCACCAATCGTACGCAAATCAACCATAATTAAACAGAAATTTGGGTGGTAGGTTAACAGAGACCTACGATATCATAGTGGTGGGTTAACAGAAACCAAGTACCATCGTGGTGAGTTTCTAGCAGGCATACATTTGAAGCTAACGACACCTTACCCGGATCTCTCGCGCTATTTTTTCAGAAGTTGCATGCAAATCAAGCACCAATCGTACGGAAATCAACCATAATTAAACAGAAATTTAGGTGGTAGGTTAACAGAGACCTCCGATATCATAGTGGTGGGTTAACAGAAACCAAGTGCCATCATGGTGAGTTTCTAGCAGGCATAAATGGGAAGCTAACGACACCTTAGCCGGATCTCTCGCGCTATTTTTTCCGAAGTTGCATGCAACTCAAGCACTAATTGTACGGAAATCAACCATAATTAAACAGAAATTTGGGTGGTAGGTTAACAGAGAACACCGGTATCATAGCGGTGGGTTACCAGAAACCAAGTGCCATCGTGGTGAGTTTCTAGCAGGCATAAATAGGAAGCTAACGACACCTTAGCCGGATCTCTCGCGCTATTTTTTCAGAAGTTGCATGCAACTCAAGCACCAATCGTAAGGAAATCAACCATAATTAAACAAAAATTTGGGTGGTAGGTTAACAGAGACCCCCGATATCATAGTGGTGGGTTAACAGAAACCAAGTGACATCGTGGTGAGTTTCTAGCAGGCATTAAGGGGAAGCTAACGACACCTTAGCCGGATCTCTCGCGCTATAGTTTCAGAAGTTGCAAGCAACTCAAGCACCAATCGTACGGAAATCAACCATAATTAAACAAAAATTTGGGTGATAGGTTAACACAGACCCCCGATATCACAGTGATGGGTTAACCGAAACCACGTGCTATCATGGTGAGTTTCTAGCAGGCATAAAGGGGAAGCTAACGACACCTTAGCCGCATCTCTCGCGCTATTTTTTCAGAAGTTGCATGCAACTCAAGCACCAGTCGTAAGGAAATCAACCATAATTAAACAAAAATTTGGGTGGTAGGTTTACAGAGACCCCCGATATCATAGTGGTGGGTTAACAGAAACCAAGTGACATCGTGGTGAGTTTCTAGCAGGCATTAAGGGGAAGCTATTGACACCTTAGCCGCACCCCTTGTTTAAGTTTTCCACAAGTTGCATGCAAATCAAATACCAATCGTACGGAAATCAACCATAATTAAACAGAAATTTGGGTGGTAGGTTAAGAGAGACCTCCGATATCATAGTGGTGGGTTAACAGAAACCAAGTGTCATCATGGTGAGTTTCTAGCAGGCATAAATGGGAAGCTAACGACACCTTAGCCGGATCTCTCGCGCTATTTTTTCAGAAGTTACATGCAACTCAAGCACCAATTGTAAGGAAAAAAACCATAATTAAACACAAATTTGGGTGGTAGGTTAACAGAGACCCCCGATATCGTAGTGGTGGGTTAACAGAAACCAAGTGTCATCGTGGTGAGTTTCTAGCAGGCATAAATGGGAAGCTAACGACACCTTAGCCGGATCTCTCGCGCTATTTTTTCAGAAGTTGCATGCAACTCAAGCACCAATCGTACGCAAATCAACCATAATTAAACAGAAATTTGGGTGGTAGGTTAACAGAGACCTACGATATCATAGTGGTGGGTTAACAGAAACCAAGTGCCATCATGGTGAGTTTCTAGCAGGCATAAATGGGAAGCTAACGACACCTTAGCCGGATCTCTCGCGCTATTTTTTCCGAAGTTGCATGCAACTCAAGCACTAATTGTACGGAAATCAACCATAATTAAACAGAAATTTGGGTGGTAGGTTAACAGAGAACACCGGTATCATAGCGGTGGGTTACCAGAAACCAAGTACCATCGTGGTGAGTTTCTAGCAGGCATACATTTGAAGCTAACGACACCTTACCCGGATCTCTCGCGCTATTTTTTCAGAAGTTGCATGCAATCAAGCACCAATCGTACGGAAATCAACCATAATTAAACAAATTTTGGGTGGTAGGTTAACAGAGACCTCCGATATCACAGTCGTGGGTTAACAGAAACCAAGTACTATCGTGGTGAGTTTCTAGCAGGCATAAATGGGAAGCTAACGACACCTTAGCCGGATCTCTCGCGCTATTTTTTCAGAAGTTGCATGCAACTCCAGCACCAATCGTACGGAAATCAACCATAATTAAACAGAAATTTAGGTGGTAGGTTAACAGAGACCTTCGATATCATAGTGGTGGGTTAACAGAAACCAAGTGCCATCATGGTGAGTTTCTAGCAGGCATAAATGGGAAGCTAACGACACCTTAGCCGGATCTCTCGCGCTATTTTTTCAGAAGTTGCTTGCAACTCAAGCACTAATCGTACGGAAATCAACCATAATTAAACAGAAATTTGGGTGGTAGGTTAACAGAGACCTCCGGTATCATAGCGGTGGGTTACCAGAAACCAAGTGCTATCGTGGTGAGTTTCTGGCAGGCATAAATAGGAAGCTAACGACACCTTAGCCGGATCTCTCGCGCTATTTTTTCAGAAGTTGCATGCAACTCTAGCACCAATCGTACGGAAATCAACCATAATTTAACAAAAATTTGGGAGGTAGGTTAACAGAGACCCCCGATATCATAATGGTGGGTTAACAGAAACCAAGTGCCATCGTGGTGAGTTTCTAGTAGGCATAAATGGGAAGCTAACGACACCTTAGCCGGATCTCTCGCGCTATTTTTTTCAGAATTTGCATGCAAACCGAACACCAATCGTACGGAAATCAACTATAATAAAAAAAAACAAAATTGGGTGAGGTTAACAGAGACCTCCGATATCACCTTGGTGGGTTAACAGAAACCAAGTGCCATCATGGTGAGTTTCTAGCAGGCATAAATGGGAAGCTAACGACACCTTAGCCGGATCTCTCGCGCTATTTTTTCAGAAGTTGCATGCAACTCAAGCACTAATTGTACGGAAATCAACCATAATTAAACAAAAATTTGGGTGGTAGGTTAACAGAGACCTCCGATATCACAGTGGTGGGTTAACAGAAACCAAGTGCCATCGTGGTGAGTTTCTAGCAGGCATAAATAGGAAGCTAACGACACCTTAGCCGGATCTCTCGGGCTATTTTTTCAGAAGTTGCATGCAACTCAAGCACCAATCGTAAGGAAATCAACCATAATTAAACAAAAATTTGGGTGGTAGGTTAACAGAGACCCCCGATATCATAGTGGTGGGTTAACAGAAACCAAGTGCCATCGTGGTGAGTTTCTAGCAGGCATTAAGGGGAAGCTATTGACACCTTAGCCGCACCCCTTGCTTAAGTTTTCCACAAGTTGCATGCAAATCAAGCACCAATCGTACGGAAATCAACCATAATTAAACAAAAATTTGGGTGGTAGGTTAACAGAGACCCCCGATATCATAGTGGTGGGTTAACAGAAACCAATTGCCATCGTGGTGAGTTTCTAGCAGGCATAAATGGGAAGCTGACGACACCTTAGCCGCATCTCTCGCGCTATTTTTTCAGAAGTTGCATGCAAATCAAGCACCAATCGTACGGAAATCAACCATAATTAAACAAAAATTTGGGTGGTAGGTTAACAGAGACCTCCGATATCACAGTGGTGGGTTAACAGAAACCAAGTGCCATCGTGGTGAGTTTCTAGCAGGCATTAAGGGGAAGCTATTGACACCTTAGCCGCACCCCTTGCTTAAGTTTTCCACAAGTTGCATGCAAATCAAGCACCAATCGTACGGAAATCAACCATAATTAAACAAAAATTTGGGTGGTAGGTTAACAGAGACCTCCGATATCATAGTGGTGGGTTAACAGAAACCAAGTGTCATCATGGTGAGTTTCTAGCAGGCATAAATGGGAAGCTAACGACACCTTAGCCGGATCTCTCGCGCTATTTTTTCAGAAGTTACATGCAACTCAAGCACCAATCGTAAGGAAAAAAAACCATAATTAAACACAAATTTGGGTGGTAGGTTAACAGAGACCCCCGATATCGTAGTGGTGGGTTAACAGAAACCAAGTGTCATCGTGGTGAGTTTCTAGCAGGCATCAATGGGAAGCTAACGACACCTTAGCCGGATCTCTCGCGCTATTTTTTCAGAAGTTGCATGCAACTCAAGCACCAATCGTACGGAAATCAACCATAATTAAACAGAAATTTAGGTGGTAGGTTAACAGAGACCTCCGATATCATAGTGGTGGGTTAACAGAAACCAAGTGCCATCATGGTGAGTTTCTAGCAGGCATAAATGGGAAGCTAACGACACCTTAGCCGGATCTCTCGCGCTATTTTTTCAGAAGTTGCATGCAACTCAAGCACTAATTGTACGGAAATCAACCATAATTAAACAGAAATTTGGGTGGTAGGTTAACAGAGAACACCGGTATCATAGCGGTGGGTTACCACAAACCAAGTGCCATCATGGTGAGTTTCTAGCAGGCATAAAGGGGAAGCTAACGACACCTTAGCCGGATCCCTCGCGCTATTTTTTCAGAAGTTGCATGCAAATCAAGCACCAATCGTAAGGAAATCAACCATAATTGAATAGAAATTTGGGTGGTAGGTTAACAGAGACCTCCGATATCATAGTGGTGGGTTAACAGAAACCAAGTGTCATCATGGTGAGTTTCTAGCAGGCATAAATGGGAAGCTAACGACACCTTAGCCGGATCTCTCGCGCTATTTTTTCAGAAGTTGCATGCAACTCAAGCACCAATCGTAAGGAAATCAACCATAATTGAATAGAAATTTTGGTGGTAGGTTAACAGAGACCTCCGATATCATAGTGGTGGGTTAACAGAAACCAAGTGTCATCATGGTGAGTTTCTAGCAGGCATAAATGGGAAGCTAACGACACCTTAGCCGGATCTCTCGCGCTATTTTTTCAGAAGTTGCATGCAAATCAAGCACCAATCGTACGGAAATCAACCATAATTAAACAGAAATTTGGGTGGTAGGTTAACAGAGACCTCCGATATCATAGTGGTGGGTTAACAGAAACCAAGTACCATCGTGGTGAGTTTCTAGCAGGCATACATTTGAAGCTAACGACACCTTACCCGGATCTCGCGCTATTTTTTCAGAAGTTGCATGCAACTCAAGCACCAGTCGTAAGGAAATCAACCATAATTAAAGAAAAATTTGGGTGGTAGGTTAACAGAGACCCCCGATATCATAGTGGTGGGTTAACAGAAACCAATTGCCATCGTGGTGAGTTTCTAGCAGGCATAAATGGGAAGCTAACGACACCTTAGCCGCATCTCTCGCGCTATTTTTTCAGAAGTTGCATGCAACTCAAGCACCAGTCGTAAGGAAATCAACCATAATTAAACAAAAATTTGGGTGGTAGGTTTAGAGAGACCCCCGATATCATAGTGGTGGGTTAACAGAAACCAAGTGACATCGTGGTGAGTTTCTAGCAGGCATTAAGGGGAAGCTATTGACACCTTAGCCGCACCCCTTGCTTAAGTTTTCCACAAGTTGCATGCAAATCAAATACCAATCGTACGGAAATCAACCATAATTAAACAAAAATTTGGGTGGTAGGTTAACAGAGACCTCCGATATCATAGTGGTGGGTTAACAGAAACCAAGTGTCATCATGGTGAGTTTCTAGCAGGCATAAATGGGAAGCTAACGACACCTTAGCCGGATCTCTCGCGCTATTTTTTCAGAAGTTACATGCAACTCAAGCACCAATTGTAAGGAAAAAAACCATAATTAAACACAAATTTGGGTGGTAGGTTAACAGAGACCCCCGATATCGTAGTGGTGGGTTAACAGAAACCAAGTGTCATCGTGGTGAGTTTCTAGCAGGCATAAATGGGAAGCTAACGACACCTTAGCCGGATCTCTCGCGCTATTTTTTCAGAAGTTGCATGCAACTCAAGCACCAATCGTACGCAAATCAACCATAATTAAACAGAAATTTGGGTGGTAGGTTAACAGAGACCTACGATATCATAGTGGTGGGTTAACAGAAACCAAGTACCATCGTGGTGAGTTTCTAGCAGGCATACATTTGAAGCTAACGACACCTTACCCGGATCTCTCGCGCTATTTTTTCAGAAGTTGCATGCAAATCAAGCACCAATCGTACGGAAATCAACCATAATTAAACAGAAATTTAGGTGGTACGTTAACAGAGACCTCCGATATCATAGTGGTGGGTTAACAGAAACCAAGTGCCATCATGGTGAGTTTCTAGCAGGCATAAATGGGAAGCTAACGACACCTTAGCCGGATCTCTCGCGCTATTTTTTCCGAAGTTGCATGCAACTCAAGCACTAATTGTACGGAAATCAACCATAATTAAACAGAAATTTGGGTGGTAGGTTAACAGAGAACACCGGTATCATAGCGGTGGGTTACCAGAAACCAAGTGCCATCGTGGTGAGTTTCTAGCAGGCATAAATAGGAAGCTAACGACACCTTAGCCGGATCTCTCGCGCTATTTTTTCAGAAGTTGCATGCAACTCAAGCACCAATCGTAAGGAAATCAACCATAATTAAACAAAAATTTGGGTGGTAGGTTAACAGAGACCCCCGATATCATAGTGGTGGGTTAACAGAAACCAAGTGACATCGTGGTGAGTTTCTAGCAGGCATTAAGGGGAAGCTAACGACACCTTAGCCGGATCTCTCGCGCTATAGTTTCAGAAGTTGCAAGCAACTCAAGCACCAATCGTACGGAAATCAACCATAATTAAACAAAAATTTGGGTGATAGGTTAACAGAGACCCCCGATATCACAGTGATGGGTTAACCGAAACCACGTGCTATCATGGTGAGTTTCTAGCAGGCATAAAGGGGAAGCTAACGACACCTTAGCCGCATCTCTCGCGCTATTTTTTCAGAAGTTGCATGCAACTCAAGCACCAGTCGTAAGGAAATCAACCATAATTAAACAAAAATTTGGGTGGTAGGTTTACAGAGACCCCCGATATCATAGTGGTGGGTTAACAGAAACCAAGTGACATCGAGGTGAGTTTCTAGCAGGCATTAAGGGGAAGCTATTGACACCTTAGCCGCACCCCTTGTTTAAGTTTTCCACAAGTTGCATGCAAATCAAATACCAATCGTACGGAAATCAACCATAATTAAACAAAAATTTGGGTGGTAGGTTAACAGAGACCTCCGATATCATAGTGGTGGGTTAACAGAAACCAAGTGCCATCATGGTGAGTTTCTAGCAGGCATAAATGGGAAGCTAACGACACCTTAGCCGGATCTCTCGCGCTATTTTTTCAGAAGTTACATGCAACTCAAGCACCAATTGTAAGGAAAAAAACCATAATTAAACACAAATTTGGGTGGTAGGTTAACAGAGACCCCCGATATCGTAGTGGTGGGTTAACAGAAACCAAGTGTCATCGTGGTGAGTTTCTAGCAGGCATAAATGGGAAGCTAACGACACCTTAGCCGGATCTCTCGCGCTATTTTTTCAGAAGTTGCATGCAACTCAAGCACCAATCGTACGCAAATCAACCATAATTAAACAGAAATTTGGGTGGTAGGTTAACAGAGACCTACGATATCATAGTGGTGGGTTAACAGAAACCAAGTGCCATCATGGTGAGTTTCTAGCAGGCATAAATGGGAAGCTAACGACACCTTAGCCGGATCTCTCGCGCTATTTTTTCCGAAGTTGCATGCAACTCAAGCACTAATTGTACGGAAATCAACCATAATTAAACAGAAATTCGGGTGGTAGGTTAACAGAGAACACCGGTATCATAGCGGTGGGTTACCAGAAACCAAGTACCATCGTGGTGAGTTTCTAGCAGGCATACATTTGAAGCTAACGACACCTTACCCGGATCTCTCGCGCTATTTTTTCAGAAGTTGCATGCAATCAAGCACCAATCGTACGGAAATCAACCATAATTAAACAAATTTTGGGTGGTAGGTTAACAGAGACCTCCGATATCACAGTCGTGGGTTAACAGAAACCAAGTACTATCGTGGTGAGTTTCTAGCAGGCATAAATGGGAAGCTAACGACACCTTAGCCGGATCTCTCGCGCTATTTTTTCAGAAGTTGCATGCAACTCCAGCACCAATCGTACGGAAATCAACCATAATTAAACAGAAATTTAGGTGGTAGGTTAACAGAGACCTTCGATATCATAGTGGTGGGTTAACAGAAACCAAGTGCCATCATGGTGAGTTTCTAGCAGGCATAAATGGGAAGCTAACGACACCTTAGCCGGATCTCTCGCGCTATTTTTTCAGAAGTTGCTTGCAACTCAAGCACTAATCGTACGGAAATCAACCATAATTAAACAGAAATTTGGGTGGTAGGTTAACAGAGACCTCCGGTATCATAGCGGTGGGTTACCAGAAACCAAGTGCTATCGTGGTGAGTTTCTGGCAGGCATAAATAGGAAGCTAACGACACCTTAGCCGGATCTCTCGCGCTATTTTTTCAGAAGTTGCATGCAACTCTAGCACCAATCGTACGGAAATCAACCATAATTTAACAAAAATTTGGGAGGTAGGTTAACAGAGACCCCCGATATCATAATGGTGGGTTAACAGAAACCAAGTGCCATCGTGGTGAGTTTCTAGTAGGCACAAATGGGAAGCTAACGACACCTTAGCCGGATCTCTCGCGCTATTTTTTTCAGAATTTGCATGCAAACCGAACACCAATCGTACGGAAATCAACTATAATAAAAAAAACAAAATTGGGTGAGGTTAACAGAGACCTCCGATATCACCTTGGTGGGTTAACAGAAACCAAGTGTCATCATGGTGAGTTTCTAGCAGGCATAAATGGGAAGCTAACGACACCTTAGGCGGATCTCTCGCGCTATTTTTTCAGAAGTTGCATGCAAATCAAGCACCAATCGTACGGAAATCAACTATAATTAAACAAAAAATTCCATGGTAGGTTAACAGAGACCTCCGATATCACAGTGGTGGGTTAACAGAACCCAAGTGCCATCGTGGTGAGTTTCTAGCAGGCATTAAGGGAAGCTATTGACACCTTAGCCGCACCCCTTGCTTAAGTTTTCTACAAGTTGCATGCAAATCAACACCAATCGTACGGAAATCAACTATAATTAAACAAAAAATTCCATGGTAGGTTAACAGAGACCTCCGATATCACCTTGGTGGGTTAACAGAAACCAAGTGCCATCATGGTGAGTTTCTAGCAGGCATAAATGGGAAGCTAACGACACCTTAGCCGGATCTCTCGCGCTATTTTTTCAGAAGTTGCATGCAACTCTAGCACCAATCGTACGGAAATCAACCATAATTTAACAAAAATTTGGGAGGTAGGTTAACAGAGACCCCCGGTATCATAGCGGTGGGTTACCAGAAACCAAGTGCTATCGTGGTGAGTTTCTGGCAGGCATAAATAGGAAGCTAACGACACCTTAGCCGGATCTCTCGCGCTATTTTTTCAGAAGTTGCATGCAACTCAAGCACCAATCGTAATGAAATCAACCATAATTAAACAGGAATTTGGGTGGTAGGTTAACAGAGACCTCCGATATCATAGTGGTGGGTTACCAGAAACCAAGTGCCATCGTGGTGAGTTTCTAGCACGCATTAATAGGAAGCTAACGACACCTTAGCCGGATCTCTCGCGCTATTTTTTCAGAAGTTGCATGCAACTCAAGCACCAATCGTAAGGAAATAAACCATAATTAAACACAAATTTTGGTGGTAGGTTAACAGAGACCCCCGATATCATAGTGGTGGGTTAACAGAAACCAAGTGCCATCGTGGTGAGTTTCTATCAGGCATAAATGGGAAGCTAACGACACCTTAGCCGGATCTCTGGCGCTATTTTTTCAGAAGTTGCATGCAACTCAAGCACCAATCGTACGGAAATCAACCATAATTAAACAGAAATTTGGGTGGTAGGTTAACAGAGACCTCCGATATCATAGCGGTGGGCCAGGGACCGACCTATTCGAAAAAATTCTATTTATGGTTGGATTGCGTTTAAATTTGACACATGGGTAGCTGGGTGCCTGGTTAATATATGAAGTACTTTTTCTTCCGGGAGGTGAACCAGGGACCGACCTATTCGAAAAAATTATATTTATGGTTGGATTGCGTTTAAATTTGTTACATGGGTAGCTGGGTGCCAGGTATAATATATGAAGTACTTTTTCTTCCGGGAAGTGGACCAGGGACCGATCTATTCGAAAAAATTCTATTCATGGTTGGATTCCGTTGAAACTTGATACGTGGGTAGCTGACTGCCTGGTGGCACATAGAAAGTACTTTTGCTTCCGGGAAGTGGACCAGGAACCGACCTATTCGAAAAAATTATATTTATGGCTCGATTGCGTTTAAATTTGACACATGGGTAGCTGGCTGCCTGGTATAATATATGAAGTACTTTTTCTTCCGGGAAGTGGGCCAGGGACCGACCTATTCGAAAAAATTATATTTATGGTTGGATTGCATTTAAATTTGGCACATGGGTAGCTGGCTGCCTGGTATAATATATGAAGTACTTTTTCTTCCGGGAAGTGGACCAGGGACCGACCTATTCGAAAAAATTATATTTATGGTTGGATTGCGTTTAAATTTGACACATGGGTAGCTGGCTGCCTGGTATAATATATGAGGTACCTTTTCTTCCGGGAAGTGGACCAGGGACCGATCTATTCGAAAAAATTCTATTTATGGCTGGATTGCGTTGAAACTTAATAGGTGGGTAGATGGGTGCCAGGTATAATATATGAAGTACTTTTTCTTCCGGGAAGTGGACCAGGGACCGATCTATTCGAAAAAATTCTATTTATGGCTGGATTGCGTTGAAACTTAATAGGTGGGTAGATGGGTGCCAGGTATAATATATGAAGTACTTTTTCTTCCGGGAAGTGGACCAGGGACCGACCTATTCGAAAATATTATATTTATGGTTGGATTGCGTTTAAATTTGTTACATGGGTAGCTGGGTGCCAGGTATAATATATGAAGTACTTTTTCTTCCGGGAAGTGGACCAGGGACCGATCTATTCGAAAAAATTCTATTTATGGTTGGATTCCGTTGAAACTTGATACGTGGGTAGCTGACTGCCTGGTGGCACATAGAAAGTACTTTTGCTTCCGGGAAGTGGACCAGGAACCGACCTATTCGAAAAAATTATATTTATGGCTGGATTGCGTTTAAATTTGACACATGGGTAGCTGGCTGCCTGGTATAATATATGAAGTACTTTTTCTTCCGGGAAGTGGACCAGGGCTGGATTGCGTTGAAACTTAATAGGTGGGTAGATGGGTGCCAGGTATAATATATGAAGTACTTTTTTTTTTATGGTTGGATTGCGTTTAAATTTGACACATGGGTAGCTGGCTGCCTGGTATAATATATGAAGTACCTTTTCTTCCGGGAAGTGGCCCAGGGACCGATCTATTCGAAAAAATTCTATTTATGGTTGGATTCCGTTGAAACTTGATACGTGGGTAGCTGACTGCCTGGTATAATATATGAAGTACTTTTTCTTCCGGGAAGTGGACCAGGGACCGACCTATTCGAAAAAATTATATTTATGGTTGGATTGCGTTTAAATTTGACACATGGGTAGCTGGCTGCCTGGTATAATATATGAAGTACCTTTTCTTCCGGGAAGTGGACCAGGGACCGATCTATTCGAAAAAATTCTATTTATGGCTGGATTGCGTTGAAACTTAATAGGTGGGTAGATTGGTGCCAGGTATAATATATGAAGTACTTTTTCTTCCGGGAAGTGGACCAGGGACCGATCTATTCGAAAAAATTCTATTTATGGCTGGATTGCGTTGAAACTTAATAGGTGGGTAGATTGGTGCCAGGTATAATATATGAAGTACTTTTTCTTCCGGGAAGTGGACCAGGGACCGACCTATTCGAAAAAATTATATTTA
Source organism: Anomoia purmunda (assembly GCA_951828415.1). Taxonomy (NCBI): domain Eukaryota; kingdom Metazoa; phylum Arthropoda; class Insecta; order Diptera; family Tephritidae; genus Anomoia; species Anomoia purmunda. Next base: position 83,206,382 of record OX639997.1, on the reverse strand, counting down.
TGGTTGGAATGCGTTTAAATTTGTTACATGGGTAGCTGGGTGCCAGGTATAATATATGAAGTACTTTTTCTTCCGGGAAGTGGACCAGGGACCGACCTATTCGAAAAAATTATATTTATGGTTGGATTGCATTTAAATTTGGCACATGGGTAGCTGGCTGCCTGGTATAATATATAAAGTACTTTTTCTTCCGGGAAGTGGACCAGGGACCGACATATTCGAAAAAATTATATTTATGGTTGGATTGCGTTTAAATTTGACACATGGGTAGCTGGCTGCCTGGTATAATATATGAAGTACCTTTTCTTCCGGGAAGTGGCCCAGGGACCGATCTATTCGAAAAAATTATATTTATGGTTGGATTCCGTTGAAACTTGATACGTGGGTAGCTGACTGCCTGGTGGCACATAGAAAGTACTTTTGCTTCCGGGAAGTGGACCAGGAACCGACCTATTCGAAAAAATTATATTTATGGTTGGATTGCTTAAATTTGACACATGGGTAGCTGGCTGCCTGGTATAATATATGAAGTACTTTTTCTTCCGGGAAGTGGGCCAGGGACCGATCTATTCGAAAAAATTCTATTTATGGCTGGATTGCGTTGAAACTTAATAGGTGGGTAGATGGGTGCCAGGTATAATATATGAAGTACTTTTTCTTCCGGGAAGTGGACCAGGGACCGACCTATTCGAAAAAATTATATTTATGGTTGGATTGCGTTTAAATTTGACACATGGGTAGCTGGGTGCCAGGTATAATATATGAAGTACTTTTTCTTCCGGGAAGTGGACCAGGGACCGACCTATTCGAAAAAATTATATTTATGGTTGGATTGCATTTAAATTTGGCACATGGGTAGCTGGCTGCCTGGTATAATATATGAAGTACTTTTTCTTCCGGGAAGTGGACCAGGGACCGACCTATTCGAAAAAATTATATTTATGGCTGGATTGCGTTGAAACTTAATAGGTGGGTAGATGGGTGCCAGGTATAATATATGAAGTACTTTTTCTTCCGGGAAGTGGACCAGGGACCGACCTATTCGAAAAAAGAAGCAGGCTGTGTCAGAGACACGGCCATTAAGTTTAACGTAGAATACGATATCCGATAAGACAGAAAACATATGTAACAATAAATGATAAATAATACAAGCAAATGAATTTCTTTATTTGATAGTTACTTTGGATGATATACATAAGCTTATGATAGGAAAAATAGGATAAAAATGTTTTTAAATTATCAATTAAATTTCTCGCAAAAACGAAGTCAATGGCTGTTATCAATAGTAAAGATAAATGATAAATAACATACGCGAATCAATTTTATTATTTTTTTTGCAGTGCTTGGCAGCATTTTCTCTTCTTTTACTCTACTTTAACTTGCCCGCCTAAAATTATGCAATACCAAGCAAGGGCTGCACGAGTCCATTTAAATCGCCCAACAGCAAACACTCAACCAAACACCACACACATATTTGTGTGCATGTGTTTATACAATTTTCATTTGAGAAATTTAAATATTAGGAAGATATCAACCAACATGAAATGTATGTCAAACGAAAGCTAACATCTTCATTTGACTACAAAAAAAAAAAAAAAAATTAATCGAGCCGTTTCCTTATAATTAAAGAAATAGAGATTACAACAATAAAAACCTGACATTGGTGCCCATACCGTAAGGTAAGACGTATTCTACGCCAAAATTATATTTATGGTTGGATTGCGTTTAAATTTGACACATGGGTAGCTGGCTGCCTGGTATAATATATGAAGTACTTTTTCTTCCGGGAAGTGGACCAGGGACCGATCTATTCGAAAAAATTCTATTTATGGCTGGATTGCGTTGAAACTTAATAGGTGGGTAGATGGGTGCCAGGTATAATATATGAAGTACTTTTTCTTTCGGGAAGTGGACCAGGGACCGACCTATTCGAAAAAATTATATTTATGGTTGGATTGCGTTTAAATTTGATACATGATTAGCTGGCTGCCTGGTATAATATATGAAGTACTTTTTCTTCCGGGAAGTGGACCAGGGACCGATCTATTCGAAAAAATTCTATTTATGGCTGGATTGCGTTGAAACTTAATAGGTGGGTAGATGGGAGCCAGGTATAATATATGAAGTACTTTTTCTTCCGGGAAGTGGACCAGGGACCGATCTATTCGAAAAAATTCTATTTATGGCTGGATTGCGTTGAAACTTAATAGGTGGGTAGATGGGTGCCAGGTATAATATATGAAGTACTTTTTCTTCCGGAAAGTGGACCAGGGACCGACCTATTCGAAAAAATTATATTTATGGTTGGATTGCGTTTAAATTTGACACGTGGGTAGCTGGGTGCCAGGTATAATATATGAAGTACTTTTTCTTCCGGGAAGTGGACCAGGGACCGACATATTCGAAAAAATTATATTTATGGCTGGATTGATTGAAACTTGATAGGTGGGTAGATGGGTGCCAGGTATAATATATGAAGTACTTTTTCTTCCGGGAAGTGGACCAGGGACCGACCTATTCGAAAAAATTATATTTAAGGTTGGATTGCGTTTAAATTTGACACATGGGTAGCTGGCTGCCTGGTATAATATATGAAGTACTTTTTCTTCCGGGAAGTGGACCAGGGACCGACATATTCGAAAAAATTATATTTATGGCTGGATTGATTGAAACTTGATAGGTGGGTAGATGGGTGTCAGGTATAATATATGAAGTACTTTTTCTTCCGGGAAGTGGCCCAGGGACCGATCTATTCGAAAAAATTCTATTTATGGTTGGATTCCGTTGAAACTTGATACGTGGGTAGCTGACTGCCTGGTGGCACATAGAAAGTACTTTTTCTTCCGGGAAGTGGACCAGGGACCGGTCTATTCGAAAAAATTCTATTTATGGCTGGATTGCGTTGAAACTTAATAGGTGGGAGATGGGTGTCAGGTATAATATATGAAGTACTTTTTCTTCCGGGAAGTGGACCAGGGACCGACCTATTCGAAAAAATTATATTTATGGTTGGATTGCGTTTAAATTTGACACATGGGTAGCTGGGTGCCAGGTATAATATATGAAGTACTTTTTCTTCCGGGAAGTGGACCAGGGACCGACCTATTCGAAAAAATTATATTTATGGTTGGATTGCATTTAAATTTGGCACATGGGTAGCTGGCTGCCTGGTATAATATATGAAGTACTTCTTCTTCCGGGAAGTGGACCAGGGACCGACATATTCGAAAAAATTATATTTATGGCTGGATTGCGTTGAAACTTGATAGGTAGGTAGATGGGTGCCAGGTATAATATATGAAGTACTTTTTCTTCCGGGAAGTGGACCAGGGACCAACCTATTCGAAAAAATTATATTTATGGTTGGATTGTGTTTAAATTTGACACATGGGTAGCTGGCTGCCTGGTATAATATATGAGTACCTTTTCTTCCGGGAAGTGGCCCAGGGGCCGATCTATTCGAAAAAATTCTATTTATGGTTGGATTCCGTTGAAACTTGATACGTGGGTAGCTGACTGGCTGGATCAATATATAAAGTACTTTTTCTTCCGGGAAGTGGACAGGGACCGATCTATTCGAAAAAATTCTATTTATGGCTGGATTGTGTTGAAACTTAATAGGTGGGTAGATGGGTGCCAGGTATAATATATGAAGTACTTTTTCTTTCCGGAAGTGGACCAGGGACCGATCTATTCGAAAAAATTATATTTATGGCTGGATTGCGTTGAAACTTAATAGGTGGGTAGATGGGTGCCAGGTATAATATATAAAGTACTTTTTCTTCCGGGAAGTGGACCAGGGACCGACCTATTCGAAAAAATTATATTTATGGTTGGATTGCGTTTAAATTTTACACATGGGTAGCTGGGTGCCAGGTATAATATATGAAGTACTTTTTCTTCCGGGAAGTGGACCAGGGACCGACCTATTCGAAAAAATTATATTTATGGTTGGATTGCATTTAAATTTGGCACATGGGTAGCTGGCTGCCTGGTATAATATATGAAGTACTTCTTCTTCCGGGAAGTGGACCAGGGACCGACATATTCGAAAAAATTATATTTATGGCTGGATTGCGTTGAAACTTGATAGGTAGGTAGATGGGTGCCAGGTATAATATATGAAGTACTTTTTCTTCCGGGAAGTGGACCAGGGACCAGCCTATTCGAAAAAATTATATTTATGGTTGGATTGTGTTTAAATTTGACACATGGGTAGCTGGCTGCCTGGTATAATATATGAAGTACCTTTTCTTCCGGGAAGTGGCCCAGGGGCCGATCTATTCGAAAAAATTCTATTTATGGTTGGATTCCGTTAAAACTTGATACGTGGGTAGCTGACTGCCTGGTGGCACATAGAAAGTACTTTTGCTTCCGGGAAGTGGACCAGGAACCGACCTATTCGAAAAAATTCTATTTATGGTTGGATTGTGTTTAAATTTGACACATGGGTAGCTGGCTGCCTGGTATAATATATGAAGTACCTTTTCTTCCGGGAAGTGGCCCAGGGACCGATCTATTCGAAAAAATTCTATTTATGGTTGGATTCCGTTGAAACTTGATACGTGGGTAGCTGACTGCCTGGTGGCACATAGAAAGTACTTTTGCTTCCGGGAAGTGGACCAGGAACCGACCTATTCGAAAAAATTATATTTATGGTTGGATTGCGTTTAAATTTGACACATGGGTAGCTGGCTGCCTGGTATAATATATGAAGTACTTTTTCTTCCGGGAAGTGGGCCAGGGACCGATCTATTCGAAAAAATTCTATTTATGGCTGGATTGCGTTGAAACTTAATAGGTGGCTAGATGGGTGCCAGGTATAATATATGAAGTACTTTTTCTTCCGGGAAGTGGACCAGCGACCGACCTATTCGAAAAAATTATATTTATGGTTGGATTGCGTTTAAATTTGACACATGGGTAGCTGGGTGCCAGGTATAATATATGAAGTACTTTTTCTTCCGGGAAGTGGACCAGGGACCGACCTATTCGAAAAAATTATATTTATGGTTGGATTGCATTTAAATTTGGCACATGGGTAGCTGGCTGCCTGGTATAATATATGAAGTACTTTTTCTTCCGGGAAGTGGACCAGGGACCAACCTATTCGAAAAAATTATATTTATGGCTGGATTGCGTTGAAACTTAATAGGTGGGTAGCTGACTGCCTGGATCAATATATAAAGTACTTTTTCTTCCGGGAAGTGGACAGGGACCGATCTATTCGAAAAAATTCTATTTATGGCTGGATTGTGTTGAAACTTAATAGGTGGGTAGATGGGTGCCAGGTATAATATATGAAGTACTTTCTCTTTCGGGAAGTGGACCAGGGACCGATCTATTCGAAAAAATTATATATATGGCTGGATTGCGTTGAAACTTAATAGGTGGGTAGATGGGTGCCAGGTATAATATATAAAGTACTTTTTCTTCCGGGAAGTGGACCAGGGACCGACCTATTCGAAAAAATTATATTTATGGTTGGATTGCGTTTAAATTTACACATGGGTAGCTGGGTGCCAGGTATAATATATGAAGTACTTTTTCTTCCGGGAAGTGGACCAGGGACCGACCTATTCGAAAAAATTATATTTATGGTTGGATTGCATTTAAATTTGGCACATGGGTAGCTGGCTGCCTGGTATAATATATGAAGTACTTCTTCTTCCGGGAAGTGGACCAGGGACCGACAAAGTCGAAAAAATTATATTTATGGCTGGATTGCGTTGAAACTTGATAGGTAGGTAGATGGGTGCCAGGTATAATATATGAAGTACTTTTTCTTCCGGGAAGTGGACCAGGGACCAACCTATTCGAAAAAATTATATTTATGGTTGGATTGTGTTTAAATTTGACACATGTGTAGCTGGCTGCCTGGTATAATATATGAAGTACCTTTTCTTCCGGGAAGTGGCCCAGGGGCCGATCTATTCGAAAAAATTCTATTTATGGTTGGATTCCGTTAAAACTTGATACGTGGGTAGCTGACTGCCTGGTGGCACATAGAAAGTACTTTTGCTTCCGGGAAGTGGACCAGGAACCGACCTATTCGAAAAAATTCTATTTATGGTTGGATTGTGTTTAAATTTGACACATGGGTAGCTGGCTGCCTGGTATAATATATGAAGTACCTTTTCTTCCGGGAAGTGGCCCAGGGACCGATCTATTCGAAAAAATTCTATTTATGGTTGGATTCCGTTGAAACTTGATACGTGGGTAGCTGACTGCCTGGTGGCACATAGAAAGTACTTTTGCTTCCGGGAAGTGGACCAGGAACCGACCTATTCGAAAAAATTATATTTATGGTTGGATTGCGTTTAAATTTGACACATGGGTAGCTGGCTGCCTGGTATAATATATGAAGTACTTTTTCTTCCGGGAAGTGGGCCAGGGACCGATCTATTCGAAAAAATTCTATTTATGGCTGGATTGCGTTGAAACTTAATAGGTGGGTAGATGGGTGCCAGGTATAATATATGAAGTACTTTTTCTTCCGGGAAGTGGACCAGCGACCGACCTATTCGAAAAAATTATATTTATGGTTGGATTGCGTTTAAATTTGACACATGGGTAGCTGGGTGCCAGGTATAATATATGAAGTACTTTTTCTTCCGGGAAGTGGACCAGGGACCGACCTATTCGAAAAAATTATATTTATGGTTGGATTGCATTTAAATTTGGCACATGGGTAGCTGGCTGCCTGGTATAATATATGAAGTACTTTTTCTTCCGGGAAGTGGACCAGGGACCAACCTATTCGAAAAAATTATATTTATGGCTGGATTGCGTTGAAACTTAATAGGTGGGTAGATGGGTGCCAGGTATAATATATGAAGTACTTTTTCTTCCGGGAAGTGGACCAGGGACCGATCTATTCGAAAAAATTCTATTTATGGCTGGATTGCGTTGAAACTTAATAGGTGGGTAGATGGGTGCCAGGTAAAATATATGAAGTACTTTTTCTTCCGGGAAGTGGACCAGGGACCGACATATTCGAAAAAATTATATTTATGGCTGGATTGCGTTGAAACTTGATAGGTGGGTAGATGGGTGCCAGGTATAATATATGAAGTACTTTTTCTTCCGGGAAGTGGACCAGGGACCGACCTATTCGAAAAAAGAAGCAGGCTGTGTCAGAGACACGGCCATTAAGTTTAACGTAGAATACGATATCCGATAAGACAGAAAACATATGTAACAATAAATGATAAATAATACAAGCAAATGAATTTCTTTATTTGATAGTTACTTTGGATGATATACATAACCTTATGATAGGAAAAATAGGATAAAAATGTTTTTAAATTATCAATTAAATTTCTCGCAAAAACGAAGTCAATGGCTGTTATCAATAGTAAAGATAAATGATAAATAACATACGCGAATCAATTTTATTATTTTTTTTGCAGTGCTTGGCAGCATTTTCTCTTCTTTTACTCTACTTTAACTTGCCCGCCTAAAATTATGCAATACCAAGCAAGGGCTGCACGAGTCCATTTAAATCGCCCAACAGCAAACACTCAACCAACCACCACACACATATTTGTGTGCATGTGTTTATACAATTTTCATTTGAGAAATTTAAATATTAGGAAGATATCAACCAACATGAAATGTATGTCAAACGAAAGCTAACATCTTCATTTGACTACAAAAAAAAAAAAAAAAATTAATCGAGCCGTTTCCTTATAATTAAAGAAATAGAGATTACAACAATAAAAACCTGACATTGGTGCCCATACCGTAAGGTAAGACGTATTCTACGCCAAAATTATATTTATGGTTGGATTGCGTTTAAATTTGACACATGGGTAGCTGGCTGCCTGGTATAATATATGAAGTACTTTTTCTTCCGGGAAGTGGACCAGGGACCGATCTATTCGAAAAAATTCTATTTATGGCTGGATTGCGTTGAAACTTAATAGGTGGGTAGATGGGTGCCAGGTATAATATATGAAGTACTTTTTCTTCCGGGAAGTGGACCAGGGACCGATCTATTCGAAAAAATTCTATTTATGGCTGGATTGCGTTGAAACTTAATAGGTGGGTAGATGGGTGCCAGGTATAATATATGAAGTACTTTTTCTTCCGGAAAGTGGACCAGGGACCGACCTATTCGAAAAAATTATATTTATGGTTGGATTGCGTTTAAATTTGACACGTGGGTAGCTGGGTGCAAGGTATAATATATGAAGTACTTTTTCTTCCGGGAAGTGGACCAGGGACCGACCTATTCGAAAAAATTATATTTATGGTTGGATTGCATTTAAATTTGGCACATGGGTAGCTGGCTGCCTGGTATAATATATGAAGTACTTTTTCTTCCGGGAAGTGGACCAGGGACCGACATATTCGAAAAAATTATATTTATGGCTGGATTGATTGAAACTTGATAGGTGGGTAGATGGGTGCCAGGTATAATATATGAAGTACTTTTTCTTCCGGGAAGTGGACCAGGGACCGACCTATTCGAAAAAATTATATTTAAGGTTGGATTGCGTTTAAATTTGACACATGGGTAGCTGGCTGCCTGGTATAATATATGAAGTACTTTTTCTTCCGGGAAGTGGACCAGGGACCGACATATTCGAAAAAATTATATTTATGGCTGGATTGATTGAAACTTGATAGGTGGGTAGATGGGTGCCAGGTATAATATATGAAGTACTTTTTCTTCCGGGAAGTGGCCCAGGGACCGATCTATTCGAAAAAATTCTATTTATGGTTGGATTCCGTTGAAACTTGATAAGTGGGTAGCTGACTGCCTGGTGGCACATAGAAAGTACTTTTTCTTCCGGGAAGTGGACCAGGGACCGGTCTATTCGAAAAAATTCTATTTATGGCTGGATTGCGTTGAAACTTAATAGGTGGGAGATGGGTGCCAGGTATAATATATGAAGTACTTTTTCTTCCGGGAAGTGGACCAGGGACCGATCTATTCGAAAAAATTATATTTATGGCTGGATTGCGTTGAAACTTAATAGGTGGGTAGATGGGTGCCAGGTATAATATATAAAGTACTTTTTCTTCCGGGAAGTGGACCAGGGACCGACCTATTCAAAAAAATTATATTTATGGTTGGATTGCGTTTAAATTTGACACATGGGTAGCTGGGTGCCAGGTATAATATATGAAGTACTTTTTCTTCCGGGAAGTGGACCAGGGACCGACCTATTCGAAAAAATTATATTTATGGTTGGATTGCATTTAAATTTGGCACATGGGTAGCTGGCTGCCTGGTATAATATATGAAGTACTTCTTCTTCCGGGAAGTGGACCATGGACCGACATATTCGAAAAAATTATATTTATGGCTGGATTGCGTTGAAACTTGATAGGTAGGTAGATGGGTGCCAGGTATAATATATGAAGTACTTTTTCTTCCGGGAAGTGGACCAGGGACCAACCTATTCGAAAAAATTATATTTATGGTATAATATATGAGTACCTTTTCTTCCGGGAAGTGGCCCAGGGGCCGATCTATTCGAAAAAATTCTATTTATGGTTGGATTCCGTTGAAACTTGATACGTGGGTAGCTGACTGCCTGGATCAATATATAAAGTACTTTTTCTTCCGGGAAGTGGACAGGGACCGATCTATTCGAAAAAATTCTATTTATGGCTTGATTGTGTTGAAACTTAATAGGTGGGTAGATGGGTGCCAGGTATAATATATGAAGTACTTTTTCTTTCGGGAAGTGGACCAGGGACCGATCTATTAGAAAAAATTATATTTATGGCTGGATTGCGTTGAAACTTAATAGGTGGGTAGATGGGTGCCAGGTATAATATATAAAGTACTTTTTCTTCCGGGAAGTGGACCAGGGACCGACCTATTCGAAAAAATTATATTTATGGTTGGATTGCGTTTAAATTTTACACATGGGTAGCTGGGTGCCAGGTATAATATATGAAGTACTTTTTCTTCCGGGAAGTGGACCAGGGACCGACCTATTCGAAAAAATTATATTTATGGTTGGATTGCATTTAAATTTGGCACATGGGTAGCTGGCTGCCTGGTATAATATATGAAGTACTTCTTCTTCCGGGAAGTGGACCAGGGACCGACATATTCGAAAAAATTATATTTATGGCTGGATTGCGTTGAAACTTGATAGGTAGGTAGATGGGTGCCAGGTATAATATATGAAGTACTTTTTCTTCCGGGAAGTGGACCAGGGACCAACCTATTCGAAAAAATTATATTTATGGTTGGATTGTGTTTAAATTTGACACATGGGTAGCTGGCTGCCTGGTATAATATATGAAGTACCTTTTCTTCCGGGAAGTGGCCCAGGGGCCGATCTATTCGAAAAAATTCTATTTATGGTTGGATTCCGTTGAAACTTGATACGTGGGTAGCTGACTGCCTGGATCAATATATAAAGTACTTTTTCTTCCGGGAAGTGGACAGGGACCGATCTATTCGAAAAAATTATATTTATGGCTGGATTGTGTTGAAACTTAATAGGTGGGTAGATGGGTGCCAGGTATAATATATGAAGTACTTTTTCTTTCGGGAAGTGGACCAGGGACCGACCTATTCGAAAAAATTATATTTATGGCTGGATTGCGTTGAAACTTGATAGGTGAGTAGCTGGGTGCCTGGTTAATATATGAAGTACTTTTTCTTTCAGGAAGTGGACCAGGGACCGACCTATTCGAAAAAATTCTATTTATGGTTGGATTCCGTTGAAACTTGATACGTGGGTAGCTGACTGCCTGGTGGCACATAGAAAGTACTGTTGCTTCCGGGAAGTGGACCAGGGACCGACCTATTCGAAAAAATTATATTTATGGCTGGATTGCGTTGAAACTTGATAGGTGAGTAGCTGGGTGCCTGGTTAATATATGAAGTACTTTTTCTTCCGGGAAGTGGACCAGGGACCGACCTATTCGAAAAAATTATATTTATGGTTGGATTGCGTTTAAATTTGACACATGGGTAGCTGGCTGCCTGGTATAATATATGAAGTACCTTTTCTTCCGGGAAGTGGCCCAGGGACCGATCTATTCGAAAAAATTCTATTTATGGTTGGATTCCGTTGAAACTTGATACGTGGGTAGCTGACTGCCTGGTGGCACATAGAAAGTACTTTTTCTTCCGGGAAGTGGACCAGGGACCGGTCTATTCGAAAAAATTCTATTTATGGTTGGATTCCGTTGAAACTTGATACGTGGGTAGCTGGCTGCCTGGTATAATATATGAAGTACTTTTTCTTCCGGGAAGTGGACCAGGGACCGACATATTCGAAAAAATTATATTTATGGCTGGATTGATTGAAACTTGATAGGTGGGTAGATGGGTGCCAGGTATAATATATGAAGTACTTTTTCTTCCGGGAAGTGGCCCAGGGACCGATCTATTCGAAAAAATTCTATTTATGGTTGGATTCCGTTGAAACTTGATACGTGGGTAGCTGGCTGCCTGGTATAATATATGAAGTACTTTTTCTTCCGGGAAGTGGACCAGGGACCGACCTATTCGAAAAAATTATATTTAAGGTTGGATTGCGTTTAAATTTGACACATGGGTAGCTGGCTGCCTGGTATAATATATGAAGTACTTTTTCTTCCGGGAAGTGGACCAGGGACCGACATATTCGAAAAAATTATATTTATGGCTGGATTGATTGAAACTTGATAGGTGGGTAGATGGGTGCCAGGTATAATATATGAAGTACTTTTTCTTCCGGGAAGTGGCCCAGGGACCGATCTATTCGAAAAAATTCTATTTATGGTTGGATTCCGTTGAAACTTGATACGTGGGTAGCTGACTGCCTGGTGGCACATAGAAAGTACTTTTTCTTCCGGGAAGTGGACCAGGGACCGGTCTATTCGAAAAAATTCTATTTATGGCTGGATTGCGTTGAAACTTAATAGGTGGGAGATGGGTGCCAGGTATAATATATGAAGTACTTTTTCTTCCGGGAAGTGGACCAGGGACCGACCTATTCGAAAAAATTATATTTATGGTTGGATTGCGTTTAAGTTTGACACATGGGTAGCTGGGTGCCAGGTATAATATATGAAGTACTTTTTCTTCCGGGAAGTGGACCAGGGACCGACCTATTCGAAAAAATTATATTTATGGTTGGATTGCATTTAAATTTGGCACATGGGTAGCTGGCTGCCTGGTATAATATATGAAGTACTTCTTCTTCCGGGAAGTGGACCAGGGACCGACATATTCGAAAAAATTATATTTATGGCTGGATTGCGTTGAAACTTGATAGGTAGGTAGATGGGTGCCAGGTATAATATATGAAGTACTTTTTCTTCCGGGAAGTGGACCAGGGACCAACCTATTCGAAAAAATTATATTTATGGTTGGATTGTGTTTAAATTTGACACATGGGTAGCTGGCTGCCTGGTATAATATATGAGTACCTTTTCTTCCGGGAAGTGGCCCAGGGGCCGATCTATTCGAAAAAATTCTATTTATGGTTGGATTCCGTTGAAACTTGATACGTGGGTAGCTGACTGCCTGGATCAATATATAAAGTACTTTTTCTTCCGGGAAGTGGACAGGGACCGATCTATTCGAAAAAATTCTATTTATGGCTGGATTGTGTTGAAACTTAATAGGTGGGTAGATGGGTGCCAGGTATAATATATGAAGTACTTTTTCTTTCGGGAAGTGGACCAGGGACCGATCTATTCGAAAAAATTATATTTATGGCTGGATTGCGTTGAAACTTAATAGGTGGGTAGATGGGTGCCAGGTATAATATATAAAGTACTTTTTCTTCAGGGAAGTGGACCAGGGACCGACCTATTCGAAAAAATTATATTTATGGTTGGATTGCGTTTAAATTTTACACATGGGTAGCTGGGTGCCAGGTATAATATATGAAGTACTTTTTCTTCCGGGAAGTGGACCAGGGACCGACCTATTCGAAAAAATTATATTTATGGTTGGATTGCATTTAAATTTGGCACATGGGTAGCTGGCTGCCTGGTATAATATATGGAGTACTTCTTCTTCCGGGAAGTGGACCAGGGACCGACATATTCGAAAAAATTATATTTATGGCTGGATTGCGTTGAAACTTGATAGGTAGGTAGATGCGTGCCAGGTATAATATATGAAGTACTTTTTCTTCCGGGAAGTGGACCAGGGACCAACCTATTCGAAAAAATTATATTTATGGTTGGATTGTGTTTAAATTTGACACATGGGTAGCTGGCTGCCTGGTATAATATATGAAGTACCTTTTCTTCCGGGAAGTGGCCCAGGGGCCGATCTATTCGAAAAAATTCTATTTATGGTTGGATTCCGTTAAAACTTGATACGTGGGTAGCTGACTGCCTGGTGGCACATAGAAAGTACTTTTGCTTCCGGGAAGTGGACCAGGAACCGACCTATTCGAAAAAATTCTATTTATGGTTGGATTGTGTTTAAATTTGACACATGGGTAGCTGGCTGCCTGGTATAATATATGAAGTACCTTTTCTTCCGAGAAGTGGCCCAGGGACCGATCTATTCGAAAAAATTCTATTTATGGTTGGATTCCGTTGAAACTTGATACGTGGGTAGCTGACTGCCTGGTGGCACATAGAAAGTACTTTTGCTTCCGGGAAGTGGACCAGGAACCGACCTATTCGAAAAAATTATATTTATGGTTGGATTGCGTTTAAATTTGACACATGGGTAGCTGGCTGCCTGGTATAATATATGAAGTACTTTTTCTTCCGGGAAGTGGGCCAGGGACCGATCTATTCGAAAAAATTCTATTTATGGCTGGATTGCGTTGAAACTTAATAGGTGGGTAGATGGGTGCCAGGTATAATATATGAAGTACTTTTTCTTCCGGGAAGTGGACCAGGGACCGACCTATTCGAAAAAATTATATTTATGGTTGGATTGCGTTTAAATTTGACACATGGGTAGCTGGGTGCCAGGTATAATATATGAAGTACTTTTTCTTCCGGGAAGTGGACCAGGGACCGACCTATTCGAAAAAATTATATTTATGGTTGGATTGCATTTAAATTTGGCACATGGGTAGCTGGCTGCCTGGTATAATATATGAAGTACTTTTTCTTCCGGGAAGTGGACCAGGGACCGACCTATTCGAAAAAATTATATTTATGGCTGGATTGCGTTGAAACTTAATAGGTGGGTAGATGGGTGCCAGGTATAATACATGAAGTACTTTTTCTTCCGGGAAGTGGACCAGGGACCGATCTATTCGAAAAAATTCTATTTATGGCTGGATTGCGTTGAAACTTAATAGGTGGGTAGATGGGTGCCAGGTAAAATATATGAAGTACCTTTTCTTCCGGGAAGTGGACCAGGGACCGACATATTCGAAAAAATTATATTTATGGCTGGATTGCGTTGAAACTTGATAGGTGGGTAGATGGGTGCCAGGTATAATATATGAAGTACTTTTTCTTCCGGGAAGTGGACCAGGGACCGACCTATTCGAAAAAATTATATTTATGGTTGGATTGCGTTTAAATTTGACACATGGGTAGCTGGCTGCCTGGTATAATATATGAAGTACCTTTTCTTCCGGGAAGTGGCCCAGGGACCGATCTATTCGAAAAAATTCTATTTATGGTTGGATTCCGTTGAAACTTGATACGTGGGTAGCTGACTGCCTGGTGGCACATAGAAAGTACTTTTTCTTCCGGGAAGTGGACCAGGGACCGGTCTATTCGAAAAAATTCTATTTATGGTTGGATTCCGTTGAAACTTGATACGTGGGTAGCTGGCTGCCTGGTATAATATATGAAGTACTTTTTCTTCCGGGAAGTGGACCAGGGACCGACATATTCGAAAAAATTATATTTATGGCTGGATTGATTGAAACTTGATAGGTGGGTAGATGGGTGCCAGGTATAATATATGAAGTACTTTTTCTTCCGGGAAGTGGCCCAGGGACCGATCTATTCGAAAAAATTCTATTTATGGTTGGATTCCGTTGAAACTTGATACGTGGGTAGCTGGCTGCCTGGTATAATATATGAAGTACTTTTTCTTCCGGGAAGTGGACCAGGGACCGACCTATTCGAAAAAATTATATTTAAGGTTGGATTGCGTTTAAATTTGACACATGGGTAGCTGGCTGCCTGGTATAATATATGAAGTACTTTTTCTTCCGGGAAGTGGACCAGGGACCGACATATTCGAAAAAATTATATTTATGGCTGGATTGATTGAAACTTGATAGGTGGGTAGATGGGTGCCAGGTATAATATATGAAGTACTTTTTCTTCCGGGAAGTGGCCCAGGGACCGATCTATTCGAAAAAATTCTATTTATGGTTGGATTCCGTTGAAACTTGATACGTGGGTAGCTGACTGCCTGGTGGCACATAGAAAGTACTTTTTCTTCCGGGAAGTGGACCAGGGACCGGTCTATTCGAAAAAATTCTATTTATGGCTGGATTGCGTTGAAACTTAATAGGTGGGAGATGGGTGCCAGGTATAATATATGAAGTACTTTTTCTTCCGGGAAGTGGACCAGGGACCGACCTATTCGAAAAAATTATATTTATGGTTGGATTGCGTTTAAGTTTGACACATGGGTAGCTGGGTGCCAGGTATAATATATGAAGTACTTTTTCTTCCGGGAAGTGGACCAGGGACCGACCTATTCGAAAAAATTATATTTATGGTTGGATTGCATTTAAATTTGGCACATGGGTAGCTGGCTGCCTGGTATAATATATGAAGTACTTTTTCTTCCGGGAAGTGGCCCAGGGACCGATCTATTCGAAAAAATTCTATTTATGGTTGGATTCCGTTGAAACTTGATACGTGGGTAGCTGGCTGCCTGGTATAATATATGAAGTACTTTTTCTTCCGGGAAGTGGACCAGGGACCAACCTATTCGAAAAAATTATATTTATGGTTGGATTGTGTTTAAATTTGACACATGGGTAGCTGGCTGCCTGGTATAATATATGAGTACCTTTTCTTCCGGGAAGTGGCCCAGGGGCCGATCTATTCGAAAAAATTCTATTTATGGTTGGATTCCGTTGAAACTTGATACGTGGGTAGCTGACTGCCTGGATCAATATATAAAGTACTTTTTCTTCCGGGAAGTGGACAGGGACCGATCTATTCGAAAAAATTCTATTTATGGCTGGATTGTGTTGAAACTTAATAGGTGGGTAGATGGGTGCCAGGTATAATATATGAAGTACTTTTTCTTTCGGGAAGTGGACCAGGGACCGATCTATTCGAAAAAATTATATTTATGGCTGGATTGCGTTGAAACTTAATAGGTGGGTAGATGGGTGCCAGGTATAATATATAAAGTACTTTTTCTTCAGGGAAGTGGACCAGGGACCGACCTATTCGAAAAAATTATATTTATGGTTGGATTGCGTTTAAATTTTACACATGGGTAGCTGGGTGCCAGGTATAATATATGAAGTACTTTTTCTTCCGGGAAGTGGACCAGGGACCGACCTATTCGAAAAAATTATATTTATGGTTGGATTGCATTTAAATTTGGCACATGGGTAGCTGGCTGCCTGGTATAATATATGGAGTACTTCTTCTTCCGGGAAGTGGACCAGGGACCGACATATTCGAAAAAATTATATTTATGGCTGGATTGCGTTGAAACTTGATAGGTAGGTAGATGCGTGCCAGGTATAATATATGAAGTACTTTTTCTTCCGGGAAGTGGACCAGGGACCAACCTATTCGAAAAAATTATATTTATGGTTGGATTGTGTTTAAATTTGACACATGGGTAGCTGGCTGCCTGGTATAATATATGAAGTACCTTTTCTTCCGGGAAGTGGCCCAGGGGCCGATCTATTCGAAAAAATTCTATTTATGGTTGGATTCCGTTAAAACTTGATACGTGGGTAGCTGACTGCCTGGTGGCACATAGAAAGTACTTTTGCTTCCGGGAAGTGGACCAGGAACCGACCTATTCGAAAAAATTCTATTTATGGTTGGATTGTGTTTAAATTTGACACATGGGTAGCTGGCTGCCTGGTATAATATATGAAGTACCTTTTCTTCCGAGAAGTGGCCCAGGGACCGATCTATTCGAAAAAATTCTATTTATGGTTGGATTCCGTTGAAACTTGATACGTGGGTAGCTGACTGCCTGGTGGCACATAGAAAGTACTTTTGCTTCCGGGAAGTGGACCAGGAACCGACCTATTCGAAAAAATTATATTTATGGTTGGATTGCGTTTAAATTTGACACATGGGTAGCTGGCTGCCTGGTATAATATATGAAGTACTTTTTCTTCCGGGAAGTGGGCCAGGGACCGATCTATTCGAAAAAATTCTATTTATGGCTGGATTGCGTTGAAACTTAATAGGTGGGTAGATGGGTGCCAGGTATAATATATGAAGTACTTTTTCTTCCGGGAAGTGGACCAGGGACCGACCTATTCGAAAAAATTATATTTATGGTTGGATTGCGTTTAAATTTGACACATGGGTAGCTGGGTGCCAGGTATAATATATGAAGTACTTTTTCTTCCGGGAAGTGGACCAGGGACCGACCTATTCGAAAAAATTATATTTATGGTTGGATTGCATTTAAATTTGGCACATGGGTAGCTGGCTGCCTGGTATAATATATGAAGTACTTTTTCTTCCGGGAAGTGGACCAGGGACCGACCTATTCGAAAAAATTATATTTATGGCTGGATTGCGTTGAAACTTAATAGGTGGGTAGATGGGTGCCAGGTATAATACATGAAGTACTTTTTCTTCCGGGAAGTGGACCAGGGACCGATCTATTCGAAAAAATTCTATTTATGGCTGGATTGCGTTGAAACTTAATAGGTGGGTAGATGGGTGCCAGGTAAAATATATGAAGTACCTTTTCTTCCGGGAAGTGGACCAGGGACCGACATATTCGAAAAAATTATATTTATGGCTGGATTGCGTTGAAACTTGATAGGTGGGTAGATGGGTGCCAGGTATAATATATGAAGTACTTTTTCTTCCGGGAAGTGGACCAGGGACCGACCTATTCGAAAAAATTATATTTATGGTTGGATTGCGTTTAAATTTGACACATGGGTAGCTGGCTGCCTGGTATAATATATGAAGTACCTTTTCTTCCGGGAAGTGGCCCAGGGACCGATCTATTCGAAAAAATTCTATTTATGGTTGGATTCCGTTGAAACTTGATACGTGGGTAGCTGACTGCCTGGTGGCACATAGAAAGTACTTTTTCTTCCGGGAAGTGGACCAGGGACCGGTCTATTCGAAAAAATTCTATTTATGGTTGGATTCCGTTGAAACTTGATACGTGGGTAGCTGGCTGCCTGGTATAATATATGAAGTACTTTTTCTTCCGGGAAGTGGACCAGGGACCGACATATTCGAAAAAATTATATTTATGGCTGGATTGATTGAAACTTGATAGGTGGGTAGATGGGTGCCAGGTATAATATATGAAGTACTTTTTCTTCCGGGAAGTGGCCCAGGGACCGATCTATTCGAAAAAATTCTATTTATGGTTGGATTCCGTTGAAACTTGATACGTGGGTAGCTGGCTGCCTGGTATAATATATGAAGTACTTTTTCTTCCGGGAAGTGGACCAGGGACCGACCTATTCGAAAAAATTATATTTAAGGTTGGATTGCGTTTAAATTTGACACATGGGTAGCTGGCTGCCTGGTATAATATATGAAGTACTTTTTCTTCCGGGAAGTGGACCAGGGACCGACATATTCGAAAAAATTATATTTATGGCTGGATTGATTGAAACTTGATAGGTGGGTAGATGGGTGCCAGGTATAATATATGAAGTACTTTTTCTTCCGGGAAGTGGCCCAGGGACCGATCTATTCGAAAAAATTCTATTTATGGTTGGATTCCGTTGAAACTTGATACGTGGGTAGCTGACTGCCTGGTGGCACATAGAAAGTACTTTTTCTTCCGGGAAGTGGACCAGGGACCGGTCTATTCGAAAAAATTCTATTTATGGCTGGATTGCGTTGAAACTTAATAGGTGGGAGATGGGTGCCAGGTATAATATATGAAGTACTTTTTCTTCCGGGAAGTGGACCAGGGACCGACCTATTCGAAAAAATTATATTTATGGTTGGATTGCGTTTAAGTTTGACACATGGGTAGCTGGGTGCCAGGTATAATATATGAAGTACTTTTTCTTCCGGGAAGTGGACCAGGGACCGACCTATTCGAAAAAATTATATTTATGGTTGGATTGCATTTAAATTTGGCACATGGGTAGCTGGCTGCCTGGTATAATATATGAAGTACTTCTTCTTCCGGGAAGTGGACCAGGGACCGACATATTCGAAAAAATTATATTTATGGCTGGATTGCGTTGAAACTTGATAGGTAGGTAGATGGGTGCCAGGTATAATATATGAAGTACTTTTTCTTCCGGGAAGTGGACCAGGGACCAACCTATTCGAAAAAATTATATTTATGGTTGGATTGTGTTTAAATTTGACACATGGGTAGCTGGCTGCCTGGTATAATATATGAGTACCTTTTCTTCCGGGAAGTGGCCCAGGGGCCGATCTATTCGAAAAAATTCTATTTATGGTTGGATTCCGTTGAAACTTGATACGTGGGTAGCTGACTGCCTGGATCAATATATAAAGTACTTTTTCTTCCGGGAAGTGGACAGGGACCGATCTATTCGAAAAAATTCTATTTATGGCTGGATTGTGTTGAAACTTAATAGGTGGGTAGATGGGTGCCAGGTATAATATATGAAGTACTTTTTCTTTCGGGAAGTGGACCAGGGACCGATCTATTCGAAAAAATTATATTTATGGCTGGATTGCGTTGAAACTTAATAGGTGGGTAGATGGGTGCCAGGTATAATATATAAAGTACTTTTTCTTCAGGGAAGTGGACCAGGGACCGACCTATTCGAAAAAATTATATTTATGGTTGGATTGCGTTTAAATTTTACACATGGGTAGCTGGGTGCCAGGTATAATATATGAAGTACTTTTTCTTCCGGGAAGTGGACCAGGGACCGACATATTCGAAAAAATTATATTTATGGCTGGATTGCGTTGAAACTTGATAGGTAGGTAGATGCGTGCCAGGTATAATATATGAAGTACTTTTTCTTCCGGGAAGTGGACCAGGGACCAACCTATTCGAAAAAATTATATTTATGGTTGGATTGTGTTTAAATTTGACACATGGGTAGCTGGCTGCCTGGTATAATATATGAAGTACCTTTTCTTCCGGGAAGTGGCCCAGGGGCCGATCTATTCGAAAAAATTCTATTTATGGTTGGATTCCGTTAAAACTTGATACGTGGGTAGCTGACTGCCTGGTGGCACATAGAAAGTACTTTTGCTTCCGGGAAGTGGACCAGGAACCGACCTATTCGAAAAAATTCTATTTATGGTTGGATTGTGTTTAAATTTGACACATGGGTAGCTGGCTGCCTGGTATAATATATGAAGTACCTTTTCTTCCGAGAAGTGGCCCAGGGACCGATCTATTCGAAAAAATTCTATTTATGGTTGGATTCCGTTGAAACTTGATACGTGGGTAGCTGACTGCCTGGTGGCACATAGAAAGTACTTTTGCTTCCGGGAAGTGGACCAGGAACCGACCTATTCGAAAAAATTATATTTATGGTTGGATTGCGTTTAAATTTGACACATGGGTAGCTGGCTGCCTGGTATAATATATGAAGTACTTTTTCTTCCGGGAAGTGGGCCAGGGACCGATCTATTCGAAAAAATTCTATTTATGGCTGGATTGCGTTGAAACTTAATAGGTGGGTAGATGGGTGCCAGGTATAATATATGAAGAACTTTTTCTTCCGGGAAGTGGACCAGGGACCGACCTATTCGAAAAAATTATATTTATGGTTGGATTGCGTTTAAATTTGACACATGGGTAGCTGGCTGCCTGGTATAATATATGAAGTACTTTTTCTTCCGGGAAGTGGACCAGGGACCGACCTATTCGAAAAAATTATATTTATGGCTGGATTGCGTTGAAACTTAATAGGTGGGTAGATGGGTGCCAGGTATAATACATGAAGTACTTTTTCTTCCGGGAAGTGGACCAGGGACCGATCTATTCGAAAAAATTCTATTTATGGCTGGATTGCGTTGAAACTTAATAGGTGGGTAGATGGGTGCCAGGTAAAATATATGAAGTACTTTTTCTTCCGGGAAGTGGACCAGGGACCGACATATTCGAAAAAATTATATTTATGGCTGGATTGCGTTGAAACTTGATAGGTGGGTAGATGGGTGCCAGGTATAATATATGAAGTACTTTTTCTTCCGGGAAGTGGACCAGGGACCGACCTATTCGAAAAAAGAAGCAGGCTGTGTCAGAGACACGGCCATTAAGTTTAACGTAGAATACGATATCCGATAAGACAGAAAACATATGTAACAATAAATGATAAATAATACAAGCAAATTAATTTCTTTATTTGATAGTTACTTTGGATGATATACATAAGCTTATGATAGGAAAAATAGGATAAAAATGTTTTTAAATTATCAATTAAATTTCTCGCAAAAACGAAGTCAATGGCTGTTATCAATAGTAAAGATAAATGATAAATAACATACGCGAATCAATTTTATTATTTTTTTTGCAGTGCTTGGCAGCATTTTCTCTTCTTTTACTCTACTTTAACTTGCCCGCCTAAAATTATGCAATACCAAGCAAGGGCTGCACGAGTCCATTTAAATCGCCCAACAGCAAACACTCAACCAAACACCACACACATATTTGTGTGCATGTGTTTATACAATTTTCATTTGAGAAATTTAAATATTAGGAAGATATCAACCAACATGAAATGTATGTCAAACGAAAGCTAACATCTTCATTTGACTACAAAAAAAAAAAAAAAAAAATAATCGAGCCGTTTCCTTATAATTAAAGAAATAGAGATTACAACAATAAAAACCTGACATTGGTGCCCATACCGTAAGGTAAGACGTATTCTACGCCAAAATTATATTTATGGTTGGATTGCGTTTAAATTTGACACATGGGTAGCTGGCTGCCTGGTATAATATATGAAGTACTTTTTCTTCCGGGAAGTGGACCAGGGACCGATCTATTCGAAAAAATTCTATTTATGGCTGGATTGCGTTGAAACTTAATAGGTGGGTAGATGGGTGCCAGGTATAATATATGAAGTACTTTTTCTTCCGGGAAGTGGACCAGGGACCGATCTATTCGAAAAAATTCTATTTATGGCTGGATTGCGTTGAAACTTAATAGGTGGGTAGATGGGTGCCAGGTATAATATATGAAGTACTTTTTCTTCCGGAAAGTGGACCAGGGACCGACCTATTCGAAAAAATTATATTTATGGTTGGATTGCGTTTAAATTTGACACGTGGGTAGCTGGGTGCCAGGTATAATATATGAAGTACTTTTTCTTCCGGGAAGTGGACCAGGGACCGACCTATTCGAAAAAATTATATTTATGGTTGGATTGCATTTAAATTTGGCACATGGGTAGCTGGCTGCCTGGTATAATATATGAAGTACTTTTTCTTCCGGGAAGTGGACCAGGGACCGACATATTCGAAAAAATTATATTTATGGCTGGATTGATTGAAACTTGATAGGTGGGTAGATGGGTGCCAGGTATAATATATGAAGTACTTTTTCTTCCGGGAAGTGGACCAGGGACCGACCTATTCGAAAAAATTATATTTAAGGTTGGATTGCGTTTAAATTTGACACATGGGTAGCTGGCTGCCTGGTATAATATATGAAGTACTTTTTCTTCCGGGAAGTGGACCAGGGACCGACATATTCGAAAAAATTATATTTATGGCTGGATTGATTGAAACTTGATAGGTGGGTAGATGGGTGCCAGGTATAATATATGAAGTACTTTTTCTTCCGGGAAGTGGCCCAGGGACCGATCTATTCAAAAAAATTCTATTTATGGTTGGATTCCGTTGAAACTTGATACGTGGGTAGCTGACTGCCTGGTGGCACATAGAAAGTACTTTTTCTTCCGGGAAGTGGACCAGGGACCGGTCTATTCGAAAAAATTCTATTTATGGCTGGATTGCGTTGAAACTTAATAGGTGGGAGATGGGTGCCAGGTATAATATATGAAGTACTTTTTCTTCCGGGAAGTGGACCAGGGACCGATCTATTCGAAAAAATTATATTTATGGCTGGATTGCGTTGAAACTTAATAGGTGGGTAGATGGGTGCCAGGTATAATATATAAAGTACTTTTTCTTCCGGGAAGTGGACCAGGGACCGACCTATTCAAAAAAATTATATTTATGGTTGGATTGCGTTTAAATTTGACACATGGGTAGCTGGGTGCCAGGTATAATATATGAAGTACTTTTTCTTCCGGGAAGTGGACCAGGGACCGACCTATTCGAAAAAATTATATTTATGGTTGGATTGCATTTAAATTTGGCACATGGGTAGCTGGCTGCCTGGTATAATATATGAAGTACTTCTTCTTCCGGGAAGTGGACCATGGACCGACATATTCGAAAAAATTATATTTATGGCTGGATTGCGTTGAAACTTGATAGGTAGGTAGATGGGTGCCAGGTATAATATATGAAGTACTTTTTCTTCCGGGAAGTGGACCAGGGACCAACCTATTCGAAAAAATTATATTTATGGTTGGATTGTGTTTAAATTTGACACATGGGTAGCTGGCTGCCTGGTATAATATATGAGTACCTTTTCTTCCGGGAAGTGGCCCAGGGGCCGATCTATTCGAAAAAATTCTATTTATGGTTGGATTCCGTTGAAACTTGATACGTGGGTAGCTGACTGCCTGGATCAATATATAAAGTACTTTTTCTTCCGGGAAGTGGACAGGGACCGATCTATTCGAAAAAATTCTTTTATGGCTTGATTGCGTTGAAACTTGATAGGTAGGTAGATGGGTGCCAGGTATAATATATGAAGTACTTTTTCTTCCGGGAAGTGGACCAGGGACCAACCTATTCGAAAAAATTATATTTATGGTTGGATTGTGTTTAAATTTGACACATGGGTAGCTGGCTGCCTGGTATAATATATGAAGTACTTTTTCTTCCGGGAAGTGGACCAGGGACCGACCTATTCGAAAAAATTATATTTATGGTTGGATTGCATTTAAATTTGGCACATGGGTAGCTGGCTGCCTGGTATAATATATGAAGTACTTCTTACTCTTAATAGGTGGGTAGATGGGTGCCAGGTATAATATATGAAGTGGGTAGCTGACTGCCTGGTGGCACATAGAAAGTACTTTTTCTTCCGGGAAGTGGACCAGGGACCGGTCTATTCGAAAAAATTCTATTTATGGTTGGATTCCGTTGAAACTTGATACGTGGGTAGCTGACTGCCTGGTGGCACATAGAAAGTAATAGGTGGGTAGATGGGTGCCAGGTATAATATATGAAGTACTTTTTCTTTCGGGAAGTGGACCAGGGACCGACCTATTCGAAAAAATTATATTTATGGCTGGATTGCGTTGAAACTTGATAGGTGAGTAGCTGGGTGCCTGGTTAATATATGAAGTACTTTTTCTTTCAGGAAGTGGACCAGGGCCGACCTATTCGAAAAAATTCTATTTATGGTTGGATTCCGTTGAAACTTGATACGTGGGTAGCTGACTGCCTGGTGGCACATAGAAAGTACTTTTGCTTCCGGGAAGTGGACCAGGAACCGACCTATTCGAAAAAATTATATTTATGGTTGGATTACGTTTAAATTTGACACATGGGTAGCTGGCTGCCTGGTATAATATATGAAGTACTTTTTCTTCCGGGAAGTGGACCAGGGACCGATCTATTCGAAAAAATTATATTTATGGCTGGATTGCGTTGAAACTTAATAGGTGGGTAGATGGGTGCCAGGTATAATATATGAAGTACTTTTTCTTTCGGGAAGTGGCCCAGGGACCGACCAATTCGAAAAAATTATATTTATGGTTGGATTGCGTTTAAGTTTGACACATGATTAGCTGGCTGCCTGGTATAATATATGAAGTACTTTTTCTTCCGGGAAGTGGACCAGGGACCGACCTATTCGAAAAAATTATATTTATGGTTGGATTGCGTTTAAATTTGACACATGCGTTGCTGGCTGCCTGGTATAATATATGAAGTACTTTTTCTTCTAGTGGAAGTGGACCAGGGACCGACCTATTCGAAAAAACTCTATTTATGACTGGATTGCGTTGAAACTTGATACACGGGTAGCTGGCTTGCTGGGGCAACATAAAACGTACTTTTTCTTCCCTGAAGTGGACCAGGAACCGACCTATTCGAAAAAATTATATTTATGACTGGATTGCGTTGAAACTGATACGTGGGTAGCTGACTGCCTGGTGGCACATAGAAAGTACTTTTGCTTCCGGGAAGTGGACCAGGAACCTACCTATTCGAAAAAATTATATATATAGTTGGATTGCGTTTAAATTTGACACATGGGTAGCTGGCTGCCTGGTATAATATATGAAGTACTTTTTCTTCCGGGAAGTGGACCAGGGACCGATCTATTCGACAAAATTCTATTTATGGCTGGATTGCGTTGAAACTTAATAGGTGGGTAGATGGGTGCCCGGTATAATATATGAAGTACTTTTTCTTTCGGGAAGTGGAACAGGGACCGACCTATTCGAAAAAATTATATTTATGGTTGGATTGCGTTTAAATTTGACACATGATTAGCTGGCTGCCTGGTATAATATATGAAGTACTTATTCTTCGGGGAAGTGGACCAGGGACCGACCTATTCGAAAAAATTATATTTATGGTTGGATTGCGTTTAAATTTGACACATGGGTAGCTGGCTGCCTGGTACAACATATAAAGTACCTTTTCTTCCGGGAAGTGGACCAGGGGCCGACCTATTCGAAAAAATTATATTTATGGTTGGATTGCGTTGCAACTTGATAGGTGGGTAGCTGGCTGCCTGGATCAATATATAAAGTACTTTTTCTTCCGGGAAGTGGACAGGGACCGATCTATTCGAAAAATTCTATTTATGGCTGGATTGCGTTGAAACTTGTTAGGTGGGTAGCTGGCTGCCTGGTATAATATATGAAGTACCTTTTCTTCCGGGAAGTGGACCATGGACCGACCTATTCGAAAAAATTATATTTATGGTTGGATTGCCTTTAAATTTGACACATGGGTAGCTGGCTGCCTGGTACAACATATAAAGTACCTTTTCTTCCGGGAAGTGGACCAGGGGCCGATCTATTCGAAAAAATTCTATTTATGGTTGGATTCCGTTGAAACTTGATACGTGGGTAGCTGACTGCCTGGATCAATATATGAAGTACTTTTTCTTTCGGGAAGTGGACCAGGGACCGACCTATTCGAAAAAATTATATTTATGGCTGGATTGCGTTGAAACTTGATAGGTGAGTAGCTGGGTGCCTGGTTAATATATGAAGTACTTTTTCTTCCGGGAAGTGGACCAGGGACCGACCTATTCGAAAAAATTATATTTATGGTTGGATTGCGTTTAAATTTGACACATGGGTAGCTGGCTGCCTGGTATAATATATGAAGTACCTTTTCTTCCGGGAAGTGGCCCAGGGACCGATCTATTCGAAAAAATTCTATTTATGGTTGGATTCCGTTGAAACTTGATACGTGGGTAGCTGACTGCCTGGTGGCACATAGAAAGTACTTTTTCTTCCGGGAAGTGGACCAGGGACCGGTCTATTCGAAAAAATTCTATTTATGGTTGGATTCCGTTGAAACTTGATACGTGGGTAGCTGACTGCCTGGTGGCACATAGAAAGTAATAGGTGGGTAGATGGGTGCCAGGTATAATATATGAAGTACTTTTTCTTTCGGGAAGTGGACCAGGGACCGACCTATTCGAAAAAATTATATTTATGGCTGGATTGCGTTGAAACTTGATAGGTGAGTAGCTGGGTGCCTTGTTAATATATGAAGTACTTTTTCTTTCAGGAAGTGGACCAGGGCCGACCTATTCGAAAAAATTCTATTTATGGTTGGATTCCGTTGAAACTTGATACGTGGGTAGCTGACTGCCTGGTGGCACATAGAAAGTACTTTTGCTTCCGGGAAGTGGACCAGGAACCGACCTATTCGAAAAAATTATATTTATGGTTGGATTACGTTTAAATTTGACACATGGGTAGCTGGCTGCCTGGTATAATATATGAAGTACTTTTTCTTCCGGGAAGTGGACCAGGGACCGATCTATTCGAAAAAATTATATTTATGGCTGGATTGCGTTGAAACTTAATAGGTGGGTAGATGGGTGCCAGGTATAATATATGAAGTACTTTTTCTTTCGGGAAGTGGCCCAGGGACCGACCAATTCGAAAAAATTATATTTATGGTTGGATTGCGTTTAAGTTTGACACATGATTAGCTGGCTGCCTGGTATAATATATGAAGTACTTTTTCTTCCGGGAAGTGGACCAGGGACCGACCTATTCGAAAAAATTATATTTATGGTTGGATTGCGTTTAAATTTGACACATGCGTTGCTGGCTGCCTGGTATAATATATGAAGTACTTTTTCTTCTAGTGGAAGTGGACCAGGGACCGACCTATTCGAAAAAACTCTATTTATGACTGGATTGCGTTGAAACTTGATACACGGGTAGCTGGCTTGCTGGGGCAACATAAAACGTACTTTTTCTTCCCTGAAGTGGACCAGGAACCGACCTATTCGAAAAAATTATATTTATGACTGGATTGCGTTGAAACTGATACGTGGCTAGCTGACTGCCTGGTGGCACATAGAAAGTACTTTTGCTTCCGGGAAGTGGACCAGGAACCTACCTATTCGAAAAAATTATATTTATAGTTGGATTGCGTTTAAATTTGACACATGGGTAGCTGGCTGCCTGGTATAATATATGAAGTACTTTTTCTTCCGGGAAGTGGACCAGGGACCGATCTATTCGACAAAATTCTATTTATGGCTGGATTGCGTTGAAACTTAATAGGTGGGTAGATGGGTGCCCGGTATAATATATGAAGTACTTTTTCTTTCGGGAAGTGGAACAGGGACCGACCTATTCGAAAAAATTATATTTATGGTTGGATTGCGTTTAAATTTGACACATGATTAGCTGGCTGCCTGGTATAATATATGAAGTACTTATTCTTCCGGGAAGTGGACCAGGGACCGACCTATTCGAAAAAATTATATTTATGGTTGGATTGCGTTTAAATTTGACACATGGGTAGCTGGCTGCCTGGTACAACATATAAAGTACCTTTTCTTCCAGGAAGTGGACCAGGGGCCGACCTATTCGAAAAAATTATATTTATGGTTGGATTGCGTTGCAACTTGATAGGTGGGTAGCTGGCTGCCTGGATCAATATATAAAGTACTTTTTTCTTCCGGGAAGTGGACAGGGACCGATCTATTCGAAAAATTCTATTTATGGCTGGATTGCGTTGAAACTTGTTAGGTGGGTAGCTGGCTGCCTGGTATAATATATGAAGTACCTTTTCTTCCGGGAAGTGGACCATGGACCGACCTATTCGAAAAAATTATATTTATGGTTGGATTGCCTTTAAATTTGACACATGGGTAGCTGGCTGCCTGGTACAACATATAAAGTACCTTTTCTTCCGGGAAGTGGACCAGGGGCCGATCTATTTGAAAAAATTATATTTATGGCTGGATTGCGTTGAAACTTAATAGGTGGGTAGATGGGTGCCAGGTATAATATATGAAGTACTTTTTCTTTCAGGAAGTGGACCAGGGCCGACCTATTCGAAAAAATTCTATTTATGGTTGGATTCCGTTGAAACTTGATACGTGGGTAGCTGACTGCCTGGTGGCACATAGAAAGTACTTTTGCTTCCGGGAAGTGGACCAGGAACCGACCTATTCGAAAAAATTATATTTATGGTTGGATTACGTTTAAATTTGACACATGGGTAGCTGGCTGCCTGGTATAATATATGAAGTACTTTTTCTTCAGGGAAGTGGACCAGGGACCGATCTATTCGAAAAAATTATATTTATGGCTGGATTGCGTTGAAACTTAATAGGTGGGTAGATGGGTGCCAGGTATAATATATGAAGTACTTTTTCTTTCGGGAAGTGGCCCAGGGACCGACCAATTCGAAAAAATTATATTTATGGTTGGATTGCGTTTAAGTTTGACACATGATTAGCTGGCTGCCTGGTATAATATATGAAGTACTTTTTCTTCCGGGAAGTGGACC
This sequence comes from Anomoia purmunda, assembly GCA_951828415.1. Taxonomy (NCBI): domain Eukaryota; kingdom Metazoa; phylum Arthropoda; class Insecta; order Diptera; family Tephritidae; genus Anomoia; species Anomoia purmunda. Next base: position 83,177,243 of record OX639997.1, on the reverse strand, counting down.
AGGGACCGACCTATTCGAAGAAATTATATTTATGGTTGGATTGCGTTTAAATTTGACACATGCGTTGCTGGCTGCCTGGTATAATATATGAAGTACTTCTTCTTCCGGGAAGTGGACCAGGGACCGACATATTCGAAAAAATTATATTTATGGTTGGATTGCGTTTAAATTTGACACATGCGTTGCTGGCTGCCTGGTATAATATATGAAGTACTTTTTCTTCTAGTGGAAGTGGACCAGGGACCGACCTATTCGAAAAAACTCTATTTATGACTGGATTGCGTTGAAACTTGATACACGGGTAGCTGGCTTGCTGGGGCAACATAAAACGTACTTTTTCTTCCCTGAAGTGGACCAGGAACCGACCTATTCGAAAAAATTATATTTATGACTGGATTGCGTTGAAACTGATACGTGGCTAGCTGACTGCCTGGTGGCACATAGAAAGTACTTTTGCTTCCGGGAAGTGGACCAGGAACCTACCTATTCGAAAAAATTATATTTATAGTTGGATTGCGTTTAAATTTGACACATGGGTAGCTGGCTGCCTGGTATAATATATGAAGTACTTTTTCTTCCGGGAAGTGGACCAGGGACCGATCTATTCGACAAAATTCTATTTATGGCTGGATTGCGTTGAAACTTAATAGGTGGGTAGATGGGTGCCCGGTATAATATATGAAGTACTTTTTCTTTCGGGAAGTGGAACAGGGACCGACCTATTCGAAAAAATTATATTTATGGTTGGATTGCGTTTAAATTTGACACATGATTAGCTGGCTGCCTGGTATAATATATGAAGTACTTATTCTTCCGGGAAGTGGACCAGGGACCGACCTATTCGAAAAAATTATATTTATGGTTGGATTGCGTTTAAATTTGACACATGGGTAGCTGGCTGCCTGGTACAACATATAAAGTACCTTTTCTTCCAGGAAGTGGACCAGGGGCCGACCTATTCGAAAAAATTATATTTATGGTTGGATTGCGTTGCAACTTGATAGGTGGGTAGCTGGCTGCCTGGATCAATATATAAAGTACTTTTTCTTCCGGGAAGTGGACAGGGACCGATCTATTCGAAAAATTCTATTTATGGCTGGATTGCGTTGAAACTTGTTAGGTGGGTAGCTGGCTGCCTGGTATAATATATGAAGTACCTTTTCTTCCGGGAAGTGGACCATGGACCGACCTATTCGAAAAAATTATATTTATGGTTGGATTGCCTTTAAATTTGACACATGGGTAGCTGGCTGCCTGGTACAACATATAAAGTACCTTTTCTTCCGGGAAGTGGACCAGGGGCCGATCTATTTGAAAAAATTATATTTATGGCTGGATTGCGTTGAAACTTAATAGGTGGGTAGATGGGTGCCAGGTATAATATATGAAGTACTTTTTCTTTCAGGAAGTGGACCAGGGCCGACCTATTCGAAAAAATTCTATTTATGGTTGGATTCCGTTGAAACTTGATACGTGGGTAGCTGACTGCCTGGTGGCACATAGAAAGTACTTTTGCTTCCGGGAAGTGGACCAGGAAACCGACCTATTCGAAAAAATTATATTTATGGTTGGATTACGTTTAAATTTGACACATGGGTAGCTGGCTGCCTGGTATAATATATGAAGTACTTTTTCTTCAGGGAAGTGGACCAGGGACCGATCTATTCGAAAAAATTATATTTATGGCTGGATTGCGTTGAAACTTAATAGGTGGGTAGATGGGTGCCAGGTATAATATATGAAGTACTTTTTCTTTCGGGAAGTGGCCCAGGGACCGACCAATTCGAAAAAATTATATTTATGGTTGGATTGCGTTTAAGTTTGACACATGATTAGCTGGCTGCCTGGTATAATATATGAAGTACTTTTTCTTCCGGGAAGTGGACCAGGGACCGACCTATTCGAAGAAATTATATTTATGGTTGGATTGCGTTTAAATTTGACACATGCGTTGCTGGCTGCCTGGTATAATATATGAAGTACTTCTTCTTCCGGGAAGTGGACCAGGGACCGACATATTCGAAAAAATTATATTTATGGCTGGATTGCGTTGAAACTTGATAGGTAGGTAGATGGGTGCCAGGTATAATATATGAAGTACTTTTTCTTCCGGGAAGTGGACCAGGGACCAACCTATTCGAAAAAATTATATTTATGGTTGGATTGTGTTTAAATTTGACACATGGGTAGCTGGCTGCCTGGTATAATATATGAAGTACCTTTTCTTCCGGGAAGTGGCCCAGGGGCCGATCTATTCGAAAAAATTCTATTTATGGTTGGATTCCGTTGAAACTTGATACGTGGGTAGCTGACTGCCTGGATCAATATATGAAGTACTTTTTCTTTCGGGAAGTGGACCAGGGACCGACCTATTC